>CM077160.1:122620447-123217940 GCA_039583875.1 Platanthera guangdongensis | reverse complement strand
GTAAAGTTAGGTATAATAAAAAAATTAGCATTAAAGACCTAGATGTAGCTGAAACTATAATAGACATGCAAGTGAGATTTAGGAAGATGATATTTCCTTAAGTCAAAGTCACTACAAAAAATCTATGTTGGCTACTTGGGGATAAAGTAAAAGTAAAAACATTAGATACACCATATGACTACAATAACCACTTAAAACCTAATGAATGAGCTACATTTAGACAGTTAAATTATTCTAAACTTATTGGTAGTCTCATGTATGATATGTTATGCACCAGAATTATAATAGCCTTCACGGTAGGTATGTTGAGCAAATTCACTAGTAATCCTGGCCAAGACCATTGGAATGTCCTCGATTGGCTAATGAGATACTTAAAACACACCCAAAAGTATGTTTTTTATTACAATGACCATCTTCCAATTCTTGAAGGATATTCTGATTCATTATGTTGCTCAGAAATAAACAATAGTAAGCCCACTAGTGGATTAATTTTCACATTAGGAGGAGCAAATGTATCCTGAAAATTCTAGAGATAATTATGCATTGCACTCTCTTCTATGTAATCTGAACTCTACGCTCTAACTTCAGTAGGAGAAGAAGTAGATTTGATAAGATATTTTGTTATTAACATTCTACTGACATGCCTAAAACTAAGTTTTGTAGTTTACTACGACAATCAAATTACAAAAATGATTGTTACGAACACTTTCTTCAATAGAAAAGAAGACAACTAAGGATGAAACAATTCTGGTTGACCTCCCTCACAAGTTAAGGGATTATGACCCTGATTGATGTGAGGTTGGAAGGATAAGATTGTAGGCGTTTTTAAACAAAATGCTTAAATAGAGTTTCACAATCAAAATATTGGAGGAGATGAGATTAAAATTCATAGAAATATGAAATTTTTTCCCTATAATTATGTTTTGATGGTAAGAATCTATAGCTCCAAAATCTAATAACAGACTGAAAATCTCAAATAATCTTTTGATAAAACCCAAGATGGTAAAATGCTAGTCATTTCACCTTTGATGACTTAACATCTTTTTGATTGCAAGTTGATTCAAAGATTATTCAACTGTGGATAAAAAGTTGGTGTAAAAGTTAATCTAACATTAATGCTCATAACGCAATATTTCACATTTAATAATGTTGCAAATGATATCATGTCAAATCATGCAACATTTGATGATGAGTTATAAAGTATCATTAATGAGTAAGATAATAATATTTAATTTATTAAAATTATCACTTGACCGATGCTAGTTAGATTGAATAGAGATACTGATAGTGCTACTTCACTACTACTATAAGTACTATGCTCATTTATGTAGATATAGTTTACTTTAAATATCACTGTATATGTTTATGAATTCATAGAGTCTAAACTCATAAAATTCATTACAAACAATGGTGAAGATGGATGAGAGAAAGTCGTTTTGACCTGCATAATGATGATCTATAATTTGAGTAGAATTATTACTTGCTGATCCAGTTTATCTATTTTTTCAGACTTTTACTCATGCATTGTATTTTATGTTTGATGTTTGTTTTATTATGCAAAACTCTCTTCTATATGCTTTTAGTTGTGTTATCTTTTTTTCTAGATAACAAATAAAGTCTGAATTTTGATATTATCTACTTTCTGCACTCTAAAACGTAAGTGTTATATATCACAAATATAAGAGAAGATTGTTAATGTATATTTGAATATATAATAGGCTCGAAGGCTTAACTAATCTGACTCAGATACGGGATATCCGATACCGTTCTAACCTAGGATTTGCCTATAAAACCCAAGCTAGGGGTAACAGAGAGGTAGTTCCACTTTGACCACCACCCGAGATGTTTCGAGCGACATAACAAGTTTCATATCAAAAGCAAAAACCTGACCATTAAAATGTAGCACTGCTGGCTCAATGTATATTCTGGCTGATCAAAATTTTGGGAGTTTAATTGGTCGATGATAGGTGATCGGTGATCACCGACTGCCAATCCCCGGGCACCTGTATGAAGCTATGCCTTGTTTGCCACTGACGATCGCTTGGTCCCGGTCGGTGAACGATGATCAAAGATTGCTACTCTGCTCGGTGATCGACGATTGCTACACCGATCGGGGGGCGACGATCGCTACACTGGTCGGGGGTCGATGATCACCAACCACCAAGCACCGGTTTGCAATCTTCATGGAACTTATCATAAATTTAATTGATAAAATTTATAAAAAAAATCAAATAAAATTTTATGTGATACGAGCAACCTGACACAAGGGATTCCAGTGCCTGCACGAGAGTACTTCCGTGACTTTCCTTCTCCGGTGTGAAACGACGACGACAATAACATCAATTGAGATTGCGGCCTGTTCATTGACACATTTGTTACACATCAAAGAAGGTTAAAAATGCATATAATATCACACGGGACACGAGAATCCCATATGCTACTAGCAAGGTTTTGAAAACCGGACCGGACATCGAACCGGCAGAGGGAAAAGTTCAAGTTTCAACCGGTCCAACCGGTTCAACCGGGGTCGAACCGTTATATATATATATATATATATATATATAATATATATATATATATATATATATATATATATATATATATATTAGAAAATAAAAAATAAACATTATCACTATACTTATAAATTTTCGTTTACGTGACGTTTTTGCTCTATTGAGTTTCGACAAAACGGTATTGTAATAGAGTAATATAATAAAGCTTTGGAATGACAATGGTTAAGACCACAATTAAAAAAATAAAACTAGTTTTTTTACTTTTGAACATATAAGTGTACGAAGTTTCTTAGATAAACTCGGACGTTCAAGAGCGACGGTCCATAACCACCATGATGATGACCGCCATTGCCGTGCCAAATTGAACGTAAATTTTATTTGAATGATAGATATATGTATATATTAAAAATATATATACACTTTAATTTTAAAAGGTAATTTAATATGTTAATATAATAATACATCTAAAAATATGTAATTAATATTTATATAAATATGTATATTAATTATATATATTTATTTTATATATATACGTTATTAGTTATATGTATAATATATATCATACGATAAAACCATAAGAATTAGTTGGTCAGGTGGCGTGCTATTCACGTAAACTAGCAGTGGTCCGGGTTCGAATCCTCCCTCTTTCAATTTTTCTGCTCTTTTAATATTGGGCCTTTGACCCGTCCGGATGTGTGAAACCGCGCCCGGTTCCCGGCCCACCGGTCCGCGCCGCCCGGTTCCGCGGTTCGTGGATGGGGCGGGTTGTTTACCTGGACCGGACCGGCAGGGTGCCCGGTCCGCGGTCCGACCGGTCCGACCGCCGGTTCTATTCAGTTTTCATAAGCTTGGCTACTAGTGGACTAGTAAAAGCCAAAATGAATTTAGTCATTCAATAAGTACTTGCATGAACACTTAGAGATGATGTGATCCTGACCGTCCATCAATTCCAATTCTGCTGTTCGGCTGAATGCAGGAATTCTGTCACATGAATTAGAATTAGCAATTCCGATGTTCGGCTGTAGCCTGGAATTCGAAGTACAGAATTCAAATTTGTAATTTTTATTATAAACTGAATTGAAATTGCTACACAAAATCATACTTCACCAGAATTAAAATTAATAGTTCACGAACCGAACATTAAAAAAAATTCAAATAGTCCACAACACGGGAGCGGGAGCGAACCGAATAGGAAAATGACGCCATCTTTGTACTGTTGACGGCTAATTGTATCTGTTGATCGTAGATACGTCCCGCCCACAACCCTAAATTTTTTGTTGTGCCCCAACACATGTAAAAAAACGCTGACAGCCACTCTAATTCCTATATTTTTTGTGTCTCTTAACAAACCACGCTGGATTAGCATGTTACACCCATGCATGAAAGTTCTTTTTCGAAAAGCCTCTCATCAAGCACATCAACATGCCCAAGTGGACCCAACAAAATAGGCCTGCTTTTGAATTAGCTTATATATATATAGACTTGCACAGAGAAAAAGAAAGAGAGGGAGATAGATGGACAAAGAAAAATAGAAGTAGGGCAAAACTAGAGGCTCAGATGACTTCCAAAATAGTGGAAAGAAGGAGAAAGACCGAGAAGAAGTTCTCATCTTCCAACCACCTTCCAGCAATAATGATGGTTGCACGGGTTGCCTGGGAAGCCTCTCCTGAAGCCATCCTCAATACCATAAACATAGTACAGAAAAACTACATCTTCATTTCATTTCAAGTTGTCATTCTTCATCGCCTCACATTGAAGGAAAATAATAAGGTTCTATATATGTAGACTTGCACGGAGAGAGAGAAAGAAAGAGGGAGGTAGATGGACAAAGAGAAATAGAAGCGGGGTAGAAACTAGAGGCTCAGATGACTTCCAAACTCCAAAGTAGTGGAAGAAACTCTCATCTTCCAACCACCCTCATTTCATTTCATTTTAAGTTGTCATTCTTCATCACCTCACTGAAGGAAAATAATAACAAGGCTCTGTATATATAGCCCACATAATGCAACCCCGTATGAAAATTTCTTCTTTGAAAAGCTTGCCATCAAGCACATCAACATTCTCAAGTGAAACACCAACAAAATAGGCCTGCTTTTAACCTTGCTCTATATATATACATATATATATATATATATGAACTTGCACAGAAAGAAATTTCTTCTTTAAAAAGCTTGCCATCAAGCACATCAACTTGACAATAAATCTGGACTGATTTCAGTCTAGATTTCTTGGGAATCTGGACTGAAATCAGTCCAGATTTCCCAAGAAACTGGACTGATTTCAGTCCAGATTTCTTGGGAAATCTGGATTGATTTCAGTCCAGATTTCTTGTGAAATCTGGACTAAAATCAGTCCAGATTTCACCAGAGATCTGGACTGATTTCAGTCCAGATTTCACAACAAATCTGGAGTGATTGCACAAAAATATTAGTATTGATTGCACAGAAATAAACTAAACAGCTGCAGCAATAACCATTGCACATAAATAACCTAAACATGCACAAAAATTACCTACACAGTTGCAGCAAATAACCTAAATATGCACAGAAATAACCTAAACAGTTGCAGCAAATAAGAAGAAGAAGAAGAATTGCAGCAGTTGCAGGAGAAGAAGAATTGCAGCACTAGCAGTTGGAATAGGTGAAAAATTGTAGTTGTGATTGCACAGAAATATTCCTAACAGAAATAAACTAAACAGCTGGAAGAGGTGAAAAATTGTAGCTGGAGAAGAAGAAGAAGAAGAAGAAGAAGAAGAAGAAGAGCGACGGGAGCGACGGGAGCGACGGGAGCGACGGGAGCGGAAGCAGCAGCGGCAAGGCGCGACACGGGAGCGGGAGCGACGGGAACGGAATCGCCAAATCTGACCTAGCGAGGTCGGAATTAAAGATGCCGCGTTTACCTTATACGCAAATCGGACGGATTCCGATTGATTTCTAATTCCCGCCGTTTATTTTGCCATACCGAACGCCCTTAATTGGAATTGGTAAATGAATACCAATTCCAACGACCCAATTCCCACGTAACGAACGGGGCATTAGCGTAATTATTCCATTGCCAAATCTCATATAAATCATTATATTATAAATTTAAAAAAACATAAAAGTCCTTTAAATTTGTCCGTCAAAAATCGCGCAGGAGTAGCGGCTCTACGGTAACGGGACTGCTGGCGGGCTATCGACAGACAGCGCCACTGGCTGCAGCCCGTAGATCGCCATATCGCACCGGCATCTCCCGGTTCTCATGTTTAAACGAGCTGAAGTCTGAAACTCACGGCAAATTTCCTCTCTCCTCTCCGCTTCTCCTCGCCGTCTCCCCCTCTATAGATTTCGACGATTTCGTCGTATTCCTGCTCAGTGACGCTCTCATAAGGACGTCAACGATCTCCGGCCTTGACCGTAGAGTCTTATTGTCGTTCTCCGGGGGTTTCTTCGTTCTGTTTGTGCCCCGGAAAATCGCAGGCTCTTAACGCGCTGTTTTGCTACTGGCACATGGTTTCGGCGAGACGAACTTGAAATTGGATCTGCTTTTGGGTTTCGACAATGGAGGTATTTCCAGTGCTTCCTTCGCTGCTTCGGGTGGAAGTCTCGAAATGGTTAGTTCACAAACCCTAGGGCATGGCCCCCTTGGGCCATGTCTATGATAGTTTGAGCTTTCATGGAGGATTTGATCCGGAGGAATGGAATTCTTAGGGCTAATCAGGACCCGCCTGTGAGATTTTGAGTTTAGATCTAGGATAAGGACCGCGTTTCGTTTTTCGTCTCCATGTCGGGAACCCCGAGGTTCCATTCTAATAATGTGACGGACTCAGACGCTCGGCCGATTCTTGAGCCTACCGGAAACAAAGCAAGGCCGTCTTCATTGTCCCGGAAAACAGTTTTGAAGCCGCTGAGGGGAACTGAAAGATCACACTCAGATTTGTGTGAGGAGAAGAAATCTTCTTCCATGGTGACGGATTCCCCGCCTTTCTCCCCGCCCGTGAGCCCTTCTTTGCCTGCACTCAGGAGGCAGAAACTGCTGTTGCAATCTAATTTTTCTCTGAATGCCTCTTGTTCTTCGGATGCATCCACGGATTCCTTCTGCAGTCGGGCCTCCACCGGAAGAATTGGAAGGCCCAATTTTCCCTCGAAACGAAGGCAGGGTGTTCCGAAACCTGAGAAAATTGCGGCAAAATTGGAAGAGATGGTGGCTGATGGTGCTGTGGTTGTGCCAGGGGATACCTTGCAGATGAAGAAGAGGTGTGCATGGGTAACACCTAACACTGGTTTGTTCTCTCTTCATCTATTTAAAATTTTATTTTGCTTGCTTTAAGGCAATGCACTTGGCTTCTCACTAACTCTCTATTAATATTTTCTAATATATTGTAGAAGCTGAAGGACTGATTCTGTGTAGAATTTTGATTGGTTCAAGTTAAAGCAATGTGTGCACGCTTTCGCTTCCATTATCTACCATTTTTTTATCCAAACTTAGTGTTAGACTTGGTAATTAATAGATTTGAGGACATATTTTTCTTTATAATCTTTAGGGTTTGTTTGTTTGGATGGAATTGAGATCATGAAATTAAAATTGAAGGTCATTTTCATTGAAATTAAATCTCTAATTCTAGTATTGAAGCCTCAATTCCATCCAATTTATTGGACCCTTACGGTTTTCTTACTATAGTCTATAAGTTGGTCTTTCTAAAATATGTGAAGTTACTACAATGAGAACCTCTGGAATTTTAGGTTTGAGTTTCAGCCGTGTAGCCATCATTTATTGCTTTATACTGCTCGTTAATGCAGTTTAAAGGGTATTTTCTCTAGGTCTTTGGTCCTGATCTTGTTGCCACTATTTTCTTTTAATTTATTACGCCCTAGTAGGTATTGTCATCTTGTGTTGTGTTGTACTATATTGTATTCTGCATTGTGTGGTGTTGCGCAGTCTAGCAAAGAGGATGATGTTGTGTAAAATTATATTGAGGCAGTTATGTAAAATGTTGTAAGAGCTATGACATGTAGGGCTCGTTTGGTGGGCTTTTTCTTTTCCCAGTCAAGTGGTTGGCACCGCATACGCTTCTCCTAAATGCATTTGGGGATGTATCGGTTGCCACCGCATCCACTCAAATTCGTGGATTTTACGCTTTTATGGTCTGTGATTCGTAAGCGTGGTCGGATGGCGCAATCTCTATTTTCTCTCTCCCGCGTCTTCTCGTTTTTAGGGTTTTAGGGCTCGCAATTCCGTCTCTTATCTTCTGGATCTCAATACGAGGGCTCTCCATAAGTCTCTCTCTCTCCTCCTCGTAAGTCTCTCTCCTTCTCCCTCTTCATAAGTCTCTCTCTCTCCTCATATGTATCTCTCTCTCCATAAGTCCCTCTCAATCCACAAATTGTCAGCTACTAACCAAATAATAATAATAATAATAATCAATAATTATTATTAACTATTACATAGAAAAGGGTTGGTAGAAGTTCTGCTGTTAGAAAAAAGAAGCAAAATAATAAATGAGAAATATTATTGCACATCAAATTTTCTATAAAATATTTGTGAAAAAATCTCGTTCATGAATGTAAAAAAAATAAAATCCTCCAAATATAACGTCATTCACAAACCTCGGTTCATGACCCCTTCATTCACAAACCTCGGTTCATGACCACTTCATTCACAAACCTCGGTTCATGACCACTCCATTCATGACTGCCACCGCCGCGCGAAATTAAGGCTCCGTTTGGAGGGGACTTATTTTCACCGGTCAAGCGGTTACGACCACATGAATCGGACCTTAATTAAGGTCCGATTCATGCGGTCGTAACCGCTTGACCGGTGAAAATAAATCCCCTCCAAACGGAGCCTAAGCCTTAGATACAATATTGATGGGTATGAGTTGATTTATTTATGCACTAAATGAAATGTTAAAAGCTATACAGTCTTTTTATGCACTTCAATAAAGAAGAATCATAAAGCTGACTTTGAATAATTGAGATAAGACTATTGATGATGGTGAATTTACTAAAGCATAAGCATATAACAAAAACAAATTTATCGAGGCTTAGAAAAACTTGGATATAATTCATTGGTTTCGGCGTAGCTTCCACTGTTGTTTAAAATTATATTTATTAGCTGGTGAACCATTCACTGCCTTTTGTGTATGTGGTTAGCTTAAATGACTAATATTGTGATATACGCAATGCTTGATGTCAATGTGCATGCTTCAGAAAGGATTAATTTTCCATATCCTTGCACTTCATTGATACTTTAATTTGAATTTTTAGTAGGTGAAAAGACTTGGCCCCAAATTTTAATATCTATGGATTATAGGAGTTGTCTGATGACAATCCACAACTTATGCTATTGTCATACATAGGCTTGGATAACACTCAGTGTGTAGATGGCTGCTCATGATACCATTTGATGCATTGTTTTGTTTTCCTGTGCAAAGCATCATAAAAATAGTTTGCCTTCATAAAATTTCAGCGAAGGAATGCTACATACCATGGTTCATATATGACGAAAAAGGATAGTTAAGACTTCATGCTTGATAATATTTGCGTAGTCCACAAGGCCTTCCGATAACATTGTACAAAATTGTGAAATTATACAACGTTGCAGAATGTGTTTTTGTCTTGTTTTTGCTCTGCAATAACTGTTATATTAGCCTTTACATATTACGTCGAGTATAATTTTTTGAATGTTACAAATCTAGTATTTTGTATCTGACATATCTTGATTCATTAAGGAAACTTGTCATCCCAACTATTTTGTAAGCTGATTGAACTACCTCATTCCTATCATTTTGTGTTCTAGCAAAGCTCAGCACTCATCTCGTTAATTTGTAATTAGTTTGTTGAGCTTGAAAGGTTGTATCACCAAATATGGTGGAAATCACAAGCTAACACGTTTTGTTTCAGAAATTTCGAGATAAATCCAACAATGATAATGATCACATTCTGATTTCTGTTATACATCTAGATATTGGAATTTGGACCATGATTTTTATTGTTTTGTAAAGATGATTGGAACTGCTTAATGATGAGTAAAGATCTCTTGAATCCCTTCGAGTGAAGTTATTTAAACTTGAGTTCATAGAGGCTAGAGCTGGGGTTCTCACAGATGTAAGTTATGGGTTAGAGTTACGATTGTGTTTTATGTTCAATTTCGATCTTTCCTTCATTTTTTGAGCTAAAAATGATGGTACCTTTTGGGCTTTATACTGGCTGATGAAAACACCAAGTTTCTATTAATTGTTTCTGGACTTCATAGCAGTTGAGGACTTCTCCCTTTTATTTGAAAATCTTGAACGAACAAGTTCTCATAGGTGTAAGGAGCATTTATCCCCATAATTATGTTCCTTAAAATGTGATTTTGGAAGAAGGCAGTCTATATGGTTGTCTCACCAAGATATACCTTTAGTGGAAGCCAATGTCAAGAGCAACCCTATCCAAACATGAATCATGGACAAGTCTACCTAGGAACATAAGAAGATGAGGTTGCTTAAACTGAAGTTGTGAGGTGCACCTTCAGTACAAGCCATTGTTGAGCTAAAGAGGAAGGGATGAAAAATATATTTCAGCTGCTATATAAGTACATAGTAGCATTCTTCTTGTTATAGGAATCAAGCTCGTGTTGACGGGCTAACAACGAATTTAGGATATGATTGGCCACCGTTAAAATGTTCTTGTTAGAATGTTGGCCATAAAGGTTGAATGTTGTGAGATACTAGATTATAAATCTTGGATCTTTTCTTATCTATACCACTATTTAGGCTCTATTTGATTGCGCAGTGCCGGTGGCTCCCATGAGTAGTGTTCCAATGAGAAATGGAGCCCCCGCTCGTCATTGATAATGAAGCTCAAAATATACTTTTTGACATTTCTCACCATACTAGAGCATGTTCCAAGGAGAAATGGAACCCTCGCCCGCCAGTGATAATGAAGCTTAAAATATAGTTTTTGACATTCAAAAATGCAATACCAAATATAGCCTAATTAATAATCTCCCACCTCTGTTGGAATGGCATAATCCTTTTTAGGATTAAAAAAAAACCTTTTTCCCCTTAATTCTTATAGATTATTTCAGTTATATATAAAACAAAAAACATCATTATTTCAGTCGATTGAATGTTGATTTAATCCGCTCTGGCAGATTCTGCTTATGTGACCTTTCATGATGAAGAGTGGGGTATTCCTGTGCATGATGATAGGTATGTACTTCAATACCTTAAATGCTCTGTTTTGATAAACTCGAGCTATTTCGTTACCTGATGATATGAAAACTTTACAGGAAACTTTTTGAATTGCTTGTGCTATCAGGTGCTTTAGCCGAGCTTACCTGGCCAGCAATCCTAAACAAAAGGCAAATATTCAGGTATACTGGTTATGCTGAAAATATGTATTTTTGAGTTACTTCTCCCTGACTCTTCTTATACAGGCAAGTCTTCATGGACTTTGATCCTGTACTGGTTTCTAGAATGAGTGAAAAGAAGCTAATAGCTCCGGGAAGCATCCCAAGCACCCTTCTTTCAGAGGCGAAACTACGTGCAGTCGTTGAAAATGGACTGTTGATTCTCAAGGTTCAGTCACATCTCTCCTTTTCTCTTCGACTCCTTTGTGGCATCGACCACGCAGCTAGCTTTCTTCTGTTTTATATTTGTTGAAGCAAAATTTTTCACTGGGAACAGCATGTGGCGGTGTAATATCGCTACTTGGGCTGGAGTAACATCATGACTACACACAGTAGCTGTTGTGCATGGGGCTATGCCCATGCACTACTGCACTTGGTTGCGAAAGGGTTATGCTTGTCGAAGCATTGAGTGCGCACAGATAGAGTGGTGGCCCATGGGCTCCTCCCCTGGGACTAGTTTGAAAACGAAGAAAAAACACTTTGCAATATTTTTTGGGATAAACAAATATGAATAAAAAGCCTGAAAAAAGAAAATAAAAAACATTCTCTCACTCAGCCCTCTCTCTCTTTGGCCCTTGCATTTTGAATAGGTTTAAATTGTCTAGGAAAGACTTTTCCTCTCCCTCCCTCTCTCTTCCCCCTTTCATATAAAAATTGGATGGTCCAGATGATTTTGATGGTGACCATAAACTATTTTAAAGAACTTTTAATGTAAGCTTATATATATCATAACGAAGAGTGCTGAGCATTAGGGTAGCTCTCGAGCCTTTCACAAAAAACTACAACCCGCCGGGTGATTGTCAAGATAATTTTATAAACAAAAGAGGCCGCTCGATGGTTATCGAGTTGGAGGACAACCGTCGAGCGCTCATTTAATGCTCGAAACAGCCTCATCAATTTATTTACTTTTACAGATGCGCAATCGCATGGTAAAGAGTGTAAAATAAATGGAGCCACATAATATACCATCGAGTCTACCACTCCAATGTTTGTGGTTTTTCGGGAAAGAGCGACAAAACCTTTCAGTGGAAAGTAGCTGTTATTTGGGTTTATTTCAGGTCGAGTATGAGAGATTGGCCCAAAATTGAAATTTTTGAGTCAAACTCGGCTCGAAATCGATTTTGAGTTGAGCTGACTTGACTCTAAATGACTTGATTCTTAGCTGACACGAAATTGAATTGAGTCGGCACAAAATTGAATTGAGTCGGCACGAAATTGAATTGAGTCAGCACAAAATTGAGTTGAGTCTTCTCAAAATTTAGCAGTTTTTCTCTTTATTTCGAATCGGCTTGAAATTAAATTGGGTCGGCTCTCAATTGAATAATTTATGCCCTTAAGGCTTTACTCTCTTAGTTTTGGTTTACATTTTAGTGTTTTTACTTTTTAAAATAATAATATATTGGTAAATACATTATATTTTAATTAAATTGAGATAATTCAAATAATATTTTGAGCAATTCGGGGTGGGCTCGAAATCAGCTAGAAATATATGATTTCAGTCAAATTGAATTGACTCAATTTGAGCTGAATTAGCGGCAATTGATTCCGATTCAGCTCAATATCCTAGCGACTTTTGAGTTTAGAGTAATATACTTAGCCCGAGCTGATTTGCTCTGCCCGCAATCAAGAAAGGCGCCAAAATGCTCCACCGGCTTTTTTTCCTGGGAACGCTGAACGCCAACGCCCATGGCGTGGAATGGTGGCGTTCTGCACATGCTCATCTGCGCTCAGAAAGGCCTATCACCAGCACTGTTTTGCCAGCCATCACTTGGCCCAAACTTCAAGCAGGGGACTGGAGCTCAGAACTCTGCCGGCCATGTGAACAATGAATCAATATTGACCCTCTTAAAGCCAGATAATAATGATATTTATTGCTTTACCTAAAATGTATGCACTCTAGAATCCTTGGTAGGTTGTATCGTTATATCATTTTCTGGACTTTATTGAAACCAACTCTCATTATTGATAGCACCTTTATTCTTCACTGGACCATCGTCTCATTAGCCCCGCTTTGTTGGATTTGGCGCAGATTATCGAGGAGTTTGGATCTTTCGACGAGTACTGCTGGAGCTTCGTGAACCACAAGCCTATAGTGAGCAGATTCCGGTACCCCCGCCACATTCCGGTGAAAACTCCGAAGGCAGATTCGATCAGCAAGGATCTCGTCAGGAGAGGTTTCCGGGGAGTCGGGCCCACGGTCATGTATTCATTCATGCAGGCGTCGGGTATGACCAACGACCACGTCACCAGTTGCTTCAGGTTCGAAGAGTGCTGCGACTTTGCTAATCTCGCTACTCAGGTCGGAGGCGGGAGCACCGGGGCAGGAGAAGAGACGAGGGTCAACGGGATTAAGATAGAAGGGATGGAAGATATTGTTTTGGATCTAGTTGGAGATGTAGAGAGTGTGTCAGTCTTGTAGCGGTGGGCATGGTGTAGAGGGAGTAGGAAGATGGTGTGGGAATTGTTAGTATTTGCCTGCCAGGTTAGGCAGAGATTGTTGTTCTGGAATACCAACTTTTTCTTGCCATAAAAAATGTGGTCCTATTATGTAAAAAGTGTCCTGTAAATCTTGCAATGGTAATTTCTGTAGGTTTTTGACATTTTGGTGAAAACTGGAGAGAGTGGCTGAAGCAGTTTTCTACCCAGTTTAGGGAATTCGTTTACAAGGACCTCAAAATATCTTTTCACTAGTCCTGTATTTTGTAAACTTAGAAGAATATACTGAATGTCACTGTAAAAAATCTACAAAAATCTGGGACCAGCTAGCATAAGACAGAATTTCGTATTCTGGACGATGATGAGTGATCATTATGTGATTGCACATGCTCGCAATAAAGATCTGTGTGATCATTATCTGTGCATGATCATAATGCTCATGCATAACTACTACAGGATTGTGCATGATCATATAATGATCATGTGTTTTCATAACAATACACCCTATTATTTTGAGTGCGTTTAAGGCTCCGTTTGGGGGGACTTATTTTCACCGGTCAAGCGGTTACGATCGCATGAATCAGAACATAATTAAAGTCCGATTCAAGCGGTCATAACCGCTTGACTGGTGAAAATAAGTTCCCCCAAACAGAGCCTAAGCTTTTATGAGTGTTAAAATAGCCCATGTAAAGGGCCCATTATTGGGCCCATTTATTGTTTTATCTTCTCCTCTCCTTTAGTCCCACATCTTGTATAGGCTTTTCTTCTCTCTTTCTCTTCCTATATATTTGTATTCTCTCCTTGTATTTAGATACACAAGCAATACATACAAGTTTTTGAGCTCTCTCAACATGGTATCAGAGGGAGGTTACTGTCTTCTGCGACTTGTTTTTTTTCTAACCGTCAAGCCCGTCCGTCTCTTTTCCCTCTTACCCGCTGCTTTCTCTCTTGCGGACTGGTAGCCTACCCGCTCCGGTCTTCTATCCGCCCCTGACTCTGCGGTTTGCACCTTTGCATCCGCTTCTCCTCTCCCTCTCCGTGGTTCCACCATCTTCAGGCTTCTTATAGCCACCCTCTCTCTCTGCTTCGTGGGGCCCACCTTTCTTCAAACTGCTGCGGGCTCTCTGCTTCTGTCCGCTGCCAGCTCCGCTGCGGCTTCGCCTTCAGACCGCTGCGGCCTTTGCCTTCAGACCGCTGCGGCCTCGCCTTCAGCCCGCTGCGGCCTCGCCTTCAGCCCGCTGCGGCCTTGCCTTCTGCCCGCTGCCAGTCTCTCCTCGCAGCCTCTCTTTTCTACCCGCTCGAGTTCCTACTCGCGGCCTCTCTTCTCTAGCCGCTCGAGTTCCTACTCGCGGCCTCTCTTTTCTAGCCGCCCGAGTTCCTACTCGCGGCTTCTCTTCTCTAGCCGCTCGAGTTCCTACTCGCAGCCTCTCTCCTCTTTCCGGGTTTTCTGTCAACCCGCCCGGGCTGTTTTCTGACCGCTGCTGGCTTCACCTAGACCGGGGCGGTCTCTCTTCTGTTTCTGCCCTTTGGTCGCGACCTGACTACTCGCTGGTGTCCGGCTTGACCATGCACTCTGGTCGTGGTCTTGCTTAGTCTTTCTTGCCGGCGGATTATCCTCTATTCGTCGCGGTCTGCCCTTATGGGTTCTTCCGGTAACTCTTCTGGCTCGACGGCCAGCCCGCCTGCTGACTGCCCGGCCTGTCCAACTGACCGCACGGCTTACCCTACCGAACTCCGTGACGAGCTGCGCATCACTACCATTTCTCTCTGGAAAGAAGAACTTCATTCATCGGGTCCATTCAGTTCGACGAGTTCTTCAGGCCAAGGGTCTTCTCCCTCACCTTACTCAGGCTCCACCCACCCCTCCTACTGATGACTGGCTCCGCAATGATGGCCGAGTTCAGACCTGGATCTTGAATTCTTTGGATGGTGAACCATATCAAATGGCTATGTATCATGAGACTGCCAAAGATATGTGGACTGAGCTACACTCCTTATATTCTGGTCGGGACAGCCTCCAGCATCTCCACGACATTCTCACTGACCTCTTTACTCTGGACGCTGGAGGGGCTTCCGATATGTCCTCCTTTGTTGCTCGTGCGAAGACTCTTGTTGAAGCCTGGATCCAGCATCAGCCGTTTACCAATGATGCTCTTGCTCAGCGCGCTCAGAAGGAAGCTGCCTGTACTGCCATCCTTATGGCCCGTCTTCCCCCTCACCTTCAGAGCATTCGTGCTCAGGTCCTGACGTCCTCTACCACACCATCTTTTTCTGATGTGTGCTCCATGATTCTCCGAGTACCACCTCCTCCAGATACTACGGCTCCTCCGACCCTTCTTCAGCAGGCACCTCCGCTTCTATCCTTCCCTCCCCCTCCTTCTACTCGGGGGGGGGGGGGGGGGGGGGGGGGGGTCGTTCAGGCTCTCGCGGCCGTGGTCGTGGTGGCCGGGGTCGGCCGAAGTGTTCCTTTTGTGGCAAAGACGGTCATCTCGAGGCAACCTGTTACAAGAAAGTTTGCTATCCTCCTCGCCCGGCGGCTTCTGTTTCTACCGATGCTGGTCCTCCTAATCTTGAAAGTGTCCGTCTTCAGCTCCAGCATCTCCAAGGCTTGCTCCATCCCCCATCTACCTCTGTTGCCTCCGTATCCAACACAGGTACCGCTTGTCTCTCCACCGGCTTGGGCTGGATTGTGGATTCTGGCGCTACTCATCACATTACTCCACATCGCCCTGCCCAGTACCTGAATTCCCCTTATCCTCAGTCTATTACTGTGGCCAATGGAGCCACTGTTCCCGTCTCCGGCTCGGCAGATCTTCCTCTCACCTCCTCCATCTCCCTTCGCTCGGCTCTTCACGTCCCGAGTTATCCGTTCAATTTACTTTCTGTTGGACGGCTTACTACTGATTTGGATTGTTCTGTTATATTCACTTCCTCTTCTTTTGTTATACAGGATCGGCGGACGCAGACTACCATTGGTAAAGGCCGGCTGCGGAATGGGCTCTACCTTCTCGACGACTCTCCCACCGTCCTCTCCTCCATTTCTTCCACAGATTGGCATTGTCGTCTTGGGCATGCTCCTGTACCGGTCCTCCAGCGGGCTCTCCCGGATGTCTCTCTTACCCCTTTTCAGTGTGATTCCTGCATCCTCGGCAAGCGGACTCGTTCATCTTTTTCTCCGCATTGTACTCGAAGCGCTGCTCCTTTTGATTTAGTCCATTCGGATATTTGGGGACCATTTAAAATTTTTAGTATTTCCGGTTTCCGGTATTTTATCACGTTTATTGATGATCACTCTCGCACTACCTGGCTATACTTACTTCGTGATCGCTCAGAGCTTCCTCGTGTCTTTCGGGCATTTGTTCTCGAAACCCGTACGCAATTCCACAAGACCATCAAAGTCCTACGCACTGACAATGCTCGTGAGTACACTAGTCACGAATTTACTGCTTTATGTTCCGAGTTTGGGATTCTACATCAAACTTCCCGCGCTTACACGCCGCAACAAAACGGTGTTGCCGAACGCAAGAATCGCCACTTACTCGATGTTGCCCGTTCCCTCATGCTTCAAATGCATGTCCCTAAACCGTATTGGAACTTTGCGGTCTCGACCGCCTGTTTTCTCATCAACCGTCTCCCTTCCTCTATTCTCAACTACGCTACCCCGTTCAGCATCCTCTTTCCCTCCGCTACAGCCTTTCCTCTCCCACCTCGTGTGTTTGGTAGCCTATGTTATGTCCACCGTTTGGGGCCTTCATCGGATAAGTTGGATCCCCGGGCCGCCAAGCATATCTTTGTTGGTTATTCTCGCACCCAAAAGGGGTATGTCTGTTATTCTCCTGCTACACGCAAGATCTCCGTTTTTGCTGATTTCACTTTCCGCGAGGATCAACCATTCTTTTCTGCTCCCTTACCTGACCATCGCCCACCTATACCTCCATCCATCCCACGCCCGGTCATTCCCACCACTCCTCCACTGCCTGTCATTCCCTCTACACCGCCTGCCGTTCCCTCCAAACCACCAGTTATCCGTGTCTACACTCGTCGCTCTACCCCTTCCGTTGCCCCTCTGTCGTCGGTCTCTACCATGGATACTCCGCATCCGACTGATCAGGTATCGCCTTCCACTGCTCATCCGCTGGCCAACTCCGTCTCTCTTCATCGCCTCTCTCCCCATTTACGCACTTTGTTACTTCTCTCTCTTCGGTTGCTATTCCTAATTCTGTGCAGGAGGCGCTTCAACATCCCAGCTGGCGAGCAGTCATGGAGGAAGAAATGTCTGCTCTCTGGTCTAACTAGACCTGGTCTGTTGTTCCCCTTCCACCGGGCCAAAAACCAGTTGGGTGCAAATGAGTCTTTGTCATCAAACATAATGTCGCTGGGACCACTGACCGTCTAAAGGCCTTTCTTGTGGCTCGCGGTTTCACTCAACAGGAGGGGCTCGATTATGAGGAAACGTTCTCTCCAGTGGCAAAGCTTAATAGTGTTCGTGTCCTCATCTCTGTTGCTGTCCATCGCCGGTGGCCTCTCTTTCAGCTGGATATCAAGAATGCCTTCTTGAATGGGGACCTCCAGGAAACTGTCTACATGCAGCAACCGCCCGGGTTTGAGACCACGGGGGAGTCTCAGGTCTGCAATCTTAAAAAGGCTCTATATGGTCTCAAACAATCTCCGCGGGCATGGTTTGAAAAATTCAGCAAGGTCCTCCGTGCGATTGGCTTCACTCGGAGCTCGGTCCGACTTCTCGCTCTTTAATCGTCACCACCCAACAGGAACGTTTATTCTGTTAGTTTACGTCGATGATATTATCATTACTGGAGATGACTCTTAAGGGATACATGCAGTCAAAATCCATCTAAACTCAGTCTTCCAGACCAAGGATTTGGGACCCCTTCGCTATTTTTTGGGTCTTGAGATTGCCAGAAGGCCAGATGGGCTCACTCTCTCTCAACGAAAATATTATCTTGACCTTCTTCATGATGCGGGTCTGTCTGACTGCAAGCCCAGTGATACTCCTATGGATGTGAACCACAAACTGTGTGCCCATGCCTCTGACTCCGATCTCCTTCTTCAGAATCCTGAATATTATCGACGTCTTGTTGGAAAACTGATATATCTCACGGTTACCAGAACGGATATCTCCTTTGTGTTGGTCTTGTCAGCAGATACATGCACTCTCCTCGAAAATCTCATCTTCAAGCAGTGGAACGAATTCTCAGGTATCTGAAAACCGCTCCTGGTCAGAGACTTGTCTACAGGACCTCCTCTTCTGCTCCAACATTGGTGGCATATTCAGATGCCGACTACGTTGGTTCTCTCGATGACCGGCGATCTACGAGTGGTTTTCGCACTTATCTTGGAGGACATCTTGTAACTTGGCGAAGTAAGAAACAAGCGGTCGTTGCTCGCTCTTCAGCTGAGGCAGAGTACCAGGCAATGGCATCGGTTGTATCAGAATTAACATGGCTTGAGAGTCTTCTTACTGATCTGGGTGTAAAATTACCATCACCGGCTCTTCTCCTTTGTGATAGTCAAGCCGCCATACACATCGCAAAAACCCGGTCTTTCACGAAAGGACGAAGCATATTGAGGTCGATTGTCACTTCATCCGGGAAAAGGTTCAAATGAAGAAGCTTGACTTAAAGCATGTCCCAGGATCGGAACAAGTTGCAGATGTCTTCACAAAGGCTCTTTCCAAGACATTATTCTATCAATGCTTGTCCAAGCTTGGCGCATACGATTTGTACGCTTCAGCTTGCGGGGGAGTGTTAAAATAGCCCATGTAAAAGGCACATTATTGAGCCCATTTATTGTTTTATCTTCTCTCCTTCTTTAGTCCCACATCTTGTATAGGATTTTCTTCTCTCTTCCTCTTCCTATATATTTGTATTCTCTCCTTGTATTTAGATACACAAGCAATACATACAAGTTTTTGAGCTCTCTCAACAATGAGCATGAGCATGTGCGATTGTTCCGGGAAAATTTTGCCGGGGAATGTTTTTTGGTCTCCTCTCAATTCCCTCGAGCAATTTTATACCGCTCTGTCCTGTGAAGTCCAGTGGCGGATCCAGAGGGGGGCAAGGGGGGCCCGCCCCCCCCCCCCAAGGATTTTGAAGTTTATGTAGCTTTAGTTTTTATTAATTATAAAATACAAGTTATGTATATAATATAAGTGATGAACTTATTTTCAGATCCAATTTCTCTCTCCTATACAGAAATAGATCGTCTCTCTCGCTTCCCTTGTCTGAGTTGTCTCCCTCTCCCCTTTCTGCTAGGGATTGCTGAGAGCCTCTTAGGAAGAGTTCTTCCCTCGATTGACGATTTGGCGGCCTCCTTCGGCGGAATCAAAGTCGTATTGTGCTGTTTGGTGTGAATCCAACCAACTATCCGAGATTAGGGCGATGTCGGCTGTGCTGGGCTTGGAAAATTCTGAATCAGACTTTATCTTTGAGTTTTCTTCATTTTATTTCCATAAATTTTACTGTAAGTTCTCATCAGCCGCACCATTATCAGTTAGACGTTCTTTCTCATTCCGATTTAAAGAACTTGTCAACAATTTCTAAACTTTGTGAGAAATTAGCCGAAACGAAGAAATCAAATACCTATTATCTTGTTGACAAGCTAATTCGGCTAATTTTAACATTTCCGGTCTCAACAACGACTACAGAACGGTCATTTTCTGCTATGAAGCTTATTAAAACAAGACTGCGCAACAAAATGGAGGATGAATTTCTGGCAAATTGTACGACTCTCTACATAAAACGGGAAATAGCAGAGAAGATCGAGAAAAATGTGCTCATTGATGAATTCTATGAGTTGAAAAAACGACGTGCACAACTAAAATAAGATTACATTCATATTGTAATTTTTATTTTATTGTTAATGCTAAAATTTCAAATTAGAAATTTTTTTACTTATTATACTTTGATTCACAATTTTTTTGAGCCCCCTCTTACTTCGAATGCTGGATCCACCCGTGCTGTGAACTTGTCATCCATATTTCCCAAAGGTGAGTAACTTGGTACTTTTGGAGCCTTTGAGGTCCATGGGTGACTGGAATGGGCATGGCATATAGAATGTTCGACTTTAGCCCATGACAATACAGGTGAGGAACTGCTCTTGAAAGGCCTACAACTTCGTCTAGGGCCTAACTCTTGATTTATCCGTCAAATGTATAATATTACTGGTTTGTCCCTCTGTTTTTTTATTGGGTTCGAGAAGCTTTAAGCTGACCTGCACAAGTTTGATCGGGTTGCAGTTTGGCATTGGTTGTGTGGTTTTTAAGCATTTGAGAGATTCGAAAAAGTTGATTGATGAGAACCAACAATGTGCATGGTTTGAAACTTGCCCCCCGCTTAGTAGTCTATGTTGAATTTTTTTAAGATGGTCAATGAGATAGCCTAATGTCAAATTAATATCCTCAGAACTATCAAGATCACACCTTGATCGTGCGGAAACCAGAAAAGCAAGCTCAATCAACCAAATGCAAGCACAGGGGCAAACAGATCATATATTCTTTTATTTCTTCTTTACAAAGCGAGGTATACATGACGAGACATGATTTCGCAAGTACACAGAAATACAGGAAAAAAAACACAAGTCAAAACAATTCGAGCGGACAGAACTGGAGACCTCCGAGACCGCCCAGTCCGCCAAGTCGCCGAAGCCGCTCGAACTGTTGTTGCTGCTAGAAGACAAATAGGAACACGGAGTCCGCCGAGACCGCGAGGTCGCGCGGACACACCGTTATTCGCTTACTGCTACAAGCCGCTGCCGAACTGAGGAGCAGACCGCCTAGACCGCCGAGTTCGGCGGACAGGTTATTGTACTTGGAAACGCTGAATCAGAGAAAACTGACAAGCCGCAGAAGCGACCTGCTGAAACCGCTGATTGAAACTGCAAACTTCACTGATGCTGGCCGCAGTCAAAGCCAAACTCCTGACTCCTCAGTGTTAGCCGCGCAACCTGCAAACAACAAACAATTATCTCTGCTCAACCCGCGCGGACAGCAAAAACTAGACAACAACAATTAACCAAGCCCTCACTTACTGTTCACTCTGTTACTGTAGATGTGTCAGAGGGGGGGGGGGGGTCTATTTATAGGTGAGGTGAGGAGTGTGGTCACCACCCTAGTGAATAGAGTCACCGCCCCAGCCCGTGCGCTAACACAACCCAGTCCGCCAAGTTCGCAAGGACTTGGCTAGACTAATCCTCCAGGCGCCAGGTCAAGTCAGTCCGCCACCATGCGGCCACAGTGCCAGCCCACACAAAACAAGCACAGCGCCAGTCCTCCCAACGCAAGCATAATGCCAGACCACCACTCAAAGCAGCACGCGAACACAACCACAACTTATGCTGCACCAGTCCGCAACTTCACCACAGCACGCGGACACAACCACAACACATGTTGCATCAGTCCGCACACTATACACGGACAAAGAGGCAGTCCACACAGCTCGACAATAACGCCACCGCCCGCCACGAGTCCACGACCAACAGGGAGTCCGCCCGGTCAACAACGGACTCTGCAGACACCATGGACTTGTCACAGAGAATGACCAAGTCTAGCAGCCCAACAAACAACTGGCGCGAGCACAGCAGACACAGAATACCCAGACCGCCAATCATCAGGACAATCCGCCACAAGGATGTGAAACATCCATCGCAACATGGAGAGTTCGACAAGAACAAAAGCCCATCTCCAAAGCGTCCATAAATGCAGACTCCGCGGACGCAAAAGACAAGTACGTCAACACACGACGAATATAACTTCCAATCCGCCCGGTTACCACAAGAGCTGGTGAAAGTTATTAGTTGCCAACTTAAATCACCTAGAGGGGGGGGGGGGGTGAATAGGTGAGTTGTGCGTCTTTTTGCGGAATAAAAAAAATCTCAAACCAATGCAAGATCTATCTATCAAACAAAAAAACACAGACGAGGCAAGATATATAGTGGTTCCCCAACCATGGGTACATCCACTTTCCCTCACCGATCTAGCAATACACTAGACTCGGCTACTCCACTATCTCGGATTGAAAATCAATCCTACCCTCGGAACAATGTTCCTATAATCTCGATCCACACAACGGATCTACACTCGGAAGGCAAAACTTCCTACAATCTCGGAGTTGAAAATCTCATAGACTCGGAGAAAATTTCTCCTACAATAATGAAATAAATTTGTAAAGAAATACAAACAATGAATCTTTTGTTCAGATCTGCAACAGTAAATCAGAAATTCCTTCTTCTAGGCTTGCGGCTTTATCAGAAAGTTGAAGAGGAATCTCGGCAAGAATGTATCTGAACTTTCTCAACTTCTCACGATCGATCTAATCAGAGAATAAGGAGTTGAGCAAATCTCGATCTGGAGAGCCTTCTTGATCTAAATCCTCAAAAGAAGAAACCCTAGCCGGTCGGGAATCAGCGACGGCGGCGGCGGCGGCGTTTTTCGTTTCTTGGAGAGAGAAAGAGGAGACATAAATTCTTGAGAGAGTATGGCTGCAAAAACTTTCTTAGAATAATCTTTGAATAGTTAGGGTTTGTCGGTTTAGACAAAACCTTTTATAGGAGAGGAGAAGATTAGCCATAATTGCGTCATTATGGGAGACACGTGGACCAATCACGTCAAAGTTCATGAATAAGACCGTTATTCTGGACTTAAAGAATTTTCGGAAAAGTCAAAGTAAATTACTCGAGATATAACAGACTACTCGAGTACATGCATCACTTCTCGAGTAGGTATAAGATGACTACTCGAGTATATAAGAAAAAACTACTCGAGAGGGAATGAGGTCATTACTCGAGTACATGAGGTCAACTACTCGAGTAAATAAAAGTTCAAGGAATCAGCTACTCGAGTAACAAGAATAATATACTCGAGTACTTTAGTACTTACACGAGAGGTGGAGTAGATTACTCGAGTATACGAAATACTACTCGAGTATATAAGAATGAACTACTCGAGTATATAAGAAACTACTCGAGAGAAAGATTTAGAAAATTTCTGGAACTGGAAAACATGACTACTCGAGTATAGAAGATAAACTACTCGAGACACAAAGAACTACTCGAGTATATGGAGATGACTACTCGAGTAACTCACTTAGAGAAATTTTCTGGAGAGGAATTCTGAATTACACGAGTATAAACACTGGACTACTCGAGTAGTAGATGAACTACTCGAGTACATGACTTAGACTACTCGAGTAAGCGAGAAATACACGAGAGTCAGAATTCAACTACTCGAGTATATATATGAAACTACTCGAGTACTATATAGTACTACTCGAGTTTAACTTAGAAAAATTTTGAGAAGAGAATTCCTGTAAACTCGAGAGAAGAAAGGGAACTACTCGAGTAGTTGATGTAACTACTCGAGATACATCTTATCTACTCGAGTAAGAGTATTATTACTCGAGTATGAATTCAGTAACTTACTCGAGTAAGTAAAGAACTACACGAGTACTTTACTTAGGAAAATTTTCTTGACAGAAATTTTTCTTCTTCTAAGGGATGACCAGCATCAAGTCTTTTCACATAGTCCTAGAGCTTGAATATGAAGTGTATCCCAATAGAGAGGCTACACATGAGTCAACACTTTGGAACACACAATGAGGGATTACATTGTATGGTCCTGTGTTTGGTGACCCATTGTAGACTGACATTGATCTACACTTCCCATAAGAATTCCTGCAAACACATAACTCAAACCAAGCATCAAATAAAACTTAATTCATCTTAGTTCAAGGGTGACTTCATCAAATCTGAGTTAGTGTGGATACAATACCCAACAATCTCCCCCTATTTGTAGAAGTCAGAACCCTTTACACAAAGGTGAATTATGGACATAAAAAGAATGCTAAGTAATCAAGCAGTGTAAGCAATCAAGGAACTATGAAAAAGATAATAAGATCAAAAACTTTGAATTATATAAGTATGATTATCCAAAAATGTCATTAACAACAAAAATCCATTTCCACAACTCATGAGTCCTTTTGGCTAGTTCTGATGATGCTGTCTGTCTTGTTTCTCATGTTGTCTCCTTTGATAGCTGTAAGGCTTGGGATAATACTTGGGTGGCCTTGGAGGAGCAGCATGATTGTTTCTTCCATATTCTATATCATATATCCTTCTCTTGGTCATGGACTTCTCATATAATTCCCATTCCTGGGAACTGTAGTGGATATGTCTGCTCTCATGGTAATCCAAAACTAATTTGAGAGTTTCCAGGATGAGGGACTTAGAAGTGGGAGACCATATCTCAGCATGTTCAGGAGCTGGAGTAGGAATGGACTTGCTGGCAGAAGGACCTTCACCATATTTTCTTTTCTTCTTATAGGTCAGTATCTCAGGAGGGGCTTTAAGAAAGATATCTGCAGGATCATCTTCACAATCTCGAGCATATGACTCTGGAGGAGCAACTGAGTCTCCAGGCCTTGGAGAAAAGGTAGGTTGAGAGGAGGAGTAGGAGCATCAGCAACAGCTAGAGGGTTCAGGTGATGAGAAATGATATTAGGATCGTAGCAAATTCAGGAAGGATCTGGTTGTGCATCCATACAGTAGTGTCATAGGTGTAGAATTTGACACTCTGAATTTGAGCTAGGACATCAGCATGGATCTATTTCATCTTGGTTTCCCATAGTTCTTTCCTGAGGGCATCATATTTTTCTAAATATTCTTTCACCAACTTCTCCCTCTTTCTGACTTCAACAGATAGCTGGGAGATGACATCATCTTTGAAAGTGCCAACTTCTTCACAGATTTTCATCTTAGTGGCTTCAGCTCTTTTGTCCAATTCCATCTGATATTAGCAAGAGTCAGACCTTGCTCCATAACTTGTCCAACACTGGTTATGGTGTGGTCTAAGGCTTTGCCACCAATTTGGAACAGATGTCTGAGCTGATCAGTATTATGTTATATTTCAGCAAATTCTCCGCTCATCTCATTTTCTAGAGCAGTTACCTTATCAGTGACAGTCTTTATACAAGTATCAAAGTAAGATTTCTGTTCTTGAAGGAGAAGTACAATCTGAGTCATCAAATCTGAGGAGGCAGGAGCTGTATCAGCAGGAGGAGCAGAAGTAGATGGAGCAGAAGGAATAGGAGGAGCTACCCATGGAGCTATTTCTGTGAGGGTAACAGAGCTCTGAGCTCTTGTAGTGGGTACATGGCATCCCGTTCATCCATTATCTGAGGGAGAGAGAAATCCAAATTCCTTACAGGAGCTTCAGCTGGCTCATGTGAGAGTTCATCAGAAATGAGAATTGTTTCTGGCTGTTCTTTGGGGGCATCAGGAGATTTAGCTGGAGACCTTGCTGGAGAATTTTTTGGAGACCTTGCTGGAGATTGCACTGGAGTGGGGTCTTTAGGTATTTCAGTGACTGGAGCATTTGGAGATAGAGGAGGAGGTGGTTCATCTTTGAGCCTTGAGCCTACTTGAAAGTCCAGCTTCTTCTAGTCTTCTTTGTTGAGCATCCCAAGTTCTGTTTTGAAGAACGAGAACTTGGTCTCATCCAGCGGCTTCGTGAAAATGTCTGCAATTTGCCTATCTGTAGGGACATATTGAAGATCTATGTCTCCATGCTCCACATGCTCCCGGATGAAGTGATACCTTAGCTCTATATGCTTTGTCCAGCTGTGCGAGACTGAGTTGTTGGCTATTGCTATTACGCTGGAAGAGTCGCAAAACAATGAAATATTTTCAAACTTCATGTTGTAGTCCTCAAACTGATTCTTTATCCAAAGTAACTGTGCACAGCAACTACCTGCAGAGATGTACTCTGACTCAGCCGTTGAAATTGCTACACAGTTCTGCTTCTTGCTACTCCAGAGATAAGTCTTCTTCCAAATAATTGACATGTCCCTGAAGTGCTTTTCCTGTCGTCTTTACTCCCTGCAAAATCTGCATCTGAAAAACTTATTAGTTCGCTATCATTACTTCTTGGGTACCATAAGCCAAGATTTGGTGTACCTTTAAGGTATCTCAAAATCCGCTTTGCAGCGGCGTAGTGAGATTCCTTAGAGTTCACCTGAAATCTAGCACAGACACATGTTGAGAACATTATGTCAGGTCTACTTGCAGTAAGGTAGAGCAAGGATCCAATAATGCTTCTGTACTTGGTTTCATCAAAAGGTTTCCCTTTTTCATCCTTGTCCAGAGACATCATTGAACCCATTGGAGTCCTCATCGAGGTTGCGTTCTCTATTCTAAATTTCTTAATTAGCTCTTTGGTAAACTTGGTCTGCGAGATGAAAATTCCATCTTCAGATTGTTTCACCTGAAGCCCTAAGAAATACTTCAGCTCGCCCATACGGCTCATTTCAAACTTCCCTTACATAAGTTTTGAAAACTTCTTGTAGAGGTTGTCATCAGTAGAGCCAAAAATAATGTCGTCGACATATATTTACCCGAGCAAAATCTTGCCTTTAATTTCCCTAAGAAATAATGTCTTTTCTATATTTCCCCTTGTGAACTTGTTCTCAAGTAGAAAGGTAGACTGTGTCTCATACCAAGCCCGAGGGGCTTGTTTCAGACCATATAAAGCTTTGTGCAGTAAGTAAACATAATCAGGAAAGTTAGAATCAACAAAACCTGGAGGTTGTTCTACATATATTTCTTCCTTTATGTCTCCATTAAGGAATGCAGACTTCATGTCCATTTGATAGACAATGAAGCCTTTGAGTGCAGCATATGATAGAAATAACCTTATTGCCTCCATCCTTACCACTGGAGCGTACGTCTAGTCGAAGTCGATTCCTTCTTCTTGACGATAGCCTTTTGCGACAAGTCTTGCCTTGTTCTTTATAATCATTCCATCCTCATCCATCTTGTTCCTGTAGACCCATTTTGTCCCAATGACGTTTTTACCTTTGGGTCTTGGAACAAGTTTCCATACTTTGCAGCGCTTGAACTGCTTTAGTTCTTCTTCCATCGCCATTATCCACGATGCGTCTGAGTTTGCTTCCTCAAACTTCTTTGGTTCAACCTGCGAGAAAAAACTTAAATATAGATTCTCATTAATTGTACCTCTATGAGTTCTGACACCATCCCGGGGATCTCCTATGATCTGGTCCATGGGGTGATCCTTCAGATGTCTGAGCTCAAGAGTCCTTGCATCTGAAATATCTTCTATCACCGGAGTAACTTCTTCAACTTTGACTCCTTCTTCATCTTGATCATCATCCTCTCCAATATGGGTTGGAGTGGTGATCTTGATGTACTTTTCATCTTTCTCTTCGGTCGGTCCATCCAAGCTGATTTCTTTCAGATTTGCACCTGCATCTTCAATGAGCACACTAGAAGAGTTGCTTTGCAGCAAGCTCGTCTCATCAAATACAACATGTATCGATTCTTCAAACACCAGAGTTTTTCTATTAAAAATCTTATATGCATACTATGGCTACTATAACCTACAAAAATACCTTTAAAACTCTTTTCACTAAACTTAGTAGTATGATACTTGCCATTGTTTAGCACGAAGCATTTACAGCAAAAAATTCTAAAGTAAGAGACCGTTGGTTTCCTGCCCTTCAAAAGTTCGTAAGGTGTCTTATCATGGTTTTTGTTTATGAGGGCTCGATTTTGCACGTGACATGCAGTGTTGACGGCTTCAGCCCAGAAATATTCCGAAAGTGAAGCATCACTCAACATGGTCCTGCAGGCCTCTATGAGTGTTCTATTCCTTCTCTCGGCCACTCCGTTCTGTTGTGGAGTGCGAGGAGAGGAAAACTCGTGAAAGATACCTAAGCTTTCACAAAATTCAATCATGGCCCCAGACTTGAACTCTGTTCCATTGTCACTTCTAATTTTGACTATGGAGCAGTTGTACTCGTTCTGAGCTTGCCTGACAAAATTAGTAAAAATATCGAAGGTATCTGACTTGTGTTTCAGAAAGAACACCCACGCAAAGCGCGAGTAATCATCAAAAATTACCAACATATAATCCTTACCTCCCAAACTTCTAATTTGCAGTGGACCGAACAAGTCCATATGCAGTAGATGAAGACATCTATTAGAATCTTTGCTAATAACGCTTTTAAAGGTAGCCCTTGTTTGTTTACCTTTTACACATGCGTGACAAGGTCTATCTTTGACGTACTTGACATTTGGGGCATCACGTACTAAGTTCATTGAAAATAATTTATTAATAGTTTTGGAATTAATATGTGCTAGTCTCTTGCGTCATTGGTCACCAAGAGATGCACTATCTTTTGCTAAAAAGCACACTAATGTTGAAGAATCTATACAAATGAAATTTAAACAGAAAATGTTTATGCTTCGAGTGCCGGATAGAATCGTTTCCATGTTGTCAACAGATTTTATCAAGCACTTATCGGCGTGAAACTCAACTATATATCCTTTATCACAGAGTTGGCTTATGCTTATAAGGTTATGTTCCAAACCTTCAACGTAAGCCACATCTGAGAAGGATACATTACCATTTGTAATCATACCGTAGCCTTTAGTGATTCACGGTCTGAACCTCCAAAGATGACCTTCGGTCCGTTCACGATTGGAGTAAAGTTCTGAATTAGGCTTCCTGTCCCGGTCATATGTAACAGCCCAAAGTTCGGAAACAGGCATTTTTGGGTGACACGGCCTGGCACACGGGCGTGTCCCAGGGCGTGTCAGTTGACACGGCCTGCGACACGGGCATGTCGCAGGGCGTGTCGAGGTTGTGTCGACGATTGGGCTTTGTCTCGACGATTTTTCTCTCGACGATGCGTCGAGAGGGAGGCACACGGCCCAGGACACGGGCGTGTCCAAGGCCGTGTCGCATGCTCGACGATTTTTCTCGACGATCGTTGAGTGTCGAGAAGTGAGTGTCGAGTGTTGAACACGGCCTGTGACACGGGCGTGTCACAGGGCGTGTCAAATTAGGCGACGAACTCTGCCCGCCGAAGGTTTCGACAGGGCGTGTCTTTGTGCCGTGTCTGGGCACACGGCCTGGGACACGGGCGTGTCACAGGCCGTGTGAAGTCTCGGGATGATTTGGGATTTTTTTCATCCAGGTACACGGCCACAGACATGGGCGTGTCTGAAGGCGTGTTGGTGACACGGCCCATGACACGGGCGTGTCCCGTGGGCGTGTCACTGGTTTGGATAAGTCGGTTGACCACTGCTTGCGGCACACGGCCTGGCACACGGCCGTGTTCGAGGCCGTGTCGGGTCAAAATATGTGTTTTTGGCAGAATCGTGGCCGTCCATTCCTTCAGTCTAGATCCAAGGGCTGAAGCTTCTTCTTCTTTTTCCTTAAGGGCCAAAATCAGAGAAAGATTTCTCATTTTCTTTGGCATTGAATTTTCTTCAAGTGAAGAGAGAAAGAGAGAGGGAAAGGAGGAGGAAGAAGGAAAGGGGGCTGCTGTTGGTGGTGCTGCGGTTTACCGACGAGAGATCCGAAGCCAGCGTTGCGGAGGAAACGCTCTTGCGAGTCTTGCAAGCTAGCTTGGAGTCCATGGCACCGAAGCGGTCGTCAAGGGTAACGACTTTTCTTCCTAGCCATGTGAAGGCTTTCTTTTTGGCATATCTTGTGATTTCCCCCACCAAGAGGTGGCTGGTTTTGGAAATCTTTGGGTGGATGCTTGAATCCCCTTGTGTTAGCATATAGATCCGGAAATGGAGTACGGAATAGGCATGCTGTGTGAAGCCCATCTGGACAGGTTAGTCTGGATTGGTGATGTTGCATACGAACCGGAGAAGACTCCGTGATAAACGTGTAGTGTAAGGAGTCTACGGGTTATGCCTGCGAAAAGGAGTAGCAGGAAGTAGTGGGGTGGTAGCCCAGGAAAATAGCCATGTGATGGTTTTGGGTCCAACCTGTGATTGAGGCACAGGAAGTACTGGTGGGACTAGGAAAGGCCCTTTTGTGATGCTTGATGTCATAGGGTGTCCACCTGTGAAGTGAGTCACAGGAAGTACTGGTGTGCCCAGGAAAGACCCTGACATTTGTGCTAGTGCGGTGTCCACCTGTGGAGAGAGTCACAGGAAGTACTGGTGTGCCCAGGAAAGACCCGCTGTTGCTGTGAGGAAATGGGTATAGAGAAATACCCAGGCTTGAATGCCAAGAACAGGATTGGTGAGACCGACCCGCGCCTTTGATATAGCCATGAGTACGCTGTACTCGGAGAAGGCAAGGCGATTTGAGTAACGGGGGTGGAGGATCCGACCTGCGCTATGTCCGTCTGACGTGAGACCAAAAAGTGCGGTCTGTTGGAGCGCATAGCAAGAGTCTTCGGCCTGCGCGCCATGACACCATGGGGGGCTACGGGCCATCCCGGTGTCCGAAGACTAACTCCGGCTGCACGCCATGGAGTAAATGCTCAAGAGATTTACCGTTGGGTGATAACCCTGATACGGTGGTGGGCAAGAGGTTGCCAGAACACCAAGAATGTGCCCTGAGTGCACGGACCGTTGGGTCGGGTGGCGAACGGTTGTGATGGCTTGTGTGCGTGAAAGCACCTTTTGATGATATAGCTTGCCATACTTGTGATGTGATATGCCTGCAGGGAAAAATACCGCTGCCCCGAGAGAAGGGGTAGGGTCGTTATAATTTGGTCAGCTGAACGCTGACCGTTGCTTTTGTTTACCACCGGTGGGTGGATTGTCCCTTTCCAGGTACGGGAGAACCGAGCGGGGCGCATAAAGGTTGATGCTCCTGCTGGTGTTGCTGCTGCTGCTGTTAGCCCTCGAAGGCTAAATATGTTCTTTTGCGTGTTTTCTTTTATTGTGGCCGGCCTGCGCGCCAAGCTGTTTTAGGCCACTGTGTGAAAGCCATGTAAGGCCATAAGGCCAACTCTTTTGACTTGTTGTAAGACATTCCTATATATATATATATATATATATATATATATATATATATATATATATATATATATATATATATATATATATATATATATATATATATAATGTGGAGTTTTATATTTGGACACAAATGAGGAGTTCAAGTAGTTTAGGCTTCCGCTAGAATGCTTGTGATTGGTGTGACGCGCTACTCTGATATCATCCTGTACCTTCACCGACTGTTTTGTGGTATATCCTGTGGGGCCCCGGCCGGACCTTCTAGAATATACCATATGAACGGATGGGGTTGTTACATTTTTGGTATCGGTCGTCTTGGTCGTTCCCTCTCGAAGTCGTGGTCGACTTCTTTTGTGGGGTGGCGAGCACGTGTTTGTGCACACCAAAGTCTACGAATGAACTCCTGAATGTCCATGATAGGAATGCATATTTGTGTGTTTGAGGAACCTGTGTGTTCTTCTTTTGTGTTGATTGCTTGGGTACGACCGCTAATGTGTGTGTCTCCTCCACCTTTAGGTGACACGAAGTGGAGCTGGGCCGTCTGAGTCCCAGCGTTCTGATGAAAGTACGGCACCAGCCGCGGTGCCTACACCTCCACCGTCTGCGGAACATGTGCATTTAGTTGCGGAGGCCTTATTTACCATGATCCAAGGCCAGCCCCTTAGGCAGGAGCAAGCGGCTGTGAGGCCAGAACAGGTGGCGGCAAGGCCTGAACCTGTAGTGGCCGTGGCTCCTCGAATGGCTGAGAAGCAGCTAACGCGGTTTATGAGCTTCCATCCGCCTACGTTCTCGGGAGCGGGAACCCCGACGCAGGCTGAGGATTGGTTATCGCGCGTCAAGCGAGTGATGACGGCGATAGGAACGGCGGAGCATCAGAAAGTTACCTTAGCCACCTTCTTGCTTGAAGGAGAAGCTCGGTTATGGTGGGATGAGATGGAGTTGCATCATTTGGCGGGTCGTCCGTTAACCCAAGTGTCGATGGAAGAATTCTCCCGGCTCTTCCTAGCGAAGCACCTTCCTGTGGCTCAACGGATAGCCATGGAAAATGAATTCCAACGGTTAACTCAAGGTGATGGCAGTGTTGACGCATACATGCATGAATTTACTCGCTTGGGGCGGTATGCGGGTTCGATTTTTGCTGATGAGCAGAGGAAGACGAATCGGTTCTATGAAGGACTGAGGGACGAGCTGAGATTCCTTGTGTCCAGTTCTGTGAACCAAGGTTTCCAAGCGTTGGTTGACACCGCGACCGCGTTGGAAAAGGACATGAAAAGGGTGCAAGGGAAGAGAGCGTTGGTGATGACGCAACCGGAGTGGAAGGCGCCCCGATCAGGAAAACCATTTTATAAGAAGAGATGGGGTAAGAAGTCCAAGCCTAGTGGACAAGCTCCTTCATCAGTTGCAACGGGAGCAACATCAGGGGCGACCTCAAAGCCAGACACTCGGATCGGCTTTAATTGTGGCCGGATGGGACATATTGCGCGAGATTGTCGGATGCCGCCAAAGAGTGAAAAGAAGGCGGGTGCATCTTATGCGGAGAAAGGAAAGGCGGTGGTGGATTCCTCTGCCTCGCAGGCGCAACCCCGGGTCTACAATCTTGGCCTGCAAGAGGCCATCAAGCAGAGTGACGTTGTCACATGTATGAGTTTAGTTTTGTTTATGCTATTGTTTGTATGCTTAGCCGAGTACTCCTATGTTTGTGGTTTGTGTGTGTGTGACATGTTTGTCCTAGGCTTTGTGATGATTCGGGACACGCTGGCGCGAGCACTGTTTGATACAGGTGCATCGCATTCATTTCTGTCTCGTGAGTTTCTTACGCGGCTTGGGATACCCAGTCGTCCAAAGGCAGATAGCGTCAGAGTGGTGTTGCCGAATGGCTGTTGGATGCTTGCGGATCAAGCTTGCGATGTGGCGGTTCAGTTAGGAAGTCGGGATTTTCGTTTAACCGCATTTGTTTTGCCAATATCGGAATTCGATGTGATTTTTGGGATGGATTGGCTTGCGGAGCAGCATGCTATGATTGATTGCCAGTCCAAAGAAATCACGTTGGGCCAGAATACCGAACAGAAGACCAAGTTCGCGGGTATGCGAGGAGTGGGCGGGACGTTGATGTCTGCACTCCAGGTAGGCAAAGCTGTTCGGAAGGGTGCGGAGTGTTACTTTGCACTAATTCAGGCTGTTGAGCCTAAGGCCACTGTGTGCGAGGTTCCGATTGTGGCAGACTTTACAGATGTGTTTCCCACGGATCTCCCTGGGCTACCACCCCAGCGAGAGATTGACTTCACGATCGAGTTGGTGCCAGGTGCGAAACCTGTGGCCCGCTCGCCATATCGCGTTGCGCCTAAAGAGATGGCTGAGTTGAAGGTTCAACTACAAGAAATGCTAGAGCAAGGTTATATCCACCCAAGTATGTCACCTTGGAGCGCGCCTGTGCTTTTTGTAAAGAAGAAAGATGGTGGGTTACGGTTGTGTATCGATTACCGTGAATTGAATAAGCTGACCGAGAAGAATAAGTATCATATACCTCGGATTGATGAGTTATTCGATCAGCTAGTGGGCTCGACCGTCTATTCGAAGTTGGACCTGAAGTCTGGTTATTACCAGTTAAGAATTCGGGAAGGTGACATTCCCAAAACCGCATTTGGAACGCGTTATGGGCACTATGAGTTCACTGTCATGCCCTTTGGATTGTGTAATGCGCCCTCGGTGTTTATGGATCTGATGCACCGTATTTTTCGTGAGTACCTGGATCTGTTTGTGATATTGTTTATTGATGATATCCTGGTATACTCGAAGTCCAAAGCTGAGCATGAGATTCACTTGCGGTTGGTGTGGAATACGTTGAGGCAAAATCAGCTATATGACAAGTTCTCGAAGTGCGAGTTTTGGCTATCGTCAGTGGCATTTTTGTGCCATGTGGTGAGTGGAGCGGGCATTGCTGTGGATCCAGCGAAAATAAGAGCCATACAAGATTGGCCAATGTTGTCTTCCGTGGCCGAAGCTAGGAGTTTCCTTGGACTTGCGGGCTACTATAGAAGATTTGTGGAGAACTTCTCGCGGATCGCTTTGCCGCTAACCACACTGACGCGAAAAGATCAGAAGTTCGTTTGGACGCCAGAGTGTGCACGAGCTTTTGAAGAGCTGAAGGTTCGGTTGACCACGGCACCAGTGTTGTCTTCGCCATGTGGAACTGATGGATTTGTGATTTATAGTGATGCCTCAGGGAGCGGCTTAGGCTGCGTTCTTTTGCAGAACGGAAAGGTGATTGCTTATGGCTCACGCCAACTGAAGGTGCACGAGCGAAACTATCCCGTCCATGATTTGGAATTAGCGGCGGTGATTTTTGCACTCAAGTTGTGGCGACACTACCTTTATGGAGTGAAGGTGGAGATCTATACCGATCATAAGAGCCTAAAGTATCTGTTAGAGCAGAAAGACTTGAATATGCGACAACGAAGGTGGTTGGAGTTCCTTGGGGACTACACTTTTGAGATTCACTATACACCCGGGAAGGGGAATGTTGTCGCGGATGCCTTGAGTCGGCGAGTTCCGGTTAGAGCAAATTGGTTACAAAGGCATGATGAACGTCTTATCCAGGAGTTGGAGGCATTGGAGATCTATTGTGTTGACAAGAATTCCACTGCCATTGCATGTTTGAACTGGACTGAGGTGCAATGTGACCTTGCAGACCGAGTTCGACGGGCAACGGAGTTGGATGACGATCTCTTACGCTATGTGAATGAAGGGCCAGAAGGCAAATTCACCTGGAATGACGGTCTTTTGCGAAAAGAGGACCGGTTGTGCGTCCCAAATGTGGGGAAGCTGAGGGAAGAACTGATGTATGAAGCGCATTATACCAAGTATTCCATTCACCCCGGGAGCACAAAGATGTTCAATGATATGAAGAAGCTTTTCTGGTGGCCAGGGCTCAAGAAAGATGTTGCCCTTTATGTGACCCAATGTCAAACATGTGCGATGGTGAAGGCGGAATGCCAAAAGCCGGCGGTTATTTGAAGTCACTGCCGATCCCAGAGTGGAAATTTGATGATATTTCCATGGATTTTGTGCATGGGTTGCCAAGATCGCAGCGAGGAAATGATTCCATTTGGGTGATTGTTGACCGGCTAACGAAAGTAGCATATTTTCTCCCGAACAGGCGGGATGATTCGGTTGAAAGTTTGGCAAAAGTATATGTTGATCAGATTGTGCGGCTTCACGGTGTTCCTCGGAGCATCGTAAGTGATCGAGATGGGCGATTCACGTCAAATGATTGGAGGCTAGTTCACCGACTGTTGGGCACGAAGTTGACTTTTAGTACGGCCTTTCATCCCCAAACGGATGGCCAAACTGAACGTACCAACAGAACAATGGAGGACATGCTCCGAATGTGCGCCCTTGATTTCGGAAAGAGATGGGAAGATCATCTCTATATGGTCGAGTTTGCGTATAATAACAGCTACCAAGCAAGCATTGGGATGGCACCATATGAAGCCCTATATGGAAGGAAGTGTCGTACTCCCTTGGCTTGGGTAGAAGCGGGTGAAGCCCGGGTTGTTAAACCAAATGAGGTGGATGAAGCAAACTCAACCATTCGGACGATTCGAGAGAGATTGCTTATTGCTCAAGATCGACAAGCGAAGTACTACAACGCCAAGCACTGGAATGTAGAATTTGCGGTTGGCGATTGGGTCTACTTGAAGATCAAGCCATTCAAAGGTGTCTCCAGGATTCGACGATTGAAAAAGTTGAGTCCAAGATATTTGGGTCCTTTTGAAGTGGTTGAGCGAATTGGCGAAGCGGCTTATCGGCTAGCTCTGTCGGCGGACTTGGGTGGGTTACATGATGTCTTTCACATCTCGGTACTTCGAAAGGCCGTGAAAGATCCAGCTCAAGTGATCGCGGATGATCGTGTGCCGGTGGAGTATGGGCTAACAACGAGAGTTAAACCCATTCAGATCGAAGATCGAGCCGAGAAACAGTTGCGGAACAAGACAGTCGGTATGGTAAAAGTCCGATGGGACAACTGCGGCCGTGAAGAACTGACATGGGAGCGCGAGCAGACCATGCGAGCAGAGTTCCCAGAGCTGTTTGTGTAATCTGTAGCGAGAGTGTTGTAACATAACATTTTATACGTTGTTATATATTTCTTGCTGCTTTCTGTTGCTTTCCTATCTCTAAATTTCGAGGACGAAATTTCTTGTAGGAGGGGAGGATTGTAACAGCCCAAAGTTCGGAAACAGGCATTTTTGGGTGACACGGCCTGACACACGGGCGTGTCCCAGGGCGTGTCAGTTGACACGGCCTGCGACACGGGCGTGTCGCAGGGCGTGTCGAGGTTGTGTCGACGATTGGGCTTTGTCTCGACGATTTTTCTCTCGACGATGCGTCGAGAGGGAGGCACACGGCCCAGGACACGGGCGTGTCCAAGGCCGTGTCGCATGCTCGACGATTTTTCTCGACGATCGTTGAGTGTCGAGAAGTGAGTGTCGAGTGTTGAACACGGCCTGTGACACGGGCGTGTCACAGGGCGTGTCAAATTAGGCGACGAACTCTGCCCGCCGAAGGTTTCGACAGGGCGTGTCTTTGTGCCGTGTCTGGGCACACGGCCTGGGACACGGGCGTGTCACAGGCCGTGTGAAGTCTCGGGATGATTTGGGATTTTTTTCATCCAGGTACACGGCCACAGACATGGGCGTGTCTGAAGGCGTGTTGGTGACACGGCCCATGACACGGGCGTGTCCCGTGGGCGTTGTTGGAACACCCTATTACTAATTTGGGTCAGGATCACTATGTCTCTAGGATTTTATGTTTTGACCTTCTGTATAGATTATAGGTCAATTAGAATTGAGTCTAAGGGATCAGGAGTCTAGGTTTGGAAGCTGCCCTGAAGACCCAAGTTTTTCTGGAAACCAAGTCCAAATCGTCGAGCTCAGCACGACGTTTCGTCGAACTCCGGTCGACGATCGTCTAGCTCAACTATTGACAGATCGTCGAGCTCCATTCGACGATCGCTGAGCTCAATCCTCATAATATCGTCGAGCTCTGGTCGACGATCGCTGAGCTCAACTTCTCAACATCGTCGAGCTCTGTTCGACGATCGCTGAGCTCAGGTCGACGATTTTGACTCTGCACTGGATCCTTATCTCTGAGCTCAGTTCGACGATCGTGGAGCTCAGATCGACGACTTCTTTGCTGCTTGCATTTTCCAATTCGCTGAGCTCAGATCGACGATAGCAGAGCTCAGTTCGACGATTTTAGTTATCTTTCTGAATTCAAATTCAAATCAGATAGAAGATATTCTGCATTTAATTCAGAAGATCTGCCAGCCATTTTCATTTACTTCTGGAGCAAGTTTCAAGGGACTTTTCAAGGAATAATTCAGTGGACTTTCCTTCAGAACATTTTATGCAATTAAGGCTGTAATTAATTCAGACCAACGGCTATCTTTGACAGAGCAATTTTCTATTCAGACTCAGAGAATAAAAGACAGAATGTTTTTTTGAATCAGACAGAAGATAGACAAGAACAAGAGAATAGAGATAGACAAGTAGAGGACACCTCTCTATACACAGAGACTCTCTCAATCTTCTGTCAACAAGATTTCAGAAGAACACTCATCAAAAAGAGATCAAGTTTTCAAACATTCTTCAGATCTCTTCAGCTCTCAAGTGTTCAAGGCCAACATCTTCTCAAGACTCCAGACACTCAACATTTCAGCTTGCTGAAATCATCTTTTGCTGGAGATCTATATTTGAAGGCCTATCACCCTCAGCAAAGCTCATCTTCCTGAAGATTTCAAGGACTCAGGGGGAGCTTTGACAACATCACTGAATCCACATAGTCTTCTCAGTTGCTTGAGAAAGAGAAGACTGCCATCACTCTCTCAACCTCATTCTGTAAAGGGTTTTTCAAACTCCCTTCAAAAGTTTGAATCTGGTTTTTGAGCACCTTGTCAAAAGCTCATTGGTGGCAAGACACCTGATCAAAAAATCTGTTTTGGTTTTTGAGCACCTTATCAAAAGCTCATTGGTGCCCAGGACACCTGATCAACTCATCCTGCAGTGGATTCCTACCTAGGGTGGTGGAAGAGTGGATGTACCCAAGTTGGGGAACCACTATATTTCCTTGTGTCATCTGGTTCTGCATGTTTTCTTTTTGTTTCTGGCCTAGATGTTCATGTGCTTAATATCTGCATAGCTTAGTTTTATTTCTGCTTCCCTGCTTACACTCATTACAACAATTGTTGTAAAGCTTTGCAAAAAGTTTTCTTTGTGTTTTTAAAAAGCACCATATACTCTATTCACCCCCCCCTCTAGAGTATATCAGATCTAGTTTCCCCTTTCAATTGGTATCAGAGGGAGGTTGGTTAAACATACCATATCTGTTTGGTTGTACAGGCTAACACCTGAACCCCAAAGATCCCAAACTAGATCCTTCTTTTATATTTCATTATTAGATTTAGCTTGCACAAATCATGGCCCAGAACAAAGATTATGCTAGCACCAGACCTCCAGTGTGCAATCTATCAAAGTTTGCACTTTGGAAAGCAAGGATTAGACTATACATGAATTCTATTGACGAAGATATTTTTAATTCTGTTTTGACAGTGTGTCCAAGACCTCCAGAGAGCACAAGCACAAATGCTGTTCCACCTCCATCAGGAACAGAGGGTGACATTAAAAAGTGGAAAGTAGCTGATGCCAAGGCAATGAACATTCTAGCTCAAATAATGTCAGATGACATTTTTCAGAAGGTAGCTGAATGTAATTCAGCCAAGGAGATCTGGGACAAGCTCTCAGAAATAGTTTCAGGATCAGCTGATGAGAGAAAGGACAGAAGATCTCATCTCATCTCCCAATATGAGAACTTCAAGAAGGGAGAAACAGAGTCAGTGGGAGAAATGTACAACAGATTGAGTCTAATTGTCAGTGAACTGAGGACATTAGACAAAGAGATCTCATTAACAGAACTTAATGATAAGATCCTAATGTGCTTCCCTAGCACTTGGGATTCAAGAATCTGGCCAATTAAAGATGCCAGAAGTCTGAATGAGATCACGACTGAAGCCTTGTTGGGTAAGCTCAAATCTTATGAGCTACTCATCAAGAACAGAGAAGAAGAACAGAAGGCTGCTTCACCAGCCACAAGAAAAGAGAAGACTATATCATTTAAGGCAGCTGAGGATTTGCCTGAAGAAAAAGGAACAGCCAATGATGAACTTCTCAGCTTGTTGGCCAAAAGATTCTATAAGATGGCCAGAAAGGACTTCAGAAGAAGATCATACAAGGAGCAAGATAAGCCAAGGTATGACAAGTCCATTGGCAATAGCAAAGACATTATTTGCTTTGGTTGCAGGAAACCAGGGCATATGGTTCCTGACTATCCAGAAAACAAGAACAAGGACAGGAGGGACAGAAAAGAAAGAAGAAAGGAGAAGGACTCCAAAAGGCATGGAAGTAGCAAACCTTCCACCAGCAAAAATAAGCACACAAGGAAAGGATTTGTTGCTGAATCCTGGAGTGAGACTGAAGAGGAGTCACAGGCCTCTTCCAGCTCAAGTGATGATGAGGATGATGCAGAGGAAAAAGAATTCTGCATGATGGCAATCAATGCCTCACAACACAACTCAGAGGAAGAGGAGTCAGAGTCAGACTCAGAAACTCAACCTGAAGAAGATCAGGTAATCAGCTCTTTTGATTTCACTTCAGAAGATTTTAAACTTGAATTTAAAGCACTATGTCTAGACCTGCTAAAGTCTGAGAAAGAGATCATCTCTCTCAGAAATCAATTGTCTGAACACAATGCTTTAAAATCAGAAAACCTCAAGCTCTCTCAGGAGTTGGAGAACCATAGGGAACAGATAGCTTCACTGAAGAGTGAACTCTCTGAGGCCAAGAAGCTTGAAGAATCTCTCAATGGGAGAAGCATCAAGCTGATGGACATCACAAGCACAGTGAACTCAAGATTCAACAGTACACTGGGCTTGGGTGCCTCATCCAGCCAACCTATTGTTCTAACAACCCTTATCAAGTTCATCTCTGACAAGGGAAAGGGAGTTGTAGAGGTTGCCAGGAAAAATTCTGATCTGCCTCAGAAATTCAAGTCCCAGCAGAAAGCGTCGAACGGAGATCGCCGATCGCCGAATGAAGATCGACGATCGCCGAACGCAGCTCGACGATCTCAGGACAAATCGTCGAACGCTGATCGACGATCTAAGCCAAGATCGTCGAACGCTGGTCGACGATCCCATATACCTGACCTCAGCCATAGTCGACCGTCGAACGGAGCTCGACGATCTGACCCAAGATCGTCGAACTCAGCTCCAAGATCGTCGAACAGAGGTCAGAGCTCTGGAAATTTTTTCAATGGCAAGTCAAAATTGAATCCTGAGGGTTCTTCATCCCAAACATTTAACCCTTATACTGAATGGATTTTACCTCCAAGGAGATATCATCCTGAAGGATATAAGAGTCAGCCAGGGATGTCTTTCATTTCTGAATTCAAAGGTTATCAACCTAGGCCCAAGGTAAACTGGGTCAAAAACAAGTGAATTGCTCAATGTGCAGGTGAAGACCTATCCAACATCTAAACAGCAATGGTATTTGGATAGTGGGTGCTCTAAGCACATGACAGGGAACAAGGACAACCTAAATTCCTTTAAAGCCAAGCTTGGACCCAAAGTTATCTTTGGTGACTCTAACTTTGGACAAACTAAAGGATATGGAGCAGTCCAGATTGGTTCTGTAACCTTCAAGAAGGTAGCATATGTGGAAGGACTGAAGCACAACCTAATCAGTATCAGTCAGCTATGTGATGGAGGCTACCAGGTGACCTTCAGCAAAACCCTATGCAAGATCAAGTCAGAGGACAACACCACTGTGTTGACAGGTAAAAAGAAAGGTAACATCTACCTTGTAGATTTTCTTTCAACTTCTATAGATATCTGCTTATTCAATTCAGTTTATAGACCAAATGTTTTATGGCATAAGAGACTAGGACACCTAAACCTTAGAACTATTGCTAGGCTATCTAAGGACAACCTTGTTAGAGGACTACCTTCTGGCCCCTACAAGAAGGAAGGACTCTGCAAGGCCTGTCAACTAGGCAAGCAAACTAAAAACAGCTTTAAGTCACTTAATAAGAGTGATTCACCTAGGATACTGTATCTGTTACACATGGATCTATTTGGACCCATCACAGTACAAAGCCTAGGAGGGAAATCCTACACTTTAGTTGTTGTAGATGACTTCTCTAGATTCACTTGGGTGTTCTTTCTAAGGAAGAAGTCTGATAACTTTAAGTGTCTGACAGAGTTTCTCAAATGTATAAAGATTGAGTTCAATACTCACATTGCCCTGATCAGAAGTGATCATGGGACAGAGTTTGATTCTCTTCTTATGCAAGAGTTCTGTCAGAATGAAGGGATCAGACATACTTTCTCAGCTCCTAGAACTCCTCAACAAAATGGGGTAGCTGAAAGGAAAAATAGAACCCTTATTGAATCTGCCACTACATTGTTGTCAGATGCTCATCTACCTCTATCCTTCTGGGCAGAGGCAGTGAACACCTCCAACTATGTGCTGAACAGAAGCCTGATACATAAACTGAAGGGAAAGACTCCCTATGAATTACTCAAAGGGAAGAAACCTAAAGTTGACTATTTCAAAATTTTTGGTTGCATTTGTTATATTCACAATAATGATAAGAAACATCTAGCAAAATTTCAAGCCAAAGCTGATGAAGGAGTGTTTCTGGGATACTCCATGATCAGCAAGGCCTATAGGATTTATAATAAATCATCATTGAAAATTGAGGAATCTGTTCATGTTTCTTTTGATGAAACTAACATGTCTTTCAAGGAGAAGATCTCTTCTACCATAGAACCTGTGCAGGAACACTCTCTAGTTGAAGATATGAACAAGCTACAGGTTGCTCAAGAGGATGAAAGCAGTGAAGATGAAAGCAATGCTCAACATATTGAAGCACAACCTGAAGAGCCAGTTGTTGTACCACAAGAGGAAACAACAACACAGGTTGGTGAACAATCAACACCCCCTGTTGATTTAGTAACATCAAGAGACCATCCAATTACCCAAATAATTGGAGAAATCTCAGCTGGTGTGCAAACCAGAAATCAGGTCAACCAAAACCTGTTGCACACCTGCTTTCTTTCTCAAATTGAACCTCAGTCCATTCAAGATGCAGAGCAAGATCCACACTGGATCATTGTCATGCAAGAGGAGTTGCATCAATTTGAGAGGAACAAAGTATGGGAACTAGTGCCCAAGCCTAAGGATCATTCCATTGTTGGAACAAAATGGGTATTCAGAAACAAACTGGATAATCAAGGAATAATAATAAGGAACAAGGCAAGGCTAGTTGCCCAAGGATATTCTCAAGAAGAAGGAATTGACTACGACCAGACCTTTGCACCTGTTGCAAGATTGGAAGCCATCAGGATTTTTCTAGCTTATGCAGCTCACAAAGGCTTCAAGGTTTATCAGATGGATGTCAAGAGTGCCTTCTTAAATGGAGACATCAAAGAGGAAGTCTATGTCAGACAACCTCTAGGATATTCTCAGATTGTTCAAAGATCAGCAATTATCTGCCCTGATGACAACCAGAATCAAACTTGCATCTGATGAGATTAAAGAATGGGTATATACTGCCCACAACCTGGACAACAATACCATAGTCGGTTCTATTGGTGCCACCCAGGTACCTCTGACCCCAACAGTACTCACAGAGGTTTTTGTTTAAGAAATGGTGAAGATTCTGCTGAACTCTCTGGAGATGAGTTCTCTGATATTCTTGCCAGGATGGGTCATCCTGAGGGGAACCCTAGCAAGCTGTTTAAGAGGAACCTGTCTGTGGAATACAGGTTTATGGCTGATGTAGTAGGCAAGGTTCTCTTGGCCAAGCATTCTGCTCATGACACAATCTCCAGATATCAGCTTTGCCTTATGGGAGCTCTGGTAGATAGAAAAAGCTTGAACTGGGGAGAAGTATTTTTTGATCTGCTGAAGAAAAAGATAAACAAGACATTTGTGAACTTTGGAAGAATACTGGGAATCTTCCTCCAGGCTAAGTGCCCTGCCCTGCTAGTCTCCTCTGGAGTGCACATCAATGCCTCCAAGAGACTCACCTGTGCCCTTTTTGGGAAATGGGACAGGCAAATCTCCAAGCCCAGCAGGCCCTCTTCTTCTGCCCCTTCAGGCACCAGGACTCTAAGAGTCACTACACCCCAGGCCTCTGCCCCTGCAGAGGACCTGCCTGCTGCTAGTGGTGCTGCTTCTTCTCCTCCAAGCTCAACCCTACCTCCAGCTCCATCCACCTCTCCAGCCACCTCCACAATTACCATCTCCAGCCCATCTCCAACTTCTATTCCATCTCCAGCAACAATTTCCTCTCCACCAGCAGACCACTTCCACCCCCTATTCTCTTATCCCCCTCCAGATGTCACCTCATCCCCATCCCTTCTATCCTTCACTCTCTTGGATGAATCCTACATGGATGATTCCCCCTCTTCTCCTCCAGACTTCCCATCCTCCTCCACAACTTTCCAAGACCTTCTCCACCAGATTATTGATCAACCCACCTTCACTCCCTCCATTTCCATCCCTCTATCCTCCATATCTACCATCCCCTCTCCTGAGCCATTCATTCCACCCTTCAGCCCTCCTCCTCCAGCTCCCTCGGCCATCCCTCAACCCTCTACCTCTGCTCCTCTCATTGAGCATGTAGATCTCCCAGCCCTTGCTGATCAGTTGTATGAGCTCCTTGCTCCTAGGCTCTCTCTTCTCATGGAGGCCTCTTTAGCTCCTCTACAACAATCAGTGGCAGCTCTCTCTGCCAGGCTTTCCTCTTTCCTTACTCCTCTAGCAGCACCCCCAGTAGTGTGCCTTGATGCACAGGTATCTGCATCCAGGCAGGGGGAGATGCCCCATGAAGCTGTTGCTGCTGCTGCTGCCCCTGCTGTTGTTTCTGCTGCTACTGCTGCTGTGTCTGTTTCTGCTGCTGCTACACCAGTACTAGCAATAGACCTAAGGTCTCTGCTATCTACTTTTGATACTGCTTACTTCTGCTGCCTCCCAGAGTCATATCCTGTCCAGCCTCCAGAGGTTCTTGCTGCCCAGTCAGAAGATTTGTCCAAGGCTCTAGTGCCCTTCTCTTGCTGTGACCCCAGAATCATTTCTGATTTTATTCTGTCAGTGACTGCTGCTTCTGATGTTACTGCTGCTGCTGCTGAAGACAATGCTGTGTCTACCTCTGAAGTTATATCTGCTGCTGAAGTCACTGTTTCTGCTGAGCCCACATCTCAGGATGTTTTGATGACAGAGGCTGTTGATTTTGAGCCTGCTGTAGAAGTTGTTGTTTCTGAAGCTGCTGCTGCTGCCCTCATTCCTGAAGCAATATCTGTTGTAACTTCTGCTGCTCCAGTACCTATAGTTTCATCTGCTGCTGCTTCTGTTGCTCCTCCTGCTTCTGTATCTGTTGCTCCATCAGCTGCTGTTAAACTGAAAGAAGATTTGATGAAACAGCTTGATGCCTTGTATGATGCACAAAGTTCTGAATCTGAGGATTATAACACTGCTTCTGATGACTCATCTGCCACAATTGCTAAGAAAAGGAAAGCAAGAAGTAAGGCCTTGAAGAGAGTTCCTCCTGCCAAAGTTATAGATGATAATGATGTTCCATACTATATTCTGCATAATTGCCCAATCACTGAGCATTGGATGCAATTCTCTAAGAACCAGTTGAAAGCTATGAAAAAGAAGAGGAAGTATGAAAAAGATTCCACTCAGTTCAAGCACCCTCATCCTCCCCCACCACCTCCACCTGATGCAGGTGCAGGTGGCAGCTCTGCAAGATCAGGCTCTGCTAGAAGCCAGGCTCCCTACCAACCTCATGCAAGAACTTATCAAAGGGAAAGCCAGTCTAGGGGGTCTTACTCTAGAAGGGGAGGATATAGGGGAAACCAAAGAGAGACTCAGGTTTACTCCAAAGGACACTCCAGGCAGCATCCTTACTCTAGGGGAGGACATGTTTCTGCTGATACATCTTCTGGTCCCTTCCCCTATAAGCTCAAAGATAATGTAACTGCCAGGACTCCTCAAGATACTACTTCCAACAGGTATGAGCCACCTGTTCCATTTGAGGACCCTGAGAAAAATCCTATGGCTTGGACTGCAAGAATGAAAGAGCTGGCTGCTTTGGATCAGATAAAGAAAGCAAAAGAATAAGGGCTAGACACTTCCAACATATCTACAATGTCAGAACAAAGGCAAAAAGAATTAGAGAGATATGCCTCCAGCAAATTTTTTGATGCAGACAGGTACATGGAGTTGCATCCAGCTGCAGTGGTTCCCAGAGCTTCAAAGCAAATTTATTTGGGTTCAGCTGATGATACCAGATCCAAACAACAAGCTTTAGATCCCAACAGAGAAATTAAAATGGTAAAAGACAAAGAAAAGGAGTAACTCTGTAAGGTGACAACTTTTGGTTTTTCTGACTGCCTTCTGGACATCATGCTTTTATATATATCTCTGTGATGGTTCTGTTCTGTGTCTTGCTTTTGTTGTTTTTATGTTTCTGTGATTGTATGATGATTGTTTGATTTTCAAAGTCTGTAAATAGTTTTCCTAACCCAAATAGGGGGAGATTGTTGGAACACCCTATTACTAATTTGGGTCAGGATCACTATGTCTCTAGGATTTTATGTTTTGACCTTCTGTATAGATTATAGGTCAATTAGAATTGAGTCTAAGGGATCAGGAGTCTAGGTTTGGAAGCTGCCCTGAAGACCCAAGTTTTTCTGGAAACCAAGTCCAAATCGTCGAGCTCAGCACGACGTTTCGTCGAACTCCGGTCGACGATCGTCTAGCTCAACTATTGACAGATCGTCGAGCTCCATTCGACGATCGCTGAGCTCAATCCTCATAATATCGTCGAGCTCTGGTCGACGATCGCTGAGCTCAACTTCTCAACATCGTCGAGCTCTGTTCGACGATCGCTGAGCTCAGGTCGACGATTTTGACTCTGCACTGGATCCTTATCTCTGAGCTCAGTTCGACGATCGTGGAGCTCAGATCGACGACTTCTTTGCTGCTTGCATTTTCCAATTCGCTGAGCTCAGCTCGACGATAGCAGAGCTCAGTTCGACGATTTCAGTTATCTTTCTGAATTCAAATTCAAATCAGATAGAAGATATTATGCATTTAATTCAGAAGATCTGCCAGCCATTTTCATTTACTTCTGGAGCAAGTTTCAAGGGACTTTTCAAGGAATAATTCAGTGGACTTTCCTTCAGAACATTTTATGCAATTAAGGCTGTAATTAATTCAGACCAACGGCTATCTTTGACAGAGCAATTTTCTATTCAGACTCAGAGAATAAAAGACAGAATGTTTTTTTGAATCAGACAGAAGATAGACAAGAACAAGAGAATAGAGATAGACAAGTAGAGGACACCTCTCTATACACAGAGACTCTCTCAATCTTCTGTCAACAAGATTTCAGAAGAACACTCATCAAAAAGAGATCAAGTTTTCAAACATTCTTCAGATCTCTTCAGCTCTCAAGTGTTCAAGGCCAACATCTTCTCAAGACTCCAGACACTCAACATTTCAGCTTGCTGAAATCATCTTTTGCTGGAGATATATATTTGAAGGCCTATCACCCTCAGCAAAGCTCATCTTCCTGAAGATTTCAAGGACTCAGGGGGAGCTTTGACAACATCACTGAATCCACATAGTCTTCTCAGTTGCTTGAGAAAGAGAAGACTGCCATCACTCTCTCAACCCCATTCTGTAAAGGGTTTTTCAAACTCCCTTCAAAAGTTTGAATTTGGTTTTTGAGCACCTTGTCAAAAGCTCATTGGTGGCAAGACACCTGATCAAAAAATCTGTTTTGGTTTTTGAGCACCTTATCAAAAGCTCATTGGTGCCCAGGACACCTGATCAACTCATCCTGCAGTGGATTCCTACCTAGGGTGGTGGAAGAGTGGATGTACCCAAGTTGGGGAACCACTATATTTCCTTGTGTCATCTGGTTCTGCATGTTTTCTTTTTGTTTCTGGCCTAGATGTTCTTGTGCTTAATATCTGCATAGCTTAGTTTTATTTCTGCTTCCCTGCTTACACTCATTACAACAATTGTTGTAAAGCTTTGCAAAAAGTTTTCTTTGTGTTTTTAAAAAGCACCATATACTCTATTCACCCCCCCTCTAGAGTATATCAGATCTAGTTTCCCCTTTCAGGCGTGTCACTGGTTTGGATAAGTCGGTTGACCACCGCTTGCGGCACACGGCCTGGCACACGGCCGTGTTCGAGGCCGTGTCGGGTCAAAATATGTGTTTTTGGCAGAATCGTGGCCGTCCATTCCTTCAGTCTAGATCCAAGGGCTGAAGCTTCTTCTTCTTTTTCCTTAAGGGCCAAAATCAGAGAAAGATTTCTCATTTTCTTTGGCCTTGAATTTTCTTCAAGTGAAGAGAGAAAGAGAGAGGGAAAGGAGGAGGAAGAAGGAAAGGGGGCTGCTGTTGGTGGTGCTGCGGTTTACCGACGAGAGATCCGAAGCCAGCGTTGCGGAGGAAACGCTCTTGCGAGTCTTGCAAGCTAGCTTGGAGTCCATGGCACCGAAGCGGTCGTCAAGGGTAACGACTTTTCTTCCTAGCCATGTGAAGGCTTTCTTTTTGGCATATCTTGTGATTTCCCCCACCAAGAGGTGGCTGGTTTTGGAAATCTTTGGGTGGATGCTTGAATCCCCTTGTGTTAGCATATAGATCCGGAAATGGAGTACGGAATATGCATGCTATGTGAAGCCCATCTGGACAGGTTAGTCTGGATTGGTGATGTTGCATACGAACCAGAGAAGACTCCGTGATAAACGTGTAGTGTAAGGAGTCTACGGGTTATGCCTGCGAAAAGGAGTAGCAGGAAGTACTGGGGTGGTAGCCCAGGAAAATAGCCATGTGATGGTTTTGGGTCCAACCTGTGATTGAGGCACAGGAAGTACTGGTGGGACCAGGAAAGGCCCTTTTGTGATGCTTGATGTCATAGGGTGTCCACCTGTGAAGTGAGTCACAGGAAGTACTGGTGTGCCCAGGAAAGACCCCTGACATTTGTGCTAGTGCGGTGTCCACCTGTGGAGAGAGTCACAGGAAGTACTGGTGTGCCCAGGAAAGACCCGCTGTTGCTGTGAGGAAATGGGTATAGAGAAATACCCAGGCTTGAATGCCAAGAACAGGATTGGTGAGACCGACCCGCGCCTTTGATATAGCCATGAGTACGCTGTACTCGGAGAAGGCAAGGCGATTTGAGCAACGGGGGGTGGAGGATCCGACCTGCGCTATGTCCGTCTGACGTGAGACCAAAAAGTGTGGTCTGTTGGAGCGCATAGCAAGAGTCTTCGGCCTGCGCGCCATGACACCATGGGGGGCTACGGGCCATCCCGGTGTCCGAAGACTAACTCCGGCTGCACGCCATGGAGTAAATGCTCAAGAGATTTACCATTGGGTGATAACCCTGATACGGTGGTGGGCAAGAGGTTGCCAGAACACCAAGAATGTGCTCTGAGTGCACGGACCGTTGGGCCGGGTGGCGAACGGTTGTGATGGCTTGTGTGCGTGAAAGCACCTTTTGATGATATAGCTTGCCATACTTGTGATGTGATATGCCTGCAGGGAAAAATACCGCTGCCCCGAGAGAAGGGGTAGGGTCGTTATAATTTGGTCAGCTGAACGCTGACCGTTGCTTTTGTTTACCACCGGTGGGTGGATTGTCCCTTTCCAGGTACGAGAGAACCGAGCGAGACGCATAAAGGTTGATGCTCCTGCTGGTGTTGTTGCTGCTGCTGTTAGCCCTCGAAGGCTAAATATGTTCTTTTGCGTGTTTTCTTTTATTGTGGTCGGCCTGCGCGCCAAGCTGTTTTAGGCCACTGTGTGAAAGCCATGTAAGGCCATAAGGCCAACTCTTTTGACTTGTTGTAAGACATTCCTATATATATATATAAAATGTGGAGTTTTATATTTGGACACAAATGAGGAGTTCAAGTAGTTTAGGCTTCCGCTAGAATGCTTGTGATAGGTGCGACGCACTACTCTGATATCATCCTGTACCTTCACCGACTATTTTGTGGTATATCCTGTGGGGCCCCGGCCGGACCTTCTAGAATATACCATATGAACGGATGGGGTTGTTACATCATATGCCAAGAGCATCCACTGTCCAAATACCAGATTGGCATTTTGGTGGCCTTTGGACATACCTGCAATCACAATCAGTTTGACTTAGGAACCCAAATACGTTTGACTCCTTGGTCTCGGGTTAGAACACTCCCCCTACGAATATTAGCATTAGGAGTGGTCTTCCTCATATTGCCAACATGTGGGGTTGCAACATTTCTGAGATTAAACTAGCAATCAATGGCATAGAGACCAATTCTGCCACAACACCAATAGTCAAATCTGTTGTATCTTTGCCTTATGTTCTCTTGCTTGGCCTTTTGGAAATGAGGTCTAGAAGGGGCAGCATTCTTGGAGGAAGAAGTTTCATGATGATGACAATCACATGTTTTCTTCTCCTTTACTGGCTTTTCTACAACAAGCTTTGCCTTTGGTGCCTTCTTGAAGTTATGACCATGATTGAAAGGGCCATAGCTCTGAAGAATGACTTCTTTATAAGGTGCCTTAAAGACACTTTCGCCAAAGTTTCTGGGTCGAGTCCATCCTTGATAACGGGACTTTGGCTCTACATAGGTAGGCCTAGCAAAGTGTCCGTAGGATGAGTCAAGATCAAACTCATTTGAAGGAAATATAACCTTCTTGAACGTGGTCTGATCTTGAGGGGCTTTCCCCTTCTCTTTGGCAAAGGCCTTTTTGGAGGCCTTATTCTTTCGTTGAGCCTTATTTCTCCTAGAAGACTTACTAGGAGGTTCTTCATGGCCTAGTCCAGCACCCTTGGCCTTGGCTAAGAATTTCGCAACGAATGGAAGAACTGTCTTGGGCTTCGAGAAACTTTCAACAAGTTTCTTTTCAGCAGCAAGTTGGGCTTCCAGTTCTTTGATGATTTTCTCTTTAAGATCAAGGTGCTCAAGAGCTTTGTTATATTCTTCAATAATATTATTGAAGTTCTATTCGAGCGAGTCAGTTTTTGCGACTTTATCTCTTAAGATGCTCTCTTCAGCTTTGAGAGACTTTATCACTTTAGCTCGAGTTTTCACGACTCGGCGACATTTATCGTAAGCCATGATTAACTCCTTATATTGGGCCATGAGTTCTGACTCATCGTCAGAAGAGTTATCCTCACAATCATGTTCAGAAACTTCAGAATCTGAAAGAGGGGTGTGAGAGTTTACCTTCTAGTGAACTGGGGCTCTTGTTCTTCATCAATTTGAGCCATGAGCCTAAAATAGGCTTCTTCTTCTTCACCTGACTCAGATGAGTCTGAGTCACTAAGAGTCTTGCCCTTTTTGGCCATCAAGCTCTTTTCTGTCCTCTTCTTGTTGTACGAGGACTTTTTTTCTCTCTTCTACCACCCTCCTTCTTCTTGTGAGGGCAGTCAGCGATGACGTGTCCTGGCTTATTACAATAATAACAAATAATGTCAGTAGAAACATGTTTGTTCTGTTTAGAGTTATACCTGTCATGCCTGCTTGAGCTTTTTCGTTGACGATCACCATCATGTCGTGATCTTTTATAGGAGACATCCTTGCCTTTCCAATGCTTCTTCTTGTTCAAGAATTTCTTGAACTGTCGAGAGAGAAGTGAGAACTCTCCTTCTGATAGTTCAGAGCCTGAGGTGCTTGGCTCTGAGGTTTCTTCTTCACTAACTTATTGTGCTGGAGTAGGAGGAACAACCTTTGTCTTCTTAGAGGTGTCTGTCTTTAAAGCAACAGAATTCTCTTTTAATGCGGACCTGCTCTTCTCTTCTTCAGCTTTTCTGGTGTTGAGTTGAAGCTCATATGACATAAGCTTTCCGAAGAGATTCTAAGGATCTGTCTCGGCCAGTTTTCCAAACTCCCTTATGGCACAGACCTTGTTATCCCATTCCTTAGTTAGGGATCTCAAGAACTTATCGTTTAATTCTCCATTAGTGAAGACTCTGCCATAGACCCTTAGCCCATTCACTATCTTGAAGAAATTCTCAAAGGTGTCAGCAATGGTATGTTTGTTTCCCTGTCGGAAAGCTTCATACTTCTGATTAAGAAGGGATCTTCTGTCATGCCTCACCTCTTCTGTACCTTCCATTAAGGTAACTAGTGACTGCCACATCTCCTTTGCAGACTAGCAGTGAATCAGGTTTTGCAGCATTGAATCATCGACTGCACTTGCTATAATATTTTTTGCTTTTTTGTCCAATGAAACAAGTGCAATCTCATCCTTATCTAGATCCATAAGTTTCTTTGGGACTTGCTTGGTTGGATCTATAGTGGAGATTGTCATGGGAATATAAGGACCTTCTTTAACTATCATGAAGATCCTTGGATCCACAGCTTCCATGAAGAACTTGATTCTCTCTTTCCACACGGGGAAATTATTTTTGGTGCACAAAGGAAGCTTGGCAAAATCTTTAGCCTTGCCCATTTTGGTAGATCTCAAAAGACAACTATTGAAGGATCTAATCAAGGTGTTAACCTTTTAACGATCAACCTGGCTCTGATACCAATTGAAAGTTAATAGTTGCCAACCTAAATCACCTAGAGAGGGGGGGGGGGTGAATAGGTGAGTTGTGCGTCTTTTTGCGGAATAAAAAAATCTCAAACCAATGCACAGATCTATCTACCAAACAAACAAACACAGACGAGGTAAGATATATAGTGGTTCCCCAACCTTGGGTACATCAACTTTCCCTCACCGATTTAGCAATACACTAGACTCGGCTACTCCACTATCTCGGATTGAAAATCAATCCTACCCTTGGAACAATGTTCCTACAATCTCAATCCACACAACGGATCTACACTCGAAAGGCAAAACTTCATACAATCTCGGAGTTGAAAAACTTCTACACTCGGAGAAAATTTCTCCTACAATAATGAAGTAAATTTGTAAAGAAATACAAACAATGAATCTTTTGTTCAGATCTGCAACAGTAAATCAGAAATTCCTTCTTCTAGGCTTGCGGCTTTATCAGAAAGTTGAAGAGGAATCTCGACAAGAATGGATCTGAACTTTCTCGGCTTCTCACGATCGATCTAATCAGAGAATAAGGAGTTGAGCAAATCTCAATTTGGAGAGCCTTCTTGATATGAATCCTCAAAAGAAGAAACCCTAGCCGGTCGGGAATCAACGACAGCGACGGTGACAGTTTTCGTTTCTTGGAGAGAGAAAGAGGACACAGAAATTCTTCAGAGAGTACGGTTGTAAAAACTTTCTTAGAATAATCTTTGAATAGTTAGGGTTTGTCAGTTTAGACAAGACCTTTTATAGGAGAGGAGAAGATTAGCCATAATTGCGTCATTATAAAAGACACGTGGACCAATCACGTCAAAGTTCATGAATAAGACCGTTATTCTGCACTTAAAGAATTTTCGAAAAAGTCAAAGTAAATTACTCGAGATATAATAGACTACTCGAGTACATGCAGCACTACTCGAGTAGGTAGAAGATGACTACTCGAGTATATAAGAAAAAACTACTCGAGAGGGAATGAGGTCATTACTCGAGTACATGAAGTCAACTACTCGAGTAAATAAAAGTTCAAGGAATCAGCTACTCGAGTAACAAGAATAATATACTCGAGTACTTTAGTACTTACACGAGAGGTGGAGTAGATTACTCGAGTATACGAAATACCACTCGAGTATATAAGAATGAACTACTCAAGTATATAAGAAACTACTCGAGAGAAAGACTTAGAAAATTTCTGGAACTGGAAAACAAGACTACTCGAGTATAGAAGATAAACTACTCATGACACAAAGAACTACTTGAGTATATGGAGATGACTACTCGAGTAACTCACTTAGAGAAATTTTCTGGAGAAGATTCTGAATTACATGAGTATAAACACTGGACTACTCTAGTAGTAGATGAACTACTCGAGTACATGACTTAGACTACTCAAGTAAGCGAGAACTACTCGAGTACATGACTTAGACTACTCGAGTAAGCGAGAACTACACGAGAGACAGAATTCAACTACTCGAGTATATAGATGAACCTACTCGAGTACTATATAGTACTACTAAAGTATTTAACTTAGAAAATTTTTGAGAAGAGAATTCCTGTAAACTCGAGAGAAGAAAGGGAACTACTCGAGTAATTGATGTAACTACTCGAGATACATCTTATCTACTAGAGTAAGAGTATTATTATTCGAGTATGAATTCAGTAACTTACTCGAGTAAGTAAAGAACTACTCGAGTACTTTACTTCGGAAAATTTTCTTGACAGAAAGTTTTCTTCTTCTAAGGGATGACCAGCATCAAGTCTTTTCACATAGTCCTAGAGCTTGAATATGAAGTGTATCCCAATAGAGAGGCTACACATGAGTCAATACTTTGGAACACATAATGAGGGATTACATTGTATGGTCCTGTGTTTGGTGACCCATTGTAGACTAACATTGGTCGACACTTCCCATAAGAATTCCTGCAAACACATAACTCAAACCAAACATCAAATACAACTTAATTCATCTTAGTTCAAGGGTGACTTCATCAAATTTGGGTTAGTGTGGATACAATACCCAACAGCTGGGCAACTGCAATGCCGCAGATCAAGCTGATCACCGCCAACAGACTGCCAATACAGTCCGCTCAGGCCACTCCACTCAATGCCCAAGTTGCAAGTATCCTTAGCCATACATCATCCAGGCCGCACACCAGTTCACCTAGGCCGCACACCAGGCCGCACAGGCCGCTCCTCAAGAACAGCCAAGCCACCAAGCCCAAGCCAGGCCAGGTCACCCAGACCGCAACCAACAGTCCGCCCAGGCCGCGAAATCAAATCGCTCAGGCCACTCAGACCGCCCGGCATGCCCTGTCACCCACTTTCACTTCACAAAATTCAACACTCCCCCTTGAAGTGAGAAGTGGTGATCAAACTCAGCAACCCTCGTAACCGTTGAAATGACCCCTTCGATAGCGGCTTCGTGAAGATGTCAGCAAGATTATCTTCACTTCGAACATGCCCGACCACAAGAGATCCCTCCAACAACTTCTCCCTTATGAAGTGGTGATCGATCTCAATATGCTTGGTCCTTGCGTGACATACTGGATTGTTCACCAGTTTGAGAGTACTCTCATTGTCACCTCGGAGTAAAGTAGGCACTTGCACTTTCTCAAGAACATCCTCTATAGGCCTCCGCAACCAGATGACTTCCCGAGCAGCCAAGGTCGAAGCCTTATACTCTACTTTCATAGTAGACACATACACTGAGTCCTGTTTCTTGCTACACCATGAGATGCAAGCTGATCCTTAAGTGAACACATAACACGAAGTTGATCTTCGATCATTCGAGTCACCACCATAATCAGCATCCGTGTATCCAAGCAAAGAAAACACCGTGTCCCTTCTATAGAGGAGTCTCATATCATAAGTCTCCTTGACATATTTCAAGATGTTCTTTGCCGCTACCAGATGAGACTTCCTTGGTTCAGCCATAAACCGACTTACTCGGGCAACAACATAAGCAATGTCTGGCCTTATAATTGTTAAGTAGATCAATCTCCCCACCAGAGCTCTGAACACCAAGGGATTAGGAAGAATCCTTCCTTTATCTCGTCGAAGCTTCAAACCAAGATCCAGAGGAGTAGAACAACTCTTCCCTTTAACCATACCGAATCGATTCACAATGCGATCCGCATATCCTTTCTGACAAATGAGTATCCCACTCTCCTTCCTCTCCACTTCAAGACCAAGAAAGTGATGAAGCTCTCCCAAGTCCTTCATCTCAAAGCGGATAGCTAGCTCAGCCCTGAGCCTAGCCACCTCCTCCTCTGAATTCTCTGTGATGATCATATCATCCACATACAATAATACCAAGCCTTGAAGCTCCCCCTTCTTCTTGATGAACAAGCTAGAATCCGAGTTGGAAGCAAGGTAACCACAGAATTGAAGATAATCTGCTATCTTCTCATACCAAGCTATAGGAACTTGCTTTAACCTGTAGATAGCCTTCCTGAGTTTGCAGACATAGTCCGGATGAACTTCAGAAACAAATCCAAGTGGTTGATCCATAAAGATGTCCTTATCAATTTCACCGTAAAGAAATACATTCTTCACATCAAGCTGCCATATTCTCCATCCCTTGCAAGCAGCCAAGACGATCACCACCCGAACCAAAGTCATCTTCGCAACTAGAATAAACATCTCCTCACAGTCTTCTCCATACTGTTGTGAGAATCCTCGAGCAACCAGACGAGCTTTGTATCTATCAATGCTCCCATCAGCCTTCTTATTCAACTTGAACACCCACTTGCAAGTCACTGGAGTAATGCCATCAACCTTGGGCACAAGGTCCCATATTTCATTCTTCTTGAGAGCAGCAATCTCCTCCTTCATGGCATCTTCCCACTCCTTGACTCCAGTGGTCTCATTGAAGTTTGTAGGATCTCGCTCATCCAGAGGGCCTGCAAAGAAGCTGGAGACCAAACTCACTGCATTCCCATCACAGTATCGAGCTGGTGGCTTAACAACCCTCTTTGATCTCTGAAGCGTCTGCTCCTTGCTCACCACCTCCGTTGCTTCTTCAGGCTCAGATCCATTCCCGCGCAGACTTTGAGCAATGCTCCCCCTGCTTCCTGAACCAGAAGCCTCTGCTTAGAGCTTGAAGCAATAGGAGCTGCTGGAGATACATCAAGCCCCTCTTCCAAAACTTCAGCAGCCACCTTCTTCTCTTCATCAACCTTGCTCTCTGTTAGCTCAACCGAGCCTCCTCCATATGATGTCAGTTCATCAAAGACCACATCTCTTGATACAACAAACTTCTTCGTCACAGGATCCATGCATTTCTATCCCTTCTTCCGTTCATCATAGCCAACAAAGACAAGCTTCCTTGCCTTTGCATCAAACTTTGTCCTTGACGCATCTGAGACATGCACATAACAAGTTGATCCAAACACCCGAAGGTGTTCCACACTTGGCTTCTCCTTCAGCAACATCTCAAAAGGAGACTTCATGTTGATCAGGCTGAGCGACATTCGATTGATGACATAAGAACCACAAGACATCCCCTCTGCCCAGAAGGACCTAGGAATGTCTTTCGCATGAAGCCAACACTTGCAGGTTTCCGTCAGATGGCGGATATTCCGCTCCGCTACTCCGTTTTGTTGTGGAGTATGAGCACAAGTAAGCTCTCTTTGGATCCAGTGCTTCCTGCAGAAGTTAGAAAACTTGGAGGAGACAAACTCATCACCGTTGTCTGATCTAAACTTCTTGATCCGCAAGTCAAGCTGGACCTCCACTAGCTCCTTGAACTCCACAAACACCTGAAAAGCTTCTAACTTCTCCTTCAAGAAATAAACCCAAGTGTATCTTGAGTAGTCATCAATCAACACAAGCATGTATCTGCTCCCACCAAGGCTAGCAGTGACAGTTGGTCCCATCAAGTCACCATGGATACACTTCAATGGTCTCTTGCTCCTCGTTTGTGACTTATCAAACGAAAGGCGATGAGCCTTGCCGTACTGACATCCCGCGCAAACGTGACCATCGCCAAAGGAAGATAGCTTAGGCAAGCCTCTTACAAGGCTCCTGTTTGCCATAGCTTTCAACTTATCCATTCCTACATGCCCCAACCTTTCATGCCATATAGCAGCGCTATCGTTTGCCCTCATCCGATCAACAAAAGAGTTTGTTGCAAGAACAAACAAGTTCTTAACTCTCCTCCCAACATGAGAAACATCAGACTTTACCGCTGATACGTTGCGAAGGAACTTCACTTCTGTTGGCCCAAACAGAACGTGATAACCCGCATCTACCGCATTGGCCATAGAGAAGAAGTTCTTCTTCATGACCGACACATGATACACACTCCTTAACGTGAGTGGCCCCTTATCACTACCCAAGGACACGACCACCTCCTTCTCTACTACATAAATAATATTATCAGCAGTGATGATAACTTCGTTACCTGAGTAAGCTTGTAGTGAAGTGAACTTCGATTTGTATCCAATGAGGTGATGACCACACCCGAAGTCCACGATCCACTCATCGTTGAAGTCGACAGCGGACACAGCACAAACACAAATGCCCGTCATGAAAGCTCCGCCCCATCCAGCTTCTTTAGTGCTCAAGCAAGCTTCCTCCTTGCATGCAGCATGCCCAGGCTGCAGTGTGACCTTGCAGTCACACTTGAAGTGTCCTCGCTGATGACACCTATAGCACTTCAAGTTCTTCTTCCAATCCTTCTTAAGAGCAGCGCTCCTCTCTAGCTGATAAGAAGTTGAAGGCTCATTTTCAGCAGCAGAGTTCTTCTTATTCCCTTCCCATCTCTTCTTCATCTTGCCTATGAACAACGCTTCACTACCTCCTTCAGAGATAGTCACTCCTGCCATCTGTCTAGCCAAACTTTCCTGCGAAGCAAGCCGGTTCTCAAGCTCCAACAGAGATGGCTGAGTGGCCCAACCTTGAACAGAAGTAACAAAGGCAACATACTCCTTCCGCAAGCCGCGGATAATGTGAATTTTCAACTTGGCTTCAGAGATTGACTCATCAGGATCAAGCATTGATTTCTCTGCACACAGACTCTTCATCTTCAAAAAAAACTTAGAGATAGTCAGGTCTCCTTAAGTTGTCCTAGCCAACTCATTCTCTAGGAACTGTAGCCGCGCCACATTCTTCCTGTTGAACAACCCATCAATAGTTGTCCAAATATCAGCAGCCGACTCACATCCTATGATGTGATCAAATAGCTCCAGTGAGACAGCTCTCTTGAGGGTAAATTCAACCTTTGCATTTTTTTCCTCCAGACCCTCACATGCTCAGCAGTCCCAAAAGTAACAGTAACTTCCTGCCTGTCATCACCACCGACGACCTCCCATAGCTCCTTGCCAAGAAGAAAACTCTTCATACATGACTTCCACTTCTTGAAGTTAGTCGTGATCAAGAGTTCAATACCCAGGCCTCTTGCATAGTTCCCTTCCATTGCAGCAAACTTTGGTTAAGCCTTCAGAAGCACAGAACAACAACATAAGTTGATCACCGCTCAAGCAACTGAACCTAGCTCTGATACCTTGTTGAATTTTCTCAAGGTGGTCAACGAGATAACCTAATGCCAAATTAATATCTTCAGAACCATCAAGATCACACCTTGATCGTGCGGAAACCCGGAAAGCAAGCTCAATCAACCAAATGAAAGCACATGGGCAAGCAGATCATATATTCTTTTATTTCTTCTTTACAAAGCGAGGTATACATGGCGAGACATGATTTCACCAGTACACAGGAATACAAAAAAAAACACAAGTCAAAACAATTCGAGCGGACACACCGTTATTCGCTGACTTCTACAAACCGCTGCCTAACTGAGGAACAGACCGCCTAGACCGCCGAGTTCGGCGGATAGGTTATTGAACTTGGAAATGCTAAAGCAGAGAAAACTGACAAGCCGCAGAAGCGACCTGCTGAAACCGCTGATTGAAACCGCAAACTTCACTGATGCTGACCGCAGTCAAAGCCAAACTCCTGGCTCCTCAGTGTTAGCCGCGAAACCTGCAAACAACAAACAGTTATCTCTACTCAACCCGCGCACACAGCAAAAACCAGACCGCAACAATTAACCAAACCCTCACTTACTGTTCACTCCGTTACTATAGATGTGCCAGGGGAGGAGGTCTATTTATAGGTGAGGTGAGGAGTGTGGTCACCACCCTAGTGAATAGAGTCACCGCCCCAGCCCGCGCGCTAACACAACCCAGTCCGCCAAGTCCGCAAGGACTTGGCCAGACCAATCCTCCAGGCGCCAGGTCAAGTCAGTCCGCCACCATGCGAACACAGTGCCAGCCCGCACAACACAAGCATAACGCCAGTCCGCCCAACACAAGAATAATGCCAGACCGCCACTCAAAGCAGCATGCAGACACAACCACAACTTATGTTGCACCAGTCCGCAACTTCACCACAGCACGCGGACACAACCACAACACATGCTGCATCAGTCCGCACACTGTATGCGGACAAAGAGGCAGTCCGCACAGCTCGACAATAACGCCACCGCCCGCCACGAGTTCACGACCAACAGGCAGTCCGCATGGTCAACAGTGGACTCTGCGGACTCTGCGGACACCATGGACTTGTCACAGAGAATGACCAAGTCCAGCAGTCCAACAAACAACTGGCGCGAGCACAGCGGACACAGAATACCCAGACCGCCAATCAGCAGGACAGTCCGCCACAAGGATGTGAAACATCCATCACAACATGGATAGCTCGACAAGAACAAAAGCTCATCTCCAAAGCGTCCATAAATGCGGACTCCGCGGACGCAAAAGACAAGTCCGTCAACACACGGCGGATACAACTTCAAATCCGCCCGGTTACCACAAGAGCTGGCCAACTGCAAGGCCGCAGATCAAGCTGAGCACCGCCAACAGACTGCCAACACAGTCCGTTCAGGCCGCTCCACTCGATGCCCAAGTTGCAAGTCTCCTTGGCCATACATCATCCAGGCCGCACACCAGTCCGCCTAGGCCGCACAGGCCGCTCCTCAAGAACAGCCAAGCCACCAAGCCCAAGCCAGGCCAAGTCACCCAGGCCGCAACCAGCAGTCTGCCCAGGCCGCGGAATCAGACCGCTCAGGCCGCTCAGACCGCCCGCCCTGCCCTGTCACCCACTTTCACTTCACAAAATTCAACAGTCTAAACAATAAGCTTAAGGGTCTGATCTCAAACTCCATGCACTTTTATGTTCAATTTTTTTTTTCTTGTTGACCATCATAATCTTCATCATGCCAAACATATATTTTATAATAGTGTTTTGTCGAAACTTAACGGTTCAAAAAGGGCGCGCCAAACGGGTCCTTAGATTCAACTGAAGTCGTCTTGATTGTTCATTATTATGTTGCATATATTATGCATTGGATTTCTCGTTAGGGGTGCAAATGAGTTGAGCACATATTGCACGGCTCTGGCTTGAGCTCGAGCATGGTATATTGAGCTTAAGAAGAGTAACTCGGGCTTGGATCGCAAAAGAGCTCGAGCTCATTAGATGTGAGCTCGAGTCGGGTATTTTCTAGCTGCCTGGTCGAGCTCACGAGCCGTCTAAGTCAATTTAAACCATTACTCCTGGTGACATGTGAGAGTGCTTAAAAATAAATATTAAAAATATTCCTACTTTCTGGCTTCTAAAACAAAGAATTATTGATGAATCTCATGCGCGCTCTTCCCTAAAATAGAAGTGCCCTATTTCAGTTGGGTCTTTGATCTATCACCTGGGCAGGAAGCCAGGAAGATTGCTTTCAGTGGCAACAACCTCAGCGCAAACCTCTTTGATAATAGTCCTCGGTGAAGAACCTCGTCACAGCCCGAATTCTCGCCCTCCTCAGGATTACATGTGACCAAACATAACCCAAATTATGATGAGGATTATTTTTCTTCTCAAAGTTTATTTGAAGGTTTTTTATAATTAAATTAAGGAAGTATTTTGAAATATGTATGACGGGTTCTCAAAAACGTCGAAGTCGTTGGATTGGACCAACAAGACCGTGAGTATGAACGGCGCCGAGAAGATTCAAGGGTCGCTTTTCCGCGATTCTGAGTACGTTTGGACCCTCAAACGGACGACGAAGTGCGTCATGTGGCACCCGGCCGCCGGAGAGGCCTAGAAGGCCTCCCCCGGGACGCTGGTGCCCATGGGGTCCCACTCTTCTCCTTCCTCCCCGAATCCCATGCAAAACTCCATTAATGGAGCTTGAAATCTGAAATTTGGGAAACCAATATCTTTAGAAATGCTCGATTTACCCCCTTTCTCCGGTGCTTTTCGGAGCTCCGGACCTTTGATCGAGAAACAATCACTACTGGTAGACTTCTGAAAATTTTATTAAGTTCTGAGCATTCATTTTTCCGACTTAGCGGCGGCCTTTGCTGGCCGCCCAAACTCCGGCAAACTTGATCCAGCTGCTGCGATCTAACCGGGTGTGCAAAATTGTACGAACAATAAAGGTGGCGTTCCAAGTGATATAAATCGAGCATTTCTATTTGTTTGTCAAATAATTAATAGACTCAAATTCCATGTGCACCCCTTTTAAAATCAATAAACGAGTCTACTCCCTCATTTGAAGAGGCCGATAATTTGGAGAAAGATTACAGTTTCTGTGTCTTATGCGTTGCAACCCCAAAAAACCTCAGATGAAATCCCACTAGCATCTTCGTTCGACGCTCTCCCGTACACACTCAAAAACACAACTCTCCGATGTGCGTTTCCGCGCTTCGCTCTCCAGTGTGCGCTGTTGGACTCGGCTCTCACCCTCGCAAACAGCTTTGTACTCAACATTATTGACTAGTGCATTTCTCTCAACTGTGCCTGGCCCATTGGTTTTTTGTTTCAGGTTTTCCACCTAAAAATCTTGATCACAACTGTTTAATTGTTTGCGCGTCCGACTCACTCTCGAGCTAAGAAGATTTGAATCCACCGATCCGCGAGACGGGTGATTGATTTACAACAATTTGGCTCAATTGTCGAAACATCATCTTATTAATCCTTTAAAGATTTTCCAGTACCTGCTATGCAAGAATACTCTAAACTGACAATAATGGCAAGAAGAAGCATCCATGTCGCCGACACGACAATCACCGAGGGGTGCACTGAACGAGCTCATGCTAACTCACTTGTCAGCAACATGCCTCTTCCTGAGGAAGTTGTTGCATTGCAAATGCCAATGGAGGAGTGCATGCGTTAGATAAAAGGAGTGCAACTCAAAGATGCTCGCCCTCCTGAGAAACATAGATGCCCCTCATACCCCAAATCCGACCCCCAACCTGCCTAACCTTCCCATGCGAATCCCGAATTATGTTTTGTCTGGTTACACAACTCACATGTAGTACACTGATTACGATAAAGTATCAGACATTGCTAGCTCCACACACTCGATACTATATGGTAGGGCCCTTTATGACGTACATCACTATCACATCCAAGTAGCGGTGGGCGACAGACAGACCGACAGAATGCTCTCCTGAAAGGAGGTGTGCAAATCATCGAGGAGTATGGGCACGACAAACAGATGCTCGTTTATCCATGAAGCCCCTTTCACCATGACTATCCACTCCTTCGTAAGTTCCAACACATCCCATTCCATGTAGATTTAAGTTAAAGAATTTTGAGACCTTCGACAAAATCAAAGATATTTTAGAGCATATCAACTACTTCACCACGTTTCTGAGGATCTACAATGCCCCGACCCAACTATAGTGTCAAGTGTTCCCATCAACTTTGAATGGACAAGTGCACACCTTGTTTCATTGCCCGAGGGAGGGACAGATCAACTACTTTGTCGATTTAACACAATTGTTCTCTGGTAAGTTCATTGTCAATCATCTAACAATTAAGGATCCCTCAGACCTCGCAGGTGTACAATCCCGTGTTCGGTGAGTGGGACCCTCAAAAAGATCAAGACCGGGAAGGGTCGTCTTGGTCTGGGTGAATCACATAAGCTAGTGGTTGGGTCTGTCCCCAGCTCGTGCGTGTCATAGGATGGGAACTAGTAGGAGGCGAGTGCAGTGTTTTGTGCCCTCGCTCTCCCCAGGCCTGGGTGAGTGGTGAGTGTGAGTTTTTTCGGGCCCTCGCCACCTCTGGCGAGTGTTCGACTCGCCTGAGAATTTTCCTTTAGGGAATCCCAAATTGGACTGCTAATAGCCCCTCCAAATAACGAAGTTTCGTGGTTGGCAGACCATTTTGAGCTACATATAGTAAAACTAACATGCGACATTCCGCTCTTTGCAGGTCAGACTTAGAAAACTATAAGTAGACCGCATGTGTAACGCCCCAAAATTTGAAAGAAGGACGAGCAGCGTCGAGAGCCAAGTTTGGGTCTTAGTGAGGGTCACACGGCCTAGGACACGGGCGTGTCCATGGCCGTGTCGTACCGGGTTCGTCGAGAGCCTGAGAAGTCGACGATTTTTTCGCTCAGGTCGTCGACTAGTGGGGGACACGCCCTCCGACACGCCCGTGTCGGAGCCCGTATTGCCAACGTGTTCCTCGAGTGTCGACACATTTGTGTCGACACAGAGGAGGTGTCGACACAGGCAGGGAACACGGCCTAGGACACGGGCTTGTCCATGGCCGTGTCTTAACGGGTTCGTCGAGCGCCTGTGGTTTTGACATTTTTCGCACGACGAAGTGTCGTGGCAGTGAACATGGTTCGGGATACGGGCGTGTCCAGGGCCGTGTCGAGCGTGTTCGACAACTTCCTGCGAGTTCAACGAAGAGGCAGTCGACGATCGTCGAGACGTCGAACACGGCCTGAGACACGAGCGTGTCCCAGGCCGTGTCCTTCTCGGGTTGTGAGCCGGGACTTGTGAGGGGTTGGACACGACCTGGAGCCCAGGCGTGTTCAGGTTGGACACGGCCGTGTCAAAAGTGACACGGGCGTGTCAAGGACCCGTGTCCTGTTTTGGGTGTGACGGTTTCGGTGTCGATTGGGGAACACGGCCTTGGACATGGGCGTGTCGCAAGCCGTGTTCGGCCCGGTGTTTTTTTTTCAGTTCGAATCGTGGCCGTTCTTTCCCTTCTTTTGGGATCTGATGGTCCAGGGTTTCCCTTGCTGAGTTAAGTCTGAGAATAGGGTTAGAAACCCTCATTCTTCTCCAAGCAATCTCTTTCTAAGATCTAGAGAGAGGGGAGAGCAAGGAAGAAGGTGAAGGAGAGATCCGACTGTTGGAGAGGCTTCAGTGCTCCAAATCGCGAGCCGAGTCCAGATCCATGGAGGCAAGATCGTTGCGAAGGTTTTCTTCCGGCTAAGTTTCCATGGCTAAGAAGAGGGTTCGGAAGGTAACGACACTTCTCCTCTTGGTTTTAGGATGCATGTTTTAACATCTTTTATTTTCTAGTTTTTGGGCACCAAACTCTCAAATGAGAGGGGTTTGGGTCGCCAAGGTTTAAGAGGAACCTCCGGGTCGATTGAGTCCGTCCCCGACATGTTTTTGCATTAGAGATCCGCTCCGTTAGTGGATTAGGCATGGTGGGTGAAGCCGTAGTCACGACCGTTAGTCCGACTCGGTGATGTTGCATACGAGCTTTAAGGATTCGTAGAGATCTGTTGCGGCAAGATGCCGTTTGTGATGTTTTCCCCCTTTTCTCGAGTGAGTACGTGTAGTCGGAACCGAACAAGGTTAGCTTCTCAATGGCGGTAGATGGTTTCCTTGGTGAACAAGTTTAGCTCCGCATTGGTGGTAGATGGTTTCCATAGTGCTCGGGTACGCTGCAGTACGAATGAGGGACTAGGGTGGAATTATAATGGAATGTGATGTGCCAAGGAGTGGCTGTGTCTCTGTGGTCGGCTGGCTATCGCGTGACGTGCACGTCATGTGTGGAGAGTGTCCCGGCGAGACTAGTCCCTTCTGTGAGACTGACGAGAATGCCAAGCATGGGGCAAGCCCGGGCAATGAGGCCATGAGCGCGTGGGGTCCAGCAAGGCTTCTTAGAATCTGTCTGTGTGTTTGTTGGAATCCTGACATGAGAAGTCAGAGCTCGCAGGCAAGCCCGGGTCTAAGACCTTGAGCGGGTGGGGCCTTTGCAAGAGTTCCGTGTGGCGGCTTGTATGCCGTTGGGGGAATGTTGGTAACCCCCCCTTTGTTTGCGGCTTTATGCCAATGGGGAAATGATGAGTACCCATATGATGTGATGATGTGCTAGTTGCATACGCGATAGGGTGCCTTGGGTGAAGCCCGAGTTTTTGCATACATGCTGCATAAGTAGACCCTTTCATTATATGCTCAACAATAGAGAACGTGTATGTTGTTTGAGACATCCAAGCCTGGTCTTAGTGCATTACTTGTTTATATATATATTGCATACGAAGTGCTGACTTGCAGGTTGGAGGGGTTCCCCGGGATCCGTTAGGGGAGGTCGGGAGGAGATGTGTTGGTTATACAGTTTGAGGTCAGCCTTTGCTGACCCACGCTACAATCAAATTTTTACAGGGCAAGGATCGCAAGCAGGAGCTAGCTCGCCGGCCAAAAGGGCCTAAGCCTCATGAAGTGCTACCGTTTTGCTGTAGCTCTACTTTTATGACATGTATGTTTGATGCTCATGTTTTTCGGCTTGCATGTCGAGGTAGTCTAGGAGTGCTTATGCACATTTATGACTGGTGTTATTATTTTAGTTTTGGACTCACTTCTGTTGTAAGGCCTTAAGGTCGCTTCGATACTCCTATATGGTGTGGATATCTTCTAGTCTGTTTGTTTTTTCTGCTGTGCTGTGGTTATGAGTTTTGAGATCGGGTACTTATATCATCTTATAATACCGAAGCTGTGGCGTCTGTATGTTGTGGCACCCCGGCCGGACCCATATTATACGGTTATTACAGGGGAGGAGTTACAATTTGGTATCAAAGCGAGGTTAGGTTCAAGGTCAGTGCATATAGAAGTTATCTACATAGGAGTAATGTGAGACCATGAGTGTCCTTATGTTTGAGTCTTGCGATTAGAGACTGATTCCTTGTTTTCTTGCTTCCTTGAAGAGTGCAAGCAACGAGGCGGGTACGTCGAGACCAAGAGAAGAGCTTTCGGCGAGCAGCGCCACAGCTCAGGGTCCTTTGGACATGGGTGTAAACCCGGCCGACTTCTACCGCATGCTTGCAGAAGCAATGGTGGCAGCCCAGGCTGCAGCAACAGCTCAGGTAGCAACCCCTGCTACACCGGATACAGCGACGGCTGTGCCAAGCGGAGAAGCCAGGAGAGCAGAGCCTTTGGTAGAAAGAGTGGTGGTCGGGCATGGAGACCGGTAGATGAGTACTTTCTGAGCTTCCATCCCCTGACATTCAAGGGTGTCCGTACTTCGACTAATGCAGAGGATTGGTGGGCATGGATTCAAGAGCTTATGAGGGCGGCAGAGACGCCGGAAGAGAAGAAATCTGAATTTGCGGCCTTCATGTTGGAGGGAGACGCAAAGTTGTGGTGGGTGAGCCATAGCGGCCGCCAACGTCCTGGAAGCACCCCGTCGATGGAAGAATTTGGGGATGCTTTTTTAAAGAGGTACATTCCTGTTTCTACGAGGTTGGCCCTTCAGAGGCAATTTCTGCACTTGATGCAGCGAGACAAGACGGTGGACGAGTATGTGCAGGAGTTCACCCGTTTGGGTCGTTACGCGGGAACGACGATGACAGATGATGTAGAGAGGGATAACCTCTTTTACCAGGGGTTGAGGGAGAATCTAAGGTAACCCCTCATTGCCATGAAGAGAGCTGGTTTTAACGAGCTAGTTGAGGCTGCCAGGACGTTAGAGAGTGATCTAGAGCGAAGCCAACGCCGCAAGGGTTTTGCACCCAAGCAAGGAGAAGGGAAGCCTTCTCAATCCCAAGAAAAGTCGGAAGGGAATAGATGGAGGAAGAAGCCTCACCCGTACAAGTCCGGTGAGAAAAGCAAGTGGACATCCGGAGGGTCTCACTCTAAGGGGCCACCGACGTGCTTCAACTGTGGCAAGGTGGGACACATATCTCGTTTTTGTAACCAAGGGGGTGCGGAGAAGGAGACAAGGCAGGAGCAGACTGTGCGCTCCAGCCCCAGTGCTGTAGAGAAAGGGAAGATGGCGGAGTCGAGCGCTTCTCGGTTCTAACCGGTGCAACAAAGGGCTTACAACATTGGACAGCAGGAAGCGATCCGCCAACCCGACGTGGTGACAGGTATGGGGAAGTTTAAGTTTAACCTTGCGCTCATACGTTTAGACCGTTATTGTTGATGTCTATGTTGTAGGCTTTGTGTTGTTTTTCGGTTACACCGCTAGAGTACTGTTTGATACGAGAGCGTCGCACTCCTTTCTTGCGGAAAGCTTCATCCGGAGGATTGGAGTTGAGTCATTTTCGGCGGATGCGGAGCTGAAGGTGCGCATGCCCAATGAGTCATCCATGACCACCAGAAAGAAAGGGCACATTTGTTGGGAGCTAAGCGGAGTTGACTTCGTGTTGATAGCAGCGGTCTTACCGTTGGTCGAGTTTGATGTGATTTTGGGAATGGACTGGCTAGCGAAGCAACGTGCCAGTATTGATTGCCTATCCAAGGTGGTGACCCTAAGAAGCGAAGGGCAGCCGGAGGTCAAATTTGAGGGCCTCAATGGAGTGGCCTGTTCTCTGATTCAGCCATGCAGTTAGCCAGGGTGGAGTAGCGCTTGTAGCGTTATTGGATGTTCTCCTTTCCAGGTTATCACTTGGGGAAGTGCCAGTGGTGACAGAGTTCGAGGATGTATTCCCGGATGAACTTCCTGGAGCACCTCCTCGACGGGAGATCGATTTATCGAATGAGTTAGTACCGGAGTCTAGGTCGGTGTCGCGTCCTCCGTTTAGGATGGCACCAAAGGAGTTGGATGAACTCAAGGTACAGTTGCAGGAACTGTTGGAGCAAGGGTATATCAGACCCAGTTCTTCACCGTGGAGCGCGCTAGTGTTGTTTGTAAAGAAGAAAGACGGTAGTATGCGGCTGTGCATAGACTACCGAGAGCTGAATAAACTGACCGTCAAGAATAAATATCTGATTCCTCGGATAGACGACCTGTTCGACCAGTTGGTGGGGTCGACAGTGTATTCAAAGTTGGACTTGAAGTCAGAATACTATCAGTTGCGGATTCGTGATGAGGACATACCCAAGACAACATTTGGTACTAGGTATGGACACTTTGAGTTCTCGGTGATGCCATTCGGGCCGACGAACGCACCATCTGTATTCATGGATTTGATGAATCGAGTATTTCAAAAATACTTGGACTCTTTTGTAGTTGCCTTTATTGATGACATCTTGGTGTATTCCAAATCGGAAGTGGAGCATGAGACTCACCTGAGAAAGGTCTTGCAAGTGTTGAGGGAGAACCAGTTGTATGCAAAGTTCTCGAAGTGCGAATTTTGGTTAGAGAAGGTGGCATTTTTGGGCCACGTGATTAGTAGGGATGGGGTGGCGGTAGATCCAACAAAGGTGGAAGCTATCAGAGATTGGCTGATTTTGAGAACCATGGCGGAAGTTCGAAGTTTTATTGGACTAGCCGGGTACTATAGGAGATTCGTGGAAAACGTTTCGCGGATATCTCTACCACTCACCTCACTCACTCATAAAGACCAGAAGTTTTTGTGGACTTAAGAGTGCAGTCAGGCATTCGAGATGCTGAAGGAAAGACTGATGACGGCTCCAATCCTAAGTGTACCGAAAGGGACCGAAGGATTTCAGATTTTCAGTGACGCATCGGGATGTGGGTTGGGTTGCGTGTTGGTCCAACATGGCAGTGTAATAGCCTTTGGGTCTAGACAGCTGAAGCCTCATGAGAGGAATTACCCCGTTCATGACTTGGAGTTGGCGGCGGTAATTTTCGCGTTGAAATTGTGGCGGCACTATGTTTATGGTGCGAAGGTAGAGATCTTCACGGATCACAAAAGCCTGAAGTATCTCCTAGATCAGAAGGACCTGAATATACGGCAATGCAGGTGGGTTGAGTTCCTTGGAGACTATGAGGGGGCGATTCTGTATAAGCCAGGCAAGGCCAATGTAGTGGCTGATGCATTGAGTAGAAAATACTCTAGGCAAGGGAATTGGATTGACGCTCCTGATGAGCGGTTGGTGCGGGAATGAGAGTCCCCCGGCTTGGAGTGCGTAGCAAAAGGCGAGGCTAGCGTGGCTCGATTAAACTGTATTGAAATGCAGAATGACTTGTACGATTGTATACGAGAAGCGACCTGTTTGGATGTGGAGTTTCAGCCATTCGTTGTGGAAGCTCAAAAAAGCGAGAGCAGCGCCTGGGAGATGATTGACGGGATTTTGAGGAAGGACGGAAGGATTTGTGTACCGCAGTTTGGCAAGCTCCGTGAGGAGTTGATGTTTGAGGCTCACTTTACAAAGTACTCCATTCATCCGGGCAGTACAAAGATGTACTTGGATATGAAGAGATCCTTTTGGTGGCCTGGACTAAAGCGGGACGTAGCTTTGTACGTGAATCGATGTCAAACTTGTACCTTGGTGAAGGCCGAGTGTCAGAAGCCGGGCGGGTTCCTGAAGCCTCTTCCAATCCCCGAGTGGAAATTTTATGACATCTCCATGGATTTTGTGCATGGGTTACCTAGATCACAGCAGGGTAACGACGCGATTTGGGTGATTGTGGATCGCTTAATCAAAGTGTCTCACTTCATCCCAAACCGGAAGGAGGACAGCGTGGAGAAGCTGGTGGAGTTGTATGTTCGCAACATTGTGCGACTACACGGGATACCTAAAAGTATAGTCAGCGATCGTGACATACATTTCACGTCCAAGGACTGGAGGTTGGTTCAGAAGAGTCTGGGCACGAAGCTAAAGTTCAGTACGACTTTCCATCCTCAAACTGACGGGCAAACTGAAAGAACGAACCGTACTATGGAGGATATGTTGAGGATGTGTGTTCTTGACTTCGGCAAGAAATGGGAGGATCACCTCTTCATGGTGGAGTTCGCATATAACAACAGTTACAAAACAAGTATAAAGATGGCGCCATGCGAATCTCTGTATGGGAGGCGGTGTCGAACACCGATGTCATGGACATAGGCGGGAGACAGCAAACTATTGGGAAAAGAAGTGGTGGCGGAGGCTTATGAGTTGGTACAGACCATTCAAGAGCGCATGAAGGTGTCTCAAGATTGGCAAGCAAAATATTTTAATGCGCGCCACAGGAAGTTGGAGTTCGCGGTAGGAGATTGGGTCTATTTGAAGATCAAGCCGTTCAAAGGCGTTTCACAGATTCGCCGACTCAAGAAATTGATTGTTGATTGTTGATAGGATAAGATATGAAAGAAGATTAAATCGGCAAGTACTGGGAGGGAGCCTGTGAAAGTTGATTGTTGATAGGATAAGATATGATAGAAGAGATATCCGGCAAACTTTGCTATTAATTAAATAGAGATCAAAGTGTGATAATGATCGTCTCGCGTAATCAGATATAATGTCAACATGAAATCCAGGTCAGCAAGTCATCTGAATTTAGACTTATGATGGCATGGCTTGTCAATTAAGAACCATATACGCTGAATAAATGATTTGTGCCAAAAATATCTGATAAGAGTAGTAGAGAATTTGTAGATCATCATCCGATAGAGCTTCACGTAAGCAATGCATATAAGATGATCAAAAGACAAATAGATAGTGCAGATCCTTAGAACAGGTTGGATTTAACCTGTTAACCTGTAAGAAGGCAAAAAGAGAAAAGAGGGCTACACCCCGAGGATGAGCTAAAAAAGGTTGAATGCTGCCATAGGAGAGCACCCGTGGGCCTTATGCATCACTTTCAAAAAAGTCATCCAGGGTGTAGTCCTACCCAAAGAGGGCTGGCCGCGCACCCTTTAGAAGGGCATAAAATATAAACAAGCACAAGCAAGGAAATTCCTGTGGAGGAATCGACTGATACACTGCTCTCTTGCCTCGAGTTACAAGCATCGTTGATCAATTAGAATAGTTACGCAAAGTGGCCTATTGCTTGTCTGCAGATTGATCAGCGGAGTTGTGGGTCCCGCGAAGGCACGGATTGAGAGTACCAACGAGTGTTCGGCCGTCACAGTTGTGAGATGATCGAAGAGACAAGGCTATACTTGATCGCCATTGCTTGTCAAGCAAAGATCATTGTAACTGTAGCGTATCCCTAAGCGTAGCGCAGCAGAGCTAATGTAATGCCCCGAAAATGGTGTTTGAGCTGGTCGCGAAAAAAGGGGTTTTTGGTGCCGGTGTAGGGGCACACGGCCTAGGACACGGGCGTGTCCGAGGCCGTGTCTGGCTGGTTTTTTTGGCCGATTTCATCCCGAGAAGAACATGGCCAGGAACACGGCTAAGTGACACGGGCGTGTCATTTGACACGGGTGTGTGCCTACCCGTATCAGTACCCGTGTTCTGTTGGGTCGTGTCCGTTGCCGTGGAGGTTATGCGTGACACGCCCCAGGTCACGGGCGTGTCGAGAGACCCGATACGGGCGTGTCAGGTGAGATACGGGCGTGTCTTTGCCCGTGTGTCTTTTCTTCGTTCGATGATCGTGCCTCGATCAAGGCACACGGCCTGGGACATGACCGTATGCCAAGCCGTGTTCGGCCTAGTTTTGGAGATTTTTTGAGCGGATTTGAGCCGTTCGTTTTCTTTAAATAAGATCCAACAGCCCAGATGATTTCATGCTCTGTTAAGGCCGGGAATAGGGGGTTAATCCTTCATTTCTCTCCAAGGCTTTCTCTTTCCAAGGTGTTAGAGAGAGGAGGAAGAAGAAGGAGGATTTCGGCCGCCGGCGGAGCATCGAGCACCATTTTGAGATCTGAGAGCGGATCCGTGGAGGAAAGTTCGTTGCGAAGACTTCCATCCATGTAGTTTTTCCATGGCGCCAAAATGGACTACAAGGGTAACGATTCTCTACTTGAGCATGTGAAGCTCTTCCTTTCCGTACAGGGAATCCCGCTCCCGCGAGTGTGCGGCGAGTGCGTGGTGTTCCTTGGGGTTGATGTGAATAGTCCACCTTGTGTTGCATATAGAGTTCGGAATCGTAAGTACGTACATAGGAATTGTGTGTGAAGCCTACCCGGATATGTTGGTCTGGATCGGTAATGTTGCATTTGTATGGTTTCCGGAGAAGACTTCATTCTTTGGGTTTTTCGGGTTTCTACGCGGTAGATTGCAATAGGGATCCTTGGAGGTTAGCTTCAAGGCGCACCCAGAAAACTGGGCGGAATTGATGTTCTGCTAACTTGGCGGTCTGGGAACCGGCCTTGAACATAACTGGGTTATGTGATGTTTGGAAATTTTGGGATCCGAGAGAAGCTTGGCCCGCGCGTAGGACTTAAATTGTATATGCGGCGTGAGCAACGGGCAAGTGGAATTGGACCTAGGCTATGTGGTTCGGTGCGAGAGACCCGAAAAGGGGACTGGCCGTTGGCATAGTTGGGAGCCTTAGACGGTGGTCAGAAAGGCTAAATGCTCACATGGTTGCCATTTTTGGGATCGTAGTGAAGACGCTGATATGTCAGGATTCACCGTTAATGTGTCCTGAGTGCACGGGGTGTTTGGACGTGCGAGCCTACACCTGTGGCAAAATTTATTTAGTTGCACTTTATGGTTTAGCTGGGCTAATGAAATGCAGGGAAGGAGCACCGCCGTCCCGAGTTAGGGGCGGGGTCGTTATAATTTGGTCGGTTTTTGGCTGACCGTTGCTTTATTTGCCACCGTGCGGTGGAATGTGCTTGCAGGTGCTGCGGAGCCGAATACCAAATAGCGGGCTGGAGCCCATGTTGCTGTGCTAGCCCTAGAAGGACGTAAAGAATAGTTGTACCTTACTTTTGTCATGTGTGGCCGGCCTATGAGCCGATGTATGGGAAACATTATTTATTAAGTGAACTATTGTAAGGCCATAAGGCCATGTACCCTTTCAGTGTATTTGGGTTTCATTCCAATAGTGTGGTTGTGGACATTCATGTTTATTGGATTTGAGTTTTGGGTTCTTTCAACTTTAAAAGCTTCCGCTAGAATGCTCTGTGTAGGACGAGTAGTCTTAATTGGATAGTTTGAATATTCTTATGTAACCCTTCCGACTATCTGTGGTATGTGGCATCGGGTTCCAGCTGGACCTTCTATTATATGCCATGTGACAGATGGGGGTGTTATAATTTGGTATCAGACTTCTGGTTACGGTCAGGCTTAAATGAATTCGTGGGAGAATTCTTTTAAGAGGTGGTGAGCACAGGTGTGCGTCATCGTTATAACATCAAAAAGAACCCATAAATGTCCACTTAGGACTGAAAAATACAATTATTTTGTGGAATCTGAGTGTTCCAATGATTGCTTTTAGCAATTTGTTTGTCGTCTAATCGTGTGTCTTTGCTACTATAGGCAGCTAGGAGCGGTGCTGGTCAGTCAGAGCGTCCGCAATCAGCGGTTAGTAGTGCACCAAGGGACGTGCCTACAACGCCTCCTTCAGCGGAAACCATCAGGATGGTGGCTGAAGTTGTATTTGCTATGATAAATGCCCAACCTGCAGGGCAAATGCATCGCGCACCTCCTGCGAATGAGCAAGAACCGGTTAGGGCGGCAGAGCCGAGAGTGGTGGAGCGCGTAGCAGTTGATCTGGTAGAGCCGAGGAGAGCTCCGGAGAAGCAGCTCAAGCATGTAGTGGGATTTAATCCTCCGAGGTTCGATGGGGTTGGAACGCCAGCTCAAGCTGAGGACTGGCTCTCTTCGATAAAGAGGGTCTTGATAGACACATTAACTGAGGAGTGGCAGAAGACCACCCTAGCGACTTTTCTTTTGGTGGGTGAAACGAGGTTGTGGTGGGATGAATTGGAGTTTCATCTTCTAGTAGGAAGGCAACTTGTTGATGTGCCGATGGAGGAATTTTCAAGATTGTTCCTAGCCAGATTTGTACCCTCTGCTCAGAAGTTGGAAATGGAGAATCAGTATCTTGGGTTGACTTAGGGATCCAGAAGCGTGGACGAGTACCTCCACGAGTTTACACGGTTGGGTCGGTATGATGGGGCTTTGTTTACGGAAGAGGAGAGGAAGACCAACCGATTTTATGAGGGTCTTCGCGGCGATCTACAGCTACTACTTGCTGGGCCTAAGGCGCAAGGTTTCCTAGCCTTGGTCAATTCGGCCCGATCGTTGGAGAAAGTTGTGAAGAAAGTTCAAGAGAAGAAGGACCCAAGAGAAAATAAGTCCGAGTTCAAGGTGCCAAATAACAAGTCAGGATTCCGCAGATGGAACAAGAAGCAGAAGACTTCGAACTCAGCCCCTTCGGCTGGTGCGTCGGGGGCAACTACAAGTCGAGTCCCAGGAGCTTGCCACAACTGCGGGAAGACGACACATTTTGCTCGCGAGTGTTGGAGCGGACGTTCAAAGTCCGAGAGGAAGTCTGGAGCGACTTATGAGGAGAAAGGGAAGGCGGTGGAGTCGACCGCGTCCCACCATGCTCCAGCCCAGCCTAGAGTCTACAACCTTGGTCTGCAAGAGGCCGTAAAGCAAGCGGACGTGGTGACAGGCATGAGTTAAATTTTTGTGGTTTAACTTTCATAGTTGTTGTTTTCGTGTTTGTTAGCTTACTTTCGTTGGTGCTAGGCTTTGTGTTGATCTTTGAGTTTCCGGCGAGAGCCTGTTTGATACGGGAGTAGCACATTCCTTCTTGTCCGAAAAATTCATATCACGCATCGGGGTTCGTTCCTCGATGGCAAAAGACAGGCTGGATGTGTTGTTGCCCAATGGGTGCTCAATGCGTGCGGATAGGGTCTGCATTGTGAAGCTTCAGATTGGAGACCAGGAGTTTGTTTTGCGGGTGTTGGTTCTACCGTTAGTGGAGTTCGACGTAATATTCGGTATGGATTGGCTCTCGGAGCAGGGTACATGCATTGATTGCAACCGTAAGGAAGTTAGGTTGGGTTTGGACACTGATCGGGAAACTACTTTTGCGGGCATGAAGGGGTCGGGTAAGATTTTGATGTTGGCTCTTCATGTGTTTAAGGCAGTTCGGTCTAGGGCAGAGCTGTTTGTCACATTAGTGCAGACTTCGACGCCTAAGCCAAGTCTTGGTAGTATCCCAGTTGTGTCTGAGTATCCTGATGTGTTCCCAGATGATCTCCCTGGAGCCCCTCCTTAGCGGGAGATTGATTTTACCATTGAGCTGGTACCGGGTGCCAAACCGGTGTCACACTCTCCATATCGGATAGCGCCGCGAGAGATGGCGGAGTTGAAGGTGCAACTGCAAGAGTTGCTAGAGCAAGGTTATGTGCGTCCAAGTTCGTTGCCTTGGAGCGCAACCGTTCTCTTTGTTAAGAAGAAAGATGGGAGCTTGCGGCTTTGTATCGACTACCGGGAATTGAACAAGCTTACGGAAAAGAATAAGTATCTGATTCTGAGGATTGACGATCTATTTGATCAGTTAGTTGGGTCAACGGTGTATTCGAAGTTAGATATGAAGTCCGGGTACTACCAGTTGAGGATAAGGGAGAGCGACATCCCAAAGACAGCATTCAGTACGTGGTTTGGGCATTACGAGTTCACGGTCATGCCGTTTGGATTGACGAATGCGCCATCCGTATTTATTGATCTGATGAACAGGTCGTTTAGAGAGTACCTGGATCGTTTCGTGATAGTATTTATCGATGATATCCTGGTGTACTCGCAGTGCGAGGAGGATCACTACAATCATCTGCATGTGGTGTTGGAGACGTTGAGGAGAAATCAGTTGTATGGTAAGTTCTCCAAGTGTGAATCTTGGTTATCCTCAATAGCGTTCCTTGGTCATGTTGTCAGTGGAGAAGGGATAGCTGTGGATCCGACAAAGATAGTGGCGATACGGGAGTGGCCTGCTTTGACTACAGTGGCAAAGGTCCGGAGTTTTCTGGGGCTAGCTGGCTACTACAGGCGCTTCGTAGAGAACATTTTGCGGATAACACTTCCACTCACGATGTTGACAAGGAAGGATCAGAAGTTTGTGTGGTCTCCAGAGTACGAACAAGCTTTTGAAGAGTTGAAGAGGCGGTTGACTACGACGCCTATTTTATGTTCGCCAAGTGGAACCGAAGGGTTCGAAATCTATAGTGATGCTTCGGGCAGTGGTTTGGGCTTTGTTCTGCTACAGCATGGGAGAGTGATAGCCTATGTTTCACGACAATTGAAGGCTCACGAGAGAAATTATCCGGTCCATGACTTAGAGTTAGCGGCCGTGATATTTGCTCTAAAGCTTTGGAGGCACTACCTGTACGGTGTGAAGGTCGATATTTACACTGATCATAATAGCTTGAAGTACCTGTTGGACCAAAAGGATCTGAACATGAGGCAGCGGAGGTGGATGGAGTTCTTAGGGGAATACACCTTCAAGATACATTATGTGCCTGGGAAGGGAAATGCAGTGGCAGATGCGTTGAGTCGCAGGACTCCTGCGCAGGCCAACTTGTTATCGGTACATGATGAGGGTTTTGTCCGTGAGTTGGAGGCTTTGGAGATATCTTGCATCGACAAGCAATCTAGTGCTGAGGAGAAACTGTTTTGGACGGAGGTGCAGTGTGACCTAGCTGATAGAGTTTGACGGGCATTGGTTCAGGACAACAGCATGAAGCAGATCTTGGATGAGTCGCTGGATGGGTCAAATTCCCAGTTTTCTGTTGAAGATGGGTTGCTAAGGAAGGACGGTCGCCTATGCGTTCCTAGTGCGGATAATCTTCGGGAGGAGTTGATGTATGAGGTTCATCATACCAAGTACTCAATCCACCCGGGAAGCACGAAGATGTATAGAGACATGAAGAAATTATTCTGGTGGCCAGGATTGAAGAAAGATGTAGCACTTTATGTGGCCAAGTGCCGTACTTGTGCATTGGTGAAGGCGGAATGCCAGAAGCCCGGAGGTTTCTTGAAGTCCCTACCAATACCAGAATGGAAATTTGATGACATATCTATGGATTTTGTGCATGGTTTGCTGAAGTCGCAGAAGGGAAACAACGTCATATGGGTGGTCGTAGATAGGTTGACAAAGGATTCACACTTTATTCCGAACAGGAGGGAAGATCTGGTGGAAAAGTTAGCCAAACTCTACATGGAGAATATTGTACGATTGCATGGTGTGCCCCGCAGTATTGTTAGTGATCGAGATGGACGCTTCACGTCAAATGACTGGAGGTTGGTACATAGTCTGTTGGGTAATAAGCTAAAGTTCAGTACAACCTTTCATCCGCAAACAGATGGCCAAACCGAGAGGGTCAACCGGACGTTGGAGGATATGCTTCGCATGTGCATCCTAGATTTTGGAAAGTAGTGGGAAGATCACCTGTACATGGTGGAGTTTGCGTACAACAACAGCTTTCAGGCAAGTATTGGAATGACACCTTTCAAATCTTTGTACGGGAGAAAGTGTTGTACGCCATAGTCTTGGTTGGAGACGAGCGAGTCGAAGCTTTACAAACATCAAGCGGTGGAAGATGCCACCTCAGTGATACGGACAATTCAAGAATGGTTGAAGGGCGCTCAAGATAGGCAGACAAAGTATTACAACGCCAAGCATAGGAACGTGGAGTTCAGTGTTGGTGACATGGTGTATCTAAAAATCAAGCCGTTCAAGGGTGTCTCGCGGGTTCGACACTTGAAGAAGCTGAGTCCGAGATACCTTGGACCATTTGAGATCCTGGAGCGTGTTGGCGAGGCGGCATATAGATTGAAGCTGTCGGTGGAATTGAGTGGGCTACATGACGTGTTCCACGTGTCGGTGTTGCGTAAGGCGGTGCAAGAGCCTTCGCAGATCATTGCAGACAATCAAGTACCGGTTGATTATGAGTTGACAACGAGGGTCAAGCCGGTACGTATTGAAGATGTTGCAGTCAAACGACTCCGCAACAAGGAGGTCCAGATGGTTAAAGTCCGTTGGGATAACTGCGGACGGGAGGAGCTTTCTTGGGAGCGAGTGTTGGAAGAGTACCCCGAGTTATTCCTTTCAAGTAACATTTAATTTTGTGTACCTTTTACTTAATTCCGGGACAAAATTCCTTAAGTGGGGGAGATTTGTAATGCCCCGAAAATGGTGTTTGAGCTGGTCGCGTAAAAAGGGGTTTTTGGTGCTGGTATAGGGGCACACGGCCTAGGACACGGGCGTGTTCGAGGCCGTGTCTGGCTGGTGTTTTTGGCCGATTTCATCCCGAGAAGAACACGACCAGGAACACGGCTAAGTGACACGGGCGTGTCATTTGACACAGGCGTGTGCCTACCCGTGTCAGTACCCATGTTCTGTTGGGTCGTGTCTGTTGCCGCGGCGGTTATGCGTGACACGCCCCAGGTCACGGGCATGTCGAGAGACCCGACACGGGCATGTCAGGTGAGACACGGGCGTGTCTTTGCCCGTGTATCTTTTCTACATTCGACGATCGTGCCTCGATAAAGGCACACGGCCTGGGACACGACCGTGTGCCAAGCCGTGTTCGGCCTAGGTTTGGAGATTTTTGAGCGGATCTGAGCCGTTCGTTTTCTTTAAATAAGATCCAACGGCCCAGATGATTTCCTGCTCTGTTAAGGTCGGGAATAGGGGGTTAAACCTTCATTTCCCTCCAAGGCTTTCTCTTTCCAAGGTGTTAGAGAGAGGAGGAAGAAGAAGGAGGATTCTGACCGCCGGCGGAGCATCGGAGCACCGTTTCGAGATCTGAGAGCGGATCCGTGGAGGAAAGTTCGTTGCGAAGACTTCTATCCGTGTAGTTTTTCCATGGCGCCAAAACGGACTACAAGGGTAACGATTCTCTACTTGAGCATGTGAAGCTCTTCCTTTCTGTATAAGGAATCCCGCTCCTGCGAGTGTGCGGCGAGTGCGTGGTGTTCCTTGGTGTTGATGTGAATAGTCCCCTATGTGTTGCATATAGAGTCCGGAATCGTAAGTACGGACATAGGCATTTTGTGTGAAGCCTACCCGGACATGTTGGTCTGGATCGGTGATGTTGCATTTGTATGGTTGCCGGAGAAGACTCCGTGCTTTGGGTTTTTCGAGTTTCTACGCGGCAGATTGCAGCAGGGATCCTTGGAGGTTAGCTTCAAGGCGCACCCGAAAAACTGGGCGGAATCGATGTTCTGCTAACTTGGCAGTCTGGGAACCGGCCTTGAACATAACTGGGTTATGTGATGTTTGGAAATTTTGGGATCCGAGAGAAGCTTGGCCCGCGCGTAGGACTTAAATTGTATATGCGGCGTGAGCAACGGGCAAGTGGAATTGGACCTAGGCTATGTGGTTCGGTGCGAGAGACCCGAAAAGGGGACTGGCCGTTGGCATAGTTGGGAGCCTTAGACGATGGTCAGAAAGGCTAAATGCTCACTTGGTTGCCATCTTTGGGATGGTGGTGAAGACGCTGATATGTCAGAATTCACCGTTAATGTGCCCTGAGTGCACGGGGTGTTTGGTCGTGCGAGCCTACACCTGTGGTGAAATTTATTTAGTTGCACTTTATGGTTTAGCTGTGCTAATAAAATGTAGGGAAGGAGCACCGCCGTCCCGAGTTAGGGGCGGGGTCGTTATAATTTGGTCGGCTTTTTGCTGACCGTTGCTTTGTTTGCCACCGTGCGGTGGAATGTGCTTGCAGGTGCTGCATAGCCGAGTACCAAATAGCGGGCTGGAGCCCATGTTGCTGTGCTGGCCCTAGAAGGCCGTAAAGAATAGTTGTACCTTACTTTTGTCATGTGTGGCCGGCCTGTGAGCCGATGTATGGAAAACATTATTTATTAAGTGAACTATTTTAAGGCCATAAGGCCATGCACCCTTTCAGTGTATTTGGGTTTCATTCCAATAGTGTGGTTGTGGACATTCATGTTTATTAGATTTGAGTTTTGGGTTATTTCAACTTTAAAAGCTTCCGCTAGAATGCTCTGTGTAGGACGAGTAGTCTTAATTGGATAGTTTGAATATTCTTATGTAACACTTCCGACTATCTGTGGTATATAGCGTCGGGTTGCAGCTGGACCTTCTGTTATATGCCATGTGACGGATGGGGATATTATAGCTAACACATGGGTCCACCCTGGAAACAAACTCTGTGTCAGATGCCGGCTAGGATCCGAAGTCCTGTCATCCTCCGCACGAGAATTGAACGGCCCCCACTGCACATATGCGCAAACTCCCTGCTATATGTGGTCACTGTGGTCTTTCGCCAGAGAACAACCTCGAGGGGGCCCTGAGCAAGACTTGGCGGTATCTCGGTGGTTCAGTGATCTCTTTGGCAAAGAAAAAAAGTAAAGGAGAAGCATTACAAAAAGGGAACTGTGTCAGTACGGGATCTCTAACGTAAACTTTATTAAGATGAAACAAAAAAACACTTAGGAGTGTTAAAAAGAGTGTTTGAAAATATGCAAAATATAGTAAGAGTAACTGTTATTGGTTGCGAGGGGATTTGAGGACTGCCATGTCCGTTTTGCTTTAGAATAGGTCTCCAAGGGCGCCTATGTCATCGGCATCGAGGGTCTCGCCTATATCGAGGCCATGATACATGTTGATTTGATTTACTCCCTTTGAGTTGCAAGGAATGTCTGTAACGCCCCGAAACTCAAAGGGAGCAAAGGGGGACGTTTTGGGCCAGTTTGGGTTCTGGCTGCAGGCACACGGCCTGGGACATGGGCGTGTCCCAGGGCGTGTCAAGCCTGTGTCGACACTAAGGCGGGAAGTAGACACTTTGGTCTCGACATTGTGTCGAGACTGGGCACACGGCCTGCGACACGGGCGTGTCGCAGGGCGTGCCGACCCGTGTCGACACTTAGCCGCGGAGTCGACGAGATTCGCTCGACGATTCGTCGAGACAAGGCACACGGCCTGCGACACGGGCGTGTCACAGGGCGTGTCGACCTGTCTCGACGATCGTCCCGGGGAGTCGACGAGATTCGCTCGACGATGCGTCGAGACAAGGCATACGGCCTAGGACACTGGCGTGTCCAAGGCTGTGTCATCAGGTCGACGATTTTCGCTCGACAAAGTGTCGAGTGTCGAGACCATGTACACGGCTTGGAGCCCAGGCGTGTCAAGGTGACACGGGTAGGGACACGGGCGTGTCCTAGAACCCGTGCAGTGCTCGGGTTGATTTCGGGGAAAAATGATGGGGTACACGGCCGGACTCACGGCCGTGTCAGGTGGAACACGGGCGTGTCAGCTCGAACACGGGCGTGTTCGATACCCGTGTGAGGTTCCAGGCGATTCGATTTTGACGGCAAATGAGGCACACGGCCCTGGACACGGGCATGTGCCAGACCGTGTTCGGTCCAGATTGGGCTTTTCAGCCCCGAATCAAAGCCGTTCGTTTCCTTGTTTTGAGATCCAACGGCTGGGGGATGTTCCTGAAGGGATATACCCGGGATTTGGACTTAGAAACCCTCACTTTTCTTAAGGGTTATCTTTCTAAAAACCTTAGAGAGAGAGGAGAGCCAAGGGAGGAAGAAGGAGCTAGATCCCGCCATTGGAGGAGCTTCGGAGCTCCGAATCGCGAGCCGACTTCGGATCCACGGAGGCAAAGCTAGTGCGGTGCTTTTCATCCGATTACTTTTCAATGGCGCCAAAGAGGAACGCTAGGGTAACGATCCTCATCTTGAGCATGAGTAGCTCTCTTTCTTTGCATAGGAAGCCCGCTCTCGCGAGTTTGCGGAGAGTTGGAGGCGTTCCTTCGGGTAGATATGTGAAGTCCCCGTTGTTTAGAGTCCGTAAGCGAGAACGGACATATGCATGATGTGTGAAGCCTACCCGGACATGTTCGTCTGAATCGGTGATGTTGCATTGCATAATGCCGGAGAAGACTCCGCGCTATTGGTTGTTTTTCGGGTTTTCTACGCGGTAGATTGCAGCAGGGAGCCTTGGGGATTAACCCAAAGGTGCACCCAGAAAACTGGGCGGATATGAGATCTTGCCAACTTGGTGGTATGAGAGCCAACTTGAACATAACCGGGTTATGCGTATTGTGATGGAAATGGGACTCGGTGGAAGTTTGACCCGCGCATATGGCTTAAATTGCCGTTGCGGTGTGAGCACGGGTTAGATGGAACCGTACCCGCTCTATGTCATTCGGTTAAAGAGACCTAAAGGCATGTGGCACTTACCGTTGGCATAAATTAGGGTCTTCGGCGGTCAATGGCTTAAATTGTCGTGACCTAGGCCAAGAAGACAGATTGCTCATATGTTTGGCCGTCTAAGTGGTGGTGGTGAGTCCGGAATGTCTATGGCTTTAATTGACGTGACATCGACCGGTTCACCGAGAATGTGCCCTGAGAGCACGGGGCGTGTGGCCGTGCGAGCCAACGTCTGTGATGAATGGATATATATTTATTGCTCGCTTATGCTAATGAAATGCAGGGAAGGAGCATCGCCGCCCCGAGTTGGGGGCGGGATCGTTATAATTTGGTCAGCATTGCTGACCGTTGCCTTGTTTTGCCACCGTGCGGTGGTTTGTTGCTTGCAGGTGCAGCTGGACCAAGCGGTCAATAGCGGGCTAAAGCCCTTTTTGCGAAGCCGGCCCTCGAAGGCCTAATGGGAAGTGTTTACTGTTTTATTCATGTATGACCGGCCTGCGTGCCGTGGTTTGTAAAACATGTAATATCAAGTGAAACATTTTGTAAAGCCTTAAGGCTTATTTTGGGTATTTTTGTATAACATTCCTATTTTATATTAGAGGACATTCGTGCTTCAATGCTGGGTTCCTTGTCACAACTTTTATAAACTGCTTCCACTAGAATGCTCTGTGTAGGACGTTGAGATTGGTTGGATGGTTTCCATAAGTAACCACCCGGTCTGTCTGTGGTATATGGCGTCGGGCCCCGGCCGGACCTACTGCTATATGCTATGCGACAGATAGGGGGTGTTACAATGTCTGCCACTTCTTTGCCTTTTGAAGTTGATGGATTAGAGTGGTCATTCTTCGGGAACAGACCGCGCATCTTACCCTGCCTCAACAATTTTTGCACCAGGTGACGAAGCGCTCGACAGTTTTCAGTCAAATGTCCGCTTTCTTTGTGGAACTCGCAGAATGGATCTGAATCTTTTGATTTTTGATTTGTCGGTTGGTAAGGCCTTTGGGAATTTGCCCTATCCTTCATGATTTGGCATACTTCTAGCATGGCCTCATCAAGTCCAGAGTATGACAAGTCATCATCTTGTGGCTGATGAACCGAAGCTGTTTGCAGAGGTGGAGCTGGTGGTAGCAATCGTTATTGGACACAATCCTAGCCCGAGATGAGGTGTTGATGATGATGCTGGAATCTTTTTGTCTTTCTTGAGGGGGATGAAAAGTCTTTCCGAGGTGACCTCGGAGGCTGCTTGTAAGAAGAAGGATTTTCCTCCGACATAAGCCTGGAGACGAAGCTGGGGTTGCTCTTCTCACTGCGGATGTATGAGTGGGCTAAGGCAACTAGCTCTTGATATGTCTTTGGTGCTCGGACATTGGCCTCAAACTTGAGAGGTCCTTCACACAAACCATTAATGAGAGCCACTCGATACATCTCCTGGTCGATGATCTCAATGTCCAATATTTCTCTCTGAAAACGATCCACAAAATGAGACCAAGTCTCATTCTCTCGCTGCCTGATTTCAAAGAGGGCTTCTGGACCGCCCTTTCTCTTAGTTGAGGTAGAGAATCTGAGCAAGAACTCCCTTCGCAGATCAGTAAAGGAAGTGATGGAGTGAGGGCGAAGACCATAGAACCAGTCCCTCACTTGACCATCAAAAGTTGTGACAAGTAGCTTGCACTTAGTTGCATCTGAGAGCATTTTGAGATCGACGGCGGATTTAAAGGCTTGAAGGTGCTTCACTGGATCAGTCTCTCCAGTGTAGATTGGTAACCGCAGTTCTTTGAAGTTAGCTGGAGTTGGTTCATAGCGAACGTTCTCTGTAAATGGTGACGGTTCTTCTTGATCTCCTACAGCATAAGGAAAAAAGGGGGGCATAAGCTGCAGCTGCAAAAGAAGCAGGAGGATGAAAATAAAAAGTCGCTGCAGGAGGAGCAGAGGCAGGTGCTGAAGGGAAGGGATGACTTCCCTAAAAATTCAGAAATATAGCCGGACTTCCTCGGGCAGCTTCCCGGAAGAAGTTTTGACGAGCTGCAAACTCATCATCCTGAGATCGTAAAGGAGTTGCAGGCCCTTGCTGAAAGATTGGGGGTGTAAAGAGCAGGATAGACCGGCGGATAAGCTGGTCGATAAACTTGAGGAGTCTCAGATGTTGGTGCTGGATTGATTGGTGGAGCTGGCGCTGCTGAAGATTGAGCGGCCAGTTGCTGCGTGATAGCTGCTAGGGTACGGTTGATAGCTTGAAACTGTTGGGCAGTTTCTCTGCGAGATTGCTCTAAGGCCTCCCAAAGAGAATCATCACTGGGACTTGGAACAAGGTTCTCGGCTGGTTGATGATCTGACATGAGTAACCACTACTTTCACTGACTGATCGAGATCTGAAGGTTGCGTGTTAGCTGTTGACGCAAGAAATGCGCCCTCAAGTTAACGGATTGTTCGATCTCACAAGCTAAGGTGAAGAAGAGGAAGGGTTGCTGGGATAGTGGAGAGGTCTGCTGAGAGCAGCCGGGAAGGTTGTTGATCAACATACAAGCTTGCCTAATCAGCAAGGCAGAAACTTGCTAGAGCAGAGAAGAAGCTTGCTTGAGCGGAGGAGGAGCTTGCTCAAGCAGAGAAGAGGCTTGCTCAAGTAGAGAAGAGGCTTGCTTGAGCAGAGAAGAGGCTTGCTCAAGCAGAGAAGAGGCTTGCTCAAGCAGAGAAGAGGCTTGCTCAAGCAGAGAAGAGGCTTGCTCAAGCAGAGAAGAGGCTTGCTTGAGCAGAGGAGAAACTTGGTAAGGAACTGTCGAGCAGACAGCTACTTGGGCGGTTAGCTTTGCAGGTTGATGCCGAGAGAGGAGAGAAGAGAGGATGGGCCGCTAGAAGCGACAACAATAGACTTCGCCCGCCGCGGCTTGAATGTCACTCTCGCGACGGGCTTTTCCTTTAATCACGAAGCAGAATTACAACTTGTCATTACACCTTTACAATAGAAAGCAATAAAGGGTACAATGGGAGAAGTTGGCGGCTAGGGAAGGAGTTGTCAGAGACTACGTAAAAGAGACTGCCAGCAGCTGTGGAGGACTGGGAGGACTGAGAAATTGAGTCCGCAGAACTGCTTGATCAACTATGGAGGACTGGGAGGACTGAGAAACTGAGTCCGCAGACCCTGCTTGATCAACTGTGGAGGACTGGGAGGACTGAGAAATTGAGTCCGCAGACCCTGCTTGATCAACTGTGGAGGACTGGGAGGACTGAGAAATTGAGTCTGCAGACCCTGCATGATGAACTGTGGAGGACTGGGAGGACTGAGAAATTTGAGTCCGTAGACCTTGATCAAGCTGGCAGTTCTCCTCTCGCCCTCATGGCACCGTCCTAAATGAGATGCATTGGGGGCTATTTATAGGCCCGAGGCGGTAACGGTCTTGGTAACGTCACCACCGGTGAGGCGGTGAGTTATGCGAGTACAAATGTTGAGTCCGCGATAGGCCGTGTGGTCTGGGACTTGCTGCTTGAACTGGCTGTTGCTTGGACTGGGAAGTGCGGGTCACCGACCTGGGCGGACTCAGCGGATTGAAGGTCGGCAGGCTGCAGGCTTTGCCTCTGCTGAAGAGAGCAGGTCGCCGACCTGGGCGGACTCGGTGGACTGGAGGCGGGCAGTCTGGGCGGACTCCGCGGACTAGAGGCAGACAGACTGTAGGCTTTTCCTCTTCTGAAGAGAGCAGGCTTCTGGTTGGCAAAAGAGGGCAGGCCGCCCCTAGCGGGCGGCTTGGACTGGAGGCCGCCCCCGGGGGGGGGGGGGCAGCCTGGCAACTAGAGGCTGCCCGGGCGGGCGGCCTGGCCAAAGGAGGCCGCCCTGGTGGGCGGCCTGGCCAAAGGAGGCCTCCCAGGCGGGCGGCCTGGACAAAGGAGGACGCCCAGGAAGGTGGTCTGGCCAAAGGAGGCCTCCCAGGTAGGCGGCCTGGCCACAGGAGGCCGCCCAGGAGGGCGGCCTGGCCAAAGGCCACCCAAGTGGGCGGCCTGGCCAAAGGAGGCCGCCCAGGTGGGAGGCCTGGCCAAAGAAGGCCGCCCAGGAGGGCGGCCTGGCCACAGGAGGCTGGCCAGGCGAGCGGCCTGGCCATAGGAGGCCGCCTAGGTGGGCGGCCTGGCCAAAGGAGGCCGCCCAGGCAGCGGCCTGACCACAGGAGGCCGCCTAGGCTGGCGGCCTAGCCAAAGTAGGCCGCCCAAGAGGGCGGCCTGACCACAGGAGGCCGCCCAGGCTGGCGGCCTGGCCAAAGGAGGCCGCCTAGGTGGGCAGCCTGGGCGGGCAGCGCCAGGAGGCCGCGCCCCTGGCGAGCTAGAGACCCCCCCCCCCCTACCGGGAGGCTTCGGCGGGTAGCTGGAGGAGGCCGCGCCCCTGGCAAGCTGGAGGCCTCCCCTGTCGGGCAGCTTCGGCATGCAGCGACAGGAGGCCGCACCCCTTGGGCGAGCCGAGGAGGCGGCCTGAGGAGCAAGCTACCCTCATGGGGGGAAAACTGATGGCGAGCCAGAGAATGAGCTTGCCGAGCCCGCGACGGTTGCGTTGGTCTAGGGTTGACGCCGATTGGGCGACCTGGCGGACTGAAGGAGTAGATCACGTAGATCGTCCTTGTTACCTCTTATTGCCTCCTGCAAGGAAGAATGATGCGCAGTTAGCAGGCCTAACCGCGTGGCCTGCGAGGGTGAGCTATGGAAGCAGCCCGCTGTCCTGTAGGGCACGCAGTGGCCATGCGACCGGGGCAGTTAGACTGGGGAAACCATCCTAACCGCACGGCCTGAGCGAATAAGAGCTTCTATCCGCCTGGCCCAAAAAGGAGGGCCGATGCAGATCGCAACCCTCGGGGGGGAAACCCTGAGTGGGCCGCGACTTGGAAGTTAGACACCTTGAGAGGGATCACCGATTTTTTGGGGTTAACAAGGTCGACGAACAACAATTATCTGGTCGACGAATTTGACTTCTCAGCTCGACGATCTTGGATCTCAGGTCGACGAATTCTGTTCTTTGCTCGACAATCTCTGTGCAGATCCAGACTTGGATTTTTTCTTCCATCTATCCTTATTTTATTGCAGTAATTCCTGAGTAATCAATGCTTAATATTCATTGAATATTACCGTTAGAAGTAGTATTGATTATGATATTCATCAGGATTATTACTTGCCATTTTTCAACGGGACAGTTGGGGAAATCCACTTAATGCAGACATTCTCTGCAGCCGCATTACATTCTCCAGGCCGTCAGCAATCAATGAAGAAAGGAATTCAAAAATTCAAAGGACAAATTCAATTGGGAATATAAAAGTGATTTTCCTCCTTCTTCAAAAGATAGAAAATAGAGAGAGTGATACACAAGAACAAGAGACTGCACACAGAGAAGACACAACAGCATTCATTCAAATTCTTCTTTGTGCAGAAAAAAAATATGTTCTACACCTTGATACTGCTGAAGAAGAATAAGAACATTCATCCAAAATCAAGAGTCTTCTTCATTCTTCTCTCCAGGACTCTTCAAGGACAACAAATCTTCATCAGTCAATGAGTTCCTGGATCTCTTCTGATCAAGGCTGAAGATAGAAGACCTACTCACCCTGAAGCAAAGCCCCAATATTCCTGAACATATCAATAACTCAGGGGGAGCTTTGATAACATCAACAGCTCCACTATCTTCTCAGTTGTATTTGAGAAAGAGAAGACACCATAACTCTCTCATCCCCTCACTGTACAAAGGGTTCTTTAACTCCCTTCAAAATTTATTCCCTGGTTGCAAGTCACCTGATCAAAAGACTTGGGTTCGTTTTTGAGCACCTGATCAAAAGCTCATTAGTGGCAGTCACCTGATCAAAACCTGTTAGTGGATTCCTACCAGGGTGGTAGAAGAGTGGATGTACCTAGGTTGGGGAATCACTATAAAAATTCTTGTGTTGTCTGTTTGTCCTTTTTCCTTTTTATTCTTGTTGTGCCTGTGATTAGTTTTATTTTTGCTGTGGCTATGTTAGTTAGTTTAGTTTTTGTTGTGCTGGGTTAGTTAGTTATCTTTGGATTGCTCTTTTACTTACAACAATTTTGGTATCATATAGCTGCTTTATTCTGTATATTTTAATAACAACAAAAGTTTTTAATACTCTATTCACCCCCCCCCCCCCCCGCTCTAGAGTATATCAGATCTAACTCTAACTTTCATTGACCCTGGCTATACAATGTGGGTCAAAAATCCTAATAAGTGAACCCAGCCCAAATTCAAACTAGGGATCCAACAGAGGGGAAGGGAGATCTTCAAAAATCCTTCCACGAACTTGTGATAGTACCCAACATGTCCGAGAAACATCGCATATCGGTTGTTGATGTAATGCCCCCGATTTTCCGGTAATTATTTAATACAGTAATGACATAATTATGACGTCATGACGTTACTTTTAACGTCAAGTTGACAGCGCGACGGCGTTAGGGCGTTTTCACCTCCATTAGGTCCGACTGACCAGATATTGGTGTTTTTGTCAAAAACTAAAATTCTTTCATGTTGGAAAATTAAGTTAGAAATTTTGGACTTGCTCGTCAAGTTTCGTCCCGATCCGAGCATTTTTGGTGTCTCGGTGCGTGTTTGTGGTTTTGTATTATTTACGTTTGTGGTAAACTTTAGAAATCAATATCACCAAAACGGTAAGTCGGATTTTAGTTTTGTATTCTCCGTTAGTTTCGTAGCCCCGACATTCGCCTACGATGCGATTTTCCCTCGAATCGGGGTGCGTTTAGCCCCCGTATCATCATTTTATCCGGAAATAAAAGGCAAAACTGATTTCTCGAGAAATCCATTGATTTCGAGAGAAATCAATGTTATTTATCGAGAAATCAGGCCATTTCTCGAGAAATCAGGCCATTTCTCGAGAAATCAGGTCGTTTTTCGAGAAATCTGGCCGTTTCTCGACAAATCAGGCCATTTCTCGAGAAATCAGGTCATTTCTCGAGAAATGATGTGATTTCTTCGAGAAATTCGATCCTGCTCTTTTCGCGAAATTTTGGGCGCTGTTTCAAGGGTAAAACTGAGTCAAATAAAAAAATGGTTAACATGAAATTTGTTTGCCTCGACGAGATCTACAACTTTCATGCTGACCACTTTTCTATTTGAAGTCATCTTAAGAATCTAATTTCGTTTCTCGCGCGTTAGCGCATAAGGTTGTTATTATTACTAAATTACTATTCTTAATATCGTTATTATTCTTATTATATTTAATAAGTATATGAAGGCATTAGGTTAGATAAAACCCTATTCATCTTCTCCAAGAGACCGAACCGAAACCAGTGCGATGACTTCTTCTTGTTTGTGAACTTCCGGCCGCGATTCTGAGAGCCTCAGTGGACGAAATCTTTAACAGAGCATAGATCCGTAAAGCTCTCGACGAAAGCAACGCGTGTGTGGTATGTATTTCCCATTTCAGTGACTTTTTCGTGCGAGTTTTTTTCGGTCCTATCTGCCCTTTTGATCGATTTTCTGTAGATTTCGCTTCGTCGTGCCTTCCTTTGGACCGATCTACGACGTGGAGTATTTCAGAGGATGATTTTGTGTGAAATCGAGGCAAGTGGTGGTTTTATCCTTTCCTCTCACCCCTATTATGATATGATGGTTGTTACATTATCCTCCTTGTGCTTGGAATCAACGTTTTTGAACAATAGTCGCGTCCCTAACCAATTTTTCTTCATGTCGCCCTGTTGGCCTACGGATATTGTCGGGTTTGCCTAGTATTTTCATGATTTCTCTTGTTATCCATCCCCTCTGAGTCAGTATTTCTTTATGTCAAATCAACCTCGTTAATTTACCCAAGTCCGTAGTTCACTTCGTCGAACGAGTTTTATTTTTTGTTCGTCGAATAGGTCTTTTTCATGTCCGTTAGTCAAATCTATATGTCGAGTTGTTCGACAAGTCTAGTTTGTTATTCAATAAGGTAAGATTGCCTTGGTGAGATCCGTACGCTAAAATCTGGGATATCTGGTGTAGTCGGTTGTACAATTTTTTGAGTTATAAGTAGTTGTTTTAGGGTTGTTGGTGTTAGTGGACTAAACCACCGCCGCAACGTCCTATATATTGAGCTTTTTACCTTGCAGGGTTTCCCCCGGTGTTGTTTGTTTTTCTTTACTACTGGTGTGCTAACCGAGGTATCTCTCACCACGATTACTAGATATTTTCCAATTTTGGTGTGTCGAGTTATGACACCACTTTTTTCCCTTCGGTGCTCGTGGAGTTGGTGGGTGTGTTTGGCGGAGGTATCTCCCCCCACTATTGTCGGATGCTTAACGTTGTTTCCCTTGGGGCCCTTGTAGAGTTTGTTATGTGGGTGGGTTGGCAGAGGTAACTCCCCCCACATTTACCAGATGCTTACAGATGTTAGTAATTAAATACTTTGCTTGAACTAGTAGGACCCTTGCTATATAATTAGGTTGTCAGATTATAGTTGTACTGTTAAGCTATCGTTTCCACCCCGCTTGGTTTAGCCTGGCATACATCAATGCTCATGTAAGTTTTCTCACTATTTACTTATTATTCATAGCGTACCTTTCTTTCAGTATATTCTGTCTTGGATTGGAACCCCTATTGACTTTTGTTTACCTTTCTACTTTTAACTTCTCGCCACCACTAGTACTTTCTTGTTGAGTCGTTCTTATTTTGAATGCCCCAGGCTCAGGACAGTAGTAGTTTATGGAGCTAGAGCTGGTGATTTCAGTGTTTAAGTCTTAGCTGGGACTTCTTTTCACCTCACCATCGTGAGGTAGTTTGTTTGTTGTAGTTTTGTCTTACTTAGTTTAGACATACACTTGTGTTTCTGTGGGTTTATGTCAGGTTGTTGACACCCACAGTTTGTTGTGATATTAGACACTTTGCTAGTTGCTAGTTTACTTTCTTGCTGGTTTTGTGTAGCGTATTTGCTCTCTGGGAAGTTTTATGCTAGAATTGCATGTTAGCTATTTTAAATATAAAAAATAAAAGGATTTATGCCATCAGTTCATAGCATCTTTCAAAATGAATTAAACTTTATTTTAAAGGTTTATAAAAGTTCTTTCGTACATATACTAAACTCGGAGGTCTGCATATCATGTGTTATCATTGGTTGTCATGATCATATAGGATGATAAATAACTAAAACTAAATATCCCGTTGCGTATTTCTATCTACACCGTTAGTGTGGATGAGTTGATCCACTGAACTGAGGGACACAGTCATGAAAACTTAATTTAAATTTGTTTTAAAGCTATAACTCATGAGCTTTCATGGATAGTACTATGAGTAGCTTTTGCCTGAGCGCCTGTAGCTATCCCCTGCATGGCGTGGCATCACAGTGCGAATTTTCTCTTATTATGACGTATTATTTAATATGGAGAAAATGTGGGTTATGACAGTTGGTATCAGAGCCAGGTTGGTTTGACAAGTTGGTTGAACCAACCAATCTGATAAAGTTTAAATTCCTCCATTCATTTGCATACACACAATGATTTGTCATCAGTACGTCTTAGCCGAAGCATAGTCACTACACTTATAGCCAGATGAGAAGTATACAAGGCATATTATGTAGTATGAGATGCATAATGTGTTTGTATATGGATCCACCATAGGTGGCAACATGTGACGATTATGTAGTATGAGATGCATAACCACCATCACATGGATGCCGATTAGCATGTTTTCTCTTTCCTTGCATGCGATCTTATGTAGTATGAGATGCATAATATTTCATATATACACCGCTCATAACATGCATTAAGGCTTTTTTTATAATGCATAGCACTGCATACATAACATATCATCGTATAAGCACTCGTGCTAACTTAAGATTTACATGATGACACATGTACACGCATGGTTTTAAATAAGACTAAATAATTCATGCACTCATATCATAGGCACAAGAGTCAATAGGATGAGAGTATATCATCTTAAGTAGGACATATCATCATTTATAAAATCCTAGATCAAGTTTGCAGCAAGAGCAAGTGTCTATTCAAATATGGTCTGAATTAAGTTGTGTAGTCCTAGTAATAAGCTAGGATTTTAATAAGTAGTTTATATGTATTTTTAGAAATTCCGCCAAAGCGTATTACGACTAGGTCGATTCCCCAGTCTGAGGACGAGTCGTCAGGTGCGTAGAGTGAAGTTGTAATCGAAGGGCTACGATAGAGCAATGAGGCTCTATCAAGGCATTTGATTGCAATGCAATCTCATATTCAATCTCTGCTGACTACCGCCTCTGGGCAACAACCGGTGGTGCAAGACCCTGTCGTGGGTCAAGTTGAACATGTTCCTCCTGCTCCCCTGGTGCCCCGGTTCTACTGCCCCCAGAGATGAACTTTATATTGCACTTCCAGCGATTGGGACCTCCCACTTATGACGGGAGAGCCGACTTCATGTCACTAGATGATTGGATAATCGCCATAGAGGAGATGTTCTCGTACTCTGGATTCTCTACAAGCCATAAAGTGATGGTTGGTGCCTCCCAGTTGAAGGGTTTGGCTAAGAGCTGGTGGATTCGAGAGAAGGAGACTCTGACAGATGGGTGTTCATGGGATTCTTTCAAAGGAATGTTGCTTAAGAAGTTTCTGTCGTCGGTCGAGCGAGACGGTTTGATGAACAACTTCCTATACTTGAAGCAAAGACAACTCACCGTCAGTGAGTACAAAGTGGAGTTTAGTAAGCTGAGCAAGTTTGAACCGGAGTTGGTAGCCTCAAAGGTAAGAAGGGTGAAGCGATTCCTAGGAGGCCTTCACAGCGACATTCTACAATTGGCTTGTGCTTATAGGTATGAGAGCTATGTTGAGGCAGTGGAAGCCGCTCTGAAAGTTGAGGCGATTGATAACACCAGAAATCGAGATGCGCGACGAGAAAAGAGAAGAGGAAAGGTGATGAGGATAGAAGCTCTATGACATCCGGCCCTTCTTCGAAGAAGAAAACTGGAAAATCATTCTGCTTCTATGGTCTCCCTGGCCACTCCTATGAAAAGTGTTTTAAGAGGATCAGAGCTCAGAAGCAGTAGCTGGTGTTCTCCATTCAAGGCACACCCAAAGGAGATCTGGTATGCCCTATTTGTGGAAAGAAGGGGAATTATGCGAGTCGATGCTCGTCAAAGGATAGAGCCTGCCACCAGTGTGGGAAGAAGGGACATATGAAGTTTGCATGCCCACAGACTCTGCATCCATTGTAGCCTGCCCCACTACGGGCCCTGCCGCCGCCGCCGCAACTGGACAAAGGAAAGGTCAAGCTAAACATGATGACCAGGGAGGAAGCGCAGAACTCCACTAAAGTGATATCAGGTTAGATTCTAAACTAACTCTTAGCTTTCAGCTTTTGACCTAGCACTCTGTTTGGATGGTTATGTATCCGCTTTTGTTTAAGAGAGTTTAAGGTAAAGAACTGTATGGCGCGCATTTTATTCAATTCCGATGCTACCCACCCGTTTGTGGCTAAGACTTTCGTAGAGCATCATCGGTTGCCTCTTGATCTAGTTGGCGATTCCATCAAAGTTAAGTTTACCTCTAGTGACTCGGTGGAGTCGAACCAGGGTATCCGGAGTTGCCCTATTATCTCAGGAGATTTTGTCGCATTCGCTGATCTAAAGGTGCTTGACCTGGAGGACTTTGACGTGATTTGGGACATGGACTGGTTGTCATGTTATGATGCTGTGATCCAGTGTAAGGTTATGCGCCTGGAATTTAAGAAGTACAACGGCCACCCCATGAGTGTGTATGGATTCCCGCGCCAGGATTCCCCGATTATTTCTATGGTATGTGCTCCGAAACTCCTAGATTACGATTGTTTTGCTTACCTCGTTTCTATTCTGGAAACTGCTAGTGGTTCCCCGCGTGTTGAGGATATTTCTGTGGTGCGGGAGTTTCAAGATGTTTTCCAGTTAATCTTCCCGGTCTCCCACCTGAGAGAGATGTATAGTTAGTTATTGATCTTGAGCAGAATACTTGCCACATCGCTAAGGCACCGTACTGTATTGCCCCACGCGAGCTGGAAGAGTTACGTACTCAGTTCAACGAGTTGTTGCAGTATGGATTTATTAGGACGAGCTCTTCGCCTTGGGGGGCTCCAGTCTTGTTCGTGAAAAATAAGGATGTCTTGATGAGGTTGTGCATCGATTACAGAGAGTTAAACAAGGTAACCATCAAGAATAGGTATCTGTTGTCGAGGAAAGATGAATTGTTTGATCAGTTGTGTGGTAGCACGGTGTTTTCAATGATTGACCTTCGCTCATGCTACCACCAGTTAAGGATCCGTGAGTCTGATGTTCCGCGGATAGCTTTTCAATCTCAGCACAGACATTTTGAGTTCTTGGTGATGTCCTTTGGACTGACGAATGCACCCTCTATCTTTATGGACATGATGAACAGAGTGTTTAAGGATTTCTGGGACCATTTCGTGGTCGTATTTATTGACGATGTGCTTGTATATTCACGGAGTGTGGAGGAGCATGCCCAATACTTATGTTTGGTCCTATCTACCCTGAGAGAGCATAAGTTATATGCGAAGCTGATCAAGTGTGAGTTTTGGATATCTCAAGTATCCTTTTGGGTCATGTGGTGAGTAAAGATTGGATTTCAGTTGATCCAGAAAAGATCTATGTTGTTATGGATTGGATGAGACCTACTATACCTAAGGAGATTAGAAGATTCCTAGGGTTAGCGGGTTATTATAGAAGGTTTGTGTAAGGGTTTTCAGTATTGTCTGCCCGAATGACTAAGCTCACACAGAAGAACACAACTTTTGTGTGGAGCGATGAGTGTGAGGGAGCCTTCCAAGAATTGAAGAGGAGATTGTGTACTGCCCCAGTGTTGACCTTGTCTACTGAGGGAGTGGAGTACGCTGCATATGTGGATGTGTCGCACGTCGGGATTGGATGTGTCTTGATGTAGGAAGGTAAGGTGATTGCATATGGATCTAGACAATTAAAGATCCATGAGAAGAATTATCCTACGCATGATCTAGAATTTGCGGCTGTGATCTACGCCCTGAAGCTTTGGAGACATCTATTGTATAGCGTGTTGTGCAAGATTTATACAGACCATAAGAGCTTGAAGTACGTCTTCACTCAGAAGGAGCTAAATTTGCGCCAGCATAGGTGGTTATAGTACGTTGCGGACTATGAGGTAGAGATTGATGAGTTGTAAATATTCGTATTTTTATATACATAAATTTAGTCGGTTCTGTGTTTTTCCTTTATTTTTAGTTATTTTTGTTCAATAAAATGCTCCTTTTATTGTAAATATTTTGCTAATTTACTTATTTTATTTTTCAGAAAAAAAGAGTACAAAAAATGCCAAAAACAGTCAGTACACACCCGTGTACTTACTGGTCACGCCCGTGTCCAGGGCGTGACACGGCAAAATCCAGCAAAATGAACAATTTTTGAAGAAATAGCTTGACACACCCAGTCACACGCCCGTGACTTGACCCGTGTCCATGCCTCTCGATGATTTCAGCACGACGATCTCGTGCTCGACAATTTCCGCTCGACGATCGTCAACAACTCGCGACACGCCGAGCGTCACGCCCATGACCTGGGGCGTGACCACTCCTTTCCGGACGATGATTTTCACGCTCGACGATTTTCCGTTCGACGATTTGCGCGCTCGATGATTTTCCGTTCGACGAATTTTGCACTCGACGATAATCCGCTCGACGATTGTCCGCTCGATGACTTTCGCTCGATGATCGTCGAAACCTCCGCAACACGCCCGTGACCGGGGGCGTGACCACTCCATCCTGCTCGACAAATTCTCAACTCGACATTTTTCGCTCGACGTTTGTTGAGTGTCGACTCAATCCGATACGCCCAGAGTCACGCCCGTGACCTCGGGCGTGACTTCCGCCACCTGGCCCGACAAACCACCGCCGACGACTTTCGACGCAAACGACGCCTAGTTCAACCTCCCCGACACGCCCACCGTCACGCCCGTGACCTCGGGCGCGACCGCCGCGATTTCAGCCGCCAAAGCAAATCTCCAGTCAAATCGGACGGCCGCCATGTGAATAGTGTTAACACGCCCCCGGACACGCCCGTGTCATAGGGCGTGTCCCGTGAAATTTTGTCTATAAATTTAGATTTTCTGTCTGAATTCCTTTTCCACTTTTTGAACCACTTTGCCTAGGTTAGGGTTGTTCTTGGGGGCTATTTATGCATTGTAAGGGAATTTTCTCTCCCCTCCTTTTTTATGTATTTGTTTTATGTTTATTGTAACCATTTTTTACTTAATAGAAATGTTTAATTTCTCCTCTATGATGTATGAAAATTCGCCCAAGTGCCCTACCTTAAGTAATTTTTCGTTTCCTTTTTTGTGCTTTTTATGTTTTACTTTAGCTTTTGTAACTAGTTTAACTTAGAAATTTATCAATTTTCTAGCCGTTGTAATCACAATTTTATTTTCATGTTCTGTACTTGTTTAGGTTTAGTTTGTTATTTCTACGTAGTTTTCATTCCTATGGGTTTATAAAAAATGTTTTAAAAGGTGGTTTTTAAATTTCTTTCCTTAACTTAGGCTCTTTATGATCGTAAAACTTTTCGTTCTCTTTTAGTTTTATTTCCACTTTTTATGCGTTTCTATAAAGTTATAAGAATGAAAACGTATGCGTTTTAATTTTTCAAACACTTTATTTTTGCTTTTATTTTCAAAACTTTTTGCCCGTTTAAATTTTATTTCTTCATTTTACCCATTTCTACCGCATTCTATAGGTAGAAATGTATTCATTTCAATTTTTCGAGCACTTGCACTTTTCGTTTATTTTGCAAAAACTTTTGCACCTTTTAATTTTATTTTCACTTTTTATTCATTTCTACCGCATTCTAGCGGTAGAAATGTAGTCATTTTAATTTTTCGATCACTTAGTTTTTCCTATTTTTTGTACGTGTGCGTGCGTGTATGAGTTAGTTTAAACTGCTTTCTTTCAATTCTATAGAGTGTGTGCATGTGTTGCATTTATTTTCGCCTACTCGTTAAGAGTTAAATCGCGTGCTTTTATTTCCCGCCTACTCGTTTGAGTAGGACTTGTACGTGTGCGTATTTCAATTTCAGTAGAGTGTGTTTACTTCCTGTAGAGTGAGTGGGTTTTACTTTCAAGTAGAGTGTGTTGTACTTAGCATTTATTTCCGCCTACTCCTTAGGAGTTAAATGGCAGGATTTTATTTAGCGCCTACTCACTTGAGATAAATGGCTGGTCTTTATTTTTCTGTAAATAATTGGAATGGACTTATAATCGCATTTATTTTCTCCTACTCGTTTGAATAGGACTTGCTTTCTTTTTCCTGCCCACGCATTTGCACCGGGACTCGCACTTTACTACTTTCATTTCAGTCCTACTCGTTTGAGTAGGACTTGCATTTTTCTGCTTTCCTTTTGCTGCTTTCATTTACTGCTTTCACTTACTGCTTAATTTTATTGCTTTCAATCGCTTCCGTCCCCATTCCAATGAGTGGCTAACGTTCTTAGCCCTCAGTATCGAAGAGCATTGGGACAAATAAAATAACTTAAAATAATTAAAGGTCTCATTTTTCTAATTAATTAAAAACACTTAAGGTTTGCCTGGGGTTTACGACGCGTAGGACCACATAATCGATGTGTGGGCCCTATTTCCGTAGTCCATACGATAGCTAGCCGAGAGGTCGTACGTATGGACCGATCACCCCTTGGTAAATGGAGTTCCGCACTAACCCTCGAGAGAGGAGGCGCGCCAACTCTACCGGATTGGGTTCCCCACCCAATAGCGGGGTTCTTAGCATAATGCGGGCATTAAGAGGAATCCTTCGTCGGACTAGAGCCCGGTCGAATAATCTTAATGTTCAGGTGAGCGATAGTCCTAGAGATAGGTGAGCTCATTTTAGTGGAACCTCCACGGCCAAGTCTCCGCCCTAATTATTTAGAAACTTAGGATTTCTTTTTATCAAAAGTCTATTTTAGTTCGAATTTAATTCGCTGCCATCGAGCTAAGCTCTTCATCGGCTCCACCCTTTATTATGCTTTTATTTTCTGCCTTTTGTTTATATATATTACCCGACAAGTAATTATCGGTAAAATAATAGTCCCCTCCAGGGAAGTGTAGAAATAATCGAACCGACCCCGAGAATAATACGACCTCGATATTCCACCTGAAATATCCTGTACTACTCACGATATGTGAATTTGCATCCTTTCGTTAAAACTCGATCACACCTTTTTATATCCAAATAAATAAATACGCGCGCCCCATTTTCTAAATAAAAACCAAATCCGCTTTTCTACTTAAATAAAATCGCCCGGGGCGCCGCGCATCCTCACCTATTTTTGGAGTTTTAACCGCATTAAGTTTTCGGACTTGATGCGAAAAATAATCAATCAAGTTTTTGACGCCGTTGCCGGGGAACTTTTCGTGTCGTTATTTTGAACCCTGGAAACATATTAATTTTACCTATTTTTATATATATCTATACTAAAAATTTAAAAAGGGCCCACAAAAAATTTTATTACTAATAAATAATAATACTAATAATAATATTAATAGTAATAATAATAATAAAACTACTAAAAAAAACTTAAAAAAATAACTTATTTTATATTTATTATTTTATATACTTATTTATAAAAAAAACAAAAATGAAATAGCACTATTTCCACAAAAAAATTAAAAACCTATAAAACTAAAACAATGAAAAATCTCTAAAAAAACCAAAACAAATCTAAAAAATGAAAAAACTTAACAAAAAATATTTTGCATTATTTTTTTATGAAAAAACAACGATATACCAAAAAACTTTAAAAAAAAGAAAACCTAAAAAAAACACAAAAAGTTTTTTATTTTTATGAAAACAAAAAAACAAAACAAAAAAAAATAATAAAAACCAAAAAATATATCTAAAACCCATCAAAAACAAAAAAAAACTAAAAAACCTCCCTAAAAAATCAACTAAAAAATTAAAATTCTACTTTAAAAAAACTCAAAAAAATAATAATTTGATTTTTAAAAAATGTATATATTTTGCTTATTTTATTTTCACTTGTTTTGCTTCGGCGCGCTTCCCATTTTTGTGCGCGCTAGGGGAGCGCATTTCTGTACACCCTCAAAAGCTAAGACGTTAGCTTCGAGTCACACACACACACTCCCCCTACAGCCCATAACCCTTTTTAGCCGAGTTTATCTTTTTCGTTTTTATGTTATCTTTTTGCTTCTTTCTTTCTTCTAAATAATGCAGGATTTCACCCCGGGCCTCCCAGATCTCGTCTAAGGGACGCTTCTACCCTCTCTTGTTCATTTTTTTGTCCATCTTATTTTGTATATTATTCATTCCGCATACTTAGATTGCAACATTGGGGACAATGTTGGGTTTAAGTATGACGGTGTTTTCTTATTTTTTTCATTTATGCACATTTATATTATGTCATAACAAAAACTCATAAAAATACAAAAAAATTACAAAACTTAAAACCTAAAAAAATTTCCTTGTTTTTTATAATAAAAAAACTCAAAAAAAATCTCTCTTTTCCCCCCTCTTCTTATTTGACAATGCTCGCTTTTTAACATGCCCGCGACGTTCGACTCATCGAACTAACCACCTCAATAAGAGTCTGTTCGCGGGTCATCCCAAAAAATGAGCATCTCTCTAAAAACAAAAAAAAACTTAGAAAATTCAAAAAAACAACGAAAAAAGAGAATAATTCAAAATCCAAAAAAAACTAATAATAATCAAAAATACAAAAAAATGATAAAAACCCCAAAAAATCAAAAATACAAAAAAATGATAAAAACCCCAAAAAATCAAAAAAAAGTTTTGAAATTATTTAACAAATAAATTGAATAACTCATTCTTAACCTTTTTCGCTCTCCAACAATCTAGTTGCGAAATAATTTATAAGCGAATTCTTATAATTTTTTGCTTACTATTCGTTTATTAATTGGAGATCGATAGATTTAGATATCTGGGGTTAAGTTTTAAAAATTTTCTTATGCTTTTTTATTTATATAAGAAACCTGTTTTCAACACTACTTCTAACTTATCTAAATAGTTGCATATTTATTTTGTCAGAAATAACAATCTTAGATTTCAAGTTATGATAACTCCAAGCTTTTTTTTTTGAAATTTAGGAATGTTTAATTTATAAAGGTTGCTCTCAAAAGTTTTTTTATTAAACTTAGTTTTATTTTTGAAAAAAACCTATCACTTTTTTTCATGTCATACTTGACATGATTTTGATCTTAAAAGATCATATGTCAATGGGAATAAGATTTCGTTCCGTAAACATAGGAATCCAATATTTGAAAAGATTATATGTTATGGAGTAAGAGGATAAAATTCATTACTCCTACACATGTACATTGGATTATTATGAAGATTGTAAAAAAAATTATGTTATGGAAAAAAAGATTTCGTTTTCCTAACATCCATATTCAAACAAAAATTTCATTAGAGATTCGAGCGAAAAATATACCCTCGCCTGTAAACCAAAGCCTTCTTCATATACCACGATATCTCCCTCCGCCAAATTCAAAAAAATTCTAGATTTATTTTTAAAATCTTTTTAAGAGCATAATTTGTAAATTAAATTATTTCCTTTAATTTTTCAAAGCTACAGTTTCATAAATCCAATCTATTTTTGTTAGCCTCACAAATAAAATTTTTGCTATCTATTTACTTATAACGAGAAGTCTTTTGCTGAAACTCTTTCTTTGTTTAAATTTTTATCATAATCTAGGATTTAACTCTTAAAACCCCAGATATTCATTTTGATCTTTCTTTCAATTAAGTCAAGCGATAGATAAACTTAGGATTTCTTTAATTTATTATAAATTCATCTCCAACTTTTGCTCTGGAATAGTAAAAGCTTAAGTATGGGGATATTTGATAAGTTGTAAATATTCGTATTTTTATATACATAAATTTAGTCGGTTCTGTGTTTTTCCTTTATTTTTAGTTGTTTTTGTTCAATAAAATGCTCGTTTTATTGTAAATATTTTGCTAATTTACTTATTTTATTTTTCAGGAAAAAAAAGAGTACAAAAAATGCCAAAAACAGTAAGTACACACCGGTATACTTACTGGTCACGCCCGTGTCCAGGGCGTGATATGGCAAAATCCAGCAAAATGAACATTTTTTTGAAGAAATAGCTTGATACGCCCAGTCACACGCCCGTGACATGACCCGTGTCCATGCCGCTCGACGATTTCAGCTCGACGATCTCATGCTCGACTATTTCCGCTCGACGATCGTCAACAACTCGCAACACGTCCAGCGTCACGCCCATGACCTGGGGTGTGACCACTCCTTTCCGGTCGACGATTTTTGAGCTTGATGATTTTCCGTTCGACGATTTGCGCGCTCGACGATTTTCCGTTCGACGAATTTCGCGCTCGACGATAATCCGCTCGACGATTGTCCGCTCGACGATCGTCGGAACCTCCACAACACACCCGTGACCGGGGGCGTGATCACTCCATCCTGCTCGACGAATTCTCAACTCGACATTTTTCGCTCGACGTTTGTCGAGTGTCGACTCAATCCGACACGCCCAGAGTCACGCCCGAGTCCTAGCGTGTGACTTCCGCCACCTGGCCCGACAAATCGCCGCCGATGACTTTCGATGCAAACGACGCCCAGCTCAACCTCCCCGACACGCCCATCGTCACGCTCGTGATCTGGGGCGTGACCGCCGTGATTTCAGCCGCCAAAGTCAAATCTCTAGTCAAATCGGACGGCCGCCATGTGAATAGTGTTAACACGCCCCCGAACACGCCCGTGTCAGAGGGCGTGTCCCGTGAAATTTTGTCTATAAATTCAGATTTTCTGTCTGAATTCCTGTTCCACTTTTTGAACCACTTTGCTTAGGTTAGGACTATTCTTGGGGGCTGTTTATGCATTGTAAGGGAATTTTCTCTCCCCCCTTTTTATGTATTTGTTTTATGTTTATTGTAACCATTTTTTACTTAATAGAAATGTTTAATTTCTCCTCTATGATGTATGAAAATCCGGCCAAGCGCCTTACCTTAAGTAATTTTTCGTTTCTTTTTTTGTGTTTTTATGTTTTACTTTAGCTTTTGTAACTAGTTTAACTTAGAAATTTATCAATTTTCTAGCCGTTGTAATCACAATTTTATTTTCATGCTTTGTACTTGTTTAGGTTTAGTTTGTTATTTCTACGTAGTTTTCATTCCTATGGGTTTATAAAAAATGTTTTAAAAGGTGGTTTTTAATTTTCTTTCTATAACTTAGGCTCTTTATGATCGTAAAACTTTTAGTTCTCTTTTACTTTTATTTCCACTTTTTATGCGTTTCGATAAAGTTATAAGAATGAAAACGTAAGCGTTTTAATTTTTCAAATACTTTATTTTTGCTTTTATTTTCAAAACTTTTTGCCCGTTTAAATTTTATTTCTTCATTTTATGCATTTCTACCGCATTCTATCGGTAGAAATATATTCATTTCAATTTTTCGAGCACTTGCACTTTTCGTTTATTTTGCAAAAACTTTTGCACTTTTTAATTTTATTTTCACTTTTTATTCATTTCTACCGCATTCTAGCGGTAGAAATATAGTCGTTTTAATTTTTCGGTCACTTAGTTTTTCCTATTTTTTGTATGTGTGTGTGCGTGTATGAGTTAGTTTAAACTGGTTTCTTTCAATTCTGTAGAGTGCGTGCGTGTGTTGCATTTATTTTCGCCTACTCGTTAAGAGTTAAATGACGTGCTTTTATTTCCCGCCTACTCGTTTGAGTAGGACTTGTATGTGTGCGTATTTCAATTTCAGTAGAGTGTGTTTACTTCCTGTAGAGTGAGTGGGTTTTACTTTCAAGTAGAGTGTGTTGTACTTAGCATTTATTTCCGCCTACTCCTTAGGAGTTAAATGTCATGATTTTATTTACCGCCTACTCACTTGAGTTAAATGACCGGTCTTTATTTTACTGTAAATAATTGGAATGGACTTGTAATCGCATTTATTTTCTCCTACTCGTTTGAGTAGGACTTGCTTTCTTTTTCCCGCCCACGCAATTGCGCCGGGACTCGCACTTTACTGCTTTAATTTCAGTCCTACTCGTTTGAGTAGGACTTGCAATTTTCTGCTTTCCTTTTACTGCTTTCATTTACTGCTTAATTTTATTGCTTTCAATCGCTGCCGTCCCCATTCCGATGAGTGGCTAACGTTCTTAGCTCTCAGTATCGAAGAGCATTGGGACAAATAAAATAACTTAAAATAATTAATGGTCTCATTTTTCTAATTAATTAAAAACACTTAAGGTTTGCCGGGGTTTACGACGCGTAGGACCACATAATCGATGTGTGGGCCCTATTTCCGTAGTCCATATGCTAGCTAGCCGAGAGGTCGTGCGTATGGACCGATCACCCCTTGGTAAATGGAGTTCCGCACTAACCCTCGAGAGAGGAGGCACGCCAACTCTACCGGATTGGGTTCCCCACCCAATAGCGGGGTTCTTAGCATAATGCAGGCATTAAGAGGAATCCTTTGTCAGACAAGAGCCCGGTCGAATAGTCTTAATGTTCAGGTGAGCGATAGTCCTAGAGATAGCTGATCTCATTTTAGTGGAACCTCCACGGCCAAGTCTCCGCCCTAATTATTTAGAAACTTAGGATCTCTTTTTATTAAAAGTCTATTTTAGTTCGAATTTAATTCGGTGCCATCGAGCTAAGCTCTTCATCGGCTCCACCCTTTATTATGCTTTTATTTTCTGCCTTTTGTTTATATATATTACCCGACAAGTAATTATCGGTAAAAAAATAGTCACCTCCAGGGAAGTGTAGAAGTAATCAAACTGACCCCGAGAACAATACGACCTCGATATTCCACCTGGAATATCCTGTATTACTCACGATAGGTGCACTTGCCTCCTTTCGTTAAAACTCGATCACACCTTTTTATATCCAAATAAATAAATACGCGCGCCCCGTTTTCTAAATAAAAACCAAATCCGCTTTTCTACTTAAATAAAATCGCCCGGGGCGCCGCGCATCCTCACCTATTTTTGGAGTTTTAACCGCATTAAGTTTTCGGACTTGATGCAAAAAATAATCAATCAAGTTTTTGGCGCCGTTGCCGGGGAACTTTTTGTGTCGTTATTTTGAACCCGGGAAACATATTAATTTTACCTATTTTTATATATATCTATACTAAAAATTAAAAAAGGGCCCACAAAAAATTTTATTACTAATGAATAATAATACTACTAATAATAATAATAATAAAACTACAAAAAAAAACTTAAAAAATAACTTATTTTATACTTAGTATATTATATACTTATTTTTAAAAAAACAAAAATGAAATAGCGCTATTTCCACAAAAAAATTAAAAAACCTATAAAACTAAAATAATGAAAAATCTCTAAAAAACCAAGACAAATCTAAAAAATGAAAAACTTAACAGAAAATATTTTTCATTATTTTTATTATGAAAAAAAACGATATACCAAAAAACTTAAAAAAAAAAAGAAAACCTAAAAAAACACAAATTGTTTTTATTTTTAGGAAAACAAAAAAAACAAAAAAATAATAATAAAAACCAAAAAAATATATCTAAAAACCCTCAAAAACCAAGAAACAAAACTAAAAAACCTACCTAAAAAATCAACTAAAAAATAAAAAATCTACTTTAAAAAATAACACAAGAAAATAATAATTTGATTTTTTAAAAATGTATATATTTTGCTTATTTTATTTTCACTTGTTTTGCTTCGGCACGCTTCCCATTTTTGTGCGCGCTAGAGAGCGCATTTCTATACACCCTCAAAAGCTAAGACGTTAGCTTCGAGTCACACACACACCCACCCCCTACCGTACACAACCCTTTTTAGCCGAGTCTATCTTTTTCGTTTTTATGTTATCTTTTTTGCTTCTTTCTTTCTTCTAAATAATACAGAGTTTCACCCCGGGCCTCCCAGATCTCGTCTAAGGGATGCTTCTACCATCTCTTGTTCATTTTTTGTCCATCTTATTTTGTATATTATTCATTCCACATACTTAGATTGCAACATTGGGGACAATGTTTGGTTTAAGTATGGGGGTGTTTTCTTATTTTTTTCATTTCTGCACATTTATATTATGTCATAACAAAAAACTCAAAATATACAAAAAAATTACAAAACCTAAAACCTAAAAAAAATTCCTTGTTTTTTATAATCAAAAAACTCAAAAAAAAATCTCTCTTTCCCCCCTCTTCTTATTTGACAATGCTCGCTTTTTAGCATGCACGCGACGTTCGACTCATCGAACCAACCACCTCAATAAGAGCCTGTTCGCGGGTCATCCCAAAAAATGAGCATCTCTTTAAAAACAGAAACAAAAAAACTTAGAAAATCCAAAAAAACAACGAAAAAAGAGAAATATTCAAAATCCAAAAAAAACTAATAATAATAATCAAAAATACAAAAAAATGATAAAACCCCCAAAAAATCAAAAATACAAAAAAATGATAAAAACCCCAAAAAATCAAAAAAAAATTTGAAATTATTTAACAAATGAATCGAATAACTCATTCTTAACCTTTTTCGCTCTCCAACAATCTAGTTGCGAAATAATTTATAAGCGAATTCTTTTAATTCTTTGCTTACTATTCGTTTATTAATTGGAGATCGATAGATTTACATATCTGGCGTTAAGTTTTAAAAATTTTCGTATGCTTTTTTTATATAAGATACCTGTTTTCAACACTACTTCTAACTTATCTAAATAGTTGCATATTTATTTTGTTAGAAATAACAATCTTAGATTTCAAGTTATGATAACTCCTAGCTTTTTTCTGAAATTTAGGAATGTTTAATTTATAAAGGTTGCTCTCAAAAGTTTTTTTATTAAACCTAGTTTTATTTTTGAAAAAAACCTATCACTTTTTTTCATGTCATACTTGACATGATTTTGATCTTAAAAGATCCTATGTCAATGAGAATAAGATTTCGTTTCGTAAACATAGACATCCAATATTTGAAAAGATTATACGTTGTGGAGTAAGAGGATAAAATTCATTACTCCTACACATGTACATTGGATTATTATGAAGATTGTAAAAACAATTATGTTATGGAAAATAAGATTTCATTTTCCTAACATCCACATTCAAATAAAAATTTCATTAGAGGTTCGAGCGAAAAATATACCCTCGCGTCTAAACCAAAGCCTTCTTCATATACCACGATATCTCCCTCTGCCAAATTCAAAAAAATTCTAGATTTATTTTTAAAATCTTTTTGAGAGCATAATTTGTAAATTAAATTAATTCCTTTAATTTTTCCATGCTACATTTTCATAAGTCCAATCTATTTTTGTTAGCCTCACAAATAAAATTTTTGCTATCTATTTGCTTATAACGAGAAATCTTTTGCTGAAACTCTTCCTTTATTTAAATTTTTATCATAATGTAGGATTTAACTCTTAAAACACCAGATATTCATTTTGATCTTTCTTTCAATTAAGTCAAGCGGTAGATAAACTTAGGATTTCTTTAATTCATTATAAATTCATCTTCAACTTTTGCTCTGGAATAACAAAAGCTTAAGTATGGGGGTATTTGATGAGTTGTAAATATTCGTACTTTTATATACATAAATTTAGTCGGCTCTGTGTTTTTCCTTTATTTTTAGTTGTTTTTGTTCAATAAAATGCTCTTTTTATTGTAAATATTTTGCTAATTTACTTATTTTATTTTTCAGAAAAAAAAAAGAGTACAAAAAATGCCAAAAATAGTAAGTACACGCCCGTGTACTTACTGTTCATGCCCGTGTCCAGGGCGTGACACGACAAAATCCAGCAAAATGAACAATTTTTGAAGAAATAACTTGACATACCCAGTCACACGCCCGTGACATGACTCGTGTCCATGCCGCTCGACGATTTCAGCTCGACGATCTCGTGCTCGATGATTTCCGCTCGACGATCGTCCATAACTCGCGACACGCCCAGCGTCACGCCCGTGACCTGGGGCGTGACCACTCCTTTCCGGTCGACGATTTTCGCGCTCGACGATTTTCCGTTCGACGATTTATGCGCTCGACGATTTTCCGTTCGATGAATTTCGCGCTCGACGATAATCCGCTCGACGATTGTCCGCTCGACGACTTCCGCTCGATGATCGTCGGAACCTCCGCAACATGCCTGTGACCGGGGGTGTGACCACTCCATCCTGCTCGACGAATTCTCAACTCGGCATTTTCCGCTCGACGTTTGTCGAGTGTCGACTCAATCCGACACGCCCAGAGTCACGCCCGTGACATAGGGCGTGACTTCCGCCACCTTGCCCGAGAAACCGCCGACGACGACTTTCGACGCAAACGACGCCCAGTTCAACCTCCCCGACACGCCCACCGTCACGCTCGTGACCTGGGGCGTGACCGCCGCGATTTCAGCCGCCAAAATCAAATCTCCAGTCAAATCGGACGGCCGCCATGTGAATAGTGTTAACACGCCCTCGGACACGCCCGTGTCAGAGGGCGTGTCCCGTGAAATTTTGTCTATAAATTCAGATTTTCTGTCTGAATTCCCGTTCCACTTTTTGAACCACTTTGCTTAGGTTAGGGCTGTTCTTGGGGGCTGTTTATGCATTGTAAGGAAATTTTCTCTCCCCCCTTTTCTATGTATTTGTTTTATGTTTATTGTAACCATTTTTTACTTAATAGAAATGTTTAATTTCTCCTCTATGATGTATGAAAATCCACCCAAGCGCCCTATCTTAAGTAATCTTTGTTTCCTTTTTTGTGCTTTTTATGTTTTACTTCAGCTTTTGAAACTAGTTTAACTTAGAAATTTATCAATTTTCTAGCCGTTATAATCACAATTTTATTTTCATGCTTTGTACTTGTTTAGGTTTAGTTTGTAATTTCTACGTAGTTTTCATTCCTATGGGTTTATAAAAAATGTTTTAAAAGGTGGTTTTTAAATTTCTTTCTATAACTTAGGCTCTTTATGATCGTAAAACTTTTCGTTCTCTTTTAGTTTTATTTCCACTTTTTATGCTTTTCTATAAAGTTATAAGAATGAAAACGTAAGCGTTTTAATTTTTCAAACACTTTATTTTTGCTTTTATTTTCAAAACTTTTTGCCCGTTTAAATTTTATTTCTTCATTTTATGCATTTCTACCGCATTCTATAGGTAGAAATGTATTCATTTCAATTTTTCGAGCATTTGCACTTTTCGTTTATTTTGCAAAAACTTTTGCACGTTTAATTTTATTTTCACTTTTTATTCATTTCTACCTCATTCTAGCAGTAGAAATGTAGTCGTTTTAATTTTTTGGTCACTTAGTTTTTCCTATTTTTTTTACGTGTGCGTGCATGTATGAGTTAGTTTAAACAGCTTTCTTTCAATTCTGTAGAGTGCGTGCGTGTGTTTCATTTATTTTCGCCTACTCGTTAAGAGTTAAATGACGTGCTTTTATTTCCCGCCTACTCATTTGAGTAGGACTTATACGTGTGCGTATTTCAATTTCAGTCGAGTGTGTTTACTTCCTGTAGAGTGAGTGGGTTTTACTTTCAAGTAGAGTGTGTTGTACTTAGCATTTATTTCTGCCTACTCCTTAGGAGTTAAATGGCAGGATTTTATTTATCGCCTACTCACTTGAGTTAAATGACCGGTCTTTATTTTACTGTAAATAATTGGAATGGACTTGTAATCACATTTATTTTTTCCTACTCGTTTGAGTAGGACTTGCTTTCTTTTTCCCGCCCACGCATTTGCGCCGGGACTCGCACTTTACTGCTTTCATTTCAGTCCTACTCGTTTGAGTAGGACTTGCAATTTTCTGCTTTCCTTTTACTGCTTTCATTTACTGCTTTCATTTACTGCTTAATTTTATTGCTTTAAACCGCTGTCATCCTCATTCTGATGAGTGGATAACGTTCTTAGCCCTCAGTATCGAAGAGCATTGGGACAAATAAAATAACTTAAAATAATTAAAGGTCTCATTTATCTAATTAATTAAAAACACTTAAGGTTTGCCCGGGATTTACGACGCGTAGGACCACATAATCGATGTGTGGGCCCTATTTCCGTAGTCCATACGCTAGCTAGCCGAGAGGCCGTGCGTATGGACTGATCACCCCTTGGTAAATGGAGTTCTGCACTAACCCTCGAGAGAGGAGGCACGCCAACTCTACCGGATTGGGTTCCCCACCCAATAGAGGGGTTCTTAGCGTAATGCAGGCATTAAAAGGAATCCTTCGTCGGACGAGAGCCCGGTCAAATAGTCTTAATGTTCAGGTGAGAGATAGTCCTAGAGATAGGTGAGCTCATTTTAGTGGAACCTCCACGGCCAAGTCTCTGCCCTAATTATTTAGAAACTTAGGATCTCTTTTTATTAAAAGTCTATTTTAGTTCGAATTTAATTCGGTGCCATCGTGCTAAGCTCTTCATCGGCTCCACCCTTTATTATGCTTTTATTTTCTGCCTTATTACTCGACAAGTAATTATCGGTAAAATAATAGTCCCCTCCAGGGAAGTGTAGAAATAATCGAACCGACCCCGAGAATAATACGACCTCGATATTCCAACCGGAATATCCTGTACTACTCACGATAGGTGCACTTGCCTCCTTTCGTTAAAACTCGATCACACTTTTTTATATCCAAATAAATAAATATGCGCACCTCGTTTTCTAAATAAAAACCAAATCCGCTTTTCTACTTAAATAAAATCGCCCGGGGCGCCGCGCATCCTCACCTATTTTTGGAGTTTTAACCGCATTAATTTTTCGGACTTGATGCGAAAAATAATCAATCAGCGATCCTTTATCATCCAAGTAAAGCAAATGTGGTAGATGATGACCGGAGCAGAAAGACCACGCAAATCTTCAACCTCTCCATGCAGTCCTTGGTGGAGGAGTTCTTACTGATGGACATTTCAGTCGGCAGTAGTGTTGGGCCTTCCTGCTTGGAGGCAGCAGAGCCATTATGGATTACCCTCACCAGGTTGCATTAGAAGGAAGACCTGGACCTTCAGCATCTCCGAGGGAGGACAGAGAAGAGAGAATTGTCTGACTTCTCCATAGATACAGATGGTACCCTAAAGTACCGAGGTAGATTTTGTATCCCCGTGGTGGGTGATATTCGGACTAAGACTTGCAGTGAAGCGCATGGTTCTAGCATTTCCTACAACCCTAGTTCTACTAAGATGTATAGGGATCTGAAACAGATTGTGTGGTGGTATGGTATGAAAAATAACATAGAGAAGATCGTATCTGAGTATTTCAACTGCAAGCGTGTTAAGGCAGATCATCGTAGGCCTAGTGGCAAGCTGACACCGTTGGAAATACCAAGTTGGAAGTGGGAGACCATATCGATGGACTTTATTACTGGCCTGCCAAGATCTCCCCGAGGGCATGATTTAGTTTGGGTTATAGTTCATAGACTGACGAAGTGTGCGCACTTTATACCTGTCAAGATTGTATATTCTATGAAGAAGATAGCTGAGTTGTATCTAGAAGAGGTCATTCGATTGCATGGAGTGTCAGTGAGTATCGTGTCAGATCAAGATTCCAAGTTTATGTCACGATTCTGACAGAACCTGCAAGGAGCGTTGGGTACTGACCTCAGGTTTTCAACCGCATATCATCCGCAAACTAATGGTCAAACAGAGCGAGTTAATCAGATTGTGAAAGATATGATCAGGTGTTATATCTTGGACCACGGTGGAACTTGGGACAAGCATCTCAGACTGATGGAGTTTGCATACAACAACAGTTATCAAGAAAGTTTGCAGATGGACCAATTTGAGGCTTTGTATGGGAGGCGTTGTATGACTCCCTTGTTTTGGGATGAGGTTGGTGAGAGACCGTAGTTAGGTCCGGAAGCACTAGATGAGATGAGTGGTGTTGTAACCCATATTCGGGAAAAACTTTGTGTAGCTCAGGAGCGTATGAGAAGTATGCAAATCAGCGAAGGGTTGATCTGGAGTTTGTAGTTGGGGACATGGTTTTTCTAAAAGTCTCTCTGAAGCATGGTGTTAGGAGATTTGGATGGAACCATAAGTTGGATCCCCGGTACGTTAGACCTTTCCAAATTATTGAGCGCATCAGAGTTTCAGCTTTTAGGCTGGTGTTACCAGCTACCTTCGCTGGTGTCCATGATGTGTTTCACGTAAGCAAGTTACGGAAGTGTATTCTTAGTGATCGTCATGTCCTTAACTCGGTGCCCTAGTTGTAGCATAATCTTTCATACGTCGAGGAGCCTGATCGTATTCTGGAGACTCTGGATTGGGTGTTGCGGAGAAAGACAATTCTTATGGATAAAGTTTTTTGGCAGAATCAAGACGTCAAGAGCGTGACGTGGGAATTGGAGTCAGCGATGAGGGAATCTCATCCTCATCTCTTCCCCTAAGTTGCAGGTACGTCTCCAATTTGTTAGTATTTGGCTATTTCTTTTGATTTAGTTTTAGAGTTGTGATAAGTTTCAGGATGAAACTTCTTTTTAGGGGGCTGACTGTGACGTCCCTGATTTTTTGGAAATTATTTAATTTAGTAATGACGTAATTATGATGTCAGGGCATTACTTTTAACGTCAAGTTGACGGCGCAACTTCGTTAGGGCGTTTTCACGTCTGTTAGGTCCGACTGACCAGATTTTGGGGTTTTCATCGAAAAATGAAATTCTTTTCAAGTTGGAAAATTAAGTTAGTTAATTTTGGACTTGCTCGTCAAGTTTCGTCCCGATCCGAGCATTTTTGGTGTCTCGGCACGCGTTTGTAGTTTTGTATTATTTACGTTTGTCATAAACTTTAGAAATTAATATCTAGAGAACGGTACGTCCGATTTTAGTTTTGTCTTCGCTGTTAGATTCGTAGCATCGACATTCAGCTACGATGCAAATTTTCTTCGAATCAGGGTATGTTTAGCCCGCGTATCATCATTTTTATCCGAAAATAAAAGACAACTGATTTCTCAAGAAATTCATTGAATTCTCGAGAAATCAATTTTATTTCTCGAGAAATCAGGCCATTTCTCGAGAAATCTGGCCATTTCTCGAGAAATCTGGCCATTTCTCGAGAAATCTGGCCATTTCTCGAGAAATCTGGCCATTTCTCGAGAAATTCGATCATGCTCTTTTTGTAAAATTTCGGGTGCCGTTTTGAGGGTAAAATGGAGTCAAATAAAAAAATGATTGACAAGAAATTTGTTCGCCTCGACGAGATCTACAACTTTCATGGTGATCACTTTTCTATTTGAAGTCATCGTAAGCCTCAATTTTCATTTCCTGCACGCCCGCGCATAAGGTTATTATTATTACTAAGATTATAATTCTTAATATCACTATTATTCTTATTATATTTAATAAGTATATAAATGCATTAGGTTAGAGAAAACCCTATTCATCTTCTCCAAGGGTCCGAACCGAAACCAGAGCAGCGACTTCTTCTTGTTTGTGAACTTCCGACCGCGATTCTGAGAGCCTCGGTGGACGAAATCTTTAACGGACCATCGATCCGGAAAGCTCTCGACGAAAGCTACGCGTGTGTGGTATGTATTTCCCATTTCAGGGACTTTTTCACGGGAGTTTTACGGCCCTAACCTCCATTTTGACCGATTTTCTGTAGATTTCGCTTCGTCGTGCCTTCCTTTGGACCGATCTACGATGTGGAGTATTTCAGAGGATGATTCAGGGTGAAATCGAGGCAAGTGGTTGTTTTCTCCTTTCCTCTCACCCCTATTATGATATGATGGTTGTTAAATGATCCTCCTTCTGCTTGGAATCAACTTTTGTTGAACAATACTCGCGTCCCTAACCAATTTTTCTTCATACCACCCTGTTGACCTACCGATTTAGTCGGGTTTGCCTAGTATTTTCATGATTTCTCTTGTTAGCCATCCCCTTTGAGTCAGTATTTCTTTATGTCAAATCAACCTCGCTAATTTACCCAAGTCCGTAATTCACTTCGTCGAACGAGTTTTATCTTCTGTTTGTCGAATAGGCCTTTTTCATGTTCGTCGCTTAAGTCCTTATATCCCAATAACTTAGTATTTTAATTCGTCAAAAAGGTTGTTCATTCGTTGTGTGAGCCTCCATTAGCCAAATCTATTTGTCGAGTTGTTCGACAAGTCTAGTTTGTTATTCGATATGGTAAGATTGTCTTGGTGAGATCCGTACGCTAAAATTAGGGATATCTGGTCTAGTCGGTTGTGCCATTTTTTGAGTTATAAGTAGTTATTTTAGGGCGGTTGGTGTTAGTGGACTAAACCAACACCGCAGCATTCTGTATTTTTAAATTTTTACCTTGCAGGGTTTCCCCAGGCGTTATTTGTTTTTTCTTTATTGCTGGTGTGCTAGCGGAGGTATCTCCCACCGCGGTTACTGGATATTTTACCAATTTTGGTGTGTCGGGTTATGAGACCACCTTTTTCCCTTGGGTGCTCGGGGAGTTGGTGGGTGTGTTGGCGGAGGTATCTCTCCCCACTGTTGCCGGATCCTTACTGATGTTTCCCTTGGGGCCCTTGTAGAGTTTGTTATGTGGGTGTGTTGGCGGAGGTAACTCCCCCCACATTTACTGGATGCTTACCGGTGTTAGTAATAAAATTCTTTTCTTGAACTAGTATGACCCTTGCTATATAATTAGGTTGTCAGATTATAGTTGTACTGTTAAGCTATCATTTCCACACCGCTTGGTTAAGCCTGGCATTCGTGAATGCTCACATAAGTTTTCTCACTGTTTACTTATTATTCATACTGTACCTTTCTTTCAGTATATTCGGTCTAGGGTTGGTACCCCCATTGACCGTTGTTTACCTTTCTACTTTTAACTTCCCGCCACCACTTGTACTTTCTTGCTGAGGTGTTCTTATTTTGAATGAACAGGCTCAGGACAGTAGCTGTTTATGGAGCTAAAGCTGGTGATTTTAGTGTTGCAGTCTTAGCTGCGACTTATTTTCACCTCACCATCGTGAGGTAGTTTGTTTGTTGTAGTTTTGTCTTACTTAGTTCAGTGTTGGAACTCAGTTCGGGCGGTAATTCATTCTAAACACAGTGGTCTATCTTGTCTGGCTTATGGCGGTTTGGAATAGCGAGTTGTTAGGTTGGTTGTCCAGCGGACTAGTTTGATACCACATTTGTTCCTTGGTTGATTAGTCGCAGCGGTCTAGTTGATTAGCCGTCGCGGTCTGGTGAAACCGCAGTAGCCTGTACAAAGCCGCATTAGTGATCTGTGGGAGGTTGCAGTTATGGTTTAATTGTTAGTCGCAACGGTCTTGTGAAGTCGTAGCGGTCTGATTGTAGATGCTACTTGCGTGATGGTTAGCCGCAACTGCGGTCAGCTAGCAGCCCGCAATTGTGGTCAGTAGGATTGAAAAAGCATCGCTTTGATGTGTAGCTGCACTGCGGTGTAGTGGCAACCCGCAAGTGCAGCATGATGACTTGTCTGGCGGTCTATCGTAGATTATGTCGGTCTCCTCTAGTGGTCGCAAGATGTATTATTGTATTTTGTGTAGTATGCGGTTTGTGTTTGTCAAACCGCACAAGCCACCTAGCTTAAGTTTAGTCCCACATCATGTATTGTACTCTCTCGCCTCCCCTGTTTTCTATAAATAAGGCGGCATACTTATGTAATGAATATTTTTTTGGAGTAATAAAATTTGTGGTTATTTACCTCTTGTTCGTTTTTCTTCTCTTTTTTCACTTGGTATCAGAGGAAAACTGGTCCTTTGCTCCAAAATTGTTGCTCCATCTTGATTGCGATTTGTCCTTTGAAACCGTGCAGGTTTTTTTTGCCCTCCCTTCTTCCGGCTTCATCTGGATTATTCCCTCCCTTTCTTTCTGTTTGTGCAGTTTCTGCCTAATTCGCGCGTTCCCTTGATCTTCTTTCTTTCCGCGCGACTTCTCTGCCTTTGGGTCGTAGCATTTTCCTGCTGCTGGTGTGTTCACATCGAGACCGGACGGTTTGTTTTTCTTGTTCGTGCGGGTCCTTCTCTTCTTGTCTGTCCGCACGGTTTCCATCTTGACCGTGCAGATTGCTTTCTTTCTTTATGGACACTCTGTCGTCCTCTGCTACTTTCTCTGTCCCTCTCTCTCTCTTTCTTCTACTTTTGTATCTACTTTGGGTAATTTGGGTAATGTCTCCAAGCTTACCGGCCCAAATTATCCTGACTGGAGTGTGTCCTTTGTCTTCCTTTTACGTTCTCAGCGTAAGCTCTCTCACTTGACTGATGACCCTCCTCCTGTTGGCTCTACTACTTATGATGATTGTGATGCTTCTGATGCCTTGGTCCGCACTTGGTTGGCCAACAGTTTATCTGGTGAGTGTCTTCCTATCATCCGACATGATCAAACAGTCAAAGCTACGTGGAATCATTTGGCTGCTTTATATTCTAAGGGGGCTCAGACTTCGCGCATCTATACTCTATATGCGGATCTCTTTGCTCGTTCTGTTATGATCCCTGTTGCTGCTTATCAGGAGGTCCAAAGTCTTGGGGCTGAACTTCTTCAACACCGTCCTTTTTTTGCTGATCTTGCTGAGCAACAAAAACATTTTTAGGAGCTTCTTGTGGTTTGCTACTTGCTTCATATTCCAGACTCCTATGATATGATTCGTCAGCAGATTCTCTGAGAGGCGGACACTCCGACTCTTGATGCCACTGCTGCACGTATTTTTGTTGTTACTACTCTACTTTTGTGTCCTTTGCTTCCCTCTCCCTCTCCTGATATTGTCGCTCATCCTGTTCGTCATGATAATTCTGGTGGTCGGAGTGGCTGTACAGGCGGCTGTGGTTATTCGAAATTTATTTATTCTCATTGTGGCAGGTCTAGCCACTTGATTGATTGTTGTTGGGTCATACACCCTCATCTTCGTCCCGCTTCTACTGATTCTTCCAAGAAGTTACTTCTCTTGCTACTTCTGGTGCTGCTCAGTTAGCTACCACGGGTAGGTGGATTATTGACTATGGTGCTATCAATCATATGACAGGGAATTCTCGGCTTTTTTCTTCTCTTACAAAGAGTGACCAATTACCTCCTGTTCTTATTGTTGATGGTTCTCCATCCCTGGTTCACGGGTCTGGCACAATGCATGTTACTCCTTCTCTTCCGCTTCGGGATACTCTCTATGTCCCCAACTTTCCATGCAATCTTCTTTCTGTAACTTCTCTTTGCAAGCAGTTGGACTGTGAAGCTATATTTACTTCTTCTACTTGTGCTTTTCAGGTTCCTCAGTCCAAGGAGACGGTAGCTACTGGGACTGAGAGCGGCGGCTTGTTCTATCTTGATACTTATTTTGCATTTTCTGCCTCCTCTCCTTTGCTTCAGTGACATCTTCGACTTAGACATCCTACTCCTCAAATCCTTTATCAGCTTCTGCCTGATTTACCTCAGGGAGTTTCTTCTCTTCATTGTGAAGCTTGTCTGTTTGGAAAACATCATCGTTCTACCTTTCCAGCTAGAAATGGTCGTAGTTCTTCTCATCTGTTTAATATTGTCCATTCTGATATATGTGGCCCTGCTCCTACTCCAACTATTAGTAGGGGTAGCTTATATTTTGTGACATTTATTGATGTTTTTTTCAGTTGTACATGGTTACAAATCTTCTGAATTTTATTCTATTTTCACTACATTTTACAATGAGATTCATACACAGTTTGATACTTCTATTAAGGTCTTTAAGTATGATAATGCTAAGGAGTATCTTAATCATCAATTTACATCATTTTGTATGGATTATGGTATTGTTCATCAAACTAATTGCCCTTATACTTCGCAACAAAATGTTGTTGCTGAACAAAAGAATCGTCATCTGCTAGATGTGGCTCGGAGTCTTCATACTTATATGCATGTTCCCAAGTCTTATTGGGGGCATGCAATTCTTCTATCCTATTTTCTTATTAATCGTGTTCCGTCATCTGCTATAGGCGGGAAGACTCCCTTTTCTATCCTGCATCCGGATGCGAACCCTTTTCCTTTATCTCCTAGTGTATTTGAATGCACTGCATTTGTTCATTCTCCTTCTTTTGGTCCTGACAAACTGTCCACACGCTCGATTAAATGTATCTTTTTGGCTATTGTCAGACTCAGAAAGGGTACATGTGTTATGATCATGTTCTCCGTCTTCAGTATGTTTCTGCCGATGTCACTTTTTTTTGAGAATGTTCCATTCTTTTCACATTCCTCCATTCTTCCTTCTTCTGATGATTCGGTTCTTTTTCCTTTTATTTCTGCACCTTGTCCTGAGCTGACTATTTCTTCTTCTTCTTATGACTCTCCCGCTCTTCCTGATTCCTCTATTGAGCCGGTGCCCACGGCTCCAAGTTTGCTTATCTCTCCTTTGGATGGAACTTAGCAAGTAGACAAGACTGATCTTGATCTTCCAATTTCTCTCAGAAAAGGTGTTCGTTCGTGCACTCAACATCCTCTTGCTGGTGTGGTATCTTACACAAGACTATCTCCTCTAGCGTAGATTTTTTGCTTTTGCCCTCTCGGCCAATGTTCTTCCTGCGTCTTATCATGATGCTCTGGTTATTCTACATTGGAAAGCTGATATGGCTGAGGAGATGAAAACTCTAACTGAACGGGGTACTTGGTCTCTAGTTCCCACTCCTCCTGGTGCTGATGTGGTTGGCTATTATTGGGTCTTTGTTATCAAGTATCTTTTTGATGGTACAATTGATCGTTACAAAGCCCGTCTTGTGGCCAAAGGATTTAGGCAAACTTATGGAATGGATTTCTTTGATACATTCTCTCCTGTTGCCCGGATTACTACGATTTGTGTCCTTTTTTCTGTGGATGTGAACAGAGATTGAGAAATGTCTCAGTTGGATGTCAAGAATGTCTTTTTCTATGGGGATTTGAACGAGACAGTTTATATGGAGCAACCTCCTGGGTATGTTGCCCAGGGGGAGTCTCAGGTGTGTAAGTTGAAGAAAGCCATCTATGGTCTTAAGCAGAGTCCGAGAGCCTGGTTTGAAAAGTTTAACAAGGTTATTTCTGTTGTTGGGTTTGTTCGAAGCGCTGTCGATCACTCTTTGTTTATTCAAAAGACCTCGTCTGGGCTAGTAATTCTTGCGGTGTATGTGGATGATATCCTTCTTACTTGGGATGATAGAAAAGGAATTGATATGAAAAAGCAGCATCTGCTCCGACATTTTGTTACAAAGGATATGGGGTCTCCTAAGTACTTTCTAGAGATTGAGATATCTTGAAAACCTGATTCTATCGTTCTTTCACATCAGCATTATGTGTTGGGTATTGTATCCATAATGTACCTGATTTGAAGAAGCCCCTGAACAAGCTAAGGTAAATAGACAATGTATTTGACAAAATATTTCAAGTTGTGCTTGCAGTTATTCCACGCTAAGTGCACACCAATGTCAGGGTGCAGTAGGTCAATATACACGGGTCTGCACGACGTAATCCCTCGTTGAGCAGATCAGTGTGTTGGCCTACATGTACTCTCTTTATTGGAGTGTACTTATTTTCAAGTACAGGGCTGTGTTAAGGCGAGAGCAGACAAGGAGCACCTCATGGGTGGAAAGACGAAAAATCGTCTAAGTGTAAATCGACGAGAATCACCAAGTGATTCTCGCCGAATCGTCGAGAATCATTGGCTGATTCTCGCCGACTCTATCCAGCTACTTCAAAGCGGCGCTAAGTAATATTCGTCGAGAATCACTACTGATTCTCGCCGAATCCCTCGTTGACCAGATTAGGGCCAAGTAATATTCGTCGAGAATCATCTCGCTGAATCGTCGAGAATCACTGGCTGATTCTCGCCGATTCGGCGGGAATCTTCTTCGATTCTCGCCGTTTTTGCCTTAGACGATTTTCTGGAACCCCCTGAACCGGATTCTGCCGCTGGCACTATTTTGAACCGGATTTAGGGTTTCTTCTTGTGGGACCCACAACGGTCATCTTGAAGTTGTCTACAGTATAAATACATGCGTATTTTTGAACAGTGCAGACACAGAGAAATAGACGAAAAAATCGAGCAGCCGACTTTGACCTAGAATCGCGAAACAGCTCCGCCGCCATCGCCGCTCGTGCAAGTCGATCGCCGGTCGTTTGATCGTGGTTCCCTCCAGATCTCCCGGCGATAGAAGCTTAGCCAAGCTTAGCATCTCACGTGTCTAACCGGAGATCCTTTGTCTCTTGATTTGTTGATCGGGAAAACCTTCCCCGTCCGAATCAATTGAGACGATCGATCCTAGTGTGACCGTTGGAAGACCTAGCTAGCTTTGCTACGAAGTTTGGATCTCCAAAGTACAGCAGCCGCACATCGTTGTCGCCACCGATTCCGTGAACCAAGTCGCCGCCCATCTTGCCGCCGCCGGTTCCGGGGAGATTCTCTCCAAGAGAGATCTAAGGTTGTGGACTCTTCGTGGACTTCAAGAACACGTCGTCAACGAAGAGGGACACCGTAGTCTCCAAACATAGTTTTTATTTCTTGTACATTCTATTTTATTTTTGTTGTAAAGGAACGTTGATTCCTAGTTATAAGGGTTGGGTGCAACCCGGGTTGTGGGAGTGTTGACTCCTACTTGTGGAAGGGTTCCTTCCGATAGTGCAAGGATTGGATTTCAATCCTGTTGGTGAAGAGACCGAGTCATCCCTTGTTGGGAGATAGGTCGAAGGGGGAAAGTGGATGTACCCAAATCGGGGAACCACTATAAATTGCTTGTGTACCTTCTGTGCTGTGGTGTTTTGTTTTCTTGTGCAGGTACAATCTTAAATTCCGCAAAAACGCTGCACGTCATCTATTCCCCCCCATAGGTGAAGATAGTTGACACTAGGTGGACTTTCAAGTGGTATCAGAGGGAGGTTACTCATCAAAAAGGTTAACACCTTGAGTTGAATCCTGCCGCTAGTGTCATCTACTATGGACGGGCTCAAGTTCACAGGCAAGATCCCAGTATGCACCAGACTCAACTTTCCTATCTGGAAGGAAAGGATCAGGTTCTACATGGAAGCAGTTGATCCTAGACTCTTCATGATCGTGGAGGAGGGACCCTATGTCCCCACTAAGGTTTCCACCATAGATCCTACCAAGAAAGTACCAAAGAAAATTTCTGAAATGGACAAGGACGAGATGGTGCTGGTGGGACTGGACAAGAAGGCGCAGAACATTCTGTTCAGCGCGGTCGATGACTCAATGATGCAGAACTTCTGCAACTGCAGGACCGCAAAGGAGATCTGGCACTGCCTGATTATCCTAATGGAGGGCACTGATGAAGTGAGGGATGATCGGAGGTCCCTCCTGAACCAGAAATATGAGGCTTTCAGACAAGGGCCTAAGGAAGAGATCGGAGTCACCTTCGAGAACTTCCTCAAGATTGTCAATGCGCTCAAAGGATATGGACGAGTGTTCACTGATGGTGAACTTAATGATAAATTCCTTAGGTCCCTTACTAAGGAATGAGACACAAAGATCTGCGCCATCCGAGAGTTTGGCAGACTAGCTGAAACAGACCCGCAAATTCTGTTTGGGAAGCTGATGTCCTATGAACTTCAACTGAACACCAGGAAAGCTGAAGAAGAAGCAGAGAAGGCTGCCGCCAAAGAGAAGACTGTGGCTCTAAAAGCCATTCACTCCAAAAAAGGCAAGGGTGAGGCGTCATACCGTGCCAGGAAAAAGGATGAGGAGGAGGACTCCGAGCCATGTTCCTCCAGCTCAGAGCTGTCTGAGGAGGATTTCTCCCTCATCACCCGAGAATTCAAGAAGTTCCTCAAGATGAGGAATTAAAGAAAGAGAGACGGCTCCTCCTCCAGGCTTCAGAAGAAAAATTATTCTTCTGACAGGTATACTTCTAAACCGAACAAACATCGCTCCTCTGACATTATTTGTTTTGGATGCAATAAGCCAGGACACGTCGTGGCCGACTGCTACCAAGGCAAGAGAGAAAAAGGGAAAGGAGAGGAGCTCAAATCCTCTAGAGATAAGAAGAAAGAGCGGAGCTACATCGCCAAAAGGCCAAAGACACTGAGTGAGTCAGATTCCTCAGACTCCAGTGATGATGAGGAAGCCTACTTCGGGCTGGTGGGTCGCTCCGACTCAGAAGGAGAATGTCCCCCATTTACTGGGAAGGTAAAAGATCACACCCCTCTCTCCGACTCTGACTCTGATCCTGAGTCTCAGGATGATGAACCTGAGGATAGCCTTTCGGCCCGTGAAGCTGAGCTCCTCGAGAAGTATGAGCTTCTGCTCAACACTTTCGAGGAGTGCCGTAAGAGATTGAAGGCTGAGAAAAATAAAGTAAAATTCCTTAAGGGTGAGTGTGTTTCCCTAAGGGAAGAGGTCACCAGTTTGATCTCTCTCCGACAGGAGCACCTTGACCTGACCTCAAAGCATTCAGAGTCTCTTAAGCTCCTTAATCTTAAGCAGGAGGAAGTCGACAAGTTGGAAGAACAACTTGCGGCAGAAAGGAAGATCGTCAAGAGCTTCTCTATGCCAAAAACAGTTCTTCCAGTTATTGATACCTTCTCTGCTCAGGCTAAAGGAGCTGGCTTGGGGCATGTATGGGTATCTGAGTCCTCATCCAGGAGAAACAGAAACCAGAGGAAGAATAAGGCCGCCAAGAAGGCCTCTGCTGCTGAAAAGGGAAAGGCTCCGCTCAGTCCTGTTGAGTTCAGAAAGCCTGGCTTTCCTTGCAACCAACATGACTTTGAATCAATATTTGGTCATCATTTCCGGCCCTCGGTTGCAAAGCCAAAGAGCCGATATGATGGTTGGACCTTTCCCTGGAACTTCGGTGAGAGTGCCTTCAAGGCACCTTATGAGGAAATCCACATGGGAAATTATGGTCAATTCTCTAGCGGCCATAATGGAAAGCAGGCACCAAGAGCCAAGCCTGTTATACAGAAGGTGAAGAAGTCATGTGACTGCAATCACTGTGAGGCCCCCTCCTCCAGATCCAAAGCCCCGACTGTACCCACCGTTCCCAGGGTAAGGCAGGAGCCTAGGAAAAGGTACAACAGATTTGGCTGTTGGTGTTGTGGCAAAGTCGGTCACTTTGCCGTGGATTGTTGGTTTAACCCGAGGTATAACGAGACTCCCTATGTTAGCACTGCGAGGTCGACCACTCGTAAGGTTAACCAACCGAGGGGGAGTATGCTAACCAGGAATCTAGGACCCAAGTTCGATTGGGTTCCTAAGGGAAATTAATTTTGTTTTGCAGGAATGTCCAAAGGCCACCAAAACGCCAATCTGGTACTTGGATAGTGGATGCTCCCAGCACATGATTGGGACAAGAAGCCTGCTGCGTGATTACACTCCAGTCGAGAATGGACCCAAAGTCATCTTTGGAGGGTCAGATCGAGGAGTCACCAGAGGTTATGGTATGATTTCCAACGGCATAATCTCTATCACCGACGTGGCTTATGTTGAAGGGTTAAACCATAACCTGATCAGCGTAAGTCAGTTATGTGACAAAGGTTATGACGTTAAGTTCTGCAAGGATAAATGTCTGATAATTTCATGTGCCTCTTCTGAGACGGTATTAACAGGCATTAGGAGCAGAAATATCTTCTACTTAAATTTTCTCAGTTTAGATTCATCTACCCCCGTATGCCTTATGGCAACAGGCAGTGCATCTCTTTGTGAACAATGGCACAAGAGATTGGCACATATTAATTTCAAAACAATTAGTATGCTGTTTTCTAAAAACTTAGTAAGGGATGATCCCGTTATCAAGTGCATCAAAGATAGCCCCTGTCCTGCATGTCCGATGGGCAAACAGACTCGGGTTACCTTTAAGGGCATTGCAGACAAAGACTCTTCCTGATGTCTTTACCTTCTACATATGGACTTGTTTGGTCCAATGCAAGTTCATAGCTTGGGAGGCAAGTCCTATACGCTAGTGATAGTTGATGATCATTCTCGGTTTACATGGGTGTTCTTCTTAAAACGAAAGTCAGATACGTTTGACATCTTCACTAGTTTTGTCAAGCAGGTTCAGAACGAATTTAACTGCCCAGTGGTCAAAATCAGAAGTGACCATGGAACAGAATTCGAATCTGGTGCTATGACAGAGTTTTGTGAAGAACAAGGTATCTTTCATGAGTTTTCCTCCCCGCGCACTCCTCAGCAAAATGGAGTTGCGGAGAGGAGAAATAGAACTCTCATTGAAGCCTGTACGACAATGTTGAAAGACGCTTCTCTCCCAGAATACTTCTGGGCAGAGGCTGTCAATACAACTTGTCATGTACAAAACCGAGCATTAATCAACAAGCATCATCGTAAGACGCCTTATGAGCTACTGAGAGGCAGGAAACCAACTATGTCCTACTTAAGGATCTTTGGTTGCAGATGCTATGTACTGAATAATGGGAAGTACCCACGTACTAAATTTGGTGAAAAATGCTTCGAAGGCATATTCATGGGCTATAGTTCCCACAGTCGGGCATATAGGGTCATCAATAAGAAAACCCTAGTGGTAGAAGAATCAATTAATGTTGTATTTGATGAAGGAAGTTTGCTTAACAGCAATTCTTCCAGTGGTATTCTTGAAGATGCAGGTGCACGACTTAAACAGCTGGATCTCGATGAGACAGCTAAAGATGAAACTCCTAAGTACGTCAAAGTTGCCACCTCCACGTCATCTGGGAATGTTGAAGATCAAACTGGAACAAATCTCTTAGAAGAAGGAGAAGCCTAAGAAGTAGTCGAAGCTCCAGACGCCAGACTTCTAGAGCTCCGGCACGTGAGGGATCACCCTAGAGATCAGATCATCGGAGATCCTCGTGTCGGTGTCAGAACTCGAAGAGGTACTATTAACGAAATTTTGCATCTTAGCTTCCTGTCACAGGTTGAGCCAAAGAAGTTCGACGAAGCGAATAAAGATGCGGCATGGATTCTGGCCATGCAAGATGAACTACATCAATTCGAACGTTGCAATGTTTGGACGCTGGTTCCCAGACCACACAAGCAGAATGTGATTGGCACCAAGTGGATCTTCAGAAACAAACTGGATGAACATGGTGTCATCATAAAGAACAAGGCAAGGCTGGTGGCTCAAGGTTATAGACAGGAGGAGGGGATTGACTTCGACCAGACCTTCGCACCAGTAGCAAGGTTCGAGGCAATCAGGTTGTTCCTGGCGTATGCTTCACACAAAGGATTCACCGTCTATCAAATGGACGTGAAATCAGCATTCTTGAACGGAGACCTGAAAGAGGAAGTATACGTCGCTCAACCCACAGGTTTTGTCAATCCTACTTATCCCAATCATGTATATTTTCTTATTAAAGCTTTATATGGTTTAAAACAAGCTCCATGAGCTTGGTATGAGACTTTATCTAGTTTTCTTCTTGAGAACAAGTTCTCTAGAGGTAAAATAAATAAGACATTGTTTCTCAGGGAAGTCAAAGGCAAGATTTTGCTGGTGCAAATCTATGTCGATAACATAATATTCGGCTCAACGGACAACAATCTTTACAAAAAGTTTTCCAAACTTATGCAAGGAAAGTTTGCAATGAGCAGTATGAGAGAGCTAAAGTATTTCTTGGGACTTCAAGTGAAACAGTCTGAGGATGGAATCTTCATCTCTCAGACGAAGTTCACAAATGAACTCCTCAAAAAATTCGGGATGGAGAGTGCAACCTCTATGAGGACTCCAATGGGATCCACTATGTCTCTGGATAAGGATGAGAAAGGTAAACCTTTTGATGAAACCAAATACAGAAGCATCATTGGATCCCTGCTCTACCTTACTGCCAGTAGACCGGATATTATGTTCTCCACATGTGTCTGTGCCCGATATCAGGTGAACACTAAGGAATCTCACTATGTCGCTGCAAAGCAAATTCTAAGATACCTTAAAGGTACTCCAATTTTGGCTTGTGGTACCCGAGAAACAATGATGTCGAGCTAATAGGTTTTTCAGATGCTGATTTTGCAGGGAGTAGGGATGACAGGAAAAGCACCTCCGGGACGTGTCAATTCCTCGGAAGAAGGCTTATCTCATGGAACAGCAAGAAGCAGAATTGTGTAGCTACCTCCACAGCAGAGTCTGAGTACATCTCGGCTGGCAGTTGTTGCGCACAACTCCTATGGATCAGAAACCAGTTAGCCGACTACGACCTTCAGTTCAAGGAAGTGCCGATGTACTGCGACTCCTCCAGTGCAATTGCGATTGCCAACAATCTGGTATCGCACAGCAGAACGAAGCATATTAAACTGCGCTACCACTTCATTCGGGAGAACATGGAGAACAAGGACATCTCTCTCTGTTATGTCCCCACGGACAAGCAGATTGCAGATATATTCACAAAGCCCTTAGACGAAGCCAAGTTCAGTCTCTTCAAAACTGAATTGGGAATGCTAAATTATGAGGCATGAAGACTACCGAAGCTCCAAGATTGTGCTTCCAGGGGGAGGCTCTGCCAGGAACTCAAGTGTGAGCACATGTGCAAGTACTAAGGGGGAGCAAGGGGTCAAATGCTACAGACCCAGATTTGCAGAAGCCGAAAAGGGGGAGAATTATCCTCTCGGCTAAGGCTAAGGTGGCATGCTCTCACGAACTTGGTATTGGTAATGATATCTCTCTCAACTCAATTTCAAGGTTCTGATTTTCATTTCCATATGCTTTATTCACCTTAGCTTGTAGGGCTTAGACTTCTTCAAATAGGGGGAGATTGTTGGGTATTGTATCCACAATGTACCTGATTTGAAGAAGCCCCTGAACAAGCTAAGGTAAATAGACAATGTATTTGACAAAACATTTCAAGTTGTGCTTGCAGTTATTCCACGCTAAGTGCACACCAATGCCAGGGTGCAGTAGGTCAATATACACGGGTCTGCACGACGTAATCCCTCGTTGAGCAGATCAGTGTGTTGGCCTACGTGTACTCTCTCTATTGGAGTGTACTTATTTTCAAGTACAGGGCTGTGTTAAGGCGAGAGCAGACAAGGAGCACCTCATGGGTGGAAAGACGAAAATCGCCTAAGTGTAAATCGACGAGAATCACCAAGTGATTCTCGCCGATTCGGCGAGAATCACTTGTGATTCTCGCCGAATCGTCGAGAATCATTGGCTGATTCTCGCCGACTCTATCCAGCTACTTCAAAGCGGCGCTAAGTAATATTCGTCGAGAATCACTACTGATTCTCGCCGAATCCCTCGTTGAGCAGATCAGGGCCAAGTAATATTCGTCGAGAATCATCAAGTGATTCGGCGAGAATCACTAGTGATTCTTGCCGGATCGTCGAGAATCACTGGCTGATTCTCACCGAATCGTCGAGAATCACTGGCTGATTCTCGCCGATTCGGCGGGAATCTTCTTCGATTCTCGCCGTTTTTGCCTTAGACGATTTTCTGGAACCCCCTGAACCGGATTCTGCCGCTGGCACTATTTTGAACCGGATTTAGGGTTTCTTCTTGTGGGACCCACAACGGTCATCTTGAAGTTGTCTACAGTATAAATACAGGCGTATTTTTGAACAGTGCAGACACGGAGAAATAGACGAAAAAATCGAGCAGCCGACTTTGACCTAGAATCGCGAAACAGCTCTGCCGCCGTCGCCGCTCGTGCAAGTCGATCGTCGGTCGTTTGATCGTGGTTCCCTCCAGATCTCCCGGCGATAGAAGCTTAGCCAAGCTTAGCGTCTCACGTGTCTAACCGGAGATCCTTTGTCTCTTGATTTGTTTATCGGGAAAACCTTCCACGTCCGAATCGATTGAGACGATCGATCCTAGTGTGACCGTTGGAAGACCTAGCTAGCTTTGCTACGAAGTTTGGATCTCCAAAGTACAGCAGCCGCACATCGTTGTCGCCGCCGATTCCGTGAACCAAGTCGCCGCCCATCTTGCCGCCGCCGGTTCCGGGGAGATTCTCTCCAAGAGAGATCTAAGATTGTGGACTCTTCGTGGACTTCAAGAACACGTCGTCAACGAAGAGGGACACCGTAGTCTCCAAACATAGTTTATATTTCTTGTACATTCTATTTTATTTTTGTTGTAAAGGAACGTTGGTTCCTAGTTGTAAGGGTTGGGTGCAACCCGGGTTGTGGGAGTGTTGACTCCTACGTGTGGAAGGGTTCCTTCCGATAGTGCAAGGATTGGATTTCAATCCTGTTGGTGAAGAGACCGAGTCGTCCCTTGTTGGGAGATAGGTCGAAGGGGGAAAGTGGATGTACCCAAATCGGGGAACCACTATAAATTGCTTGTGTACCTTCTGTGCTGTGGTGTTTTGTTTTCTTGTGCAGGTACAATCTTAAATTCCGCAAAAACGCTGCACGTCACCTATTCCCCACCCCCATAGGTAAAGATAGTTGACACTAGGTGGACTTTCAGTATGCTCTAGATCTTTTACAAGAGACAGGTCTTATTGAAGCTAAACCTGCTCGGTCTCCTATAGCTGTTGGAGGTGACAAATGCTAGATTGAGTCCTCTCCTCTTCTTGAAGATGTCACCATGTACATACGTCTTGTTGGTAAACTCATCTATCTGACTGTTACAAGACCAGACATTTGCTATGCGATTGGGAGAGTATGTCAATTTATGAAAAATCCTAGGGAGTGTCATATGTAGTCAGCTCTAAAGATTCTCGAGTATGTGAAAGGTGCACCAGTGAAAGGGCACTTATTCCTGAAACATGGACATTTAAAAGTAGAGGCTTATTCTGACGCAAGCTATGCAGATGACAAGGGCGACATGAAGTCAACATCTGATTTTTGCACCTTCTTTGGAGGAAATCTAGTCAGTTAGAAGAGCAAGAAGCAGGTTGTAGTTCCCAGATCGAGTGCAGAAGCAGAGTATAGAAGCATGGCTCTGACTGCTTGTGAGCTGAAGTGGCTTCGAACTCTCTTACTGGATCTGGGAGAGTTTTATGATCACCCCCTACCGATGTTCTATGACAATAAACCAGTTATATACATTTCAAAGAATCTGGTTTTTCATGATAGAACAAAGCATATTGAGGTTGATTGCCACTTTATTAGAGAAGACATTCGTAAGAATCAGATATGTACTCCGTTCGTTACCTCTGCTAAAGAGCTGGCAGATTTCTTCACAAAACTGGTTACTTCATCCACAGAAGTTTGTAGCAAGTTGTGCATGGTTGACATATATGCTCCAGCTTGAGGGGGAGTGTTGGAACTCAGTTCGAGCAGTTAGCATTTCTAGCCGTAGCGGTCTGTCTGGTCGGGCTTATGGCTGTTTTGCATAGCGAGCTGTTCGGTTGGTTGTCCAACGGACTAGTTTGACACTGCAGTTGTTCCTTGGTTGAGTAGCTACAACGATCTGGTTGATTAGCTGACGCGGTCTTGTGAAACCGCAGCAGCTTGTATGAAGCTGCATCATTGATCTATAGGAGGTTGCAACTATGGTTTAAGTGTTAGCCGCAGCAGTCTTGTAAAGTCGCAGTGGTCTGATTGTAGCCACTGCTGTGCTTGATGGTTATCCTCAATTGCGGTCAGGTAGCAGCTCGCAGTTTGTGATCAGGAGGATTGCAGAAACATCATTTTGATGGGTAGCCGCACTGCGGTCTAGTGGCAACCCGCAGGTGCCGCCTGACGACTTGTCTGGCAATCTACCGTAGATTATGGCGTTCTCCTCTAGTGATCACAGGATGTATTATTGTATTTTGTGTAGTGTGCGGTTTGTGTATGTCAAACCGCAGAAGCCGCCCAGCTTAAGTTCAGTCCCGCATCGTGTATTGTACTCTCTCACCTCCCCCATTTTCTATAAATAAGGGGCATACTTATGTAATTATTACCTTTTTGTAGCAATAAAATTTGCGATTATTTACCTTTTGTCCATTTTTCTTCTCTTTTTTCACTTTCAGACATACTCTTGTGTTTCTGTGAGTTTGTGTCAGGTTGTTGACACCCACAGTTTGTGGTGATATTAGACACTTTGTTAGCTGCTAGTTTACTTTCTTGCTAGTTTTGTGTAGCGTACTTTCTCTCTGGGAAGTTTTATGCTAGGATTGCTTGTTAGATATTTTAAATATAAAAAAATAAAAGGATTTATGCCATCAGTTCATAGCATCATTCAAAATGAATAAAACTTTATTTTAAAGGTTTATAAAAGTTTTTTCGTACATATACTAAACTTAGAGGCCTGCATATCATGTGTTATCATTGCTTGTCATGATCATATAGGATAATAAATAAATAAAACTAAGTATTTTTCGCTGTGTATTTATATCTACACCGTTAGTGTGAACGAGTCGATCCAGTGAACCGATGGACACGGTCATGAAAACTTAATTTAAATCTGTTTTAAAACTATAACTCATGAACTTTCATGGCTAGTACTAGGAGTAGGTTTTGTCTGAGCGTCTGCAGTTGCCCCCTGAACGGTGTGGCATCACGGCGCGTACTTTCTCTTACTCTGACGTATTATTTAATACAGAGAAAATGCGGGATGTGACAACTGACCTCAAAGGAGACCACTCCTTCACGACACGCACTTGGGCCAGATCTGCTGCTAGCCCAGCTTCACTAATAGCATGGCCCAAGAATGCACCTTCTCAGAGCCAAAACTCGCACTTGTTGAACTTAGCAAACAAACAGTGCTTCCTCAGCTTCTCTAAAACTAACGTCAAGTGCTCAGCATGTTCCTTCTCCGTCTTTGAGTAGACCAAAATGTCATCAATGAATATGATGACAAAGACATTTAAATACGGCTCAAACACCATATTCATCAGACTCATGAATGCAGATGAGGTGTTTGTGAGCCCAAACGACATCATAGTGAACTCGAATAAGCCATATCTCGAACTAAAAGCTGTCTTCTGGATATCTTCCTCCTGTATCCTCAACTGATAGTACCCCGACCGCAAATCTAGCTTGGAGAACCAATGCGCTCCCACCAGCTGATCGAATAGCTCGTCGATCCGGGGTAAAGGATAGGTATTTCGCAATGTCAACTGGTTGAGCTCTCGGTAGTCTATACACAACCGCAGTGATCCATCCCGTCTTTTGAACTATCTGTTCATTTGGCATGGTGGTGGCAGTTATAAACATGAGGGTTAAATTGTCATTCGTTAACCCCACCTAAAAAACTTCAACCATTTTTATGTTCAAACGAATGATTTTTCTTAAATGATCTTTAATGAATGACGGTTTAATTCATGCGTTTAAGACCTCCACCACTCAGCCAAATGGAGCCATAACATCTTACTGTCTTGTTTGAACTAGCTAATTTTTTTTTGTTATATAAAAATTCTATTATTATATATAAATTTTATTTTATAATGAAAAGTAAATTATTAGTTAGCTTATAATATTACGTTATAAAATAATATAATATTTCCTTTTATTTGTTGGACATTTAATATTTTTTTATAATTATAATTTTTTATTATAATCATTATTTTATTATAAATCTTAGAAATTGTGACTCCATGAAATTTTAAATCTCTTTTATAAATAATCTGATCGATACCGTATTGCCGTTACAACCTATGTTTTTAATTACTAATTGAAAATTTTAATTATTATTCATAAAATTTCTTAAATAAATTACATGAAAGTGAGTGTGTGTGTGGGAGAGAGAGACAATTTACCTGAATTTGAAAGAATTATGAGTGCTCTTACTAAAATCATTCTTTGATAGAATTCCATATGACTAATTATGATTGAGGGATACAAGATGTGTTGTGTTTGAAGAAATACAATAAAGATGTTTGACTCTTATAAACCTAACGTCATTTATATATAGTTGAAACTCTAAGGCATATCTAGGGGTACTTGTTCTCTGCTCACGACATCTATTGCCGGAGTGCAGATTCTCTCTTCAAATTTGGTCACAATTATGAGTGCAAGTTGAGTTGAGCCGACTCGAAAGCTCGATAAGCCGGCTCGAAGAAAAGCTCGACTCGAGCTCGAGCCTGTGGAGCTCGAGCTCGAGCTCGATTGCGAGGTGAGCTCGATTGCGAGACGAGCTCGAGCTCGCAAATTTTTGTTCATGAGCTCGCGAGTTTTTATTCCTATAGTGGTAATATGCTGCTCTGGCCGAAGGAGAGCTCTCCAAAGAGAAGAAACATGGAAGATGTCATGCAACGTCCCTAACTCTTGCGGAAGCTCTAGCTTGTAAGCCAAAGGACCAATCTGCTCCAAGATCAAGTGTGGTCCCATAAATCGAGGGCTGAGCTTCTTGTTCCTCCGCACTCACGAGATACCATGCACTGGACATATCTTCAAGAACACCATGTCCCCCACATGGAATTCCACCTTCTAATGCTTCGTATCGTAGTACTTGGCCTGCCTACTTTGTGCCTCCAACATCTGATCCCTGATCAGTCGTATCTAAGCAATCCTCAACATAGTCCGACCCAAGTACCCTAGTGTCCTCATCCTGGACCCAAGACAGTGGTGTCTGACACTTTCTACTGTATAGAGGCTCATATGGTGTCATCCCAATGCTACCTGTTGACTGTTATTGTAGGAGAATTCAATCAAGGGCAACAGTCTCTCCCAGGGCTTCCCCGTATCCAGTATACATAGATGCAGCAGATCCTCCATAGTCCGGTTGGTCCGCTCTGTCTGGACATCAGTCTGCGGATAGAAAGTGGTGCTAAAAGCAAGCTGAGAACCCAAGTATGCATGCACCGCTCTCTACTCCCTAGAAGTCAACCGAGCTTCACGATCTGAGATAATCGTCCAGGGGACGTTGTGGTACCTGACGAACAGCTCCACAAACAACTCACCAAAACAACAACTGGGCTGTCCTTCCTGATCTGTATAAACCAGGCTATCTTGGTCAGTTTATCGACAATGACCCATATAGAGTCGTGCCCAGAGTGGGAGCGAGGCAATCTGTGCACTAAATCCATAACTAAATATTCAAACTTCCATTCTGGCACTGGTAATGACTGTAGTAACCCTGCTGGGCTCTTGAACTCTGCCTTTACCCGCTGGCAGGTCTTGCAATGTGTCACATAATATATGATATCCCTCTTCATCCCTGGCCAGTATATGCTCCTCCACAAATCTGCTGTTATCTTGGTGATACCGGGGTGCACTGAGTACTTAGAATAGTGTGCCTCCCTGAGTATATCCTCCCGGATACTGCCTCCTGTGGGTATATAGACACGACCATGGAAATAAATGAGGTCATCATGCAAAGAATAATCCTTCGACTTGCCCCCTTCCAGGGCTATAAATACCGGCTCCAAATCCGCATCCAGCCTCTGCTGTGTCCTAATGCGCTCCCACATGTCACACTTAATGACCAAGAGTTCAAGTACTATTGATAAACATCCCACCTAGCTCTGGAAACTATTGTAATGTGCATATCCTCTAGCATCTGTACCAGCTCCATAGTTATCACCTGGTACTCCGGTCCAGTAGTGTCGGTTCTCCTGCTCAAGACATCTGCTACGGTGTTTGCTTTCCCTGGGTGATAATGCATCTTCTAGTCATAGTCACATAGGAATTCAAGCCATCTCCGCTGGCGCAGATTTGGGTCCTTCTGTATGTTAATATATTTGAGGTTCTTGTGATCTGAGAAGATATCACAATAAACCTCATACAAGTAATGCCTTCAAGTCTTTAACGTTAATATTACAGCCCCGAGCTCCAAATCATGTACAGGGTAATTCTGCTCGTGCTTCTTCAGCTGTCTCGAAGCATATGCGATGATATATCCATGCTGCATCAGGACTGCACCCATCCCCTGATATGATGCATTAGTATAAATGTGAAATCTTTCCTTCCTAGATGGAAGTGCAAGGACGAGGGAAGAGGTGAGCCTGTCTTTCAACTCCTGGAATGCTGCTTCGCACTTCTCAGTCCATGTAAACGCCGCATCCTTCTTTGTCAAGGGCGTGAGGGGCAGTGCTACTCTTGAGAACCCCTCCACAAACTTGCGATAATATCCTGTTAGTCCTAAGAAACTGCGTATATCTAAAGCTGACCTTGGCCGCGGCCAATTTCGAAATGCCTATCCTTGGCCAAGTCCACAGTCAACCTAGCTCCACTGATGGTATGCCCCAAGAGTGCTACCTCCTGCAGCCAGAAGTGGCACTTGGAGAACTTTGTGTATATCTGATGCTTTCTCAGCTTGCCCAACAACAGTGCCAAATACTGGGTATGCTCCTCCTTTGTCCGGGAGTTGATCAGAATGTCATCGGTGAAGACTATAAAAAATCTATCCAGGAAGGGCTTGAAGACACTGTTCATCAGACTCGTGAATGCGGAAGGTGCATTCGTGAGTCTGAAGGGCATCACCAGGAACTCATATAGGCTATACCGAGAACTAAAGGCTATCTTCGGGATATCCTCCTCCTAAATGCGCAGCTGATAGTACCCTGACCTCAAATCTAGCTTGGAGAACTAAAAAGCTCCGTGTAGCTGATCAAAAAGCTCGTTGATCTGGGGCAACAGATACGTGTTCCAGACTGTCAATAGGTTCAACTCCCGGTAGTCGATGCAGAGCCGCAACAATCCATCCTTCTTCTTAACGAATAGCACTGGTGCTCCCCACGATGATGAGCTCGGTCAGACAAATCCTAACACCACCAGCTCCGGCAACTGGGTCCTGAACTCTGTTAGCTCCATGGGGGCCATCCTATACGGTGTGCGAGATACGGGCTTCGCTCCCGACACCAACTGAATTCGGAAGTCCATATCCCTAGTCGGTGGCAATCCAGGCAATTTCTCCGGGAATACATCGGAGAAATCCCGAACCACCAGGATATCAACAATAGAAGTTTCTGCTCCCGCCATCTCGAAACAGATAATGTATACCTCCTCCCCTTAATCATAGGCCTTGACAATCTGTACAGATGATAATAGAAGATGGGAGATTGGTATAATACCTTCAATGATGATGTCGGTGTCCCCATGTCGTAAGGTGATAGTCTTTGACGGGCAACCGATCCGGGCGTAGTTCCAGTACAACAAAGTCATGCCCAAGATCAAATCAAAGTCCGGCATTCTCGAAATCGTTGTCGGCATTTCGAAGGTCTTTCCTCCAATTTTTGTCTCCATGTTACACTTGACAGATGATAATAGCACTGATCCGTCTGGCAGACACACTCGCTTGGTTATGCATGTGAATCGGTCTATGTCCGCTAGTCCTTCAAGGAAGGCTTCTGATACAAATGAGTGCGAAGCAACCGTATATAACAATGTACGAGTGGGTTTATTGTTGATAAAGACTATGCCTAGCATTTTTGTTTGAATTAGAACATGTTAGTTGTTATACTAAGGTTGGCAAAGTACTATAAAATGAAAGCTAGAATGCAATTAATTTTAACTACCTGTAATAACCTTCTCGGGGTTCCTTGGCTCGGCGAGGTCCAAAGCGTACATCTGCTCTTGTCCTCGTCCTCTAACATAATGGCCTTAACCTCGGCCTCGACCTCATCCTCGATGTCGGCCCTGCTGTGTCATAGGGGATACCAGAGGTGGAGGAGGTGGTGGATGGAACTGCTGAGGACAGTCAGCTCTCACGTGCCCCAGCTGTTGGCATCTAAAGAAAATCACCGGTCGGTGGCCATGGTCGTCCCGTCTCCTCGGGTCGTGTACCCGTAGTGGCTGGGGATCTAGTACTGCAGGAGGCCCCTGCTCCTACCTGTAGTTGGGACGATAACGTCCCCGAACCTTCTTGTAGCTCATCACTCTGGCACTCTGGGAGCCCCTACTGCTCTCCCCGTAGGATGAACCATCCAATGGTCTCTTTCCCTTGTTCTGTACAATCAGCTGGTCTACCTCCAACTTCTTAGCCACCTCTATGATCTCCATCAAAGTGCCATGGGAAATAAACAGTAGACCCTGCTTGGTAGAGTCCCTAAGCCCCTAGTAGACCCTCTTTGCATACCTCCTATCATCTAGATCATGTATCCCTGAGAACCTGGACAAATCGGAAAATTCCCTCTAGTACTTTATCACTGATCTGGTCCCCTACTTGAGGTTCAAAAACCTCTCCTCTAACTCATCTCTATCTGTAACAGACACGAAGTGATCAAAGAAGACCTCAATGAACTCATCCCAAGAGATATCTGATAGCTCTCTATCTGTATATGTGGAGTCCCATATGGACTTCCACCATCACTTCGCATGAGCATCTAATGCAGAAGTCACCAAAGGAACTGCCTACCTGACAGTGCAACTGATGCCTGCAAGCATCTCTTGAATGGCCTCGAGCCACTCCTCAGTCTTTACCACATTCTCTATCCCGTGGTACATCGGCGGGGACAGATTCTTGAAGGCAATCAACCAATTTGATCGCGGGTTTGGCTGTTGGGTTGGGGCCTGCTGATCTCTGAAGGCATTGAGGATGACCGTCAGAGTCTGCCCCATCTCCGTCTGCTGGAAAGGTGTGGCAGTAGGAGGGGAAGGGATCACATCTTGTGGTACAACAACCTATGGGGGCTGCATAAATATAAGGTTTATATTAGGATTGGCCTAACTCATTGCTTAAATGGACTATTTTCTGTGACCTTTACACATGGGCACACCATTGCTTCTATTGAATAGTTTGTCTGCAAACTAATGCCCGAGCGGGGTCTTTCAGTGGTGTGGACTACTTCTCAATGATCGTTTATATAGTGATACCAGTTTGTAACACCACTCAACACCGTCAGCATTCCAACAATTCTAAGTCAAAGAGTTGAGTGGCATTGAGACCACTCAACGCTGCATTGAGTGGCGTTGAGACCACTCAACACCAACATCATCCCACATAGTTTAAGTAAAACAGCTTCGAGTGCGTTGAGACCACTGAATGGCGCGTTGAGTGGCATTGAGTTCAGTCGATGCTTCGTCAAATGGCGTCGAGATTACTCGATGCCTAAAATTTCTCGAATATTCCGAAGTTCAATTCGTTGAGATCACTCGACGCCTTTTCAAATGGCGTCAAAATCACTCGATGCTTTCCGAGCTTGAGTCAATTATCTTCACTCAATATGTGTGCGAGGTGTCTTGCATGAAATGAGATGTTACAAATTACCCCGGCTCTACTGCCCACTTGAACAGTCTTCTGGACACTTCAATTCCATCTTTTCAAGGTTTGTGAGGAGAGGCAATTGAGTAGGCACCTTAATAGTTTTGATCTGGAAATATGGCTTGAGATTTCTCACCGAAAACATCAGGGCCGAGGCTATCTTGTCTTCTATGTGATATCTAGTTTCAATGTTGAATAGTACCTTACTGATATATTACACTGGGTGTTGTACACCTCCCTCTTCTTTGACCAGAACTGAACCGAGGGCGCGTGTTGATACTTCTAGGTACAAACATAGGGATTCTCTGATGACAAGATTCAAGAGTAGTGGGGGAAAGGCCAATTATTGTCTGAGATTCTTGAAAAATCCAAGCACTCGTCCTCCCATTAAAACCATTATTGCAAGCCCTGCGAAGAGCTTTGATGAACAGGAGGTACTTGTCCCTAATTCAGGCTAGGAAGCAAGAGAGTGTGACTATCCTCCCATTAAGACATTGAATTTCTTTTATGGTGTGAGGGGAAACATTTCCCCCAATGCCTTGATCTTTTCAAGGTTGGCCTTAATTACCCGACCTGTTATCATGAAATCCAAGTATTTTCATAATGTCATACTGAACATGAACTTGGAGGGATTGAGCCGCATCGAGAAGTAATGGAGAAGTTAAGAACACTTGTCCAAATCTTCTAGGTTGTTACTTCGGTAAATGTTATTTACTAACACTTTGTTGATATACACCTCAATGACATCTATGATGAGATCTCTAAACACTTTATTCATTATCCTCCAGTATGTTGCGCCAACATTCTTAAGTCTAAACGACACCACCTTATAACAATATACCCCATAGTTCGTTTGGAAGGCAATATGCTCTTCGTCAGCGGGATTCATCTAGATCTAATTGCACATAGAGTATACATCTATGAAATTTAAAAGCACGTGGCCTGCGGTTATATCAATGAGCTGATCATTCAGTGGGAGAGGGAAACTATCTTTTGGAAAGGCTTGGTTTAGGTTGCTATAGTCAATGCATATTCACCACTTTTCAGAGGTCCGTGGGATACTATACTTCTCAAATTAACCGAGCCCCATGAGTTTTTCCACTCCTTTTTGATGGCATGTAGTCATTTCAGGGCAAGTTGCACTTCTTCAAGATTACAACCGCAATTGACTTCTTCAAGTCTACCACAGGCATGTTCTCAGGACTTCATGTGAACACATCCAAATTTCCATAGAGAAAGTCTACATATGTTAAATTTTCTCAACGTGGTCAGCAAGATAGCCCAAACGCCAAATTAATATCTTCGGAACTACCCAGTTCTCACGTTGAACCAGCGGAAAACCCGAGGACCAGAGGTTTCACCCAATAAACAATGGAAGCACAAGCAGATCTTTTATACATTCACTTCTTTACAATCCGAGGCATACATAGCGAGACATGATTTCGCTAGTATTACAGCTGTAAACAGAAAGCACAAAAAAAAACAAGTCGGGCGGACAGCACCGGAGTCCGCCGAGACCGCGAGGTCGCCGAGGTCGCCGAGTCCGCTGAGATCTCCCAAGCTAAGCTGCAATCCGCCGAATAGCCACGGAGTCCGCCGAAGCCGCGAGGCCGCGCGGACACACCGTTATTCGCCTCCTGCTGAACTTGAACTGAGGAACACCCCTACCCGCCTGAAGCCGGCGGACAGGTTATTGAAGCTGGCAAAGATGAAACAGAACTGACGAGCCGCAGAACGACCTCCTGCTGAGTCCGCAGAGACCGCACACTTCCAAGCACTTGACCGAAGTCACAGCCAAACTCCTGGCTCCTTGAAGTTATCCGCGCGACCTGCACACAGCAAACCGTCAGCCTGAAACAATCCGCGCGGACTGACAAACACAGACCGCAGCTCCTTGCACAACTCAACTTACTGTTCACTCAAGTTACTTTGGTTTTTTGTAGACCTGCCAGGGGGGTCCTATTTATAGGCGAGGGGAGGAGTGTGGTCACCGCCCTAGAGATAGAGACACCGCCCCAGCCCGCGCGATTGCAAAACTCCGTCCGCCGAGTCCGCAAGGACTTAGCCGGACACCAAGGAAAACCGCCAGGAGCAAGGCAACCATTGACGAACCCTCTCCAGTCCGCCCAAGCTAAGCGGACAAGGCATCAGCCCGCAAAGCTCCAACCACTGCAGGACAGCAAACCCCCTTCAATGGCTGTCCGCACCAACCCGAGGCAGTCCGCAAGACTCACACCTCAATCCTCCACAAGTCCACGCCCAAAGGCAGCTAGCAACAGTCCGCCCGGTCACAGCGGACTTGGCGGATACGGCGGACACACTGAACTTGGCACAAAGTGTGACCAAGCCCAAAACCATCAAGCGCCAATGCGAGCATGGCGGACGCAAATCCCCGTCCGCCAAAAAACCAAGCACAGACCGCCAGCAGTCCGCAAGCTCCTCGCACTCCTGCCCCATCGCAGCGGTCATATCCCGGACTCCAAAACCAGGTCGCCAAAATGATCTCCACAGCAAAGCACCTACTGTGCCACCAGAGCTCGACAAGGCCTCAGCCAAGCTCTAAGCTCAGTCCGCAACAGCCAAAACCGTGGACACGCCAGTCCGCAAGCTTCCTGCGAACATGAGCCAACCCGCCTGTCAGTACAAGCTTGCACCCGCGGCCACTGAGCAATGCACCAGTCCGCAAGCCTCTCTATGCAAACAACCCGCTCAGAACAGCCGGCTTTCCACTAGACCTTCCACCAGGCCGCACAACACAGTCTGCCCAGTCCGCCCAGTCCGCCAATGCTGTCCGCCCAGGCCGCCCAGCCTGTCCCGTCACCCACTTCCACTTCACAAATTTCAACACTCCCCCTTGAAGTGAGAAGTGGTGACCAAGCCCAGCAAGCTGCGCAAGCGTTCAAAGGGCCCCTTCGACAGTGGCTTCGTGAAGATGTCAGCAAGATTATCTTCACTCCGAACATGCCCGACCAGCAGAGACCCTTCCAACACCTTCTCCCTGATGAAATGGTGATCAATCTCTATATGCTTGGTCCTGGCGTGACACACTGGATTGTTAACCAGTTTGAGAGCACTCTCATTGTCACCCCGGAGTAAAGTAGGCCCTTGCACTTCTTCATGGACATCCTCTATAAGCCTCCTCAACCAAACGGCTTCCCGAGTAGCCAAGGCCGAAGCCTTATACTCCGCCTCCGTGGTTGAAACCGACACCGAGTCCTGCTTCTTGCTACACCACGAGATGCTAGCTGAGCCGCAAGTGAACACATAACCTGAAGTAGACCTCCGATCATCCGAATCACCGCCATAGTCAGCATCCGTGTACCCGAGCAATGCAAACTCCGCGTCCCTTTCATAGAGGAGTCCCATCTCAGAAGTCACCTTGACATACTTCAGAATCCCCTTTGCTGCCACTAGATGAGATTGCCTTGGTTCAGCCATAAACCGACTTACTCGGCCAACAGCATAAGCTATATCCGGCCTTGTAATCGTCAGACAAATCAAGCTTCCAACAAGAGCCCTGAATACCAAGGGATCATGAAGAACCCTTCCCTCATCTCGTCGAAGCTTCAGCCCAGATTCCAGTGGAGTAGAGTACTTATTCCCTTCGCCCATGAGGAACCACTTCACAATGCGATCAGCATACCCTTTCTGGCTAATGAGAATCCTGCACTCCTTCCTCTCCACTTCCAGACCGAGAAAGTGATGCAACTCTCCCAAGTCTTTCATCTCGAAGCGTATAGCAAGCTCAGCCCTGAGCCTTGCTACTTCCCCCTCCGAATTCCCTGTGATAATCATGTCATCCACATACAGCAGGACCAAGACACGAAGCTCTCCCTTCTTCTTGACGAACAAGCTTGAATCTGAGTTAGAAGCAAAGTATCCACAGAATTGCAGGTACTCTGCAATCTTCCCATACCACGCTCTAGGAGCTTGCTTCAACCCGTAGAGAGCCTTCCTGAGTTTGCAGACATAGTCCGGATGCTTTTCAGAGACAAAACCAAGCGGCTGATCCATGAAGATGTCCATGTCAATCTCTCCGTAAAGAAAGGCATTCTTCACATCGAGTTGCCACAACCTCCATCCCTTGCTAGCAGCCAAGGCGATCACCACTCTTACAGAAGTCATCTTCGCCACTGGACTAAATGTCTCCTCATAGTCTTCTCCATACTGCTGTGAGAATCCTCTAGCGATCAGGCGAGCCTTGAAACGATCAATGCTCTCATCAGCCTTCTTCTTCAACTTATACACCCACTTGCAAGTAACCGGAGTAATGTGATCAACCTTGGGCACAAGGTCCCAGGTTTCATTCTTCTTCAGAGCATCAATCTCTTCCTTCATGGCACCTTCCCACTCCTTCACTCCAGTGGCCTCGTTGAAGTTTGCAGGCTCTCGCTCATCCAGGGGACCTGCAAAGAAGCAGGAGGCAAAGCTCACTGCATTCCCATCACAGTACCGAGCCGGTGGCTTAACCACCCTCTTTGATCTCCGAATGATTGGCTCCTTGCTCACGGCTTCCGTTGCTTCTTCAGGCTCCACTCCTATCTGGGGCAAGCATTGAGCAGTGCTCCCCCTGCTTCCTGAGCTAGAAGGCTCAGCCTCGGAGTTCGAAGCAACAGGAGCTGCTAGTGAAACAGCAAGCTCCTCTTCCAAGCCTTCAGCAGCCACCACCGGTGCTTCCTCAACCTTGCTACCTCCGGTTAGCTCCACCGAGCCACCTCCATATGACGTCAGCTTGTCAAAGACAACGTCTCTTGATACCACAAACTTCTTCATCACAGGGTCCATGCATTTCCATCCCTTCTTCCGCTCATCGTAGCCAACAAAGACAAGTTTCCTTGCCTTCGCATCCAGCTTTGTCCGTGAAGCATCCGGGACATGCACATAGCAAGTTGAGCCGAACACCCTAAGGTGTCCCACACTCGGCTTCTCCTTCAGCAACAGCTCAACTGGAGTCTTCATGTTGATAGGGCTAAGTGGCATCCGGTTGATAACATAAGCAGCACAAGACATTCCCTCCGCCCAAAAGGACCTTGGGATATCTTTCGCATGAAGCCAGCATTTGCATGTCTCCGTCAGATGACGGATCTTCCGCTCCGCTACCCCATTTTGTTGTGGAGTGTGGGCACAAGTAAGCTCCCGTTGGATCCCGTGCTTCCTGAAGAAGTTAGAAAACTCGGAGGAGACAAACTCACCCCCGTTATCAGTTCTAAGCTTCTTAATCCGCAAGTCAAGCCGGCCTTCTACCAACTCCTTAAACTCCACAAACAAACGGAAAGCTTCCGACTTCTCCTTTAAGAAGTACACCCAAGTATACCTTGAGTAGTCATCAACCAAGACAAGCATGTATCTGCTTCCACCAAGGCTGGCAGTAACCGTCGGTCCCATCAGGTCGCCGTGAATACACTCCAATGGTTTCTTGCTCTTTGTTTGTGATTTATCAAACGGAAGGCGATGTGCCTTACCATATTGACAGCCCGCACAAACATGCCCATCACCAAAGGAGGACAACTTCGGCAACCCCCTCACCAGACTTCTACTAGCCATCGCCTTCAGCTTGTCCATGCCAACATGCCCCAGCCTCTCATGCCAGATAGCAGCACTATCATTGGCCCTCATTCTATCAACATAAGCATTGGTGGAAAGAACAAACAAGTTCTTCACCCTCCTCCCAACATGAGCAACATCAGCCTTTACTGCTGATACGTTGCGAAGGAACCTCACGTCTGTTGGCCCAAATAGAACGTGATACCCAGCGTCCACCGCATTGGTCACCGAGAAGAGGTTCTTCTTCATGCCAGACACGTGATACACACTCCTTAACGTGAGTGGCCCCTGATCACTACCCAAAGACACGACCCCCTCTTTCTCTACTGCATAAACAGTATTATCAGCAGTGATAATAGCTTCATTACCTGAGTACGCCTGCATGGAGGTGAACTTCGACTTGTCTCCGGTGAGGTGATGACCACACCCGGAGTCCACGATCCACTCGCTGTTGAAGTCCTCACCAGTGGCCTCGTTGAAGATTGCAGGCTCTCGCTCATCCAGAGGACCTGCAAAGAAGCAGGATACAAAGCTCACTGCATTCCCATCACAGTACCGATTCGGTGGCTTAACCACCCTCTTCGATCTCCGAAGAATCGGCTCCTTGCTTACGGCTTCCGTTGCTTCTTCGGGCTCCACTCCTACCTGGGGCAAGAATTGAGTAGTGCTCCCCCTGCTTCCTGAGCCAGAAGGCTCAGCCTCGGAGTTAGAAGCAACAGGAGATGCTGGTGAAACAGCAAGCTCCTCTTCCAAGCCTTCAGCAGCCACCACCGGTGCTTCATCAACCTTGCTACTTCCAGTTAGCTCCACCGAGCCACCACCATATGACGTCAGCTCGTCAAAGACAACGTCTCTTGATACCACAAACTTCTTCGTCACAGGGTCCATGCATTTTCATCCCTTCTTCCGCCCATCGTAGCCAACAAAGACAAGTTTCCTTGCCTTCGCATCCAGCTTTGTCCGTGAAGCATCCGGGACATGCACGTAGCAAGTTGAACCGAACAACCTAAGGTGTCCAACACTCGGCTTCTCCTTCAGCAACAGCTCAACTGGAGTCTTCATGTTGATAGGGCTGAGTGGCATCCGGTTGATAACATAGGCAGCACAAGACATTCCCTCCGCCCAAAAGGACCTTGGGATATCTTTCACATGAAGCCAGCATTTGCAGGTCTCCATCAGATGACGGATCTTCCGCTCCGCTACCCCATTTTGTTGTGGAGTGTGGGCACAAGTAAGCTCTTGTTGGATCTCGTGCTTCCTGCAGAAGATAGAAAACTCGGAGGAGACAAACTCACCCCCGTTATTAGTTCTAAGCTTCTTAATCCGCAAGCCAAGCCGGCCTTCTACCAACTCCTTAAACTCCACAAACAAACGGAAGGCTTCTGACTTCTCCTTAAAGAAGTACACCCAAGTATACCTTGAGTAGTCATCAACCAAGACAAGAATGTATCTGCTTCCACCAAGGCTGGCAGTAACCGTCGGTCCCATCAGGTCATCATGAATACACTCCAATAGTTTCTTGCTCCTTGTTTGTGATTTATCAAACAGAAGGTGATGTGCCTTACCGTATTGACAGCCCGCGCAAACATGCCCATCACCAAAGGAGGACAACTTCGGCAACCCCCTCACCAAACTTCTACTAGCCATCGCCTTCAGCTTGTCCATGCCAACATGCCCTAGCCTCTCATGCCAGATAGCAGCACTATCATTGGCCCTCATTCTATCAACATAAGCACTGGTGGAAAGAACAAACAAGTTCTTCACCCTCCTCCCAACATGAGCAACATCAGCCTTAACCGCTGATACGTTGCGAAGGAACCTCACGTCTGTTGGCCCAAACAGAACGTGATACCCAGCGTCAACCACATTGGTCACCGAGAAGAGGTTATTCTTCATGCCCGACACGTGATACACACTCCTTAACGTGAGTGGCCCCTGATCACTACCCAAAGACACGACCCCCTCTTTCTCTACTGCATAAACAGTATTATCAGCAGTGATAATAGCTTCATTACCTGAGTACGCCTGCATGGAGGTGAACTTCGACTTGTCTCCGGTGAGGTGATGACCACACCCGGAGTCCACGATCCACTCGCTGTTGAAGTCCTCAGCAGACAAGGCCCGGGCACAAGTGCCCGTCATAAAAGCTCCGCCCCATCCTGTGTCTTCACTTCTCGAGCAAGCTTCCTCCTTTCCCGCAGCATGCCCAGGCTGCAGTTTGACCTTGCAGTCCCGCTTGAAGTGCCCTCGCTGATGACACCGGTAGCACTTCAGATTCTTCTTCCAGTCCTTAGGAGCATTGCTCCTCTCCGGCAGATATGAAGTTGAAGTCTCCTTCTCACCAGCGGCCTGCACCTTCTTCTTCTTCTTCCCTTCCCATCCTTTCTTCTTGCCTGAGAAGAGAGCTTCGATGCCTTCCTGATTCAGGTTCACTCCAGCCATCTGCCTTGCTAAGCTCTCCTGCGAGGCAAGCAGATTCTCCAGCTCCAGCACAGACGACTGAGTAGCCTACCCTTGAACATATGTGACAAAGGCCACATACTCCTTCCGCAAGCCGCGGATAATGTGCCTTTTCATCTTAGCCTCAGATATCGGCTCATCAGGATCCAGTGCCGACAGCTCAGCACACAAGCTCTTCATCTTTAAGAAGTACTTGGAGATGGAAAGGTCTCCCTGAGTTGCCCTGGCCAACTCATTCTCCAGGAACTGAAGCCGCGCCACATTCTTCCTATTGAACAACTCATCAATGGTTGTCCAAATATCAGCAGCCGACTCACACCCAACGATGTGATCAAACAGTTCCGGAGACACAGCTCTCTTCAGAATGAACTCCGCCTTAGAATTTGTTCTTCTTCAGAGCCTAACCTGCTCAGCAGTACCGAAAGCAGCAGTCACTTCCTGTCTGTCGTCACCACCGACGACTTCCCACAGCTCCTCGCCAAGAAGATAACTCTTCATGCACGACTTCCACTTCTTGAAGTTAGTCGGCGTTAAGAGTTCAATGCCAAGACCTCTTGCAAAACTCCCTTCCATTGCAACACCTGTTGGCACCCTTTCAGAAGCTCCGAGCAACAACACGGGTTGAGCACCACTCAATCACTGAGTAACAACGCTGGTTGACTTCCGCTCACACAACTGAACCTGGCTCTGATACCATGTTAAATTTTCTCAACGTGGTCAGCAAAATAGCCCAAACGCCAAATTAATATCTTCGGAACTACCCAGTTCTCACGTTGAACCAGCAGAAAACCAAGGAACAAGGGTTAATCCCAACAAATAATGGAAGCACAAGCATGTCTATTATTCATTCACTTCTTTACACCACGAGGCATACATAGCGAGACATGATTTCGCTAGTATAACCGCTGTAAACAGAAAGCACCAAAAAAACAAGCCGGGCGGACAGCACCGGAGTCCGCTGAGACCGCCGAGGTCGCCGAGGTCGCCGAGTCCGCTGAGATCGCCCACACTTAGCTGCAATCCGCCGAAAAGCCATGGAGTCCGCCGAAGCCGCGAGGCCGCGCGGACACACCGTTATTCGTCTCCTGCTGAGCCTGAACTGAGGAACACCCCCTACCCGCCTGAAGCCGGCGGACAGGTTATTGAAGCTGGCAAAGATGAAACAGAACTGACAAGCCACAAAGTTACCTCCTGCTGAGTCCGCAGAGACCGTACACTTCCAAGCACTTGACCGAAGTCACAGCCAAACTCATGGCTCCTTGAAGCAAACCGCGCGACCTGCACACAGCAAATGTCAGCACTGAAACAATCCGCGCAGACTGACAAACAGAGACTGCAGCTCCTTGCACAACCCAACTTACTGTTCACTCAAGTTACTTAGGTTACTGTAGATCTGTCAGGGGGTCCTATTTATAGGCAAGGTGAGGAGTGTGGTCACCGCCCAAGAGATAGTGACACCGCCCCAGCCCGCGCGATAGCAAAAACACCGTCCGCCGAGTCCGCAAGGACTTAGCCGGATACCAAGGAAAACCGCCAGGAGCAAGGCAACCATTGGCGAACCCTCTCCAGTCCGCCCAAGCTATTCGGACAAGGCATCAGCCCGCAAAGCTCCAACCACTGCAGGACAGCAAACCCCCTTCAATGGCTGTCCGCACCAACCCGAGGCAGTCCGCAAGACTCACACCTCAATCCGCCACAAGTCTACGACCAAAGGCAGATAGCAACAGTCCGCCCGGTCATAGCGGACTTGGCGGATACGACGGACACCATGAACTTGGCACAAAGTGTGACCAAGTCCAAAACCATCAAAGGCAAATGCGAGCATGGCGGACGCAAACCCCCGTCCGCCAAACACCGAAGCACAGACCGCCAGCATTCTGCAGGCTCCTCGTACTCCTGCCCATCACAGCAACCTTCCCCGGACTCCAAAATCAGTCCGCCAATCGATCTCCACAACAATGCACCTGCTGTAACACCAGAGCTCGACAAGACCTCATCCAAGCTCTAAGCTCAGTCTGCAACAGCCAATACCGCGGACACATCAGTCCGCAAGCTTCCCGCGAATATGAGCCAACCCGCCTATCAGCACAAGCTTGCACCCGCGGCCACTGAGCAATGCACCAGTCCGCAAGCCTCCATCCGCTCAGGCCGCTCCTTGGCAAAGCCAAACAGCAAACACCCTATCCGCAGAAACCAGGCCGCATAGTCCGCGGACTCCATGCAACAAGCCGCTCAGAAGACAGCCGGCTTTCCACTAGACCTTCCACCAGGCCGCACATCACAGTCCTCCCAGTCCGCCTAGTCCGCCAAAGCTGTCCGCCCAGGCCGCCCGGCCTGTCCCGTCAACCACTTCCACTTCATAAATTTCAACACACCATGTTTTCAGGAATCATCAGTGTTTAGTGCACTAGCCCCAACACTTAATAAAAAGACCATTGTTCCTACAGAATTGAGGACAGCTGACAGCAACGCTGTTAAGCTTGTACTTAAAAGAAGATACAATAGATATGAGTGCTGGTGTTGTGGCAAAGTGGGCCATTATGCCATTGATTGTTGGCACAACACTAATGTGAAGAAAAATGCTAGCTTACCTGTCAGAAAGGATGCATGCAAGCATGTCAAATTTCAATCTAACCTGAACCTAGAACCCAATAACTGTTGGGGTTCTAAGGTTAGGTAATTTTATTTGATGCAGGTAAGTCCAAGTGACCATACCCCAATATGGTACTTGGACAGTGGATGTTCCAGGCACATGACTGGAGCTAGAAGGTTGCTAAAGGACTTTACTCCCACATTGGATGGACCCAAAGTTATCTTTAGTGGATCAGAAAAGAGAGTAATCAAAGGTTTTGGTAAAATTTCTAATAACTCAATCACTATCACTCAAGTGGCTTATGTGAAAGGTTTAAAACATAATCTAATAAGCATAATTCAACTAAGTGATCTTGGTTATGACACTTCTTTTATTAAGAATTGGTGTCAGATTAGAAGGACAAGTGATCAAGAGGTTATCTTGATAGGCTATAGAAAAGGAAATGTCTATTGTCTAAATTTTGTGGGTAAGAATAAAGATTCTCCTGTTTGCCTAGTTGCAGATGAGAAAGCTTCTCATTGTGTCAAATGATACAAGAGGATAGCTCACCTTAACTACAAGACTATAGGTCAACTCTTTAGTAAAGAGTTAGTGATGAATGGTCCTAAGGTCAAGTGCATCAAGGAGGGTGTATGTTCAGCTTGTCAAAAGGGCAAACAGACCAAGACCTCCCTCCACAGTCTTGATACCAAATATTCAGTGAGGTGTTTGTACCTCCTGCATATGGATCTATTTGGTCCTATGCCAGTTCATAGTCTAGGTAGGAAAGTCTATACCTTTGTGGTTGTTGATGACATTTTCAGATTTGCCTGGGTATTCTTTCTAAGTAAGAAATCTGAAACTCCAACTGTCTTCCAAACATTTGTTAAGCAAATACAGAATGAATTCAACAGTTCTATGGTTAGGATTAGAAGTGACCATGGGACTGAGTTTCAGTCTGAATGCATGACAAAGTTTTGTGAAAAACTTGGGATTTATCAAGAATTCTCATCACATAGAACTCCCCAGCAAAATGGAATTGCTGAAAGAAAAAATAGAACACTTATTGAGGCTGGTAGAACACAACTAAGTGACACATCTATCCCAAAATATTTCTAGGCTGAGGCAGTAAACACTACCTGTCATGTTCTCAATAGATCTTCCATCAACAAAAACCACAAGAAGACTCCCTATGAGATTCTGAAGGGTATAAAACTATGCATATCCTACTTTAGGTTCTTTGGTAGCAAGTGTTATGTACTTAACAATGGAAAGTCTTATTTAACTAAGTTTGCTGTCAAGTCTCAAGAAGGGATATTTGTTGGATACAACAAAAATAGTATGGCATACAAGATCTATAACTTGACTACTCAAGCTGTAGAAGAATCTGTCCATGTAGTCTTTGATGAATCTAAGCTAATCAACTGTGAGCTATCTAACACTTCTTCTAGCTCTACAGGTTTGAAGGAAAAGATGGACAAGCTAACCATTAGTGAAGGCCAACCTACAAGACAGGATGAAGAAAATGATGGATGCTGTCCAAGGGGAGTACAAGACCCACAAGCTGATGATAAAGACAATGAAGTACAACTTGGTGGGGAGAATGGAGGAAATCAAGTTGAGGATAGATTGCCTCCAGTAATTAGACATCTAAGGGATCATCCAGCACACCAAATCATTGGTGATCCAAGACATGGTGTTCTAACCAAAAGCAAGAGCTTGAACATAGTTCTATGCTCAAGCTTCCTGTCCCGGATGGAACCCAAGAAATTTGAAGAGGCCATGCAAGACCCAAATTGGATTGATGTCATGTAGGAAGAGCTGAATCAATTCAGAAGATGTAAAGTCTGGAAGTTGGTTCCTAAACCAAAGAATCACAATGTCATAGGGACTAAGTGGATCTACAGGAACAAGTTAGATGAAAATCGCATTATAGTCAAGAACAAAGCCAGACTGGTAGCAAAAGGCTACAGGCAGGAAGAAGGAATAGACTTTGACCAGACATTTGCCCCAGTGGCAAGGTTGGAAGCAATAAGGTTGTTCCTTGCCTATGCAGCTTACCAAGGGGTTCAAGGTATTCCAGATGGATGTAAAGTCAGCATTTTTGAATGGTGACTTAAAAGAGGAAGTTTATGTTGAACAACCTTCATGTTTTGTATATCCTCTTTATTCTAACTATGTTTATATGCTTAAGAAAGCTCTATATGGATTGAAACAAGCTCCTAGGGCTTGGTATGAAACACTGTCTACCTTCCTCATTGAGAACAAATTCTCAAGAGGGAAAATAGACAAAACTCTATTCCTAAGGGAATCAAAAGACAAGATCATCCTAGTTCAGATATATGTTGATGACATTATCTTTGGATCAACTGAAAACAACCTTTGTAGAAAGTTTACCAAACTTATACAAGGGAAGTTTGAGATGAGCAGCATGGGTGAGCTGAAATTCTTCTTGAGACTCCAAGTTAGACAGACTGATGATGGCTTATCCATATCCCTGTCTAAGTTCACCAAGGAGTTAATTAAGAAATATGGCATGGAGTCATCCTCCACCATGAGAACTCCAATGGGGTCAAGTATGCATATAGGCAAAGATGATGCAGGAAAACCTGTAGATGAGTCTTTGTATAGAGGGATAATTGGTTCCCTTCTTTACTTCACTGATAGCAGACCAGACATCATGTATGTTACATGTGTCTGTGCTAGGTATCAAGCTTGCCCAAAAGAATCTCATTATTTTGATGTCAAAAGAATTTTGAGATATCTTAAGGACACACCAAATCTTGTCCTTTGGTACCGTAAGAATAAAGATTTTCTGCTAACAGGTTATTCAGATGCAAACTTTGTAGGATGCAAAGAAGATAGGAAAAGCACCACTGGCACATGTCAGTTCCTAGGTGCAAGATTGGTGTCATGGAGCAGTAAAAAGCAGACAATGTGGATATATCCACTGCTGAGTTAGAATATATAGCTGCAGGCAGTTGCTATGCTCAGCTGTTATGGATACAACATCAACTTGAAGACTATGACATCAAGGTAAGTAGAACTCCATTATATTGTGATTCTACTAGTGTCATATCTATTGCTAGAAATCCTGTTTCACATAGCAGAACTAAGCACATAGAAATCAACTTTCATTTCATTAGAGATCATGTTGAAAAAGAAGATATAAGTTTAGAATTTGTCAACACTGATAATCAAATTGCTGACATGTTCACCAAACCACTAGATGAAACTAAATTCAATTACTTTAAAATTGAATTAGGTATGTTGAACCTGGAATAATCTGATAGACCTAGAAAATCAAAAGGTAGGTAAAATTTCTAGGTTTCTAGAAAATTTGTAAAATTTCGGCTAAGTTAAACTGTGTCGACACTACAATACGTGTGTCGACACTATCAACTAGTTGTGTCGACAAAAGAAAACTTTGTGTCAACACAGCGCTGCCGAGACTTTAGAATCTCCGTCGCAACCTAGATAGTCTGCGTCGACACAAGTAACCAAGTATCGACACATAAGATTCTAAGTTTAGGCGTGTCATTTGAACTTCCTTCCTCTAGAATCCTATAAATAGGAGAAAGCAAAATACTGTTGACTATGCAATACAGAACGAAAAACAATGGCGCCAAAGATGCAAGAGAACATCAACGAGGGTTATGAGCTGGTTCGACAAGCTTTTGATGATGCAAATCAGGACATCAAGGAGGTAATTTATTTAATCACAATGGCTGGATTAGAATATATGGTGTCTGAACCAACCGAAATATGGAAAAAAAAGTTCTTGAGTTCTACTCGAATGCTTATCTAGATTCAACTGGCACCAAAATCAAATCCACAGTTCAGGGTCAGATGCTCAAAGTCACAATAAAGCGTCTAAGGAAAATCCTTTGTCTTCCCAAAATCAAACAAGAAGATGAACTAGATTCTTCGATGACAGCTAGTGCACTAACCTGGTGTGGCTTATCTCCATCCACCAAGATTGGAGCAGCAATAATTCGGAAGGTAATGAACTCCTAAGGTAAATTCCTCTCCGAAATTCTAGGAAAGTAATTTTGTGTAAACCTGGTGGACATGATAGGATCTCAGCCTACATGTTTAGTCGCATGACCAGGATTATATTCAAAGTAAAGACTGACTGGGCTGCAGTTATGTTTGAGAAAATTAAGGAAGGGATTAAGAAGCCCAATCTTGGTGGACTACTTAGCCTCTATATGGCTACTTGTATTCCAGAAACACTAAGCCCAAAGTCTGGTACTAAGATAAATCATATGAGGAGAATGGACTTAAGAATACTGTCCAGGTGGGATAGAGTGTTGACCAAGGATGTCTCTACACCTCAGAAACACATGAAAATGGTTCAGAAGAAGAAAACTCCAACCAAGATAGCTGAATCTTTCAGTGATTCAGAGGAGGAAGTTATCTTCAGCTCAGATGAAGATGGACAAGAAAGCACAAGAAAATCTCCTACTCTAGAAACTGGCACTGATGGTAAGTTGCAGGGGGAGCACATTCCTACACACAATATCTCTGTGGATCAGTTCCAGGAGGAGACTATTTGAATTCCCGATCAACAAGTGATATCAACTTCAGGGGGAGATAATGCGCAGAATACAGATGTCCAAACAGATGAATTAGACAGTGAAATAGCCAATCTATCTATAATGGAGGTAGTATAGGAAATAACTCAAGCTGCCAAAGGCACTATGAGTGATGCACAGGACGTGCACATGAATGTTATTTATCAACATAACCAAGACAAAGTTCATGTGAATGAAATAACTATGAAAGAAAACTTTGAATTCCAGGGGGATCCATCTGTTGGGTAAAAGAAAGTTATGAAAGAAATTGTACCTAATTACCTAGAGGGGGAGGGGGGTGAATAGGTGACTAAATCTTTTTTAAACTTTTAGGCAGATTGCAAATAATATCACAGATTTATAATTACTTCTTCACAGCAAACAATCAGCAATCACAGAATAAAGCATGCACACAGTGAACACACAGATTTATAGTGGTTCCCCAAGTTTTGGGTACATCCACCTTCCCCCTTCGCCTATCTAGTAGTGTAGTAGATTCGGCCAAACTCCTTCACTATTCCTCAGATCCTCAGATCTTACACTCAGAACCCCAACTAGGTTCCTACATCTCAGGCCCAAGGCCCTACAACTCAGTCTTCACCAAGACCTACACTCAGCCTTCAACAAGGCCTACACTCAGCCACAAGGCCTACACTCAGAGATAAGAATCTCCTACACTCAGGCACACAGGCCCTACCACTCAGCCTTTATAATTGCAGGCTTACAACTCAGATCCCTAAGGATCCTACAAAAAATTAAGAATACAAAGTATATACCTACAACTCAGAATAAGAGAGAAGAGTTGATAGGTTCTTGATGAGTTCTTGAAAGAACTCTGCTGAGATCAACCTCACTTGGCTTTCTTCAAAGCTTCTTGAATGTAGAACAATATGATTGATACTCTCTGCAGCTGATTTTCAATCACTGCAACTTAAGAATCAGAACTAGGTCTGAAACTTTCTTCACAGGCTGGTTCCAACAGCTGTCTTCTTGGAAGGAGCTCTCTCTCTCTCTCCAACTACTTGGATCTTCACTTGAAGGTCTTCAATGAATTGCTTTTCAACAACTTGTTATCTGTAGAATGTATAAGCCTTTATATAGACTTTCTTCATGGTGACTGGCTGATCCGGTTCCTAACGACTTTCTGACAACTCTGACAGTTGCAGTAGACCGGCTGGAATGGCAGCTGTCAAGTCATCCAGTCACTTCTTGAAATATTTGTAACTGTCTGAAAGTGTCGAGACAGTCTGTCTTTAAGTGTCGACACTTATAGACTAAGTGTCGACACAAGTAGACTAAGTGTCGACACTAGCCTTCAAGGTGTCGACACAACTCCTTGTGTTGTAGAATTTACTTCTCGACACTGCTTCTCCAGAATATGTCGACACTGATATTGTGTGTCGACACAACTCCTTGTTCTTCAGTACTTAGTTGAATTCTTATAAGTGTCGACACAACTCCTTTGTGTCGACACATCTTCTTGTGTTGAACTTGTTCAATGTCGACACATCTTCTTGGTGTCGACACATGCCTTCTGTGTTGATACTTGCTGGGTGTCGACACTTCTCCTTGTGTCGACACATTCTTCTTATGTTGAGACTTTGGCTGAGTGTCGACACTTCTCCTTTGTGTCGACACTTGTACTTAGAATTTGTTGAACTTTGCTGAGTGTCGACACAGCCTCCTAGTGTCGACACTTTCTTCTTGTATTGAGACTTCTGCTGAGTGTCGACACATTCTTTATTATGTCGACACTTATACTTAGACTCTGCTGAAATTTGCTGAGTGTCGACACAGCCTCCAAGTGTCGACACTTTCTGATGTAGACAAAGTTCCTCTAGGTGTCGACACTGCTGCTAAGTGTCGACACAGCTTCACTGGACTTTTCTTCATTGAGTGTCGACACAGCATGTATGTGTCGACACTTTCTGTCTGGTGTCAACTCTGCATCTCTGGTGTCGACACAATTACTCCCAGTGTCGACACTGCTTCTCTCGGTGTCGACACAAGTCTTCTTAAGTGTCGACACTTTCCTTCTGGGTGTCGACACATGGACTTAGAAACTTTTCAGCTTTCCCTGTAAATACTTGACCTGCACAACTAAACTCAAAACACATCAAATATATTTTGATGTATATCATTGAGTAGGGTGAGGCTTCTTCAAATCAGGTACATTCATTCCAATGTACCCAACAATCTCCCCCTATTTGGATAAGTCATAACCCTTAGTCAATGATATACACCATACATAACAAAATTACAGTATGATGAAAAACAGGATTATGCAATCAGGGAAAACATAAACATGTATTAAAACAAAACATGTATATACCAATATCTCAGAATAATTATGTAATAGAATTAACACACATCACATAGTTCTAAGAACTTCATCACTTTCATTATCCAAAAGTTTACAGAAAGGTTTAATACAAGTGATTACACATGTAAACTAAAGATAAATTCTATTCTATTTCTGCTCAGCCTCCTTGATAACTATGCCATTTCCAGATTATATCTTTGCTTGAACAGGGGCTTCAGCATCTTCAGCAGCAACAGGCTTCTTGCCTTTAAGATCCTTCTTTGTCTGCTCTTCAGCCTTGATCTTCTGCCTCTCAAAGTAATGATAAGGCTTGGGAAAGTACTTGCTAGGCTCCTGGGCAGTAGGAGGTAGCTTTCCCATCTTAGCCTTTCTCCTGTATTGCACAATGGCTTCTTGTCTGTTCTCATGCTTCCTCAACTCCAGTTCAGAATACCACTTGTTTCTATCTTGAATATTGTCTTTGGCAGCCTTCCATGCAGTTAGAATGATATTCCTGGAGGTGATGCTCCACTATTCAAAATCAGGCCTAAGTTCAGCTTGCTCTCTGAATCTCTTCTTAGACAATTGAGTCTCTTGTTCTTTGAGCAAAGCTTCTTGTTCTTTCAGTATGGCCTCTGTCACAGGCTGAACCACTTTTTCTATGATGACCTTCTGATTACCCTCAGGAGGGCTATACATTGATTGTATGTCTGCATGTATCATATCAAAGTCTGGTGGAGGATAAATTACTTGAGCCACTTCAGCTTGCTCCCCTCCAAGATAAGCAGGATTAATCCCAGACTCTGATACATTGTCATCATCACACAATGGAGGATATCCAAGGGTGGCTCTGATGGAATTAGAAATCTATTTTGCATGATCAGAGCTGGCTTTGACTAACACCCTCTCCCCCTTTATGACTTCTCTTTCAATGTGATCTCTTAGATCATCTTTCTGGAATCTTATTTGGGCATTTAGATAATTTACTCCATCCTTGTAAAAAGGTTTCAAACTTTGGAGTTTTTCAGTGATCAGCTTCTGAGAATCTTGAATTGCAGAAGTTACAGCAGTGAGGCTCTCTTGTAATGCTTTGTCAAATTCCTCTTTGGCAGTGGTCAGGGCTGCATTTTGGGCAGTTGCTATATTCTTTAATTCAGTTACAATAGCATTGTGGGAAGCTGTAAAATTATCATTCATTCTTATTTGATTCTCCAGAACATAGCCTTGCTTCACTTCAAGTTAATCCACTTGAGCTTTGATCTTCTCTTGATGAGTAGCTAGATAAACTACTGTATTCCCTCCTTTATGGAAGCAGTCAGTCATCTCTTTCTTATTCAGATTCATCTCAAATCTAATGGACTTAATATCTTGGGCAAAATCAAACTGCAGAGACTTATGCCCCTCATCCATATACTTTTCTATTGCTTGTCTTTGCTCATCAAGCTTGATCTGCATTGCAACCATCAGAGAACTGTAATCTGCAGATGGTGCTAGCTGTAGTGCAGGCTGTGGTGCAATTGTTTGCAGAGCTTTCTTGTAATTCTGGCTCCTTCCTTTAAAGACTTGAAATTTTCTCTTTTTGGCTCTTGCAGCCTCTTCATCTTCAGAAGCAGATGTGCTATCAATAGTCACTCTGTCCTTTGGGCTTGAAGGTAACTTCTTCTCAGTCCTTGTTGGTTGCTCAGCTTCCTTGGGCTTCTCAGACTCTTTGGCTGCAGTTTCCTCTATATTTTCTACTTGCTCCCCCTCAATGTTTACTTTCTCCCCCTCAGCAGCAGCACTTTCCTTCTCAAAGTCTGTTTGGAGTAGATCAGGGAATAGTTCTTCCAAAGTAAATTCTTGTTGAGGTTGTGGTGGAGATTCTCTTATCTCATCAATTACTTGATTTGGTTCCACTTGATCTGCAACAGATGTGTCCTCCATGACAACATCTTGGGGTTGGCTATGTGTTTGATTTTGCTGATTAACATTATGTAATGAATCAGACAAAACATTATCCTCTATAGGGAAAGCTAAGTTATTAATTTCAGTGAGTACCTCAAGTATTGTGTGGGTAGCTTGTTCACTTTCTAGAGGAGTTGGCTCATCCACCAGTAGAGGCTCCCCCTGGATTGGATCCTGGTGAAGTGGGCCTGCTGGTGGTAGCTCCCCCTGCCTGTTTGCATCTTCTTGTCTATCTGGAGACTTTCCAGCAGTTCCAGTTTCTTGTTCATCATCTGGGGTAAACACAACTTGCTCTTCAGAGCTACTAGAGGAATATTGAGTCACTGGGGCTGTCTTCTTCTTCTTCTTTAGGGGTGTTTCCTTCTCAGGAGTTGGCAGTTCTTTGGTCAAGACCCTATCCCACCTAGAGAAGATCCTGAGATCCATTCTTCTCATGTGGTTAATTTTGGATCCTGCAGCTTGGGTCATTACTTCTGGTATACTATCAGCCAAGTAAAGACTTAGAATCCTACCCAAATTGGGTTTCTTCATACTCTCCTTGATCTTCTCAAATACTACTACAGACCAATCAGTTTCTAATTTAAAAATAATCCTTGTCATGAGGCTAAACATGTGAGCTGAGATTCTGTCATGGCCTCCTGGCTTGCTCAGTATGACTTTCCCAACAATTTCAGAGAGAAATTTCCCTTGCATGTTCATCCCATTTCTATTGAACACTGATCCAATTTTCATGTTGGAATCCAGTCCACACCATGTTAATGCTTCCCTAGTTTTAGAAGCAGAAACATTTTCTTCTTCTTTTGTCCTAGGTAGTTGAAGTACCTTTCTCAGACTTTTGGGTGAGACCTTCACCTTTGCCTCATGAACTCTAGACTTTATCTTGAGTCCAGATTCGTCTAGGGTTGCTCCATTCAGAAATTCCAGAACTTATTTCTTTCATATCTTGGTCGGCTCTGAAACAAGAAAAGCTAACCCTGATTCTGCAACTAGGGTTACCATAGCTTTGATCGTAGGTTCCGCCTCATCAAATGCGTGCCTCACCAGTTCATATCCTTCATTCACGTTCTCTTCGAGCTTGGGCGCCATTAGGGTTTGAAGAAATTTGAACTTAGAGAAGAGAGCTGTCGACACACAAGTTTGGTCTCGAAACTTTGGTGAGCGTGTCGACAGACAATGGCGAAATCCTATTTATACCTTTCTAGAATTGAAGATGAAAGGGCGCGTTAAGAAACTTAAATTGTCTCGACACTGTTGAAAAGTGTCGACACAGACTTATAATGTCTCTACAACTATGTGTCGACATAAGTATAGTCGACAGAATATATGTGTCGACACTTGTTTATGTGTCGACACCACTTAACTCGACACTTAGTCGAGACTTTACTTGGTTAATTCTGTGTAAATTCTAAGTGTCGACACCACCTTGGTTGTGTCGACACCGACCCTGTATGTGTCGACACTAATTTTCTGAAGTGTCGACACCAACTTCCTAGATGTGTCGACACCTTTTCTCTGAAGTGTCGACACTAATTCTCTGTCTCGACACAGACAACTCTGTGTGTCGACACTATTTTACTTAGCCATTTCTGTAAACTTATTCTAAGTTTATCATACCTAATTAAATTTTAAACCTATTGAACTTGGTTTCTTCTAAAGGCTTAGTATACATGTCAGCTAGTTGATTATCTGTATTAACATACTCTAGTGAAATATCTTCTTTTTCAACATGTTCTCTAAGAAAATGGTATTTTATCTCTATGTGCTTAGTCCTACTATGAGAAACAGGATTGTTTGCAATAGATATAGCACTAGTAGAATCACAAAATAGAGGTGTTCCACTTACTTGAATATCATAGTCTTCTAGCTGATGTTGTATCCATAGAAGTTGAGCACAGCAACTTCCTGCAGCCACATATTTTGATTCTGTTGTGGAGATAACCACAATTGTTTGTTTCTTGCTACTCCATGATATCAGTCTTCCACCTAGGAATTGACAGGTTCCAGTTGTACTTTTCCTATCTTCCTTGCAGCCTGCAAAATCTGCATCTGAATAACCTGTCAGTTCAAAGTCTCCATTCCTAGGGTACCAAAGGCCTAGATAAGGAGTGCCCTTAAGATATCTCAAAATCCTTTTGACTGCTGTCAAATGAGACTCTTTAGGGCATGCTTGGTACCTAGCACAGACATATGTAGCATACATGATATCTGGTCTACTTGCAGTCAAATACAATAGGGATCCAACTATCCCTCTATACAAAGTCTCATCTACAGGTTTCCCTGCATCATCTTTGCTAAGAGACATACTTGATCCCATAGGAGTTTTCATGGTACTGGAAGATTCCATACCATACTTCCTTATTAATTCTAGGGTGAACTTAGACTGGCATATGGATAAACCATTCTCAGTCTGTCTAACTTGGAGGCCCAAGAAGAACTTAAGTTCCCCCATACTGCTCATCTCAAATTGTCCTTGCATAAGTTTTGCAAACTTCCTGCAAAGACCACTTTCAGTAGACCCAAATATTATGTCATCTACATATATTTGGACTAGAATGATCTTGCCTCTGGATTCCCTAAGGAATAGAGTCTTGTCTATTTTCCCCCTTGTGAATTTATTCTCAATGAGGAAACTAGACAGGGTTTCATACCAAGCCCAAGGGGCTTGTTTTAACCCATACAAAGTCTTCCTAAGTCTATAGACATAATTAGGTTGAGTTGAATCAACAAAACCTGATGGCTGTTCCACATAGACCTCTTCTTTCAGATTTCCATTAAGAAAAGCTGACTTAACATCCATTTGGTATACTTTAAATCCTTGATAGGTTGCATAGGCCAGGAACATCCTTATGGCTTCCAGTCTGGCTACTGGAGCAAAGGTTTGATCAAAGTCAATACCTTCTTCCTGCCTATATCCCTTAGCAACCAGTCTTGCTTTGTTCTTTATAATCACTCCATGATCATCCATCTTGTTCCTAAAGATCCACTTGGTTCCAATTATGTTGTGGTCTTTTGGTTTAGGTACAAGCTCCCAGACTTTGCATCTCTTGAACTGATTCAGCTCCTCTTGCATTGTCTCAATCCAATGAGGGTCTAGGATGGCTTCTTCAAACTTCTTTGGCTCTACTTGGGATAGGAAACTGGAGTAGAGTACTGCACTTAGATTTCTGCTCCTTGTTTGTACCCCTTGACTTAAATCACCAATAATTTGATTTGCTGGATGATCTTTCAAATGTCTACTAGCTGGAGACAGCCTGGCTTCAGGTTGAACTCCTTTAGCTTCTTCAACTTGCTGCACTTTTGGTCTTCTTCTGCATTAGGTGCATATAGTACTCCCCCTGGACAACAGCCACTATCATCTTCATGCTGACTTGCAGTAGATCCTTCTTCAATAGTGAGCTTGTCCATCTTCTTAGTCACACATGTGCAGCTGCAAATACTTCTAGATAATTCATTGTTAATAAGTCTAGCTTCATCAAATACTACATGTACTGACTCTTCTACAACTTGAGTAGTCAAGTTGTAGACTCTATAAGCCTTACTATTGTTGCTGTACCCAACGAATATCCCCTCTTGGGATTTGGCAGCAAACTTAGTCAAGTAAGACTTTCCATTGTTAAGTATAAAGTATTTACAACCAAAGATCCTGAAATAGGATAAATTTGGTTTTCTGCCTTTCACAATCTCATAGGGGGTCTTATTGTGGCCCTTGGTGATAGTAGCCCTATTAATTACATGGCATGCAGTATTAACTGCCTCAGCCCAGAAATATTCTGGGAGAGATGTGTCACTTAATAGGGTTCTACCAGCCTCAATCAAGCTTCTATTTTTCCTTTCAGCAATGTCATTTTGCTGAGGTGTTCTTGGTGAAGAAAATTCCTGAAATATCCCAAACTCTTAACATAGCTTTGTCATGCTATCAGACTGGAATTCAGTACCATGGTCACTTCTTATTTTGACCACTGTACTGTCTAACTCATTCTGAATTTGTTTGATAAAACTATAGAATATACTAGGTGTTTCAGATTTCTGTCTAAGGAAGAACACCCAGGAAAACCTTGAGTAGTCATCTACAACCACAAATGTGTAGACCTTCCTACCTAGGCTGTGAACTGGCATAGGACCAAAGAGATCCATATGCAAGAGGTATAAGCACCTCACAGCATCTTTGTTCTCAATGCTATTAAAGGTGGATCTAGTCTGTTTGCCCTTTTGACAAGCTGAACATATCCCATCTTTAGTACACTTAACTTGAGGATCATTCCTCACTAACTCTTTACTATAGAGTTGGCTAATTGTCTTGTAGTTGAGATGGGCTAGCCTCTTGTGCCATTTGACACAATGAGAAACTTTCTCATCAGCTACAAGACACACAGGAGAACCATTGTTCTCACACATAATGTCTAGACAATAGACATTTCTCTTTCTATAACCAGTCAAAATGATCTCTTGATCATTTGATCTCCTAATATGACAACCATCTTTGACAAATGAGATGTCATATCCTAAATCACTCAGTTGACTTATACTAATAAGGTTATGTTTCAAACATTTAACATAAGCCACTTGAGTAATAGTTATAAGGTTGCTAGAAATGTTACCAAAACCTTTGATGATTCCTTTTTCAGAACCACCAAAGGTGACTTTAGGACCATCCTTGATTGGTGTGAAGTCCTTTAGTAATCCCCTAGTTCCAGTCATGTGCCTGGAACATCTACTGTCCAAGTACCATATTGGGGCATGGCCACTTGGACTTACCTGCAAAACAGATTAGTTAACCTTAGAACCCAAAGAATTCTTGGGTCCTTGGTGCTGGTTAGTTTGCCTCTTAACAAAGCTACCTGCAGATCTTCCAACAGGCAGTTTGCTACTCATCTTGGCACTAGAATTGTGCCAACAGTCTATGGCAAAGTGGCCTACCTTGCCACAGCACCAGCACTCAAATCTATTGTACATTTGCTTAGGTACAACCCTAGCTGTTCTATCTACAGCAGGCTTGTTGAGTATTGGGGCTTTACCCTTAGACTTGGACTTTACAGTCCTGGCAGGGTTAGTAAACCCCAATCCAGTTTTACCCTTGTGAGGTATAAACTCACCTATCAAAGGTAGAACTGATTTTGGTTTAGAGAACCTTGCAACTATATCTCTCTCCTTCTGAAGACTAATCTCCAGATTTCTGATTTGATCATTCTTGAATGCTATAGTTCCCATCTGAATAACAGTTATGTTTTTCAGCCTAGCTATTTCATTTAATTTTTGATCAACTAACTTATCAAAATCAGTTGCAGCCTCTTTGAGATTAGCAATCTCTTTTGCCTGACTCTTGGCCAAGGATTTGCTTTTCTTAAAAGCTTGCAACAGAACTCTATATTCATCAATCAACTGATGAATATCCCCATCAGATTCAGATCCACTGGCATCATTTGATGCCGATGTAACTGAATCTGAATTAGCACTAGAAATTGAACTTAAAGAACAATTTTGTACCTGACTAGGTCCAGGCTGATCCTGGATTTTGTCACCTTCTGTTAAGGCCATCAGTCCTTGGCACTGATTGTCCTCTTGCTCATATATAGAGTTCATTAACTAGATGAACTCCTCTTACTCTTCTTCAGCAAACAGTCCAATGTAAGCTTCTGCTTCTGAATCAGTTTCTGAAGATGATATGTCTAACATGCTTTTGTCCTTCTTGGCAACAAAGGACCTTTCCTTCTTGCCCTTGAATTGAGTCTTTTTCTTATCTGTTGACTCTTTCCTTTTCTCTGGATAGTCTGCAACAACATGTCCTTGCTTGTTACAGCAATAGTATACAATTTTTGATAAAGTTGCTTTGCTTGACTTGGGCTTTCTCCTGTATTTCTTTGATGACTTCTTGTTCTGATAATAGTCATCTTTTCCCTGTGAAGTGGATGGCTTTGACCTCCACTGTTTCATCTTTAGAAACTTCTGAAAGTGTCTTGTGAAAGCTGCAAAATCCTCATCACTCTCAGTGCTTTCAGAATTCCTGCATTCTATCTTATCTGTCTCAGATCCAGCAACCCTTGGGGTGGAGATGGAGATTTACTTTTTGTATTTCCTGGTGGCTTCTATCTTGAATGCCACTGCTCTTTCTTTATGCTCACTTCTTGTAGTCTTCTCCTCCTCCTTCCTTACCATCAACTGCATTTCATAGGATAGCAGTTTTCCAAATAAAGTTGGAGGAGGGATATCTGCTAACTTGGTCATTTCCCTTATGGCACAGATCTTGGTGTCCCAATCCTTTGTTAGAGACCTCAAGAACTTATCATTCAGCTCATAATTACTGAAATCTCTTCCATAGGACATTAACTCATTAACTATCCTATAGAATTTCTTATAGCATTCTGTTATGCTATCAGACCTGCCTTGTCTGAATCTCTCATATTCTTGGTTTAACAAAGACTTCCTGTCTTGTCTAACTTATTCTGAACCCTCCATATACACTATCAGAGTATCCCACATCTCCTTTGATGTCTTATAGTGTATCAAGTTCTGAAATATAGCATCATCTATGGCACTTACAATGATATTATGTGCCCTTTTGTCCATGGTGGCCAGAATAATCTCATCTTTTGTCATTTCAGAAAAGTCTTTAGGTGTTCTCTGATTTGCATCTAACACAGATACCTTCATAGGCACATATGACCCTTCTTTAACTGTGATATAGATTCTAGGGTCTGAGGCTTCCATAAACAGTCTAACCCTTTCTTTCTAGATGCCAAAGATCTCTTTTCTGCAAATTGGCAACTTCATGGATCCAAGTTCCTTATGATTCTCTATTGAACCCATTTTCTTGATTTTTCTTGATTCTGCACTTTACTTATATTGACTCTGCCAACAGGATCTACTCAGACAGTTAAGTCCTTTTTGAGTAACCTTCGTCTGATACCACTTGAAAGAAATTATACCTAATCACCTAGAGGGGGGTGAATAGGTGACTAAATCTTTTTTAAACTTTTAGGCAGATTGCAGATAATATCACGGATTTATAATTACTTCTTCACAGCAAACAATCAGCAATCACAGAATAAAGCATGCACACAGTGAACACACAGATTTATAGTGGTTCTCCAAGTTTTGGGTACATCCACTTTCCCCTTCGCCTATCTAGTAGTGTACTAGATTCGGCCAAACTCCTTCATTATTCCTCTGATCCTCAGATCTTATACTCAGAACCCCAACCAGGTTCCTACAGCTCAGGCCCAAGGCCCTACAACTCAGTCTTCACCAAAACCTACACTCAGCCTTCAACAAGGCCTACACTCAGAGATAAGAATCTCCTACACTCAGGCACACAGGCCCTACCACTCAGCCTTTATAATTGCAGGCTTACAAATCAGATCCGTAAGGATCCTACAAGAAATTAAGAATACAAAGTATATACCTACAACTCTGAATAAGAGAGGAGTTGATAGGTTCTTGATCAGTTCTTGAAAGAACTTTGCTAAGATCAACCTCACTTGGCTTTCTTCAAAACTTCTTGAATGTAGAACAATAGGGTTGATACTCTCTGCAGATGATCTTCAATCACTGCAACTTAATAATCAGAACTAGGTCTAAAGCTTTCTTCACAGTCTAGTTCCAACAGCTATCTTCTTGGAAGGAGCTCTCTCTCTCCAACTACTTGGATCTTCACTTGAAGGTCTTCAATGAATTGCTTTTCAACAACTTGTTATCTGTAGAATGTATAAGCCTTTATATAGACTTTCTTCATGGTGACTGGTTGATCCGGTTTCTAACGACTTTATGACAACTCTGACAGTTGCAGTAGACCGGCTGGAATGGCAGCTGTCAAGTCATCCAATCACTTCTTGAAATATCTATAACTGTCTGAAAGTGTCGAGACAGTCTGTCTTTAAGTGTCGACACTTATAGACTAAGTGTCGACACAAGTAGACTAAGTGTCAATACTAGCCTTCAAGGTGTCGACACAACTCCTTGTGTTGTAGAATTTACTTCTCGACACTGCTTTTTCAGAATGTGTCGACACTGATATTGTGTGTCGACACAACTCCTTGTTCTTCAGTACTTAGTTGAATTCTTGTAAGTGTCGACACAACTCCTTTGTGTCGACACATCTTCTTGTGTTGAACTTATTCAGTGTCGACACATCTTTTTTGTGTCGACACATGCCTTCTGTGTTGATACTTGCTGGGTGTTGACACTTCTACTTGTGTCGACACATTCTTCTTATGTTGAGACTTTGGCTGAGTGTCGACACTTCTCCTTTGTGTCGACACTTGTACTTAGAATTTGTTGAACTTTGCCGAGTGTCGACACAGCCTCCTAGTGTCGACACTTTCTTCTTGTATTGAGACTTCTTCTGAGTGTCGACACATTCTTTATTATGTCGACACTTATACTTAAACTCTGCTGAAATTTGCTGAGTGTCGACACAGCCTCCAAGTGTCGACACTTTCTGATGTAGACAAAGTTCCTCTAGGTGTCGACACTGCTGCTAAGTGTCGACACAGCTTCACTGGACTTTTCTTCATTGAGTGTCGACACAGCATGTATGTGTCGACACTTTCTGTCTGGTGTCAACTCTGCATCCCTAGTGTCGACACAATTACTCCCAGTGTCGACACTGCTTCTCTGGGTGTCGACACAAGTCTTCTTAAGTGTCGACACTTTCCTTCTGGGTGTCGACACATGGATTTAGAAACTTTTCAGCTTTCCCTGTAAATACATGACCTGCACAACTAAACTCAAAACACATCAAATACATTTTGATGTATATCATTGAGTAGGGTGAGGCTTATTCAAATCAGGTATATTCACTCCAATGTACCCAACAAGTTATTCCTTCAGTTCATATGCAACAAGAGGTAACACTAGAAGAATTATTTTCTGACTTACAAGGAGCAAAAACTGAGGGGGAGATGCCAAGACCTGAGAGGGAGATGACAATCATTGCCTCTAGTTCAAAAGAAATAGTGGCTATAGCTAGTTCATCTGATTCCTCTGAAGATGAAGAAGCCCCGTGGCAAATAAAAGGAAACTTGTGGAGCTCAGGAAGAGGAGCTCAGGCTATAAGAAAGCCTTGAAGACTGCCCCACAAATACCAGCTCCTATAGTAGACTTCAGTTCACTTTTAATAAAATTGCAATTGAAATTGGATGAGCAAAGAGTTGCTCTTAAAAAATATGTGGATGAGAACAATAAAGATCTACAATTTTACTTGGCCCAGGATATCAAATCCATTAGGTTTGAAGTAAATTTGCACAAAATGGAAATGACAGAATGCTTCCAAAAGGGAGGTAATGCTGTAGTCTTCTTGGCCAAACAACAACAGGAGGCCAAGATTGAAATAGATGACATTGTAGTAAAACAAGGTTATGTACTGGAAAATCAACTCAGAATGAATGAAAATCTCACAGAATCCCATAATACTATTCTAGAAGAACTCAGGAGTAAAGCAACTGCTATCACTGAAAAATGGTTACAGTAAAGTCCGAGTTTGACAAACAAATCACGGAGGATTTAGCTATTGTCCAAACTGCTATCCAGGCATCTCAAAAGGCAATCTCTAATAAAATACAGAAGTTCAAATCCTACTATAAAGAAGGAACAAATTATCTAGCTGATCAGATAAGATTTCAGAAGAATGATCTAAGAGACCATATAAAAAAGAAGTCATAAATGGGGAGAGAGTATTAGTCAAAGCAAGCTCAGATCATGCTAAATGGATAACCAATAGCATCAGAGCAACTCTTGGTTATCCACCCCTTTGTGATGATGACAACACTGCAGAATCAGGAACTCAACCTGCTTACATTGAAGGGGTTCAACAGGAAGTAGCCCAAGTCATTTATCCACCTCAAGACTTTGAAGGAATTTAGCATGCAGTACAATAAATGTATAGTCCTCTAAAGGAGGCACAGAATGTTATTATTCAAGAGGTAGAAATGTCTGCAGTTGCATTACAAAGAGAAAGAGAAGCTCAGCTATCTAAGAAGAAGTTCAGAGAACAAGTAGAATTAAAGCCTGATTTTGAACAATGAAGTCCAACCTCCAGGAATATTATTCTGACAGCTTGGCATGCTGTTAAAGAGAATATGCATGATAGAGGGAAGTGGTATTCTGAACAGGAATGACGCAAATATCAGGAGCGACATGATGTTATATACCAGTTTAGAAGAGTCCTTAGAGCTGGGAAGATACATGCTAACTCTGTGGAGCCTAGCAAGTATTTCCCAAAGCCGTTTCATTACATTGAAAGACAAAGGATCAAGACAGAAGAGCTTCAGAAGAAGGATATTAAAGGAAAGAAGCTGGCTGAGGACACTGGAGCTTCAGTACAAGCTAGGATTCTGATTGCGTGTTAAAACTCCAAAAAGATTACGGTTCATGCGGCGACCCGGCGGTTTTATTTAAGTAAAGCGGAAGTGGTTTTTTATTTAGAAAACGGGGGGCGCGTATTTATTTATTTTGGATATAAAAAAGTTGTGAACGAGTTTTAACGAAATGAGGCAAGTGCACTTATCATGAGTAGTACAAGATTTTCCGGGTGGAATATCGAGATCGTATAGTTCTCGGGGTCGGTTCCATTATTTCTGGTCTTCCCTGGAGGGGACTATTATTTTACCGATGATTATCTTGTCGGGATATTTTTATATACATATATATAAAAGCAAAAAGTAAGACAGAAAAATAGAAAATGAAAGCAATAAAGATGGAGCCGATGAAAATCTTAACGCAACGACATCGAATCGATTTAGAACTAAAATATACTTTAAATAAAAAGAGATCCTAAATTTCTAATTAATTAAGGCGGAGACTTGGCCGTGGAGGTTCCACTAGAATGAGCTCACTTATCTCTAGGACTATTGCTCACCTGAACGCTAAGACTATTAGACCGAATGTTAGTCCGACGAAGGATTCCTCTTAACGCCGGCATTACGCTAAGAACCCCGCTATTGGGTGGGGAACCCAATCCGGTAGAGTTGGCACGCCTCCTCTCTCGAGGTTTAGTGCGGAACTCTCTTTGCCAAGTTATGATCTGTCCATATGCACGGCCTCTCGGCTAGCGTATGGAAAACAGAAATAGGGCTCACACATCAATATGTGGTCCTACGCGTCGTTAACCCCGGCAAACCATAAGTACTTTAATTAATTAGAAAAATAAGACCTTTAATTATTTTAAGCTATTTTATTTGTCCCAATGCTCTTTGATACTGAGGGCTAAGAACGATTAACCACTCATCGGAATGGGGACGACTTGCGAGGAAAGCAATAAAGAAAGCGATAAAGAAAGCAGGAAAGTGAAAGCAGTAAAATGAAAGCAGTAAAGGAAAGCTGAAAATTGTAAGTCCTACTCAAACGAGTAGAACTGAAATGAAAGCAGTAAAATGCGAGTCCCAGCGCAAATGCGTGGGCGGGAGAAAGAAAGTGGGTCCTACTCAAGTGAGTAGGACTAAATAAATGCAACACACGCACACACTCGACAGAAAGTAAAACTCTTGCACACACTCTCTCGACATAAAGTAAACACACGCACACAAATCCTACTCAAATGAGTAGGGAAAATAAATACTTGCCATTTAACTCAAATGAGTATGCGGAAATAAAGAAAATTACAAACTCACGCACTCTACAGAAAGTAAAAAAACGAAGCAAAGCGCCATTTAACTCTTAACGAGTAGGCGGAAATAAATGCGCACGCGTACAGAAATGAAAAAAAAACTAAGTTACCTAAAAATAAAAACAACTGCATTTCTACCGCCAGAATGTGGTAGAAATGCATAAAAAGTGAAAAGAAAAATTAAACGGGAAAAAAGTTTTGCAAATAAAAATGAAAATGCAAGTGCTCGAAAAAAGAAATGATTACATTTCTACCCCTAGAATGCGTTAGAAATTCGTAAAAAGAAGACAAAAAAATTAAACGGATAAAAGTTTAAAATGAAAATTAAAATGCTTGAAAAATTAAAATGACTATATAACCATTTCTATAACTCCGTAAAAGTGCTAAAAAAGTGCAAATAAAGTGAAAATAACGAAACATTTTACATCCTAAACAAGAAAATCTAAGTTAGAGAAAATGAAAATCACCTTGAAAACGCTTTTACGGATCTATTGGAATGCATAAAAGGCTATAAAGATCCTAAGTTAACAACACTAAATAAATTTTTCTAAGTATAAGAACATGAAAACAAGCCTCATACACACACACACACCCGTATAAAAAAGGAACGAAAAAACTAAGTTAAAACAAAAGCAAATAAGATTGCATAAGGTGTGAGTTGCATAGATCCATTCCAAAGGCAATATAAGAGAAGAAAACATATTTCATTAAATAAAAAGACGAGTTACAAAGACACAAAAATAAAAGCTAAGTAGAGAGGGAGAAAATATCCCTTACATAACCCTTGGAAGCATTCCAACAGCACAACACCTTATACAAAATGGTTCAAAAGAAGGAACAGGATTACATCCAGCAAGCTGGTTTAAATAGGAAAAAATTTCAGGTGACACGCCCCCTGACACGGGCGTGTAGGGGGGGTGTTAGAACTGTACAAAATGCGGCCGTCGATTTGACGGGAAAGTGGACTTCGGGCTGGACACGTGTCGGTCTCGCGTTGGTCACGCCCCAGGTCACGGGCGTGACGGTGGGCGTGTAGAGGAGGTGGATCTGGGCGCAGTGCGTCAAAAGTCGTCGTGCGGGTCTTGTCGGCCAGGTGGAGAAGTCACGCACCAGGTCACGGCGTGACGCTGGGCGTGTTGGGTTGAGACGACACTCAACAAACGTCGAGCGAAAATTGTCGAGAGGAAAATTCGTCGAGTGGGAAGAGGAGTCACGCCCCAGGTCACGAGCGTGCCTTTGGGCGTGTCACGGAGGTGTCGACGATCGTCGAGCGGAAAGTCATCGAGCGCGAATTTCGTCGAGCAGAGAATCGTCGAGTGGAACATTTCGTCGAGCTTGATGGAGTGGTCACGCCCCAGATCGCGGGCGTGACGGGTGTTCGACGATCGTCGATTGGAAATCAGCGAGCGCGAAAATCGTCGAGTGGAAATCGTCGAGCGCTGGACACGGGTCATGTCACGGGCGTGTGACCAGGCGTGTCAAGCAATTTCTTCAAAATTTGTTCATTTCTTGGGAATTTGACGTGTCACGCCCTGGTAACGGGCGTGACCAACAGTACACGGGCGTGACTTGACTGTTTTGTGCAGATTTTTGATTTTTTCTGAAAAATAAAATAAAACAAGTTAGGAAAATATTTACAATAAACGGAGCATTTTATTAAACAAAAACAAGTAAAAATGACGAAAATAAATGAAAACGACTAAATTAATGTACACAAAAATGCATATATTTACAATTCATCAAATACCCACATACTTAAGCTTTTGCAATTCCAAAGCAAAAGTTGGAGATGAACTTATAAGGAATAAAAGAAATCCTAAGTTTAGCTACCGATTGACTTAATTAAAAAGAAAGATCGAAATAAATATCTGGGGTACTAGAGTTAAATCATAAATTATGAAAATATTATAAATAGAGGAACAATTTCAAAAAGACTTCTAGATAAAATAAAATAGAAAGCAAAAATTTATTTTTGTTAGGTTAACAAATATGGATTGAAATTATACAAAAAATATTAGCTTAAAAGAAGTTAAAAGGAAATAATGCAATTTAAAAATTATGCTCTCAAAAAATTTTAAATTAAATCTAAAATCATTGAAATAGGATAAGTGGTTTAGTGGTTTATGAAGAAGTCTTGGATATTGAGGTGAGGCAATTTTTTCTCGAACCTCCAATTTTTCCTTTTGAATAATTAGGAAAATGAAATCTTATTTTCCTAACATATAATATTTTTTTCTTTCTTCATAAATAAAATAACCTAATGTATATGTGTATGAGTAATGAATTTTGTCCTCTTACTTCATAACATATAATCTTTTTAAATATTAGGTGCCTATGTTTATGGAATGGAATCTTATTCTCATTGACATAAGATCTTTTTAAGGGATAAAATATGGGTAAATATGTCAAGTAAGACATGAAAAAAAATAGAAGTGGGTTTATTTTTTTTTCAAAGAAAAACTAGATTTTAATAAAAAAGTTTTGAGAGCAACCTTTTTAAAATGAACGTTCCGATGTTTCTAAAAGCATGAAGTAGAAATAATTGAAATCCATAGATGTTATTTTCTAACATAAAAAACGAGCTTCTATCTAAAAATTAGAAATGGTGGTGAAAAACAAGTTCATTGTTATAAGGAAAAGACATAAAAAATTCTTTAACACTTAACCTCAGACACTTAAATCTATCAAACTTTAATTAATAAACGAATAGTAAGTAAAGAATAATTAAAATTTGCTTATAAATTAACTCGAAACTAGATTTTTGGAAAGCAAAAAAGGTTAATAAATGGTATATCCGATTTTATTTGTTACATAATTTAACAAAATATTTTTGAGATTTTAGGGTTTTTATCTTTTTTTATTATTATTATCTTTTTTTGTTGAATTTTTAGAGTTATTCTCTTTTTTTAGGAATTTTTTGTTTTTCTAATTTTTTTTTATTTTTTAGTGTATTTTGATAAATAATTTACAAGAATAATGAGAGAAAGAAATGTTATTTACAAAGGAGATAGGGGAAGGAGAATAAATTTTTTTAAAAAATAATGCACAAAGTAAAAACTCGAAGGCAGTCCGCGAACAGACTCTTATTTGGGTGGTTGGTTCGAGTAGTCGAACGTCGCGGACAAGCAAAATGCGAGTTTTTAACAAAAAAAGTAAAGAAGAGGGGGGAAAGAGAGATTTATTTTTTGAAAAATATTTACAACAAAGTAAAAGGAAAAAAAAATTGTTTGAATTTTTTTGATGTTTTATAAGTTTTTTTTGAGTTTTTTGATTATAAAAGTAAGGAAATTTTTTTTAAAGGGTTTTTTTAAATTGTTTTAAATTTTTTTGTATTTTTATGAGTACAGAATAAAAAAAATGCAGAATACGAAAACACCCTCATACTTAAACCCAACATTGTCCTCAATGTTGTAATCTAAGTATGCGGAACGATAATATACAGATCATAATATGTACAAAAATGAAAAAGTGAGGGTAGAAGCTTCCCTTAAGACGAGTCCGGGAGGGCCGAGTCGAAACCCTGCATTATTGTTAGAAGAAGTAGCAAAAATATAACAGAAAAACAAAAAAGAAAAATTCGGCAAAAAGGTTACGAGCGGTAGGGGGTGCAAGTGCGTGTGACTCGAAGCTAACGTTTTAGCTTATGAGTGCGATAAAAAAATGACCCCCTAGCGCACAAAAGTGCGAAGCGCGCCGAATGAAAACAAAACAATTTAAAATAAATTAAATTAAAACCCAAAATATATAGATTTTTGTTTAAAAAAATCAAATTATTATATATAAATTTTTTGTGGTGTTTTTAAGTAGATTTTTTAATTTTTAGTTGGTGTTTTGGTTTTTATTTTTTTATGGGTTTTTAGTTTTTTAAGTGTTTTGGAAATTTTTTTTGTTTTTTAGTTAGTTATAAAAATAATGAAAAATTGTTTAAGTGTTTTTTTTTTCATTTTCTAGATTTTTTAGTTTTTTGTTTTATAGTTTTTTCAATTTTTTGGTTTTTAGAGGTTTTTAAAAGTTTTTTCCATTTTATAGGTTTTATAATTAATTTTTTTTGTTTTGCAGGTTTTTAAATTTTTTTGTTTTATAGGTTTTTTTATTTTTGTTGTTTTATATGTGTTTTAATTTTTTGTTTTATAATTTTGTAAGTTTTTTTGTTTTGTTTTTATTATTATTATTATTAGTAGTAATTTTTTTGTTGGTTAACCATATTTTATATATATATAGGTAAAATTAATATAACTCCAGGGTTGAAAATAACGATACGAAAAACTCCCCGACAACGATGCCAAAAACTTGATTGCGTGTTAAAACTCCAAAAAGATTACGGTTCACGCGGCGACCCGACGGTTTTATTTAAGTAAAGTGGAAGTGGTTTTTGATTTAGAAAATGGGGTGCGCGTATTTATTTATTTTGGATATAAAAAAGTTGTGATCGAGTTTTAACGAAAGGAGGCAAGTGCACCTATCGTTAGTAGTACAGGATATTCTGGGTGGAATATCGAGGTCGTATTGTTCTCGGGATTGGTTCGATTATTTCTACTCTTCCCTTAAGGGAACTATTATTTTACCGATGATTATCTTGTCGGGATATTTTATATATATATATATATAAAGTAAGACAGAAAAACAGAAAATGAAAGCAATAAAGATGGTGCCGATGAAAATCTTAACGCAATGGCATCGAATCGATTTAGAACTAAAATATACTTTAAATAAAAAGAGATCCTAAATTTCTAATTAATTAAGGCGGAGACTTGGCTGTGGAGGTTCCACTAGAATAAGCTCACTTATCTCTAGGACTATCGCTCACCTGAATGCTAAAACTATTCGACCGAACGTTAGTCCGATGAAGGATTCCTCTTAACGCCCGCATTACGCTAAGAACCCCGCTATTGGGTGGGGAACCCAATCCGGTAGAGTTGGCACGCCTCCTCTCTCGTGGGTTAATGCGGAACTCTCTTTGCCAAAGGGTGAACTGTCCATACGTACGGCCTCTCGGCTAGCGTATGGAAAACGAAAATAGGGCCCACACGTCGATATGTGGTCCTAGGCGTCGTTAATCCCGGGCAAACCATAAGTACTTTAATTAATTAGAAAAATGAGACCTTTAATTGTTTTAAGCTATTTTATTTATCCCAATGCTCTTTGATACTGAGGGATAAGAACAATTAGCCACTCATCGGAATGAGGATGGCTTGCGAGGAAAGCAATAAAGAAAGCGATAAAGAAAGCAGGAAAGTGAAAGCAGTAAAATGAAAGCAGTAAAGGAAAGCTGAAAATTGCAAGTCCTACTCAAACGAGTAGGACTGAAATGAAAGCAGTAAAATGCGAGTCCCGACGCAAATGCAAGGGCGGGAGAAAGAAAGCGGGTCCTACTCAAATGAGTAGGACTAAATAAATGCAACACACGCACACACTCGACAGAAAGTAAAACTCACGCACACACTCTCTTGACATAAAGTAAACACACGCACACAAATCCTACTCAAATGAGTAGGAAAAATAAAGACCTGTCATTTAACTCAAATGAGTAGGCGGAAATAAAGAAAATTACAAACTCACGCACTCTACAGAAAGTTAAAAAAAAAAAAGCAAAGCGTCATTTAACTCTTAATGAGTAGGCAGAAATAAATGCGCACACGTACAGAAATGAAAAAAATTAAGTTACCTAAAAATAAAAACAATTGCATTTCTACCGCTAGAATGCGGTAGAAATGCATAAAAAGTGAAAATAAAAATTAAATGGGAAAAAAGTTTTGCAAATAAAAATGAAAATGCAAGTGCTCGAAAAAAGAAATGATTGCATTTTTACCGCTAGAATGCGGTAGAAATTCGTAAAAAGAATACAGAAAAATTAAACGGATAAAAGTTTAAAATGAAAATTGAAATGCTCGAAAAATTAAAATGACTATATAATCATTCCTATAACTCCATAAAAGTGCTAAAAAGTGCAAATAAAGTGAAAATAACGAAAAGTTTTACATCCTAAACAAGAAAATCTAAATCAGAGAAAATGAAAATCACCTTGAAAACACGTTTACAGATCTATAGGAATGCATAAAAGGCTATAAAAATCCTAAGTTAACAACACTAAATAAAATTTCCTAAGTATAAGAACATGAAAACAAGCCTCATACACACACACACACCCGTATAAAAAAGGAACGAAAAAACTAAGTTAAAACAAAAGCAAATAAGATTGCATAAGGTGTGAGTTGCATAGATCCATTCCAAAGGCAATATAAGAGAAGAAAAACATATTTCATTAAATAAAAAGACGAGTTACAAAGACACGAAAATAAAAGCTAAGGAGAGGGGGAGAAAATATCCCTTACATAACCCTTGGAAGCATTCCAGCAGCACAACACCTTATACAAAATGGTTTAAAAGAAGGAACAGGATTACATCCAACAAGCTGGTTTAAATAGGCAAAAATTTCAGGTGACACACCCCCTGACACAGACGTGTAGGGGGGGCGTGTCAGAACTGTACAAAATGCGGCCGTCGATTTGACGGGAAAGTGGACTTCGGGCTGGACACATGTCGGTCTCGCGTTGGTCATGCCCCAGGTCACGGGCGTGACGGTGGGCGTGTCGAGGAGGTGGATCTGCGCCCGGTGCATCAAAAGTCGTCGCGCGGGTCTTGTCGGCCAGGTGGAGAAGTCACGCCCCAGGTCACGGCGTGACGCTGGGCATGTTGGGTTGAGTCGACACTCGACAAACGTCGAACAGAAATTGTCGAGAGGAAATATCGTCGGGCGGGAAGAGGAGTCACGCCCCAGGTCACGGGCGTGCCTCTAGGCGTGTCGCAGAGGTGTCGACGATCGTCGAGCGGAAAGTCATCGAGCGCGAATTTCGTCGAGCGGAGAATCGTCGAGCGGAACATTTCGTCGAGCTTGATGGAGTGGTCACGCCCCAGATCACGGGCATGACGGGTGTTCGACGATCGTCGATTGAAAATCGGCGAGCGTGGAAATCGTCGAGCGCTGGACAAGGGTCATGTCACGGGCGTGTGACCAGGCGTGTCAAGCAATTTCTTCAAAATTTGTTCATTTCTCGGAAATTTGACGTATCACGCCCTAGTCTCGGGCGTGACCAACAGTACACGAGCGTGACTTGATTATTTTGTGCAGATTTTTGATTTTTTCTGAAAAATAAAATAAAACAAGTTAGGAAAATATTTACAATAAAAGGAGCATTTTATTAAACAAAAACAAGTAAAAATGACGAAAATAAATGAAAACGACTAAATTAATGTACACAAAAATGCGTATATTTACAATTCATCATATTTAGTCTGGCAAAGGAATCGTCATTAAGGAACCTGATCAATCCTAGGGTTAGATTGACTAGGTTTAGGTTTATGTAATCATTTTGGACTAAATCCTTGTTATTCTGAATTGCTGAACTTAGATATATGAATTACTTAGTTTAGCCATGATTTGATATTGTATACTTAAGTTTATGTGATGCATGATTACTATATTATAACATATTTTGTGATAATATTGTTACATGCTATGGTTAACCTTGTCTTTGAAATGACTGTTTACATCATAATCCTTGTTTTATTATAAGTAGTGTATATCATTGACTAAGGGTTATGACTTCTCCAAATTGGGGAAGATTGTTGGGTACATTAGAAACGGTGTACCTGATTTGGAGAAGACTCACTTAACTCAATGATATACATCATTGTGTATTTGATGGGATGTTGAGTTTCAATGTGCAGGATAAAGAAATGCAGTAAAATAATCTAAGTACAAGTGTCAACACTTGTGAAGGAAATGTGTCGCCACCAGAAACAGATTGTGTCGACACACATGACTTGTGTCGACACACAGAAATTCAGTCTACAGCAATTGTGTCGACACATAGGACTTGTGTCGACACACTCAAGAAATCAGTTGACACCAACTATGTCAAGACTAGAAGCAGATTGTGTCGACACATAGGACTTGTGTCAACATACTCAAGAATTTTGTCGGCACCAACTATGTCAAGACTGGAAGCAGATTGTGTCGACACACAGGACTTGTGTCGACATACTCAAGAATTCTGTCGACACCAACTATGTCAAGGTTGGAAGCAGATGGTGCTGACACACATGACTTGTGTCGATATACTCAAGAATTCTGTCGACACCAACTATGTCAAGACTGGAAGCAGATTATGTCGACACACAGGACTTGTGTCGACACATTCTTCAGAGGCTGTGTCGAGAAAATAAAGAAGAGCTGTGTCGACATTTTATGAGCTATGTCAACATCATTAAGAATTATGTCGACACATGTTCCATTTGTATAGACACATGAAGTTTTGTCTCGACACTTTCTGCTGAGGTAAAAGTGGCAAAGGTTCAAATGTCAAGAGTGAAGACTTGATAATTGTCGTAACTGACAAAGCTATCACATCTGTCAGAAGACAATTATAAACTAGATCAGCCAGTAACCTCGGATGGGATCTATATAAAGACCTGTTCTATCAAAGAAAGGTACGTGAAGAACTGAGTAGTTGTTTCATCCTGAAATCAACAAGTCTCTGTTAAAAAGAAGGCAGATCCTGAACAAGTCTGCACGAAGAATTCAGAGTTACATCTGAAAGAAGAGGAGATCTAGATCGTGGATCGACTCCAACTTTTCAAGAAAGACCAACCTTACTTTGTTCAGATTCAAGAAGCTTTGAAGAAGCTAAGACAGGTTGGATCCTAAGTAGTTAGTTCATTCCAGAACTGATCAAGAAGTCTTCATCCATTCATCTTTATCTTGGGTGAAGAAAGAATCATTCTCTCAATCAAATTTTGTAAGATCTTTTATAGATCTGAGGTAGGATTTTGTAATTCGAGTTGTAGGCCTATATCTATAAAGGCTGAGGTAGGGCTATTAGCCTGAGGTAGGAGATTAGTTTCTCTGAGCTGTAGGCCTGATGGAAAAGGCTGATGTAGGGCTTGATTTCCTGAGTGGTAGGAGTGGGGATTCACTCTAAGGTATGGTTCTCTGAAATAATCTGAGTTATAGGACTTACTGAAGTCTGAGCTGTAGGAACTATTCTGGGTTCTGAGTTGTAAGATCTGAAGATCTGAGAAGAAAGATGGAGTTAGGTCGAATCTCTAGTATACTGCTAGATAGGCGAAGGGGGGAAAGTGGATGTACCCATCTCTTGGGGAACCACTATAAATCTGTGTGTCTGCTGTGTTGGTTGTGTTTTGTTTTAATCTGTGTTGTGATAGTTGTAACATAGGTTGTCTAACTGTGATATAATTTATCTGCCTAAATAAAATAAGAATTGAACCAATTCACCCCCCTCTAGGAATTTAGGGTATCTTGAAATCAATTCTTTCATGAATGATCATACTCGACGAATTCAACGTGTATTCATAGCCATACCCGACAAATTTTACTTAGGTAAATTCCTGTCCTTCTGATTCCATGCCTTGGTCCTTCCTTGATCCTTCTCCTATACTTGGGATAGAAGTACATCCCAATAGAGAGATTACATGATAGCCAATACATTGGCCTACACAATGAGGGATTACATTGTATAGTCTTGTGTTTACTAACCCACTGTAACCTGACATTGGTGTGCACTTAACAATTAAAACCTGCAAGTACATAACTTAAAAGGAACATCAAATACAGTCATAATTCATCTTAGCTTAACTGGACCCTTCTTCAAATCTGGGTTATTATCCATATAATATCCAACAAACATTAATCTCAACTATGTTAGATGATGTATTTCAAAAGGTTGCATAATGTCAATCAGCAAAAGAGATATGAGAATCAGTATCAAGAATTGTAGATGACAGTTTCAATGAAAGAAAGGATAGAAGATCACTCTTAATTTCTCATTATGAGAATTTTTAAAAGAAAACTGATGAATCTATAGCAAATATTTATGATAAATTCAACATGATAATCCTTGAGATGAAGGGATTGAATAAAGATATATCTCTTACTGAGATAAATGATAAATTACTCATGTGATTCCCAAGTACATGAGATTCTAAAATTTGGGTCATCAGAGAAGCAATGTGTCACAAACAAATTATAATAGATGTTTTGCTAGGAAAGTTGGAATCATATGAATAACTTCTGAAAATTATAACTAAAATATAAGCAAAGGAGAATGGCTCAACATCAAGAGATAAATCAGTTGCTTTTAAAGTTACTGAAAATGAACCATCCATAACAAAACAAGAGATTTTCAATTTACTGGCAAGAAGATTCGGGAAATGGGTCAAGATAGAAAACTTCAGAAAAGGAGATAGATATATGAATTGATGAAAATTTGATAAAACTCCTTATAAGGACATGATCTGTTTTCATGCAGAAATCCTGGATATATAGCGCTTGAATGTCCAGATCAACAAAAGAAAAGATCAAATACCAAGGATCAAAAGAATAATTACATGAAGAGAAAGGATAAGAAAACGAGGAAAGATTTTATTGCTGAAAGCTGGAGTGATACAAGTTCTGAATCCAGTTCTTCATCAAATAATGAAGAAGAAACTGCTGCTAAAGAAGAATGTCTTATGGCTCTAGAGACAAAATCAAACCATGATATAAATGAGCTACCTGATTATTTTATGATATTGATTTTACATCAGAAGAGTTTAAATTAGATTTTAAAAGGTTTTGCGAAGATTAGTTTGAATTTGAACAACAAATTAAATACTAAAGAAAAGAATTAGATGAATTACGATGTGAAGGTCTTTATTATAAAAATTATAACTACAAGGTTAAACTAAAAAAATTAGAGAAATAAAGCTCAAATCTAATTATAATGAATAGAAAAATACAAGCTAGGTTAGCTCAAATAAAAGGTTTAGATAACATTTTAGGAGATAGGAATTAGAAGCAAAATCAAATAAATAAGAATCACACAAAGAAAATAAATCATCTAGATTTAGGTAACAAATCTTTTAATCTAAACGAAGTATCAAATAATTCAATGTACAATAAATCAATATTTTTTGTTTAAAACAATGATAATCGACCTATGAAAAGAAGAGAAAATGATTTAATAAAACCTACTAAGTTTAACATGGAAACATCATTAGAAATCAATATGAGAATTATGAAAAAGAAATCTCAGGAAATTCAACATTTGAAGACCACAAATCTTGCTCACTGGAAATATGAGTCAACTAAAAATCAATTAAATTTATCAAAAACACAATTCAAAGGGGTTGGGTTTGGATCATATCAAAGAAAACATCAAAAAGTACAACTCTAATAGGTTTGATACAAACATTATTAATGATTATCATAACTATGAGAATATGTGTACAAATTGTCTAAGAAAAGGTCATGACACCAAAATTTGTTAGATTGATAAACATATTTATTATCATCCAAAGGGATATTTTAATAAACCTTCAGATACCTTTATTACTCCTTTTAATGGTAGAATGAGCAATGGGCCTAAGATAATTTGTGTTCCAATCAACTCTTAAACTATGAAAATTGTTGAAAATCTTCTTATATGAATCATATAAACATAAATTTTTTATTGGATTTATTGCTGAAAAAAACCTGAAAAAGACTTAAAATTTAAGTTTGTATTCGACATAATATTGAATAGAAGTCAACGAAATGTCAAATTTTATTCAACACAACGTCTAAGAGTTGATGACTATGAAGAGTTCAAAAGTTTATCGACGTGACGTCGATATAAATATCAACACTTGCGTTGACTAGGACTAAAGTCTTAATACGTCAAATATAACTCGACGTAACATCGACTACAGAAAGGTGCGCTAAACTATTGATGCCCTAATTTGTCGATGTTTCGTATACTTTTATGTAATAAGTATTTCATTCAAAACTCTTCATTTTTTGGCTCTCTATTTTTGATTTCACATTTTCTCTTGTTTGGTAAGAACACTTGCAGGAAATATAATGGCGCCAAGATGAATTTGGGATTTAGCGTTGATCTGGAATCATTCAATGCAGCAGTTAAGAAGTTTCAAAGAATTCTCAAATTATTCACCGATTCTAGCCTCAATAAACTTATCTCAACACGTTGCAGATAATTTGATATAGAGCTTTCTGAGTTTGTTTTAAATGTTCAGTGCAAGAATGATGGATCATTAATGGAACCATTGCTACACAAAAGGTACATATAATGTAACACCCCATATCCATCGCATAACATATAGCAGTAGGTTCGGCCGGGGCCCGACGCCATATACTACAGACAGACCGGGTGGTTACTTATGGAAACCATCCAACCAATCTCAACGTCCTACACAGAGCATTCTAGCGGAAGCAGTTTATAAAAGTTGTAACAAAGAACCCAGCATCAAAGCATGAATGTCCACTAATACAAAATAGGAATGTTATACAAAATACCCAAAACATTAAGCCTTAAGGCCTTACAAAATGTTTTACTTCAAATTACATGTTTTACAAACCACGGCACGCAGGCCGGTCACACATGAATAAAGCAGTAAACACTTCCAATTAGGCCTTCAAGGGCCGGCTTCGCATTCGGGCTTTAGCCCACTATTGACCGCTTGGTCCAGCTGCACCTGCAAGCAACAAACCACCGCACGGTGGCAAAACAAGGCAACGATCAGCAATGCTGACCAAATTATAACGATCCCGCCCCCAACTCGGGGTGGCGATGCTCCTTCTCTGCATTTCATTAGCATAAGCGAGCAATATGTATATATAGCCATTTCATCACAGACGTTGGCTCGCACGGCCACACGCCCCGTGCTCTCAGGGCACATTCTCGGTGAACCGGTCTATGTCACGTCAATTTAAGTCATCAACATTCCGGACTCACCACCGCCAACTGACGACCAAACCTATGAGCAATTTGTCTTCTTGGCCTGGGTCACGACAATTTAAGCCATCAACCGCCAAAGACCCTAATCTATGCCAACGGTAAGTGTCACGTGCATTTAGGTCTCTTTAACCGAACAACATAGAGCGGGTACGGTTCCATCTAACCCGTGCTCATACCGCAATGGCAACTTAAGCCATCTGCGCGGGTCAAACTTCCACCGAGTCTCGTTTCCATCACAATTCACATAACCCAGTTATGTTCAAGGTGGCTCTCAGGCCACCAAGTTGGCAAGATCTCATATCCGCCCAGTTTTCCGGGTGCACCTTTGGGTTAATTTCCAAGGCTCCCTGCTGCAATCTACCGCGTAGAAAACCCGAAAAACAACCAATAGCGCGGAGTCTTCTCCGACATTATGCAATGCAACATCACCGATCCAGACCAACATGTCCGGGTAGGCTTCACACATCATGCCTATGTCCGTTCTCGCTTACGGACTCTAAACAACGGGGACTTCACATATCTACCCAAAGGAACGCCTCCAACTCTCCGCAAACTCGCGAGAGCGGGCTTCCTATGCAAAGAAAGAGAGCTACTCATGCTCAAGATGAGGATCGTTACCCTAGCGTTCCTCTTTGGCGCCATTGAAAAGTAATCGGATGAAAAGCACCGCACTAGCTTTGCCTCCGTGGATCCGGAGTCGGCTCACGATTCGGAGCTCCGAAGCTCCTCCAATGGCGGGATCTAGCTCCTTCTTCCTTCCTTGGCTCTCCTCTCTCTCTAAGGTTTTTAGAAAGATAACACTTAAGAAAAGTGAGGGTTTCTAAGTCCAATCCCGGGTATATCCCTTCAGGAACAACCCCCAGCCGTTGGATCTCAAAATAAGGAAACGAACGGCTTCGATTCGGGACTGAAATGCCCAATCTGGACCGAACACGGCCTGGCACACGCCCGTGTCCAGGGCCGTGTGCCTCATTCGCCGTCAAAATCGGCTCGCCTGGAACCTCACACGAGTATCGAACACGCCCGTGTTCGAGCTGACACGCCCGTGTTCCACCTGACACGGCCGTGTGGCCGGCCGTGTATCCCCATCATTTTTCCCTGAAATCAACCCGAGCACTGCACGGGTTCTAGGACACGCCCGTGTCCTTAACCGTGTCACCTCCACATGCCTGGACCCCAGGCTGTGTACTGTTGACACGGCCTTGGACAAGCCCGTGTCCTAGGCCGTGTGCCTTGACTCGACACTCGACACTTCGTCGAGCGAAGATCGTCGACCTGTTGATACGGCCTTGGACACGCCCGTGTCCTAGGCCGTGTGCCTTGTCTCGACACCATGTCGAGACCAAAGTGTCGACTTACCGGGACGAGTGTCGACACGGGTTGACACGCCCTGCGACACGCCCGTGTCGCAGGCCGTGTGCCATGTCTCGACACCTCGTCGAAGAAGAGTGTCGACTTCGCGGCTAAGTGTCGACACGGGTCGACACGCCCTACGATACGCCCGTATCGCAGGCCGTGTGCCCAGTCTCGACATAATGTCGAGACCAAAGTGTCGACTTCCCGCCTTAGTGTCGACACAGGCTTGACACGCCCTGGGACACGCCCGTGTCCCAGGCCGTGTGCCTGCAGCCAGAACTCAAACTGGCCCAAAACGTCCCTCTTTGCTCCTTTGAGTTTCGGGGCGTTACATATAATAACAGAAATGATACAGAAGATATTTGATCTCTTGCCTGGGTTTGATTCTACTGAACTATCTGAAGAAGAGATAAATGAGGTATTAAGAATAATAAACTTTTCAAAGTACAAGGTCAAGGAACTAAAGAAAATAGATCGATCAGAGGAATATAAATTTCTGGCAGACATTGTTGGGAAAGTATTGATTTGTAAAACCTCAGCACATGATGCAATACTTAAGGCTCAACTAAATATGATGGGAATTTTGGTGTTAGGGAAGAAGATCAATTGGGGAGTAATATAGATAAGACTTATTGCATATAAGTATAATCAGAAGAAAAATGCTTGTATACCTATAATGAGTCAAGCTTTATTGTATAATTTTCAATATCTGTGTGTATCAAAAGGAATACTAATACCTCCAGGAAAGAAGTTGTTAATGGCTCTTCTCAAAATGGACTAGACAAATTACTAAAATTGGATCACAAAAAGAGTCTACACCTCCATATTCTCCACAAGATGTTATTCCTTCATCTAACAGTTATGTGCTAACTTCATCCATTCCGCAGGAACCTATAAAACCATTAAATTCACTTGCTTAAGTCACTCAGAATACCATAATTATACACCCAACACCATATGATATTGTCAACCTAATACAATATATACACAAATAAACACTCCTTCTATTATAACTCAAGCAGTTCAGATAACCACTCATAACTTGTCATTAATGCACAATGCACATGCATCATAAATTCAAATTACAGTGAGTGATATACATTCTGTACTAGACTTGATTACTACTTTAGTTCAGTTCAATCAGGTAAAGATTTCTTCTTCCACTATTACCAGATCATTCTTAACCTCTCTAGCTTGTGAGGTTAAGAAGGGGGAGAATCGGGAATAGTAAGAAGAAGAATTTGATGAATTTGATGAGGTCACATCATCTTTACTTGGACCTGATTCATTTAAGATTGCTGGAAATGAAAATGTGTTGGATGAGTTTGAATTAGAGTGTGCATCAAACCAGGGGTAGTTAATTGTTCAAGAATTAATTACAATTACTAAAGAACAAAATGATGCATAAAGTTTGGGGGAGTTAGATATTCAAGTCAAAATCTATTATAAGTAGTACTCAACCATCTCATGAAATTCTTATAACCATTGTAGGAATCTATAGTTTTATATCATTATTTCTACCATATATCAATCTTATTCCTTTAGAAGATCTAGATGTACTTTATTTGTACAATAGAACTTGCAATATTCCCATTATACCACTACCAAAACATCTAGCTGATAGAAGATCAAGGAAGTAAAAGCTTGATGTTGTAGCAAAATTTATCAAAGGTGAAGGTGTGGTGAATTTAACAAATGAAATGGAAGAAATCAGAAAATATATTGGAGAATTGGTAAAAAGGAAAATAAAACTAAGATAAGTAATAAGAATGCTTAGAAAGACTAGGAAAGGTTAATTTTTGTACAAGAATTTCTTAAAAGACAAACCTGATTATTAGAGATACAAAAGTCTATAGCAGTACATTGAATTGACAAAAGACAAGCTGCTGGAGAAACTATATAGTTATTTGAATGAGTTGATTATTTCTGAAACTGCTAACAAAGTCTATTGATAGTTGGACAAGAGTTGTAACTGCATAGATACTCTAAAGGTATACTTTTGAAAATAATATTGAAATATTCATTCTGGAAGCATCAAAATATTCAGTTGTCTCTCTCATACTTATGTTCTTTTTCTTTGTGCTTGTATCATGTCTGTGTGAGTCAATAGTTTGTATGATTTTTGAGTTGTATTTGTAAAATCATCATTGAAATTTTGTAAAATTTGTTAAACAAAATAGGGGAGATTGTTGGGAAAAACCCTTATGATTTACTATAACAAATTACTTTAAATGATTTTACAACCTAGGGCAATTACCCATGTTATACAGAGAGGGTAATTATGTCTTAAGAAGTCCTAAGATGTCAATAATATAAGGGACTTGAGAAGGACACACTGAATTCAAGAGGAAAATTAAGATTTATCAACATACGTCGACTAGAAGTCGACATAACTCTAACTAGAAATCGATGCTACTTCGAATAGAAATTAGAGCATCAATATATCATGAAGTCAACGCTCTTTCAGAATGATGTCGACGCACCGTCGATTACAGAGTTGCTTTGACAAACTATTTGAATGAAGCTAGAAGTTGATGTTACTTCGATATGAACTCGACATTACATTGAGTAATTTTCTAAACAAAGATTGTTTTGAGGATTTATTCAGAGTTAATTCAAGAAAGGTTATCATTGATTAATTGTCTTCCTGGAGTCGTTAGATTTTCAGCTATATATATACAAAGATACTTGAGAACATCAATAGAGACATACATATATAATAATCAATCACAGGAATAACAAAAATATGATCAGAATAGATAGATCAGATCGCAGCTTTTGATAGATTGAATTTGATAGAGAAAGATAAAGGATTATCATCTGTGATAGTTTGTTGTTAGTGGTAATATAACGCACCTAAAGAGGAGGTGAATAAGTATCTTGCACTTTACTTAGAGTCTTTTCAGATTTCAGTAGATAAGTAATATTATAGTACATGCACAACAAGCATACAATTGTTTATGGTGTTTCCCCAAGGTCTGCGTACATCCACTTTCCCTCTACATATATCTAGCAATGAGTTAGACTAGACAAACTCCTCCAAATACTCAACTCCATGAGCTTACACTTCAGATCCCTCATCATCTCTCAAATCTATCCTAAATCTTACCTCGGAATTATCAAGAAGTCCTACCTCAGGCACACAAGCCATACAACTCAGAGTGCTCCAACACTTATAAGTCAAAAACCCTCCAAGTTTCCTACCTCTGACTTATCTGAAGTCCTAACTCAGATTTACCTAGAAAACCTACCACTCAGGCTGGGAGGAAAGGCCTTACAACTCAGGCACAATTACCCTACAACTTAGGCACAAAGACCCTACAACTCAGGCACAAAGGCCATACATAAAATGTAATTTAGTATTATAACAGAAGTTTAAAAAGGTAAGTCCTTAAAGCTTTAACACTTTCATTATTCTAGCTTTGATTGCTAGATCAGGAGTAGGTCCCTAAACATAGTATTCTTCAAGTTGCACGGGTTAGGACTTGCTTCTCCTTGATCTTCTCCTCCAACAGATGGAAGATTATCTATCTTGAGTTAGATGATCTATCTTGAGTTAGATGACTCTCATTGTTCTTCTAAAGGCTCTCAACAAGAACTTACTTTATCTTTTTCATAGAGCGCCGTCAAACTTCTCTGGATTTTCACTTAGTGTTTTTAAGCCATGTTCCATTTCCCTGGAAGTTCCTCTTATACTCTTTTACAATCTATAACGACCTCAGGAAATGTCTTGTCAACAACATAGACAAGAACAGAATAGTATATCCTAACTTTATATGCCACCACCAAAATTGACTTCCGCCAAGCAGTCTGGGCTTCAACGCTAACCTTTTGAATAAACTCTATGGTAACTCCGAGAAAGGGCTTTTTTCTCAGTTGTATCTGCCTTAACGCTGAGTTCTGCGGCTTTCAGTGGCTTCTCCACTATAACACTATGATAAGGAATTATTCTCAGTGGTATATCAATAATATAGTTGACCTATATTATACCATCTCAGCGATATAATCCATCTTTGATCAAAGCCAGTTTTAGAGATAATACCAATTGCTATGCATACACATAAATAGATATGCTATCAAATATAATATGCTCTTAGCATTGTAGGTGATGTTCTTCAAATCTAGGAATATTGAGGGCAATATTCCCAACAATTTCCCTCTATTTGAATAAGGCAGAACATCCAATAATGCTAAAGAACATTAACCAAATAAATCAACATTTGACAAAAGATATAGTTGTTAAATGTTATATATACATGCATTATGATAAAGTACACGAACTGTTATCACAGATAACTATCAAAGTGAAAATAAATTATTATCAAGCATCAGACATATAATATTAAGCATTCAACATTCTCGATTTAATAAATACAAATTAGATGTTCTAATAAGTTCATTACATATTAATACATTAATATAATTTTTTAAATTTAAGAAACTGGATGCTTGTCCTCGGGAATTCTAGCTGATGCTGTTCTCATCATTTTGGGACTGGAGCCTGAATTTTCTCCTTGAGCAGCATCATGTATCTCAGCTTATTTGGCTTTATTGTTTGTCTCTTGAAGTACAAGAAAGGTTTATGAATATAATTGGAGGGCATCCTTCTTGGATTGTTCCTCCTCACCAAGTTTTCTTTGTATACCCTTTCTCTAAGAGATTTTCTTTCCAAATGCTTTATCCACTATTCACTTGGATACACATTATCAATGTTCTTTAGAAGCTGGCCATGATTAATCAAGGCATTGAATATGGTGTTCCTAGAATCATCATTACAATACTCAAAGTCAGGATCTTTAGCTTGCTGTGCTCTCCTTTTGTCCATGAATTCTTGATGTAGCATGATGCCTTCTCTCTTTCTTCTTACTGCAAGATGTGCATCTTGAGCAACTCTCTCTTATGCTGAAAAAATAAAATATTCTGGTCTATTTTTTATCTAGCAGGGGAAATTTTAGAGCCATCCTTGTACCCTGAAGGACCTTTAAGATTTGCTCAGCATTGGACTTCTCCCCCTTTCTGGCTTCTTCAAAGATACTATTTCTCAGATGAAGGGTGTTGGACTCAGACCTACTAGACATTATCTGGAATACATTTTCCATATCACGAAGGATAACTTTTTTGTTTTGAATTGCAAAGTCCATAGCCTGTATTTGAGTGTAGTACACATATTGTTCAACATAATCAACTCCTCTACTAACTTCATCTGTTTGGCTCACCTGATTCTTTACACTTATAATATTCTGAGATGAGTCATTTGGACATTCATCCATTGAACTCAGAATGGTAATATTCTATTTTAAAATTCTTACAGCTTGGTCAAACCATTTAGTAATTTTTTTGTTGACATGTATTGTTTCATCTTTCAGAGAATCTATATCAGTCATGATCTCTATCTTAACTTTTGAAACTTCAGTCAGTATCTCAACTTTTACACTCTTTGTTGAGTCATCAATGTAACTTCTCATTGAAGTGGATTACTCAACCAATAGATTCTTTATTGATGATAGAATTAAAATTTCTGACAAGCTGGAGGATGGTTGGGCATGGGATACTTGTGGCACATCTGTTGCATCAAGGTTTATTATTTTCCCTTGGTCCTCTTGACTATCTAACTCAATTTAAGTGGACGTCTCGGCCACTTGGGGTACTAGGATACCTTCTCCCCGAGCTAGGACTTTAGTAGGAAGCTCCCCCTCAATCTGATCATCAGGATTCAAAAATTCATCAAGAGGATTGTCCTATAAATCCTCAATCAACTAACTTGCTTCCCCTCAATTGGAGCATTCAGCTTTTCTTGAGCCACATGCTCTTCTGCAATCTTGTCCTCTGGATCATCTAAGATTAGATCAATCTTATCCTGAAGATTGTCTAAATCTTATCTATCTTCTCCTGAAGATTTTTTGTAGTCTGCTCAAGCTCCCCCTCAGCTGGGACACGAGTCCTTTCTAGAACAATTTTCTCCCCCTCAACATCAGCAACCTCATTCTGAGGTGTGCTAACATCGACTATATCAAAATTAACTTGTATGCTTAAGACTTGAAGGTATTCTTCTCCTTCAGTTGAGGGTGAATGGTAGGGGTTGTGGATGGATTCAATATCCTTATTCTCTGAATCAGAGACTTCTACCACAACTACTTTCTTGCCCTTCTTCTGGCTCTTGCTCTACTCTTTAGGCCTGCTTTTGGGAAATGACATGGTATATCTCTCTAACGTATTAATATTCATTCTTTTTATGAATGGATTCTCACTCCTTGTTTCTTAGTGAAGTTTTCAGGATGGGCAGTGATTAGGTATAAGGAGAGAATTCTACCTAAGGAAGGTACATCGAGACTACTCAAAATTTTCTAGAAGATTATTAATGCCCGATTGGTTTTCTTCTGTAGAATTACCCTAGTGATCAGCTCAAGCATGGACTTTGAAATGCTATCATGAGATCTTGTCTTGCATAGGATGGTCTTCCTAATGATGTCAATAAGGAGTTTTCCTCTCTGGTTGAAGTACATCCTTTCTAGGGTATCATATGTTTCACGAGAAAACTCAAATCAATCCAATGCATTAAATTTTTAGGGAAGGTGCAATGCTTGTGCAATCCTTCAAGGACTAACCTTAATCTTCACATCTCCTATTTTTCTTTTAAGATACTTTCAAGAAGATGAGATTTTTAATATTTGAGTAGAGTTCCGACACTTGTACCTTCAAAATTGGGCTTGGTTCAGATAGAACAAATTATATCCCTCATGCTTCTAGCATTCTAATAACTTCCTTAATCTCTTCAGATGCAAACTGGAATCCATTTCTAACTATTTCATATCCTTCATGAAGAAGCATATTAGACTTTGGCGCCATTTCTTCAGAAACCTAGAAGCCGAGACAGAACTGTTTCGACAACTTTCTAGGATTTAGTGTCAAGATTTAACTGAACCCTGACACTATATCTATATATTGATTTTAATGTTTATTTTAATTGGTTCATGGTGAAGCTAAAGCGTCATCCTATAGATTGAATATAAGAAATAGAACCAATGGCTGAGAATGATTGAAATTAATACAGCAGCCCATCTCAGCGGTACCGTTGAGATGGGGAGACATACTGTTAAGAATTTACTCAACTGTCTTAGTGGTATAGGTGAGACTTTCTTATCTAGCCTACTCAGCTAATCATCTCAGCTAGTCTTCTTAGCTAAACTTCTCAGTTGAACGCTACTTTTCTTGTCTTCTTTGCATCCTACAAAATCTGCATCTAAAAAACTAGTTAGTTCGAAATCATCATTCCTAGAGTACCATAGTCCAAGATGTTGGCTGTCCTTAAGGTATCTCAAAATTCTTTTCACAGCCGAGTAATGAGATTCCTTAGGATGTGCTTGGTACCTAGTACAAACACATGTAGCATACATAATATCTAGTCTACAAGCAGTCAAATACAATAGAGATCTAATGATACCCCTATACATGGATTCATTAAAAGGTTTCCCCTTTTCATCCTTGTCTAGGAATATATTTGACCCCATGGGAGTTTTCATGGTGGAAGAAGATTTCATCTCAAACTTCTTAATAAGTTCCCTAGTGTACTTTTTGGGTGATGAATATCCCCTCATCAGACTGTTTCACTTGGAGAACTAGAAAGTATTGTGAGCTCTCCCATGCTGCTCATCTCAAACTTCTCATGCATAAGGTTAGCAAACCTTTTATAAAGGTTGCCATTAGTAGACCCAAAACTTTTGACATCAAGATAAATTTATAATAATATGATATCTATCTTCCCCCTTAAGAACTTGTTCTTAATGAAGAAGCTAGAAAGGATTTCATACCAAGCACTAGTGGCTTGCTTTAGCCCATATAATGCTTTTTAAAGTAAATATACATGAGATTTAAGGGTAGGATGAACAAAACCTAAGGATTGCTCTACATACACCTCTTCTTTCAGATTACCATTTAAAAAGGCAGACTTGACATCCATGTGGTAGACCTTGAGCCCTTTGAATGATGCATAAGCCAAGAACATCCTAATGGCTTCCAACTATAGCCTTTAGTGACTCCTCTATCCGAGCCTCCAAAGATAACCTTAGGTCCATTCTTCATTGGAGTATAGTCCTTGAGAAGACTCCTTATACTTGTCATGTGCCTTGAGTATCCACTATCCAAGTACCATATTTGTTTTAGATTGGTACTTGAACTATCCTACAAGAAATAATTCATTTTACCTTAGGAGCCCAATTAACTCTGGGTCCTAGGTTCTTGTTAGCATTAACATAAATACCTCTATCTACTACATCCTTAGCTGGAAAGCATCTCTTTGCATTATGCACATTAGGATTGTGCTAACTATCTATGGCAAAGTGTCCCACTTTAATACAACACTAACATTCATGGATGTTGTACTTTCTCTTCTAAACACATCTTAAGGTAGATGAAGTATCTGAATTATCATGTTCAACTGAGAAGGCATCAGCCTTCTTCTTATTCCTCTCAGCTAAGATTTGGATGAATGTTGGACGATAAATAATCTTACTTGACGGTACTTGTTTGACAACAATAGGTGTTAGCTTGGTAGATGACATGGTGTTGATGACATCATATACTAATAGTTTATTATTAGTGGTAGTCTAACTCACCCAGAGAGGGGATGAATAGGTGTCCTGATGTTTAGTGGTTTTTTTGCTTTTTAGCAGATATAAGAAAGTAAATCAAATACACAGAGATTTATAGTGATTCCCCAAGGTCTAGGTACATCCACTTTCCCTCTACACTTATCAATGAGCTAGACTCGTCAAACACCTTCAAAACTCAGCTCAAATAAGCTTACACCACAAATCCCTTGGGATTTCTCAAGTCTCCTCCAAGACCCTACCTCAAGAACACAGGGCCAACACTCAGGCTTATCAAGAAGCCCTACCTCAGAGTGCTCCAACTCATATAGCTCAGAAACCCTCCATGTTTCCTATAAGACCCCTTTTTTTCTACGCTACTGGGTCTTACGCCCAGAACCGCCATTCTGCGGTGACACCGACACACGGGAAGGTCGCAACTACAAAACGCAGATTCTATCGGCAATGAAGATCATCAAGGAGTGGAAGTACAAATGAGATTAAGTCAAGTACACAATCACATATAACATATGAAATAGAAATCATATCAATGTCCACAAGATGATAAAAGTACTGAAATAAATTAGTAAGTAGGAATATAAATGGTTTTATGACCGGTACAACAAATCCACACTACAACCCTCTCGCGGAAGCTAAGTAAAGCTAACACTCACGGAGCTAGAGACAGATGCTCCCATATTAGACTGGCCCACCTCCATGTGCACCATACTCTACTGGTGTTGCATCTCCTCCTACTGCTGCTTGTCCACCATCTGGAGTCCATGATATGTTTGGTCCACCGACCGTTAGTCAAAAGACTAAGCCTAATTTCCCCCACCCCTCCCCAGTGGCTCCTAGGCACCGTGCGGGAGGAATGATAGGAAAGCTATGATGGTGGAGAGTAGGAACAAAACAGATGACGATGGACCTACTCTACCAGGTATATAGTAAATCTATAGAGCTGTAAAAGGAAAAGCAAGCTAACTGTTGTATAATAAGAAAACAGTAGGGTAATCAAGAAAAATAGAGCAGTAAATACATGAATAGTAGATTATAGAATAAGTAACCTTAACTTATATGAATGTCCATACAAACTTATAAGTTAAGGGGTCTTTTGCAATGCTCCATTTGTATAAAAAGTCTCATACCAATTTATATGAAGGGGTTTCAGGTATATGAAATATGAGTGCAGTGAAATGTTATGTCATGATTCATGCAAATGCAACACACGCACATGACTCTATGCGCATAGACCTTTAGTTACCTCTATTTGGAAGCTATCACCACTCTCAGGAGCCTCCGCTGCAGCAAACGGATATAGTGGGTTAGGCCTCCCCACTCCTAGATGGGTATTCACACTACTAGGCCTAGACCTTATATACCCCCCCTGAAGGATACATCAGGGTCTCCGCGTGCTATGTTGATCCACCACCAGTCTTTCCCTTGGCTATGTATAACCATACCCTCCGAGTCAGCATATCGACATCAGTGCAAACGATCATCAAATACTGAAGACCCACCACTTGTGCACATGAAATCATGAATTCCCAAGCCATTGGCTCCCCGAACTAACCTGTCTGTTACAACTACCTTCCGAGCCTACCGCTCGGATAACCTAACCAAGCTAATCTCCTAAAACATCGGGGTGAGTGAAAGTGAAGTCCTAGTATATTACTAATTACTCTTGTATTCATTTTAGTCTTACGGTTTAAGGTTAACCTTGGAGTGCCCAGGACATTCCCTGTGAAGGGCTCTCGGGGGCATTAAAAACTACGATGGGCTGATGTCCAAAGCTCCCTTTCGCAAGGTACTTATTATTGTTGGTATCTACCCATAGTCAATCTCATTTAATGTTATACTAAATCTAACCCTAGTATATTTTGACTCTCTCTCTCCACAGGAAAGACGATCTTTCGTCGATCCCGAGCACCACTTAACACTAGTCAACCAGGTTCTCTCAACCTGCCTTCCAATGGTGACCTTACTCATTCTTAACCAGAACAGGTACACCAACTACCCTATCCCATAACATGTTTCACATATTACTCTACTTTTACAGTTTTTACTATGTGCAGACCAACTGTCCTACATGATGAGTGTAAATGGTGATCCCCTTCAAATATTCATCTGATTGACCTAAGATTATTACTTGGGGTCTATAATGATGTTTTAGGAATAAATCCGGAATATAATATTTTTCCGAGTGTAATTATTATTTAATTAATTTTCTGCAAAATACGGCAAACAATGCCTTTGAACATCAAGTACACTTTTCTGTCTAGGTATGACCTTATCAAAATTATTTTAGGTGAATGTCATCAAAATAACAATAAATACTGAACTTCATATTTTTCCAGAAAGGTTTTCAGCTCCAAATAATTATTGACTAAATAGCCTCATTAATAGGGAAAAATAGGAAATAATAGAAATATTCATCCAAAAATTATAGAAAACTTACTAGTGGACCTACATAAACATAAAGGACTACTTACCAAGAATTATTATTTTCCAAGCTCATTTAGCCATATAATTAATTCATCTAATAATCCTCTACAAAAGGCACTTGTGAAATAACTTGTATGAAAAACTTCCAATAATTGTATAAAAATTCACAGAGCTAGGTTATGTCCTAAGATGTTCCCTGATCAAGTTTCATAATTTTCCAGATAGCATATAATTCCTAAATAATTATCTTATGATTGAATCAATATTAGGGTTTGTGAATGAAGTACTACAATTATTAATCCAAAATTCACCACAAAAATCTAGAGAACAATATCACTAAATCAAGTTTACTGCCTAAGTTTCATGAGCATCAAAATCCATTTGAGCATGTAAATAATTATCGGACCCAAGTGTCCTAAATCATCCATAATTATTTTAAATGAAGTGTAAGATCCTAAAAATCCTAAAACTATTCTCTAGAGCCTATTTTTACCCTAGGAACTCACCAACCAAGTTCCAAGGTCATCCAAGGGCATACTGCCTCATGTCCTTCACTAGGCCCCAAACCTCAACTCTAGGACCTACACTTGGGTCTTAGGGCATCTCCACCCCAAACCACTTAATTTCTCTTGAGGGGGTGTTTTAGAAGACTTTGAGGCAGTGGCCCAAGTTTCATCCCTTTTAGGTGAGGATTGACCACTCAACCCATTAAGAACACATTGCCCTAATTTTACCCTTAAGGGACCAAACTTTGGTTATACCAAAACCTGTTCAAAACAACCCCAAATGGGCTAATATTTTTACGAGTGACATATATTAACCCTGAGAACCAGCCACCAAAAGTTTGTGGAGTTGTAAGGTCATTAGACCCTCTAATTAAATTATACATGGATTATTAATGTTTACCAAAACTATAGAAAAATGTTCTTCAAAAATTATGACCCAAATTTCAAAGCATTTGGATGAGTGGTTTATTGGGGGCACTCAGATTAGTCACTGGTCAAGCGTTTGTATAGGCTGCACCATATAGAATGTTGTGGTCAGATCTCTAACCCAAATGAGTTGAAATAAATTTAAATTAAACTAGACATCAAGGGCTACAACTTTCATATTGAACATTTCCTCTGAAAAGGCATTTAAGTATTTTTAATAAATCAAAACATACACAATATTTTATGTAACAGAATTGATTTAAAATAAAATATAATTAATTTGACCCTGCACGAATCTTGAAGCGGAATCGACGGAATCGGCTCATCTTCTACCTTGAGCCAACGGCCATGATTGGCCCGTCCTGGGCCATCTTTTCCCGCGATTTTTCGGCCACCCTCACCTCTTCCCGGCCAGCCACCGCCACCATCACCTTCGTTGAGGTGGTGGCTGGTGATTCGCGGTGGTTGGCCGGCTGGAGGTGGTCGGAACAGTGTTTTGTGATAGAAAATAGAAAGATTGAAACTCAAGCCTTTGGACTACCTGATCTAGGGCCAATTGACCCTAAACCTTGCGGCCAATGGATAGAGATCTATCCACTGAGAAAGAGGAGAGGGATAGGACCTTTTGGGAGAGCTGAAGTCTTGCCGATCGACGGTATGCCATTGTCGGTGGTAGTTCCGTCGGGTGCTCTACAACAGTATAGCCAAAGGCCTCAATTTCCTTAGGGAAAGGGTGGAAACGGCTCCTCTCTGCCTGGTGAAGCTTTTAAAATAGCCAAATGGGGGTCATGGCATCAATGTCATTAATGGCCATTAGTGGTGATTTTCGGCCAATGGAATTCTCCTCCCCTAGTCACTGCCATGGACGAGAAAACCTTCTGGTCTTCTCTAAGTAATCAGAGGAGATGAATCCCTCCTTGGTAATTGAGTGGAGAGGCTCTTGGCCTCCCTTGGCCATGAATGGCCTCTCTTTCTCACTTTCTCTCTCCTCCATTAAAGGGAAAATGAAGTTTTTTCTCTCCTAGTCATCACTTCCAAAATATGAGTTGCATTTTGGGTAATTCTAAACCTCATGAGACTAGTGGAACACCTTAATTGGGCTTAGCGCAAATGGATTGTGCTAGGTTAGGTCAACTTGAGTTTGTTTGACCTAAAACTTGATTGAGTTGACTTTGGTCAAATTAACCTTTTGGGTTGACCCAAATGGTCCCTTGGTGACCCATTGGCCTCCCCTAAGGTCTAGGAAGGGTTGGGTAGGGTTGAATTGGCACCTTGAAGGCCACTTGACCCTTACTTAGGCTCTATTTGTTTGGGCGTTTTGCAACTCCGTTTTGGGCAAACGCCGCCGGAAGGAGGGTAAACAAATGAACCTCCGACGGCGTTTGCTCCGTTTCCACCCGCCCGCCTTGAGAAACGCCCCAAAAAGCTCCATTTGGAGCAGCCACCTCCCCCCTCCGGTTCGAATTCTCCGTTTCCACCCGCCGGATCGACCCGCCACCGCTAAAACAAATGCAGCCTTAGGCCACTTTGACCATTTTGGGGCTAGGGTTGACTTTGGTCAACTTAGCCTCTTTGGTTGACCTCAATGGGTCCTTTGTGACCCATTAGCCTCCCGTTGGGCTTAGGAAGGTCTAGGTGGGTCCCTTTGGCTAATGGGAGGTCAATTGACCATGTGTGAGCTTTGTTTGACCTAATTAGTGTTTGGGTTGACTTTGGTCAACTTGACCACTTTGGTTGACCCCTATGGGTCCTTGGTTACCCGAGGGTCCTCTTAAAGGGTTAAGGGTGTTATGGTGGTATAACACCCCCTATCCGTCGCATAGCATATAGCAGTAGGTCCGGCCGGTGCCCGATGCCATATACCACATACAGACCGGGTGGTTACTCATTGGAAACCATCCAACCAATCATAACGTCCTACAAGAGCATTCTAGCAGAAATAGTTTATAAAAGTTGCAATAAAGAACCCAGCACAAAAGCATGAATGTCCACTAATACTAAATAGGAATGTCGTACATAAACGAGTACAAGCCTTAAGGCCTTACAAAATGGTTTACTTCAATATTACATGTTTTACAAACCACGACACGCAGGCCGGTCATACATGAGTAAAAGCAGTAAACACTCCAATTAGGCCTTCGAGGGCCGGCTTCGCAATTTGGGCTTTAGCCCGCTATTGACCGCTTGGTCCAGCAGCACCTGCAAGCAACAAAACCACCGCACGGTGGCAAACAAAGGCAACGGTCAGCAATGCTGACCAAATTATAACGATCCCGCCCCCAACTCGGGGCGTCGATGCTCCTTCCCTGCATTTCATTAGCATAAACGAGCAATATATCAACTCATTGCATCACAGGCGTTGGCACGCATGGCCACACGCCCCGTGCTCTCAGGGCACATTCTCGGTGATCGTAGTATAAGCCGCTAACTCACCACCATCTCCAGGACGGCAATATCTCGTGAGCAAATTGTTCTTTTAGGCAGATGTTACGACAGTTTAATGTCATAAACAGCCTATGTCACGACACTTTAATGTCATCGACATCAAGACCCGACCTCTATGCCCTCGGCATAAAGCAGGAACGGTTCCCACTCAACCCGTTGCTCACTTGCCACGACACTTAAATATCATCGGCACTAGTTAAGTTTCCCTGAAGCCCGTGAATCGAACGTACAATATTACATAACCCAGTTATGTACAAGTTGGCTCCTAGGCCCACAAGTTGGCAAGATCACGCATCCGCCCAGTTTTCCGGGTGCACCTTTGAGTTAATCCCCAAGGCTCCCTGTTGCAATCTACCACGTAGAAAACCCAAAAAACAACCAATCGCGCGGAGTATTCTCCAGCATTTATGCAATGCAACATCACCGATCCAGACCAACATGTCCGTGTAGGCTTCACACATCATGCCTATGTCCGTTCTCGAATACGGACTCTAAACAACGGGGACTTTACATATATACCCGAAGGAACGCCTCCAACTCACCGCAAACTCGCGAGAGCGGGCTTCCTATGCAAAGAAGGAGAGCTTTACATGCTCAAGAAGAGGATCGTTACCCTAGCGTTCTTCTTTGGCGCCATGGAAAAGTAAGCGGATGAAAAGCACCGCACTCTCTTCGCCTTCGTGGATCCGGAGTCAGCTCGAGATTTGGAGCTTCGAAGCTCCTCCAATGGCCGGATCTAGCTTCTTCTTCCTTCCTTGGCTCTCCTCTCTCTCTCTAAGCTTTAGAAAGATAACCACTCAAGTAAAAGTGAGGGTTTCAAGGGTCCAATCTCGGGTATATCCCATCAGGAACAACCCCCAACCGTTGGATCACCAATTAAAGAAATGAATGGCTTTGATTCGGGACTGAAATGTACAATCTGGACCAAACACGGCCTGGCACACGCCCGTGTCCAGGGCCGTGTGCCTCATTCGCCGTCAAAATCGACGTGCCTAGAACAACACACGGGCATCGAACATGCCCGTGTTCGACCTGACACGCCCGTGTTCCATCTGAAACGGCCGTGTGGCCGACCGTATACCCCCATCGATTTATCCCGGAAACAACCCGAGAACTACACGGGTTCTAGGACACGCCCGTGTCCTAACCCGTGTCTACCTCAACACGCCTGGGCTCCAGGCCGTGTACACGGTCTCGACACTCGACACTTCGTCGAGCGAAGTTCGTCGACCACACGACACGGCCTTGGACACGCACGTGTCCTAGGCCGTGTGCCTTGTCTCGACACAACGCCGAGCAAAATTCGTCGACTCCCCGGGACGAGTGTCGATACGGGTCGACACGCCCTAAGGCACGCCTGTGTCTCAGGCCGTGTGCCATGTCTCGACACTTCGTCGAGCGTAAAATGTCGACTTCGCGGGCTAAGTGTCGACACGGGCTCGACACGCCCGTGTCTCAGGCCGTGTGCCCTGTCTCGACACAATGTCGAGAGCAAAGTGTCGACTTCGCCGGCTGAGTGTCGACACAAGCCTGACACGCCCTGGGACACGCTCGTGTCCCAGGCCGTGTGCCTCCTGCCAGAACCCAAAACTGGGCCAAAACGTCCCCCATCGCTCTTTTGAGTTTCGGGGCGTTACAACTCTCCCCCTCTTAAAATAATTTCGTCCACGAAATTATATAAAGGAAAGTCATGTACAAAACCAAAATTTGTACCTGAGCGGAACAACTCCGGATACTCGTCAAGCATAGTCTGGTCTCGTTCCCAAGAGAGCTCCTCACGACCGCAATTGTCCCACCGGACCTTGACCATCCTGATCTCTTTGTTGCGTAGCCTCTTGACCTCCGAGTCCTCAATCCCCATGGGCTTGACCTTTGTCGTCAGCCCACTATCCACCGGCACTTGACCAACCGCGATCACTTGCGTAGGCCCTTGCACCGCCTTCCGAAGCACCAAAATATAGAATACATCATGTAATCCACCAAGCTCCACCGAAAGCTTCAACTGATAGGCTGCTTCACCAACTCGCTCCAGAACCTCAAACGGCCCAAGGTACCTCGGGCTTAGCGTTTTCAATCGCCGCACCCGCGAGACACCCTTGAACGGCTTGATCTTTAAGTACACATAGTCGCCCACAGCGAACTCCACGTTCCTGTGCTTGGCATTATAGTACTTCGCTTGTCGGTCCTGAGCGATAAACAACCTCTACCGAATGGTTCTCACCAAAGAAGTAGCATCCTCCACTTCTAATCGCTTATACAACTTTGACTCACCCGTTTCTAACCAAGACAACGGCGTGCGACATTTTCTACCATATAGGGCCTCGAAGGGCGCCATTTGAATACTCGCTTGGTAGCTGTTGTTGTATGTGAATTCCACCAAATAAAGGTGGTCTTCCCATTGCTTCCCAAAATCCAAGACACACATGCGAAGCATGTCTTCCATAGTTCTATTGAACCTCTCGGTCTGCCCATCTGTTTGCGGATGGAAGGCTGTGCTGAATTTCAACTTTGTCCCCAACATTTGTTGCACTAGCCTCCAATCATTGGACGTGAACCGCCCATCTCGGTCACTCACGATGCTGTGGGGCACACCGTGAAGCCGTACTATATTATCCACATACAGTTTTTCCAACTTCTCCACCGGATCATCCTTCCTATGCGGAATAAAATGCGACACCTTCGTCAACCGATCCACGACCACCCAAATGGCGTCGTTCCCCTTTTGCGACCTTGGCAAACCGTGCACAAAGTCCATAGAGATGTCGTCGAATTTCCACTCCGGAATAGGCAAGGACTTAAGAAATCCTCTCGGCTTTTGGCATTCCGCCTCCACCAAGGCGCAAGTTTGGCACTTCGCCACGTAGAGCGCCACATCTTTCTTCAAACCCGGCCACCAAAACAGTTTCTTCACATCGCGGTACATCTTCGTGCTCCTCGGGTGAATCGAGTACTTGGTATGGTGTGCCTCGTACAACAATTTCACCCGCAAATTGCCCACACTTGGGACGCACAGACGACCGTCTTTCCAAAGCAATCCGTCCTCCACAATGAATTGGGGATTTGACCCATCCAGAGCCTCTACCATGAATTGCTTCATATGGACATCCATATCCAAAGCCTGCCGAATCCGATCAGCCAGGTCATATTGGACTTCAGTCCAATTCAGAACTGCTTCAGCACTTGATTGCCTATCCACACAAACAATATCCAACGCCTCCAACTCCCGCACCAACCGCTCATCATGCACCGATAGCCAATTGGCTTGAGCTGGGGCTCGGCGACTCAATGCGTCTGCAACCGCATTACCTTTACCAGGCACGTAGTGGATCTTGAATGTATATTCCCCCAGTAACTCCATCCATCTACGTTGCCGCATATTTAGATCCTTCTAATCAATTAGATACTTCAGGCTCTTATGATCGGTGTAGATATCAATCTTCACACCGTACAAATAGTGTCTCCACAGCTTTAAGGCAAAAATCACAGCTGCTAACTCCAAGTCATGGACCGGATAGTTCCTTTCATGCACTTTTACCTGTCTCGAGCTATAAGCTATTACACTTCCATGTTGCAGTAACACGCAACCCAAACCACTGCCCGAAGCATCACTATAAATCTCATAGCCTTCGGTCCCACATGGCGAACTCATCACAGGCGTCGTGGTCAACTGACACTTCAACTCCTCAAAAGCTCGCGCGCACTCCGGCATCCAAACGAACTTCTGCTCCTTCCTCGTCAAAGTAGTGAGAGGTAACGCTATCCGCGAGAAGTTCTCTACGAAGCGTCTATAATAGCCGGCAAGCCCCAGAAAGCTCCGGACTTCCGCTACCGTAGCAAGCTCAGGCCACTCTCGTATCGCAACAATCTTCACTGAATCCATAACAATACCCTCTCCACTCACTATATGACCGAGGAACGCCACTGAGGATAACCAAAACTCGCACTTCGAGAACTTAGCATACAGTTGATTCCTCCTTAGTGTCTCCAAAACCAAATGAAGATGCTTGAAGTGATCTTCTTCACTTTGCGAGTACACCAAAATATTGTCGATGAAGACGATCACAAAATGGTCCAAGTACTCCCTGAAAGTCTTGTTCATCAAATCCATGAACACTGACGGCGCATTAGTCAGCCCAAACGGCATGACCGTAAACTCATAATGCTCGTATCTCGTACTAAACGCTGTCTTCGGGATATCACTCTCCCTTATTCGCAGCTGATAGTACCCAGACTTGAGATCCAACTTGGAGTACACCGTCGACCCGACCAACTGATCAAAAAGATCATCGATCCGGGGGATCGGGTACTTGTTCTTCTCCATCAACTTATTGAGCTCCCGATAATCAATACATAGCCTCAAGCTTCCGTCCTTCTTCTTAACAAAGAGGATCGGCGCGCTCCAAGGTGAAGAACTCGGGCGCACATACCCTTGCTCCAACAAATCTTGCAGTTTAACTTTCAGCTCCGCCATTTCCTTAGGCGCTAGCCAATAAGGAGATCGTGACACAGGCTTTGTGTAACACCCCCTATCCGTCGCATAGCATATAGCAGTAGGTCAGGCCGGGGCCCGACGCCATATACTACAGACAGACCGGGTGGTTACTCATGGAAACCATCCAACCAATCAACACGTCTTACACAGAGCATTCTAGCGGAAGCAGATTAATAGGTTGTAACAAAGAACCCAGCACTAAAGCATGAATGTCCACTAATACCAAAATAGGAATGTTATACACACACCAGTACAAGCCTTAAGGCCTTACAAAATGGTTCACTTGAAATTACATGATTTACAAACCACGGCACGCAGGCCGGTCATACATGAATAAAAACAGTAAACACTTCCAATTAGGCCTTCGAGGGCCGGCTTCGCAAATTGGGCTTTAGCCCGCTATTGACCGCTTGGTCCAGCAGCACCTACAAGCAACAAACCACCGTACGGTGGCAAAACAAGGCAACGGTCAGCAATGCTGACCAAATTATAACGATCGCGCCCCCAACTCGGGGCGGCGATGCTCCTTCCCTGCATTTCATTAGCATAAGCGAGCAATATATATCAATATTCATTTCATCACAAACGTTGGCTCGCACGGCCACATGCCCCATGCTCTCAGGGCACATTCTCGGTGAACCGGTCGATGTCACGTCAATTAAAGCCATAGACATTCCGGACTCACCACCGCCACTTTGACGGCCAAACCTATGAGCATTTGTCTTCCCGGCATGGGTCACGACAGTTTAAGCCATAGATCGCCGAAAACTCTCATATATGCCAACGGCAAGTGCCACGTAACTTTAGGTCTCTTTAGCCCGAACGACATAGAAGTGGGTACGGTTCCATCTAACCCGTGCTCACGTCGCAACGACAATTTAAGCCATTTGCGCGGGTCAAACTTCTCCCGAGTCCCATTCCCATCACAATACACATAACCCGGTTATGTTCAAGTTGGCTCTCAGGCCTCCAAGTTGGCAAGATCACGCATCCGCCCAGTTTTCCGGGTGCACCTTTGGGTTAACCCCCAATCCTCCCTGTTGCAATCTACCGTGTAGAAAACCCGAAAAACAACCAATAGCACGGAGTCTTCTCCGGCATTTATGCAATGCAACATCACCGATCCAGACCAACATGTCCGGGTAGGCTTCACACATCATGCATATGTCCGTTCTCGCTTACGGACTCGATACAACTGGGACTTCACATATCTACCCGAAGGAACGCCTCCAACTCACCGCAAACTCACGAGAGCGGGCTTCCTATGCAAAGAAGGAGAGCTACTCATGCTCAAGAAGAGAATCGTTACCCTTGCGTTCTTCTTTGGCGCAATGGAAAAGTAAGTGGATGAAATGCACCGCACTAGCTTTGCCTCCGTGGATCCGGAGTCGGCACACGATTTGGAGCTTCGAAGCTCCTCCAATGGCCGGATCTAGCTCCTTCTTCCTTCCTTGGCTCTCCTCTCTCTCTAAGCTTTAGAAAGATAACCTCTCATGTAAAGTGAGGGTTTCTAAGGCCCAATCCTGGGTATATCCCTTTAGGAACAACCCCCAGCCGTTGGATCATCAATTAAAGAAACGAACGGCTTTGATTCGGGACTGAAATGCCCAATCTGGACTGCACACGGCCTGGCACACGCCCGTGTCCAGGGCCGTGTGCCTCATTCGTCGTCAAAATCGACACGCCTGGAACAACACACGGGCATCGAACACGCCCGTGTTCTACCTGACACACCCGTGTTCCACCTGATACGGCCGTGTACCCCCATCGATTTTCCCCGAAAACAACCCAAGCACTGCACGGGTTCTAGGACACGCTCGTGTCCTTGCCCGTGTCAACCTCAACACGCCTGGGCTCCAGGCCGTGTACACGGTCTCGACACTCGACACTTCGTCGAGCGAAGATCGTCGACCTAACGACACGGCCTTGGACACGCCCATGTCCTAGGCCGTGTGTCTTGTCTCGACACAATGTCGAGAGCAAAATGTCGACTTCCCGGGACGAGTGTCGACACGGGTCGACACGCCCTGCGACACGCCCATGTCACAGGCCGTGTGCCATATCTCGACACCTTGTCGAGCGCAGTGTCGTCTTCGCAGGCTGAGTGTCGACACGGGTCGACACGCCCTGCGACACGCCCATGTCGCAAGCCGTGTGCCCTGTCTCGACACAATGTCGAGAACAAAATGTCGACTTCGCCGGCTGAGTGTCGACACAAGCTTTACACGCCCTGGGACACGCCCGTGTCCCAGGCCGTGTGCCTTCTGCCAGAACCCAAAACTGGCCCAAAACGTCTCCCGTCGCTCTTTTGAGTTTCGGGGCGTTACACTTTGCACCTGGCACTAGCTCAATCGTAAAATCTATCTCCCGCTGAGGCGGGGCTCCAGGAAGATCTCTAGGGAACACATCAGGGTATTCCGATACCACTAAAATACTATCCAACACGGGCTTCGGCTTTGCAACCTCCACTAGTGTAAAGAACAGTTCTGCACTGGCACGAACCGCCTTCACCACCTGAAGAGCAGACATCAACGTCTTGCTCGACCCCTTTAAGCCCGTAAAAGTCGTCTCACGACTTGCTCCCAGCTTGACTTCCTTGCCACCGCAATCAATATAGGCCTGCTGCTCCGAGAGCCAGTCCATGCCAAATATAATGTCGAACTCCACCAACGGAAGTAACGACGCTTGCAGATCGAACTCCTGATTCCCATTACGAATCTTAACACCGCAGATCCTATCCGCTCGCATCGAACACCCATTGGGCAACAACACATCCAACTTATCCTTCACCATCGAAGAAGGGACTCCGATGCGTGATATAAATCCTTCGGACAAGAAGGAGTGTGAAGCTCCCGTATCGAAGAGTGCTCTTGCCGGATTTTCACAAATCAAAACAAATCCTAAACAAGCAGTGGTAAGGTAACATGTGCATAACAAGTATTTAAAGAAATTGACTTGCTATAAATTAAACCATACCTGTCACCACATCAGCCTGTTTGATGGCCTCCTGTTGGCCAAGATTATACACTCTTGGTTGGGCCGGAGCATAATGGGACGCGGTTGACTCCACCGCCTTGCCCTTCTCTTCATAAGTCGCTCCCGGCTTCCTTTCAGACTTGGGACGTCCGCTCCAGCACTCACGGGCATAATGCCCCAACTTCCCATAGTTGTAACATGCGCCCGGTGTCCGACCCATAGTCGCCCTAGAAGCACCAGCAGAGAGGGCTAGACCTGAAGCCCTAGCTTTCTTGTTCCACTTTCGGAACACAGATTTTGAGGTGTTCGGCACTCTGAACTCCGACCTCTTCTCGCCCAAGCTTTTCTTTGCCTGCACATTCTTCACGTCCTTCTCCAAGGACCGGGCCGTGTTGACCAAGGTCAAGAAACCCTGCGTCATCGGCCCCGAGAGTAGTAATCTCAACTCATCTCTCAACCCTCCGTAGAATCGATTCGTCTTGCCCTCCTCATCCGCAATGGTGGAGCTAGCATATTGACTCAAACGGGTAAACTCGTGGAGATATTCATCCACGATCTTCTCACCCTGCACCAACTTCAGGAACTCGTTCTCCAACGCTATCCTCTGCGCCGAAGGGAGGTATCTAGCCATGAACAATCTCGAGAACTCCTCCATCGAGACATCAACAAGTTGCCTACCTCTCAATAGGTGCAGCTCCAATCCTTCCCACCACATTCTCGCTTCGCCGTCCAGAAGGAACGTAGCGATGGTGGTCATTTGCCACTCCTCCGTCTCCGTTGCTGTCATGACTCTCTTCACCCTGGAGAGCCAGTCTTCAGCTTGAGATGGGGTTCCCAACCCCGAGAATACCGGAGGACTAAAGCTCATGACATGCTTGAACTGTCTCTCGGTTGCCCTCCTTGGCACCACCGGCTACACTACCACCTGTTCCACTCTCCTCGGTTCAACCTCTGGAAGAGGTTCCTGCTCCATCGCAGGAGCGGGCAGCTGCGTTTGCCTTGCAGGCTGCGCATTTATCACGGCCAACACTGCTTCGGCCACCAATCGTATGTTCTCAGCCGATAGAGGTGTTGCAGGAGCAACATCTGGTGCACTGCTAGCCTCAGAAACTCGACGTTCTGACGACCCAGCACCACTTCTGGTCACCTATAGTGGTACAAAACAACGTTAAGCAACCAAATAAAATTGCAAACAACAATTATAGGAACACGCGGTTCCTCAAACACGTGTATTTTCATTCCTAAGTGGACATTCATGGGTTCTTTTACCGTTATAACGATGACGCACACAATGTGCTCACCACCCCTTAAAAAGAATTCGCCCACGAATTCATCTTAAGCCCGACCAAAACCAGGAGTCTGATACCAAATTGTAACACCCCCTATCTGTCGCATAGCATATAGCAGTAGGTCCGGCCGGGGCCCGACGCCATATACCACAGACAGACCGGGTGGTTACTCATTGGAAACCATCCAACCAATCATAACGTCCTACACAGAGCATTCTAGTGGAAGTAGTTTATAAAAGTTGCAATAAAGAACCCAGCACAAAAGCATGAATGTCCACTAATACCAAATAGGAACGTCGTACATACACGAGTACAAGCCTTAAGGCCTTACAAAATGGTTTACTTCAATATTACATGTTTTACAAACCACGGCACGCAGGCCGGTCATACATGAGTAAAAGCAGTAAACACTCCAATTAGGCCTTCGAGGGCCGGCTTCGCAATTTGGGCTTTAGCCCGCTATTGACCGCTTGGTCCAGTAGCACCTGCAAGCAACAAAACCACCGCACGGTGGCAAACAAAGGCAACAGTCAGCAATGCTGACCAAATTATAACGATCCCGCCCCCAACTCGGGGCGGCGATGCTCCTTCCCTGCATTTCATTAGCATAAACGAGCAATATATCAACTCATTGCATCACAGGCGTTGGCACGCATGGCCACATACCCCGTGCTCTCAGGGCACATTCTCGGTGATCACAGTCTAAGCTGCTAACTCACCACCATCTCCAGGACGGCAATATCTCGTGAGCAAATTGGTCTTTTAGGCAGATGTTACGACACTTTAATGTCATCAACAACCTATGTCACGACACTTTAATGTTATCGACAGCAAGACCCGACCTCTATGCCCTCGGCATAAAGCAGGAACGGTTCCCACTCAACCCGTTGCTCACTTGCCACGACACTTAAATATCATCGGCACGAGTTAAGTTTCCCCGAAGCCCGTGAATCGAATGTACAATATTACATAACCCAATTATGTACAAGTTGGCTCCTAGGCCCACAAGTTGGCAAGATCACGCATCCGCCCAGTTTTCCAGGTGCACCTTTGAGTTAATCCCCAAGGCTCCCTGTTGCAATCTACCACATATAAAACCCGAAAAACAACCAATCGCGCGGAGTCTTCTCCGGCATTTATGCAATGCAACATCAACGATCCAGACCAACATGTCCGGGTAGGCTTTACACATCATGCCTATGTCCGTTCTCGAATACGGACTCTAAACAACGGGGACTTTACATATCTACCCGAAGGAACGCCTCCAACTCACCGCAAACTCGCGAGAGCGGGCATCCTACGCAAAGAAGGAGAGCTTCACATGCTCAAGAAGAGGATCGTTACCCTAGCGTTCTTCTTTGGCGCCATGGAAAAGTAAGCGGATGAAAAGCATCGCACTCTCTTCGCCTCCGTGGATCCAGAGTTGGCTCGAGATTTGGAGCTTCGAAGCTCCTCCAATGGCCGGATCTAGCTTCTTCTTCCTTCCTTGGCTCTCCTCTCTCTCTAAGCTTTAGAAAGATAACCACTCAAGTAAAAATGAGGGTTTCAAGGGTCCAATCCCGGGTATATCCCATCAGGAACAACCCCCAGCCGTTGGATCACCAATTAAAGAAACGAACGGCTTTGATTCGGGACTGAAATGTACAATCTGGACCGAACACGGCCTGTCACACGCCCGTGTCCAGGGCCGTGTGCCTCATTCACCGTCAAAATCGATGCGCCTGGAACAACACACGGGCATCGAACACACCTGTGTTCGACCTGACACGCCCGTGTTCCACTTGACACGGCCGTGTGGCCGGTCGTGTACCCCCATCGATTTATCCCGGAAACAACCCGATAACTACACGGGTTCTAGGACACGCCCGTATCCTAACCCGTGTCTACCTCAACACGCCTGGGCTCCAAGCCGTGTACACGGTCTCGACACTCGACACTTCGTCGAGCGAAGTTCGTCGACCACACGACACGGCCTTAGACACGCTCGTGTCCTAGGTCGTGTTCCTTGTCTCGACACAACGCCGAGCAAAATTCGTCGACTCCCTGGGACGAGTGTCGACACGGGTCAACACGCCCTGAGACACGCCCGTGTCTCAGGCCGTGTGCCATGTCTCGACACTTCGTCGAGCACAAAATGTCGACTTCGCGGGCTGAGTGTCGACACGAGCTCGACACGCCCTGAGACACGCCCGTGTCTCAGGCCGTGTGCCCTGTCTTGACACAATATCGAGAGAAAAGTGTCGACTTTGCCGGCTGAGTGTCGACACAAGCCTGACACGCCCTGGGACACGCCCGTGTTTCAGGCCGTGTGCCTCCTGCCAGAACCCAAAACTGGCCCAAAACGTCCCCCGTCGCTCTTTTGAGTTTCGGGGCGTTACAGGTGGGGTCATGTAGTCAAGTTGAAGCCCTAAAGTCAAGCCCTAAGTTGGATAATTGAAGATTACTATTTGCATCCCAAGGTAGTTTTCACCTTCATGCCTAAGTTCATTTGATCTTCTTGGGCATCTTAGGATTTTTTCATGACCTAGTCATGATAAAACCACTCCTAGGGGTCTAGAAATTTGAGGGATGTTACATTTCCTACCTCAGACTTATCTTAAGTCCTACCTCAGATTTCCTCTGAAATCCTACCCCTCAGGTTGGGAGTACAACCCTACAACTCGGGCACAAAGGCCCTACATCTCAGGCACAAAAGCCCTACAACTCAGGTACAAAGGCCCTATAGAAAATATTCTGGAGAAATTACAACATAAGTCTAAATGTAAATAGACCTTGAAGATTTGAGAACTTCTATTGTTCTTGCTTGATAACAAGATCTGGAGCAGTTCCCTGAACTGAATGATCTTCAGGTTACACAAGTTAGGGCTATCTCCTCCTTCATCTTCTTCTTCTTATTGATTGAAGAAGATCACTCTTAAGTCCGCTAATTGACTCTTCCTGTTCTTTTGAAAACCTTTAGCAAGAACTAACGTTTCTTTTCACTTAGAGTGTCATTGAACTCTAACTGGATTTTAGCTTTGTGTGATGGCAACCATACTGTTCCATTGACCTAATGGTTTGTCTTTATAGTCTTTGACAGTCTTCGATAACCTTTTGAAATGTCTTGTCAATGCATGGACAGGAATAGAATAAATTATCCCTGCTTTTTGCGCCAGCACTAAAATTTACTCCCGCAAAGCAGTATAGGCTTCAATGGTAACATTTTGAATATACTCTACAGTATCGCTGAGTGGCAACTTCATTCTCAGCGGTGTCTGCATTGGGGCAGAGTTCAGCAGCTTTAAACTACTTTTCCATGGTAGCCCTGAGACACGCCTTTGTTCTCAGCGGTATCTGCCTTGGCGCTATGTTCTGCGACTTTCAACAGTTTCTTTACAAAAACGCTGAGACAAGACTTTGTTCTCGGCCATATCTGCCTTGGCACTAAGTTCTATGGCTTTCAGTGGCTTCTCTACGGTAACACTGAGACAAGGCTTTGTTCTCAGCGGTACATAAATAATGCAATTGACCTCTTATATATTATCTCAGCAGTATATTCCATCTTTGCTCTAAACCTATTTTAGAGACAATACTAATAGTCATGCATACACTTAAAATAGATATGCTATCAAATAAAATATGTTCTTAGTGATGGATCGTGCAACGCCCTTAGAGGGGAAGGGGGGTGAATAAGGTTTCTTTAATTTTTTCTTAAATTCAGACAAATTTGCTTGATGAATAAAAATAATATAATTAAAGAATGAAAATGTATACTAGCAAAAACAACAAGGATATATTTCAAATGTGATAAATTGAATACAAGGTATCTCTATAGATCTAGAGACAAAGGCTCATGAAACAAATAATTTACATGTGTTTTCGCCGGTCCTTCTACCAAGAACCGGCAGGCTAAAGCGTATCCCTTCCTAGATCTTGCTACTAGCCTCCCATAGATCTAATCACGATCTAGATGCTGCACACAAGGCAACGATTTCTCCCCAAGCCACACAAGGACTTGGACGCCACTCACAAGGCGGCGATTTTCTCCTAAGCCACATAAGGACCTAGACGCCATGCACAAGGCGGCGATTTCCCCTCTCGATTACAATGAGAAAATAATAGAAACAAGAACAAAATAAATTGAACACTTTAGGCTAGACATTCCCTTCAAACAATGCGTTGAAGATGCCGACGAATCCTTGTTATAGTTGCTTCGAATGTTGCGAACGTGTCGTCAATCTTCTGCGCTTTGGCCCTCTTGAGATTATGGAGTATATCTGAGCTCTGGAGCTCTCTGAATCATCTTAACAGGAGAGTACAATCCAGGTAATGAAATTCCAAATTTCCACAAGAAATTGAATGGCTTTTATACTATGGCGATATTGCCTGGCGACACTGGGTATCTCCACCTGGCGATAACGGTAACTGCTCCCGCGTGTCCCATGAACTCCTCATTTTCGCATCGCAAATCGGTCGATCGTCGAACGTGCACTATCGCCTGGCGATACTGGATATCCCCGTCTGGCGATAGCGATGTAACGGATGCAACGTCGCCCACCAGCTTCGTCGAGCGTCGAACTAAAATGCGTCGAGTGGCGCTATCGCTGTCGGCGCTACTCAATATCGCCTTGCGATATCTCCTGCGCTCAGTTATGATCTGATTCATCACCCAAAAGACATTAGAGATAGACCTGTGATATCTGCACACCAAAAACACCCAAAAATCAAATACAAACAAAATTTTTTATTAGCAAACCAGGAAGCGTGGAACACATGCTCCAACAATCTCCCCTTTTGATAATAACAAATCCACTAAGAAAGAAATCATGAATGTTATAGGGTCCACCTGATTTGAATATCAAGACGAAACATGTGTATGTGCACAAATTGCTCTTGGATGAAACACTCGCCCTATATGTGTACTCCCCTAAATTGAAACATAGTGAACTTTTTTGTGGTTTATATAAGGATTATGAGTGTATATGAAAATTCTCAAGGATTATGAGTGTATATGAATGATTTCCTTTGAAAGTTCTCCTCTTTGATATTATCAAAAGATAGATTAGAGTGGGGCAGAAGCTAAAGAAGGAAAAACACAAAGGAGAATAGATAGGACAGGTGAGCAATGTATAGTAAAGAAAGAAATGAGTAAACACTGACATTGGCAATGTTCAGCCAGCTATATCACAAATACATAAACTAGCGAATAATATTTTTGTAAAAATTTTCAGTCCAATTCTCATAAGAAGAACTTTTAGAGAGGATAATGTTGTGTACACGTAATATGGTGTCAGAAATACTTATGCAGACTCTTACAAATACATGAACACGAGGAATTTTAAAAAAACAACATAACATAGAATTGGATATGCTGAGCTATACTTGTACCCAAGAGTGCAGAGCACATAACAAAAAAATATTATCCAGTTAAATATTTGCACAAGACACTTTACAAATCTTTTCAAGGTGCTCAACCTCACAATGCTTATTAAGACTTATCAGGAGGGTAAGTAGTGTTAACCCCGAAATCGGCGATCCTTCCCAAGGGAGCCAGCTCGCTCGTCACGGCATGCCCCGGGTCCCTCCTGGAGGTCGTGATCCCCTAGGTTGGGCGGACAAAAATTTTTGTCCGCTCAGGCCGCGCGGCTTGCACGGTCTCAGCGGTTTGACCCCCCAGGCCGCGCGGCTTCCCTTGGTCGGCAGGGCCCGCGAACTGCTTTCGCAGTCCGCCTCTGCAGGCCGCCCCCTTTCTCAGCTTAACTACAAGGTTATTTCTGCAGGTCTCTATCTGTCGGACTCAACTTCCTGTCCGCTCAAGCCGGCAGCAGGTCGCATATCCCTTCACCCTGCAACACGGGCAACCGACTCCTCCAGCTCTCCTACAGAGTGCGGACTCCAACTCCTGCTGCCCGCCAAGACCAGCAACCTCCAAGTCCCTAGCGAGCTGGGCGGACTCAAAGTGTGACCAAGACTTCCAGTCCGCCTCCAGTGGTGAACCTCAACAGCCTCAATAGCCAGGCTTTCCATCTCCAACATATGCGAACTCAACTTCACAGTAGCCGCGGACTCGGCGGACTCTCCTCGCAGTCTGCCCTTCCCTTAGCCAGCACCAACTATTCGACAGCAGTAGTAGCAGCTTCCTCCCTAGTTCGCAGGCCTGTCGCAGGCTCAGCCAGTAGTGGCAGCTTCCTCCTTAGTCTGCAGCCTTCGTGCGGACTCAGTCAGTAGTCGCGGACTCCTTCCAGTCTGCTGCTCAGCAGATCCTCCAGAGAGCAGTCCCGGTTCGCATATCCTCGTGCGGACTCACCAGACTCCGCGGGCACTCTGCTGCCCGCACCCCTTCCATCTCTCTCAGTTCAGCAGTGGCGGACTCTGCGGATTCTCCTCGCAGTCCGCCACATAGCTTCCAGCATCCGCTACCCTAGCGGTGGGCGGACAGTCCCAGCTCGGCAGTGACGGACTCCGCGAACCCGCATCGCAGTCTGCCACTAAGTATCCCATCTCTCCAACATCAGCACCGGCTTCAGTGCCAAGTCCCAGTCCGCGCGACCTGCTGCGGACTCGGCGGACTCCATCTCCATCTCGCTCAAGTTACCGCCTCACCGGGGGTAACGTCACCGCAAGCCGTTACCTCCTCGGGCCTATAAATAGCCTCCCATGCCTCTTGTTAGTGAAGGGGAGGGGGATTGGAGACTCTACGCTTAGAGGCTCCCATCATCGCCAAGGTGCTCACGCCCGAAGTCAGCCATCAAGCCTTCCTGTGGACTCCATTTTTCAGTCCGCCGTCTCTCTGCCCCTAACCGCGCGGCCTGCCGACCTGGATTTCCAATCCGCGCGGTGTGCTTCCTTAGCTTAGCCGCGCGGTCTGCCGGCCTCCATTGTTCAGTCCGTGCAGCCTCCTCTGGCATCCTTCTTCCTTAGCCGCCAGCTTCCCGCTTGTACCCTTTATTACTTTGTTGTAAAGGTATATTAGCAGCTTGTAACTCTCGCTATTAATAAAAGGAAAGCCCATCGCAAGAGTGACGTTTAAGCCGCGGCGGGCGAAGTCTGCTGTTGCCGCTGCTAGCGGCCCCTTCTCTTTCTCTTATTCCTAGCTCAGCTCAGCTCCCTTGGCAAGCAACCTGCAAGCACAACCGTCATATTAGCTGTCTGCTCGACAGCTCCTGATTAACCTCCTCCTCTCTTCATCCTTCCCGGCTGCTCTCAGCACCCTCTCCTCTATCCCCTCAACCCCTTTGACAAGCGCTTGCTCCAGTCTCGAGCACTCAGAGGCTTCCTTCTTTATTCTTTCCCCACAACCTTCATCCTCTTCCTCTTCTAGCTTGTGAGATCGAACACCCCCCCCCCTCCGTGTTAGCTGTGCCCCGGTGCCGTTTTCACGCATCAACAGTTAACACGCGACCTTCAGATCTGATCAGATGGTGAACAGCGACAGTTAACCATGTCAGATCGCCAACCAGCCGAGAACTTTGCTCCAAGTCCTAGAGATGATCCTATCTGGGAGGCCTTTGAGCAATCGCGCCGTGAGAATGCTCAGCAATTCCAAGCCATCAACCAGACTCTTGCTACAATCACACAGCGACTAGACTCTCATCCAGCAACAACTCCAGTTGCTTCAGCTGCTCCAATCAACCCAACCCCAACGTTGGAGCATCAGCAAGCTTATCCTCCAGCTTGCCTGCCGGTCTATCCTCCTCACACAACTTTCCTGCAAGGTCCTGCAGCTCCTCTGTGACCTCAAGATGAAGAATTTGTTGCTCGCCAAAACTTCTTCTGGGAAGCAGCCCGGGGAAGTCCTGCTAGATTTCTCAATTTTCAGGTAAGTCATCCCTACCCTGCAGCTCCTGCATTTGCTCCTCCTGCAGTAACTTTTCCTTTTTATCCTTCTGCTTCTTTTGCAGCTGCAGCTTATGCTCCCTTCTTTCCTTATGCTATAGGAGATCAAGAAGAACCTTCACCATTCACAAAGAATGTTTGCCATGAGCCTACTCCAGCAAACTTCAGAGAACCCCGGTTACCAATCTATACTGGAGAGACTGATCCAATAAAGCATCTGAAATCCTTTGAGTCAGTCGTTGCTCTCAAGACTCTGTCATATGCAACCAAGTGCAAGCTTCTTATAACTACTTTTGATGGGCAAGTGAGGGACTGGTTCTATGGCCTTCGTCCCCACTCCATCACTTCCTTCATTGATATACGAAGGGAGTTTCTTCTCAGATTCTCTACCTCCACCAAGAGAAAGGGCGGTCCTGAAGCCCTCTTTGAGATCAAGCAGCGCAGCGGTGAAACTTGGTCTCAGTTCATTGATCTATTTCAAAGAGAGATTTTGGACATCGAGGTCACTGATCAAGAAATGTACAGAGTATCTCTCATTCACGGTCTTCATGAAGGGTCACTCAAATTCGAAGCCAATGTCCGTGCTCCAAGGACATATCAAGAGTTCATTGCCTTAGCCAATTCAAACATCCGAGGCGAAAAGAGCAACCCAGGATTCGTCTCCAAGCTCTTATCAGAGAAAGATCCTTTTCACAGGCATCCTCCAAGGTCTCCTCACAATCATTTCCCAACTCACTCAAGAAAGGAGAAAAGGTTTCAACGCCTTCGATACTCCTTCCCGAGCCATGATCGTGCTCAAGACCCATTGCTGCCACCAGTTCCATCTTCTCAAATAGCTGCAGTTCATCAGCAGTAAGATAATGACTTGCATGAGTCTGATCTCGACGAGGCCATTCAAGAAGTAAGACAAATCATGAAAGACAGGGCAAACTATAAGAAGCCCTATCGCCCAACCGATCAAAGATCTAGAGACTCTGGACCATACTGTGAATTTCACAAAGAGCCAGGTCATCTGACTGAGGACTGCCGAGCACTCCGCCAGCTTGTGCAAAGGATGCTCCAGCAGGGTAAGATGTGTGGCCTGCTTCCCAAAGAAGATCGCCCGGATCCATCAACCACAAAGGGCAAAGGAGTCGCAGATGTTCCTTGCTCCTCCAAAGGAGTGAATCTATTCCAAGAGCCTCCTCTCCTCGTTGTTAACCAAGCTATCGAATGCTTCGATGCCGACGACGAGGGTGTGCTTGGAAGGCTATTCTAAGCAAGTAATGGACTTCACAGTCCTCCAAACTCCTCACAACTTTGATGGGTTATCTCTACTCATACCCCTTTTCGAACATTTCTCTTTGCAGACATTTTCATTACCAAACACTTCTCAGTGTTAATTTCTTGCTTTTCAACAAAGCTTTTATCAGAGATCTCATACTGACACAGTTCCCCTCTTGTGATGCTTCCTCCTCTATCTTTTCTCTTTGCCCAAGAGATCACTACACTAATGAGATATCGCCAAGTCGTGCTATAGGCCCCCTCGAGATTGGATTCCGGCGTAAGACCACAACGAACACATATCGCGGGGAGTGTTCGCATATGTGTAGTGGGGGCTATCCAACTCTCATGCGGAGGAATACGGGACTTTGGATCCTAGCCGGCATCTAACACAGAATGTGTGCTAGGGGAGCCCCATGTGTTAGCTCTACTGTGCCTCGCAAAGGATACATTACAGTTATGATGATCTTTGCTTGACAAGCAATGGCGATCAAGTGTAGCCTTGTCTCTTCGATCATCACCTAACTGTGATGGCCGAATACTCTCTGGTACTCTCGATCCGTGCCTTCGCGGTTCCCACAACTCCACTGATCGGTCCACAGACAAGAAATAGGCCACTTGGCGCAACTAGTCTCATTGATCAGTGATGCTTGTGCCCAAGGCAAGAGAGCAGTGCTTCAAGCGATCCTTCTCAGGATCTTCTCCTTGATTTTCTCTTTTGTGCCCTCCTAGAGGATGCGCGGCCAGCCCGCTTTGAGTAGGACTATACTCGGGATGATCTCCTCAGGCAAGCGATGCATAAGGCCCACGAGGAACACCTGTGGCAGCATTTATCCTTCTTTAGTCACCTTCGAGTATAGACCTTGTTTTTGTCAATTGCCTTCTTTCACAGGTGAACAGGTTAATTCGACCTACCATAAGGATCTCCAGCATTCATTTTGCTTACACTCATCATATGTGCATTGCTTTCTCAAAGCTCCATCGGATGATGACTTACAAGCTCTCTACTCATACAAGCTCTATTACTCATCTTCCACTCACTGCCTGCTTAAGTGCTATCAGATGAAGATTCATAGAACTATTCATTATTCTTATCAAAATCTAATGGTATCAAACATTGGCCAAAGTATCTTACTTTCCTCGATCATCAAGCCATGCTATTACAATCTAGTTAAGATTGGCAGAATTCATCAAGTTCCTTCTCTGCTAATCTGATCATGTCCATCAGCAAAATCAATAGTTAACGCTCGATTTATTGATCTGGGCTTCATGATAAAGAGTTCATCAGCCATTTTCCTTACTACTTAGTCATATGGGCCTTATTTAATCAACAGTTAACAATTGCAAGCCTTCTCCCAGGTACTTGCAAGCTTTTTTTCATATATATATACACGTTTGCTTCTAACTCTTCTCCTTGTAGAAATTAGCAAACACTTGCAAGCCTTCTCCCAGGTACTTGCAAGCTTCTTTCATATATTGTCTATTTCTGACTCTTCTCTTTGTAGAGATCAACAAACACCAGCAAGCCTCATCCAGGTACTTGCAGCTTAATTCATTATTCTATGTCTACTGCTCACCCCTTTTCTTAGCAGTGCTTAGCAGACACCTGCAAGTCATATCCAGGTACTTGCAGCTTATTTTTGTATGCAATACCTACTCCTAATTCTCTTTCTGCAGAGATCAGCAGACCCTTGTAAGTTTCTTCACAGGTACTTGCAAGTTACTTTCATATACTGTGCACGCCTTTAACTCTTCTTTTGCAGAAACCAACAAAGACTTGCAAGTTCCTTCCAGGTACTTGCAGTTCATTTTTTTTCCTTCTCGCACTCTTCATCATTCCTTTTTTGCAGAGAATGACAGATGCTTGCAAGCCTCCATCAGGTACTTGCAAGTTATTATTCTTCTGTGTTTTCCTCTTACTTTCATTTTGCAGAACTTAGTAGAAGACACACCTTCTTAGTTTTGCAAAAGCAAACTCAGGTACACACTCGATGTACCACCCATACATGCCTACCCTAACGTTCCTCTTGAAGGAAAATAGACAAGCAGCACCAAACTCCTAAGGAGAGACTTCAGTTTCTATCTCTCCTTGCCCCTTTCTCTTTCCGTTGGGGTGGATCATTATTTTCGTTGGTCTCCAACTTTTTTGAATTTCTATTCGGAACTTAAAAAAGTGCAGGGATTATGTTAACCCCAAAATCGGCGATCCTTCCCAAGGGAGCCAGCTCGCTAGTCACGTCCTGCCTCGGGTCCCTCCTGGAGGTCGTGATCCCCTAGGTTGGTTGAACAGAATTTTTTGTCCGCTCAGGCCGCGCGGACTGCGCGGTCTCAGCGGTCTGACCCCCCAGGCCGCGCGCCTTCCCTTGGTAGGCAGGGCCCGCGGACTACTTCCGCAGTCCGCCTCTGCAGGCCGCCCCCTTTCTCAGCTTAACTACAAGGTTGTTTCCGCAGGTCTCTCTATGCCGGACTAAACTTCCTGTCCGCTCAGGCCGACAGAAGGCCGCATATCCCTTCACCATGCAACACGGGCAGCCGACTCCTCCAGCTCGCCTACAGAGCGCGGACTCCAACACTAGCTGCCCGCCAAGACCAGCAACCTCCAAGTCCCTCGTGAGTTGGGCGGACTTGAAGTGTGACCAAGACTTCCAGTCTGCCTCCAGTGGTGAACCTCAACAGCCAGGCTTTCCTTCTCCAACATATGCGGACTCAACTTCGCAGCAGCCGCGGATTTGGCGGACTCAGCAGACTCTCCTCGTAGTCCTCCCTTCCCTTAGCCAGCACTAGCTACTCGGCAGCAGTAGTGGTAGCTTCCTCCCCAGTCTGCAGGCCTGTCGCAGGCTCAGCAAGTAGTGGCAGCTTCCTCCTCAGTCCGCAGCCTTCGTGCGGACTCAGTCAGCAGTCGTGGACTCCTTCCAGTCTGCCGCTCAGCAGATCCTCCAGAGAGCAGTCCCGGTCCGCATATCCTCGTGCGGACTCGCCAGACTCCGCGGGCACTCTGCTGCCCGCACCCCTTCTAGCTCGCTCAGTTCAGCAGTTGCGGACTTCGCGGATTCTCCTCGCAGTCCGCCACATAGCTTCCAGCATCCTCCACCCTAGCGGTGGGTGGAAAGTCCCAGCTCGGCAGTGACGGACTCCACGAACCCGCATCGCAGTACGCCACTAAGTCTCCCATCTCGCCAACATCAGCACCGGCTTCAGTGCCAAGTCCCAGTCCGCGCGGCCTGTTGCGAACTCGGCAGACTCCGTCTCCATCTCGCTCAAGTTACCGCCTCACCGGGGGTAATGTCACCGCAAGCCGTTACCTCATCGGGCCTATAAATAGCCCCCCATGCCTCTTGTTATTGAAGGGGAGGGGGGATTGGAGACTCTACGCTCGAAGGCTCCCGTCATCGCCAAGGTGCTCACGCCCGAAGTCAGCCAGCAAGCCTTCCTGCGGACTCCATTTTTCAGTCCGCCGTCTCTCTGCCCCTAACTGCGCGGCCTGCCGACCTGGATTTCCAGTCCGCGCGGTCTGCTTCCTTAGCTTAGCTGTGCGGTCTGCCGGCCTCCATTATTCAGTCCGCGCGGCCTCCTCTGACATCCTACTTCCTTAGCCGCGAGCTTCCTGCTTGTACCCTTTATTGTTTTGTTGTAAAGGTGTATTAGCAGCTTGTAACTCTCGCTATTAATAAAAGGAAAGCCCGTCGCAAGAGTGGCGTTTAATCCGCGGCGGGCGAAGTCTGCTGTTGCCGCTGCTAGCAGCCCCTTCTCTTTCTCTTCTTCCTAGCTCAGCTCAGCTCCCTCGGCAAGCAACCTGCATGCACAACTGTCATATTAGTCGTCTGTTCGACAGCTCCTGATTAACCTCCTCCTCTCTTCAGCCTTCCCGGCTACTCTCAGCACCCTCTCCTCTATCCCCGCAACCCCTTTGACAAGCGCTTGCTCCACTCTCGAGCACTCAGAGGCTTCCTTCTTTCTTCTTCCCCCGCAACCTTCATCCTCTTCCTCTCCTAGCTTGTGAGATCGAACACCCCCCCCCCCCCCTCTGTGTTAGCTGTGCCCCGTTGCCGTTTTCGTGCATCAATAAGTAGTGCTTGGTGGAGGTTCCTTGTCAGCCCTTTATTATTTGTTTTTTTTATTTTGTGTGAAACGTATCACCAAAGGTGTGCACTTTTAGGACCATACAATTTTTTATCATTATGTTTTTGTTTGGCTAGACAAAGGAATCTGAATTCACTTGTGAGAGCATACATGATAATTAAATATTAGTGGTGCACTGTACAAACTCGGATAAAGCATTAGCAGGAACATGCAATACTAGCGGTTATGGTAGAACATTCACAATTCACACATGTAGTAAGGTGAATTCATATGAATATTTGCACAACCATGAGTGAAAGAACATTATCATAACTAAAATATTTCTCATACTTAGAGGCATGCAAAAATAATTTCACGAGTTTAAGAACACTAGCACTTAAGTATGTAGAACGGATATAAGAATGTTGAACTATGGAACCAAGTTATTGGGAACTCAAAAAAATATACACTACACCATGCCTAAATCTAAGTAATGAAGAAAAACTGGTGGAATAGTGAATTGTCACTGTTGCCTGACGATACCGGGTATCGCCAATTGGCGATAGTACGAAAAATATAAAAACTGTGGTATTAGGTCAAAGGCATCAAATCTATCGGTTTTACCTGAAGGCTGGTCACGGAACTCGAATCGGACGACGGCGATAACCTAAGACCAAGGTAAGGAACTTTGATTTTTGCTTTCATGCTTTACATTTTGTCGATTTAAGTGTTTGTAATGTGTTTTGTTCAAAAAAAACTTTCAGATCTGGTAGTTTGGATGAGTTAAAACCCAGATCTGTAGTCGGAAATGGAGGAAGACCAATTTCTGATATCGCTTGGCGACAGTGGGTGTCGTCGGATGGTGATACAAAAAAATGATTTTGTTTGTTTGTTAAAAAAACTTTTTATTTGCAGCAATGACTTACAGTTCCAAAGCCCATAGAAGCACGGGCAGTGATTCATATTCTTCCTTTCAAACATTTCCAGGAATTGAAAATGCTAACATAGGGATCAGACGGGTGATCGAATTCGACCCTGCCCGTCATGCACACATCCACGACCTATTAGCAATGGCAGGAATAATGTCTATTATTATTCCAGATACATTTTCCTTCGTACTAATTAGAGAGTTCTATAATTTTCTCAAAGATATGCGGTTCACGGAACTGAATGGTGGAGTACGATCTAAGATACAAGGACAGGCAGTAGAGATAACCCACTACGACCTTAGAGAAAAGTTTGGGTTAATAGAGCATGAAAATACCTTAGATGTAGTAGAGAACTATCAGAAGGATAGAGATTGGATACTATTGAATATGGTTTTGCATGGAAATACCACCAAAACACTTATTCAATCTATGACCACGCTCACTGAGGATGCACGATTAGTGCAAGACATATTGAGGCACACTGTCTTACTCAAATCTGATGATGCACGGAAGATAACGGCTCAACTGAGTTATGTTACATACATGATTTTAGAGCGGGAGCCGTTTGACATGGCGGACTTTATCCTTTCGATAATACGCTATGTATTTAGTTTAAAGTGTCCTAATTGGAAGAAACTAAATACACTACCACTTGGATCCGCCGTCCAATGCATTTTATATAAGAAATACACTTGGATAGACCCATATTTGTACTTCAACGATTGTATTTCATCCATATTTTTGATGAGTGGAACACCTTCCATTAGCTGATCAACACGAGGAGGGTCATCAAGGTGTAGTGAACCTATGTCCACTATCTGTAACCTGCCAATTCCAAGAGGTGGATTGTTGCGAGAAGGGTTGGATGACTTGCGAGAGTCGTTCGAAGAACACAGGAGGAAAGTGAAGAAGAACTTTTTGGGAGTTCAGAAATTTTTTAAATTTCTGACTAAAAGCCTCAAGTTGAAGCCCACTCCATCAAAGACGACAGAATGGGAGAATCCGGTCATGAAGCATCCCCATACATCTACTCGCCGAGCACGCCGGACGAGGAGCAGTGAGCACAGTTCAGCTGATGATCAAGGGGAGACAAGTGCAGGTGACGGTAGAAATTTCTGAAGATTTTTGGGATGACTGGACAAGTTAACGCTATCGCTCGGCGACAGTCACTGTCGTTGGCGACAGTGAAGTTCTTAATTTTTCAAAAAAATTTATGTTGTAATATTATGTGGAACTTAGTATGTGTTGTTGTGCTGCTGTAATAATATGAGGCTTAGTATGTGATGTTCACATTTATGGTTTATGTATTTTTATTTTGATTTGATTTTCATGTTCTTAGCAATGTAAGTGTTTTTCTTGCTTTGGTTACTATGGCGATTCATTAGTTTGAAATGTCTAGGATTCTTAGTTCTAATCTTAACAATTAAAAATGGTAATCTATAAGTGGTTTCGTGAAAATATCCGCAAGCTGTGAATCAGTGCTTATAAAATTATCTTTGATCGTATTTTGTTTTATGTGGTCTCTTATGAAATGGTGGCGTACGTCAATGTGTTTGGACCTAGAATGATGAACTGGATTATATGTTAAGTCAATTGCACTTTTATTATCACACTTTAATTCAATTATTTCATGAACAATTCCAAAGTCTTCTAAAGTTTGCTTCATCCATAGAGCTTGTGCACAATAACTGCCTAATGTCATGTACTCGGCCTTAGTGGTGGATAAGGCAATAGAATTCTATTTCCTACTCGACCATGAAATTAGTGAAGGGTCAAGTAAGTGACAGGTGTCGCTGGTGCTTTTACGATCTAATGAATAACCAGCATAATCAAAATCAGAAAAGTCATGTAATATAAAGGTATTGTTGTGAGGATACAACAAACCTAACTTAGATGTGCCAATAAGATATCTAAAAATACGTTTAAGTTCTTTTAAATGAGACTCTTTGGGATTAGCTTGAAATCTAGCACATAAACATACAACGAACATAATGTCAGGTCTAGAAGTAGTCAAATACAACAGTGATCATATCATTCCTCTATATAGTGTTTGATCTATGGATATTCCACTTTCATCCTTTTCTAACTTTAATGAGACACTCATGGGGGTATTTGCTCATTTTAGATTTTTAAATCCAAATCTTTTTAAAACATCATGAATATATTTAGATTGACAAATAAAAATTTCATAATGCTTTTGAGTAATTTGAAAACCAAGAAAATAAGTGAGTTCGCCTATCATGCTCATTTCAAATTCATTCTTCATAATTTCTATAACACTATCACATAATTTTTCATTTATGGTCCAAAAATAATGTCATCAACATATATTTGTAAAACTATAAGATCATCATTAATATGTTTAACAAATAGAGTACAATCAGCAATACCCATTTTGTAATCGTTCTTTAGTAAATAAATAGTCAATCTATCATACCATGCTCGGGGTGCTTGTTTCAAAACATAAAGGGCTTCTTCTAATTTAAAAGCATGATCAGGAAATTTAACATCAACAAAGCCTATAGGTTGTTCTACATAAACCTCCTTAATATACCTGTTAAGAAAAGCAGTTTTAACATCCATTTGAAATAGTTTAAACCTTTTAAAACTAGCAAATGTAAGAAATATTCTAACTGCTTCTAAACGTGCTATGGGTACAAAGGTTTCATCAAAATCTACTCCTTCTATTTGTGAATAATCTTTTGCTACGAGTCTAGCTTTGTTCCTAGTGACCCTAGATTCACTATCTAGTTTATTTTTAAAAATCCACTTAACCCCTACAACAGGATGATTTGACGGTCTTTCTACTAACTTCCAAACCTTATTGCGTTCAAATTGATTAAGCTCGTTATTCATATCTAAAAACCAAGAATTATCATTTAAAGCAACTTCAACACTTTTAGGTTCTATATCAAAAATAAAGCACATATTAGAGAATAACTTACGTACGGATGAATGAGTACTTACCCCTGTTGACGGTTCTCCAATAACCAAATCTTGGGGATGATCTTTTGAGAATCTTAGTTCACTTGGAGGCACATATTCTTGCTCTTCTTCTTCTTCTTGTTCGACTCTTTTTTCTTTATCTTTGTCTCCAAGGATTTCATCATCATCCAACCTTTGTAGGGGGAGAACTCTTCATCTTTACTTGTATTATTAGCTTCTACACAAGGAAAAAACTCATCAAATTTAACATGTACAGATTCTTCAACCATTTTAGTCCTTTTGTTGTAAACTCTATAAGCTTTACTCGTTGAAGAATAGCCAATACAAATGCCTTCATTACACTTTTCATCAAATTTTCCTAAATTATCCTTAGTGTTCAAAACAAAGCATTTACAACGAAAAACTTTAAAATAAGACACATTTGGTTTCTTTTGAAAACATAACTCATAAGGTGTTAATTTTAAGAGAGTACGAAGCATAACATGATTAATAACATAACAAGCAGTACTAACAGCTTCGGCCCAAAATGATCTGGGTAATTTGCATTCAGATAGCATAGTGTGAGCTAGTTCTTGCAAAGTTCTATTTTTCCTCTCTACCACAACATTCTGTTGAGGTGTGCGAGGAGCGGAAAATTCATGTTTAATTCCTAACTCATTGCAAAAAGAAACAAATTTTTCATTATCAAATTCACCTCCATGATCTGAACGAATGCATTTTATTTTTAACTCTAGTTCGTTTTGAACACATATACATAATTTGGAAAATTCTAAAAATGCATCAGATTTAGACGTTAAGAAAATTGTCCAACTTAAGCGAGAATAATCATCAATCAAAACAAAGTGTATTTTCTACCACCTAAACTTAGTGTATTAACAGGACTAAACAAATCCATATGTATCAATTCTAAAGGCCTAGTGGTGGAAACAACATTTTTGCTTTTAAATGAAGGCTTTGAAAATTTTCCTTTTTGACATGCTGAACATAAAGACGATAAATTTTCATGCTAAAAGGTAAACCTTTAACAAGTTTGTTTTGAGACAATTTTTTAATTAGCTTGGAACTAGAATGTCCAAGACGTCTATGACACAAATCTAACTCATCATTTTTAGATATAAAACACTTTAATGAAGAATGTGACAAATCATTAAATCTAATCATGTAAATATTTTGAAACCTAGGAGCAGTAATAATAGTATCATTTGTTTTGGAGTTAATAATTTTGCATAAGTTTGAAGACGAGTCAAATAAGACGTTTAAGCAAACTTCACATAACTGACTTATAGAGATTAAACTATGCTTCAAACCTTTAACATACAAAATATTTGAGATAGTAAATTATTTGTTACCTACTACTCCAATGGCGATGATTTTTCATTTTCTGTTGTCACCAAAAGTAACTACTCCTCCTTTCTTCATCTCTAGGCTAAGGAACTTTGATTTATTGCACGTCATGTGCTTGGAACACCCTGAGTCCAAGTACCGCACGTCTTCTTTGACCTTAGACTGCCAACACACCTAGAAAGAGGATGAGAGTAAAGATCTGGTTACCCAAGTGGTTCCTCCCATAGAATAGGTGGAAGCCTTAGGTACCCAGATTTGTTTAACAGAACAGTGTCTCGTCTTCTTACAAGTGTGTGTTGTGACCAAACTTATTATATTTGGCACACTTGATGAAAGAAGTCAGCGGGTTTTTTAAAATAAATTTTGACCTTTTGCTGGAAGCTACAGGGACAGTAGTTTTATTATTTTTAATTTGGAAAAAAGATTTTCTGGACTTTTTCTTTTCGTCGGCGACCATGGATGTCGTCGGGAGATAGTGTTCAGGTGAGTATCCAAGTCCGAATTTTTCAGAACCATTGTTTGCCAAAATCATATTTAGTGATTTTTGGCCCACTCCAAATTTGTTAGTGGCCATTTCTAAATCACGAACTTGTCCCCTTAATACATTATTTTCAGTAACAATGGTGTCGCATCGATTTACGAAGGACTTTTTGTTGCCTTCCACTTGAGATTGAGAAAACTTTAGAGATCTCCCTAAGGCCTCTTTCTCACTTATAAGAGTTTCAACCCGAGTCTGAGTCTTAAAGAGATCTTTCTCAAGCTCTAGTATCTTTGTCAAAGATGGACAATCCTCTTGACATGTTGCTTTCTCCTTTCCAAGTACTTTTTCTTCATTTTTTATTTTTTTAATTTCTTTTACTAATAATTTATTTTTAAATTTAATCAATTGAATTTCATCCAGTTTTTTATCTAAATATTTACAGGTTCTTAAAAATTCAGAATATAAATCATCATAAGTTTCTGGAGTTACCTCAGTGTTGCTCTAGACACTGCTTCCGTCATCATGTGATGAAACACTCTTTCCCATCAAGCACATGTTGGCCTCCTCTTCAGTTTCTGACCCTGAACTGCTTGATTCCTCAGAAGTGGCTTCATCCCATGTTTCTGCCTTCCGAACTTTCTTCTTATCTTTCTTTATGTGTCGCTTCTCCTTCAGCTCTTTCAGATACTCTGGGCACTTGCTCTTTATATGGCCAATTCTCTTGCAATGATAGCACTCAGGTGGTGGTCTATCTTTGTCATCCTCTCCATCAGCTTGGGCTTTTTCTTTCCTATTCCCAGATTCTTGCTTCTTGAAAAATCTCCTGAAAAAATTTCTTCTTTCAGGATTTCTCATGAATTTCCTGAATTTCTTCACAAATAGGCTTTCTTCATCTCCATCGAAATTTCATCGGACTCGCTTTCCTCTTCCTTCTTGGACTTCAACGCCAATGCTTTCTTTCTTGGCTCCAGGCTATACTCTTGTTGTTTAATACTCAATTCTACTTCCTGGTTTTTAAGTTGCCTATTAGATTCTAAATTTGGAGAGACTTTAGATCGTGTGACTCCGAGATGACAGTCACTTTTGGATTAAACTTCGGGGGAAGTTATCTAAGTATTTTTTTCACCAAATCTCCATTTGAGAAATTCTTCCCTAGAATCCTTGAGTCATTCACTATCTTGCTGAACCTTGTGTACATGGAGTCTACATCCTCATCAACCTTTATTTTGAACTTCTCAAACTCTGATTCTAACTGGAAAAGCTTCGAGTCCTTGACCTGCATTCTACCTTCATGAGTAACTTCAAGAAGATTCCATATATCATATGCAGTATCACACGCACAAACACGATTAAATTCAGTCCTATCTAACACATAAAATAAGGCGTTCATTGCCTTAGCGTTATTTTTACAGCGAAGCTTATCAGTTTCATCCCATTTATCCTTGGGTTTTTCCATTGAGATACTTCCTACTACATTTATAGGAGCAGTGTAGCATGTTTCTACCATGCCCCAAACATCGATGTTTACTGCTATTAGAAAGCATCACATTCGAGCTTTCCAATAGTTGTAGTCAGTGCCCATGAATAAGGAGGTCTACTTATACCTTGCCCCTCAGAAAATGCGTGAGTGTTTTGCGCCATTACTCCCGGTGGTGAAACCAATTTTGGAGTAACCTGCTCTGATACCAAGTGATGGATCGTGCGGCGCCCTTACAGGGGGGAGGGGGGGTGATTAAGGTTTCTATAAAATTTTATTAAATTCAGACAAATTTTCTTGATGAATAAAAATAATATAATCAAAGAATGAAAATGTATACTAGCAAAAACAACAATGATATATTTCAAATGTAATAAATTGAATACAAGGTATCTCTATAGAGCTAGAGACAAGGGCTCATGAAATAAATAATTTACTTGTGTTTTCGCCGGTCCTTCTACCAAGAACCGGCAGGCTAAAGCGTATCTCTTCCTAGATCTTGCTACTAGCCTCCCCCTAGATCTAATCACGATCTAGATGTTGCACACAAGGCAATGATTTCTCCCTAAGCCGCGCAAGGATTTGGACGCCAAAAATACCCAAAAATCAAATACAAACAAGATTTGTTATTAGCAAACCAGTAAGCATGGAACGCATGCTCCAACACTTAGCATTGTAGGTGATGCTTCTTCAAATATAGGAATATTGAGGGCAATATTCTCAACAGATACTGCCTTATCAATGTTGAGTACAGACGTGCCACCAACCAGCTTCTTTGCTGGAAGGGATTTGGAAGATGTTACTTCCTTTCCCCTGAGTATAGGGGATGGAGTACCAAATACAAATGGTTCAGAATGACCCATTTGAATTTCTTCAAGGGGAGCATTCAAAGCACTCAATCCCATACCCTTTCTACCTCCATAATTAGTGGCATCTTTGCCCTTACTATGGAAACATCCATTCTTCCAGTGACCATAAATACTATTCTGGTCATACCTTTTGGAAGAAAGCATGACCTTTTGAAAGATAGTCTGAGGCTTAACTATAACCTTGCCCATTCTTTTATTCCAAGCACCTGCTGCTCTTCTATTAAATCCCAATCCCCTCCTATTTGTTTGGGAGGTGAATGAGTGAACAATGGGAAGCACAAATTTTGGCTTAGAGAATTGTGTCACCAGCATCCTCTCCTTGAGGAGCTTCTCTTCAAGATCCTTAATGATCTTGCTTTTTTGGCTTATGGTGCTAACTTGGATGATAGTGATTGTTTTCACCTGGCTTATTTCTCTGCTCATCTGAGCTAGCTGAGAAGATAACTCAGATTACATAGATTTGGTATGTTGGAGAGAAGCAATCTCTTCAGCTTGCCACTTGACAAGCTTCTTACTCTTCTTCGGAGCATCTAGAAGAACAACATATTTGTCAATTGATTGACATTCACTTACAATTATGATCCATCATCATTATAAGAATAGGATGCTTCAGAATTTGGTCCAGTTTCATACACTAATTCAGAAGATGACATTTTAGAAATGATTACCTTATCAGGATCAGATTCATCCTGATCATCATCAGTTATGTCCATTAAGCCACATCATCCTTCTTCTTCATCTTCCTCATTGTCACTGTCTGAGTGTAATAAAGGTGCTCCAATGCCAATCCTAGAAGCTTGATAGTTGTCATCTTTTACAACATCATAGAACTAAATGTATGCTTCCTCTTTTTTGCATATTGACAACATCATAGAGCTCATCTCCTTATGAGACTCACTTGAAGACATGGTGTAAGGTTAGACTATCCTTAAAATATTCTGGTCAGACTGTTAAGTCCTTTTTGACCAACCTTCCTCTGATACCACTTGATAGTTTTTTTAGTGGTAGTCTAACTCACCTAGAGGGGGTGAATAGGTGGCTTGCACTTTACTAGTGTCTTTTCATATTTAAGCAGATAAGTAAAATTATAGTACACACACAGCAAGCACAGAGTTGTTTATAGTGGTTCCCCAAGGTCTAGGTACATCCACTTCCCCTCTACATATATCTAACAATGAGCAAGACTAGGCAAACTCCTCCAAATACTCAGCTCCTTGAGCTTACACTTCAGATCCCTTAGGATCTCTCAGATTTATCCCAGATCCTACACCAGACTTATCAAGAAGTCCTACCTCAAGTACACAGGCCTTATAACTTAGAGTGATCCAACTTTTATAACTCAGAAACCCTCCAGGTTTCCTACCTTAGACTTATCCTAAGTCCTACCTCAGATTTACCTAGAAATCCTGCCATGCAGACTGGGAGCATAGCCCTACAACTCAGGCACAAAGGCCCTACAACTCAGGAATAAAGGCCCTACAAATTTTGAACAAAGACCCGATAAAAATGTAATTTAGTATTACAATAGATGTCTACAAAGATAAGACCTTGAAGCTTTAACACTTCTATTGTTCTAGCTTTGATGTCTAGATCTAGAGCAGGTCCTTGAACAGAGTATTCTTCAGGTTGCATAGGTTAAGGCTTACTCCTCCTTGATCTTATCCTCCAACAGATGGAAGATGATCTATCATGAGTCAGATGACTCTCCTTATACTTCTAAAGGCTCTCAACAAGAACTTACTTTATCTTTTTCATAGAGTAAAGATGATCTTATGATGCTTATTTACAAAGTTTCATCAAACGATTTCCCTTTTCATCCTTGTCCAGAGAAATATTTGATCACAATGGAGTGCTCATAGAGGTTGCACTCTCCATTCCAAATTTCTTGATTAACTACTTAGTGCTTACTCTGACATATGAAGATTTTATCCTCAGATTGTTTCACGTAGAGGCCTAAAAATATTTCAGCTCTCTCATACTATTCATTTCAAAATTCCTTTATATCAGGTTAATAAACCTTTTGCAAACATATCATCTATAGATCTAAAGATAATGTCATCAACATGTATCTAGACTAGCAATATATTTCTCTTAACTTCCTTTAGGAATAATCTCTTGTCTATCTTTCTCCTTAAAAACTTATTTTTAATGAGAAAGATGGATATGGTTTTATACCAAGCTTCGGGTGTTTATTTCAACACATACAAAGCTTTTCTAAGAAAATAAACATGATTAGGTGAGTTGAGAAAAATAAAACCTGGGGGATGATCTATATATATTTCTTTCTTAAGGTCTCCATTAAAGAATGCAGATTTCACATCCATTTGGTAGTCTTTAAAACCAATATGAGTTGTATTGGCTAAGAACGGCCTAATTGCCTCCAATCTGGCCATTAGTGCAAAAGTCTGGTCAAAAACTATTCCTACTTTTATATGTATCTTTTTGCCACCAAACTTGCATTATTCTTGATTATTACTCCATGTTTATCCATTTTATTACTATTGATCCGCTTGGTTCCAATTACATTCGAATTTTGGGGTCTAAGAACTAGCTTTCACACCTTTTACCTCATGAACTGATTGAGCTCTTCCTACCTAGCCACTATCCAAGCAAGATCTAAGTTGGCTTCTTTAAACTTCTTTTAATTAATGTGGGATAACAAGTCTTCTTGTTTGCACACCTTGACTTATGTCCCCAATTATTAGGTTTGGTGGTTGATATTTTTGATGCCTTAAAGTTATTTGTAGTCCTCTTATAGTCACTAATGCTTCTTTTGATACAGTATGATCTGCTACAACCTATTCAGGGAGACTTCTTCTTGAACCCAATCATCACCTTCAATTATTGCATCTAGTGATGTTGACTCTTTGGCTATTTTATTTTCACCAATAGTTAGATCTTTCATCCTTTATTTGATATTAGCATCAATAGAAGAACTAGGCAAGCTCTCATGTATTAAAATTGAGTCATCAAATACAACATTTATTGATTCCTCACATACTTGTTTTTCTTATTATAAATTCTATAAGCTTTACTGTTGGAGTTGTACCTCACAAAGATGCCTTCAAAGTATTTTTCAAAAAAATTAGTACATATGATTTCTCATTATTCAGCACATAACATTTACTTCCAAAGATTTTTAAAGTAGAACAATGTTGATTTTCTTCCATTCATTAGTTCACAGTGAGTCTTATTGTGATTCTTGTTGATTATGACCCTATTTTGCGCAAGACAAGCTGTATTGATTACTTTATCCCAGAAATATTTTGGTAGTGAAGATTCACTCAGCATAGTTCTACTAACCTTAATAAGTGCTCTATCAGCTAGTCCATTTTATTGTAGAGACCTAAGAGAGGAAAATTATTGAAAGATACTGAGACCTTTACAAAATTCTTTCATAGCTCCAGACTAAAATTTTGTACTATGGTCACTTCTGGTTTTGACCATAGAATAGTTCATTTTGTTTGATCTTACAGCGCCCTTAGAGGGGGGAGAATAAGGATTAATTAATTTTCTTTATCTAAATAGAATTTACTTGGTGAAAAATAAGGAAATCAAGACTGATTTATCATAAGCAGAATTGCACACTTAGAAATTTATAAAAACAGAAGCAACAATTTATTTCAAAAGTGATAAATATGAATACAATATATCTTTACAGAGCTAGAGACAAATGCTTATGAAAAATACAATTTACTTTTGATTTTACCGGTTCTTCTACCAAGAACCTGCAGGTTACAGCGTATCTCTCCCTAGATATTGCTACTAGCCTTCCCTAGATCTAACCACGATCTAGATGCTACACACAAGGCAGTGATTTCTCCCTAAGCCACATAAGGACTTGGAAGCCACGCACAAGGCGGCGATTCTCTCCTAAGCCACTCAAGGAATTAGACACCACGCACAAGGCGGCGATTTTCTCTCTCGATTATAATAGGAACAAAGAACAAAATGAAATGAAAACTTCAGAATTAAAAACTCCCTCTAAATGACATGTCGAAGATGACGACAAATCCTTGCCAGGGTTGCTTCAAATGTCCTGTACGTGTCGTCAATCTTTCACACTTTGTCCTTCTTGAGAGTACGGAGTAATTCTGGATGATGGAGCTCTCTAGATCGGATAAATAGGAAGGAACACTCCAGGTAATGAAATTCATGATCTCCACAGAAAATTGAAAGGCGTTTATATTTCAACGATATCGCCTGGAGACAGTGGGTATCGCCATGTGGCGATATCAGTACCGGCTACCACGTGTCTCACGTATTCCTTATTTTCACATCTCAGATCGGTCATGGTCGATCGTGGACTGTCTCCTGGCGACATCCATTATCGTCGGCAATAGTGACAGAAACTAGTTGGGTATATTGGTCATAATGTACTTGATTTGAAGAAGTTCTTTCAGCTCAATGATATACACATAGTTGTATTAGATGAATGTTAAGTTCTTGTGTGCAGGAAAATAAAGCAAAGTACAAAAGTGTCGAGACACTAGGCAAGTTTCGAGACACTAGGCAAGTGTCGACACCTTTGTCAAAGTTGTGTTGAGACAAGAAGTAGCTGTGTCGACACTCAAGACTAGTGTCGACACACTTAAACAAGAAGTGTTGAGTCAACGAGAAAGTTGTGTCGACAAACAGGACTTGGGTCGACACTATGATACAAGACAAAGAACAACTGTGTCGACACTCAGGACTAGTGTGGACACATTCTACATCAGCTGTGTCAAGACAAGGTGAAGGTTGTGTCGACATCACTACACGAGTAGTGTTGACACCCAGGAGTAGTCTCGACACCCAGGACTAGTGTCGACACATCCAACAGTAAAGTTCCAACACTTCCAGTAGAGTTGTTTCCTAAGTGTAAAAATTAAACCAGAGGATTTGATAACTGTCAGAACTGTTAGATGTGAGTAATTAACCAGATTAGCTGGTTACCTTTGACAGAGCCTATATAAAGGGATCAACTCAATAGAAACAGTGAGTAGAAAAATTTGAGAAGTAATTGGAGTTGCAGTACATAGAAGAAAAAGGAGATCAAGGAGCGCATCAATTCAATATCTCTTCCCTGATCTAAAAAGTAATCTGCTAGAATTCAGAAGGTGGAAATAAGCCAGATCAAGAATTGACTTCAACATTCTCCAGCCTAAATCTACCCTAATTTCATCTTCAAGAAGCTTTGAAAAGCTAAGAAGGGTTGGATCAAATCCATTACAACAAGGATCAAGGGAAGCTGACTTATCAAGATCAGTTCAAGAAGCAGTCACCTGTTTCTCTCTTGTTGGGTGACTAATTCAGAATTTATTTCTTTTCACCATTATAAACCTCATAAGACCTAACTATAGATCTGAGTCTAGGAGAATCAATTTCTCTGAGTTGTAAGCATGTGTTATAAAGGCTGAGGTAAGGATGAGTGTCTGAGGTAGGAGAAGTGGGTATTTCTCTGAGTTGTAGGAACTGATTTTTCTGAGTTATAGGGCAGGAGTTGCCTGAGGAGTGGGAGTGTGGATACACTGTGAGGTAGAGTTCTTGGAAAGAACTTGAAGAGTAGGATCTTGGTAATCTAAGTGGTAAGACTTGTAAAGTCTGAGTTGTAGGAGCCAGCTGCGCTCTGAGCTGTAAGATCTGAGTAAAGAAAGAAGGAAGAGTTTTGCTGAATCAAGTTCATTGCTAGATATACGAAAGGGGAAAGTGGATGTACCCATAAATTAGGGAACCACTATAAATTTGTGTACTGTGCTGTGATTATTTTAAATTGTTGAATAGTTTTTCTTATTTTATCTGACTGGGGTAAAAAACATAGAAAAGTAAATCTCAGAATCCAAAAAGTAGCCAAGATTTAAATTGGACCTATTCACCCCCCCCCCCCTCTAGGTCACTCTCAATCCTAAAACAAACATTTCAATTAGTATTAGAGCAAGGTTCATTGAGAAGGCATAATAGCTTAGTGAGAATCCAAAGGATTATAGAGAAAGATAAATCATGGCTCAGAGGGAAAACAATTCCATCAAACTTCCATTCTACTCCAAAGAGAATTTTGGAATTTGGAAGGAGAGAGTCAGATTATTCATTGAGGCTGCAGATCCAAGAATATACATCATAGTGGTTGAATGACCTGTCATTCCCATGAAAGTATCAGTTCTTGATGCAAACATCAAGACACCAAAGACCTATATTGAGATGGATAAGGATGAAATCATTCTGGCCTCTAAGGATAAGAGGGCTCAAAATATTATAATCAGTACAATAGATGATTCCACTTTTCAAAACCTGATTCATTGTAAAACATTAAAAGAAATATAGGAGTAACTGAATGTCTATATGGAAGGAATTGATGAGGTCAGAGATGATAGAAAATCTCTGTTAAACCAACAGTATGAAGCCTTCAGACGGGATAAGAAAGACTCAGTGGCTGAATGTTTTAAAAAGTTCTTCAAAATTGTAAATAACCTGAGGACTTATGGCAGGAGCTTCACTAACTATGAACTCAATGACAAGTTCTTGAGGTCCCTGAACAAGGAATGGGACATTATTGTTGGAACCAGAAATCGGTCTCCTGTGGAGTTCGACCCTTGGGGAAGGGGTGGTCTCGCGCCTACTTCACTCCTGCAAGCAAAACAACAAAGAAAACAAGGTGATACCGACCCAAGGGCTCGGCAGGGAGGTCCCACCACAAACCCGGAAGATCTCAGAGCGCCTCCCCTCCTTAGCCAGAAGCCGAGCTAAGGTATCCTCAGAAAGCACTTGAAAGCTGGAGTAGGGAGGCCAAGAAGTGTCCTTTCTAAGGTACCCCTTGGGTCCTATTTATAGCTTTTAGAATCTGAACTGCCAATAATCAAAAGAGCTGACCTGAAATTACCAAGAAGCCCTTAGTCGGGTCTGCCAACAGCCAAACTCCGCTGTTCTGAACAGCTATGCGCAGTCCGGCCTGGTCTGCCAACAGCGTGGCTCCGCCGTTCTGAGGAGCTATTCGCACCCATGGGGAGGGCATCCATGTAATTCCTCCTCAGGGCTTCTACTGGGCCCCATCCACAAGTGAGGTGGTCGGCTCGCCACTAATCCCTCCCCGCAAGAGGCGGGTGCGACCTGGCCCTAGCGGCTTGCCTATCCTTCTGGGGCGAGCGCGAGCCGGGTCATCGCGACTCGCCGAAATTCCGCCGAGTCGGACGGGCGGCCCAGTCGCGGGTAGGGAGCGGGCTGGCGGCCGCGATGAACATTAGAACGGCTCGCGGATTGTGGGTCGCAGATCACGGGTCGAGCGGGCTGTCGGCCAGGAGTCGCCTCGCCTGGCTCGCTCAACTGAACTGAGTGGGAGCAAACCAGCCTCTTGCCGCATGTCTGCTTGTTGCTTGGGTATGGGTCGTTGTCCTGGCGGGATCCTCTCGGCGAACACGGGGTTGTACAATCATGATCTGTGCAATAAGAGAAATGAGTAATTTAGCCAACATAGACCCCCAGGCTCTATTTGGAAAGTTGTTGTCCCATGAGTTACAGCTAAATCTCAGGAAGTCTGAAGAATATTCAACTATAGCACACAGTAGAGAAAAGTCCTTGGCCCTAAATGCTAAGACTTCCAGGAAGGACAGAGAAAAGTCAACACTCTCAGAGAGACAAGACACAATCTCTGAGTATACAGAATCATCCTCATCAGGAGGAGACCTGACTGAGGAGGAACTGTCTCTCTTCTCTAGACAGTTTAAGAAGATGTTGAGGAGAAGAAGACAGGACAGCTGGAAGGGTCCAGTTGGAGACTCTTCTCTCAAGAAGACCAATCATCCAGAGAAACCCAGGAAGAAGAAATCTGGGGACAGGTATGGATCTTCACAAAACAAATATGTTAAGACTAATATTGTGTGTTATTGTTGCAACCGGCAAGGACATGTCATAGCTGATTGCCTAACAAAAAGAAATGAGAAAAAGTTAGAGAACTGGAAGATTGGACAACACAATAAGGCTGACAAAAGCCTCTTGGCAAAGAAACAGTCTACACTGTCTGATAGTGAGTCTGATTCATCAGAATCAGAAGAGGAGGGGGCTCTAATGGGCCTGATGGCTATTTAGGAGACCTAATCAGGAGAAGGAGATCAGGACTGTTCAAGTCCTACTAAGGTAAAACCAATCTCTCCCAGTTTTGCCTCAAATTATTGTTCTGCATCAGAAGGTGAACCATGTTTATACTCCTCTAATAATAGAAAACATGATTTAGACTCTGAAGCTGATTTCAACACCCTTATCGACAGATATGAGAAGTTATTAAAGACCTTGATTACAAGCAAAGAGCTTGCTAAGGATCAGGCTATAGAATTAGAATCTCTGAGGGGAGTATCTTTTCAGTTTGAGAGGGCCAACATAAAGTTGGACCTACAAAAACTGAAGCTTATACATCTAACTAATAAGATAGATAGCCAGGCAGAGGTAATAGTAGAACAGGTCAAGATTATCAAGGACCTGGAAGCAAAGCTTACCCAAGAAAGACAGCTCCTGAGTCAGTTCTCAAAACCCAAGTGTGCTACCTATCATAGATACTTTTTCTGCACCCTTTAGAAGTGGTGTAGGGCAAGAATAAATCAAATGGTTATTAAGAAGTCTGAACCTAAGGGTAAAGCCCCAATGGGTCAAGTTAAGCTACCTCCCAAGCATCTGACTTCTAACAGATGCAAGGGTTCATGTGTTCCTGGACACATGAATTCTGGGTGCACTACCAGCAAGTTCGATAAAGAGCCTTGCTGGAAGGGATAGACATCTAAAGGCAATAAAGGCCAAAAACCACCACAAAGGGTGATCAATCTAAGAAGCCAAGGAATTCTTGGAGTTGGTCCTAGTGTACCACACCAAAACCTGAAAGGTAAGGGTGTAAACTTTGCACCACTACCTTGGAAGCTAGATGTCAAGTCTAAGTTGCACAAAATAACAACTTCAAATGTGCAACCAAAGAAACGATACAACCGATTTTAGTGTTGGTGTTGTAGGAAGGTTGGGTATTTTGCCCTAGATTGTTAATATAATCCACCTGCATCTTCATATAAGACTCAACCAGTTTTATTTAGAAAGTCTGATGTGTTTCGCACAGCAAGGCCCAACATGAACCAAGGCCCCAAAACTATTTGGGTGCCTAAGGTGAATTAATTTTGTGTTTGCAGGTGGAACCAAGTACCATAGGAAGGCCAATATAGTACTTGGATAGTGGTTGTTCCAGGCACATGACTGGAACAAGGAGTCTGCTAAGGGATTACACTCCAGTTAGGAATTGACCAAAAGTCATCTTTGGAGGGTCAGAGAAAGGACTCACCAAGAGATATGGTAACATTTCTAATGGCCTTGTTTCCATCACAAAAGTGTCTTATATAGAAGAATTGAACCACAATTTGATAAGCATAAGTCAATTTTGTGATATAGGTTATGAAATTGTTTTCCACAATGACAAGTGTCTGATAAGGAATCCAAGTGATCAAGAGATCATCTTGTCAGGCACTAGGAGTGGGAACGTTTATTTTCTAAATTTCTTAAGTGTATGCCTAGTAGCTAGTGAGAAAGACTTATTGTGTGTGCAATGGTACAAGAGGCTGGCTCACTTAAACTTTAATGCTATGTGCAAGCTATTCTCTATGGACTTAGTTAGAAACAGTCCACAGCTCAAATGCTCCAAAGAAGGCTTATGTCCAGCATGTTAAAAATGCAAACAGACAAAAGTCTCCTTTAAGAGCATTCAGTCCAAAGACACTGAGAGCTGTCTGTACTTACTTCATATGGATCTATTTGGTCCTATGCAAGTTCTTAGTTTGGGTAGGAAGTCTTATACCTATGTGATTGTGGATGATCACTCTAGGTTTTCTTAGGTATTCTTCCTAAGGAGAAAGTCTGAAACACTAGACATGCTTGTTGATTTTGTCAGACAAGTTCATAATGAGATGACATGTTCTGTTGTCAAGCTTAAAAGTGACCATGGTATAGAATTTCAATCTGAAAAGATGACAAATTTCTGTAAGAAACTAGGGATCATTCAGGAGTTCTCTTCTCCAAGAATACCACGGCAAAATAAAGTTGCTAAGAGGAAAAAATAGAACTCTCATTGAGGCAGCTAGAATAATGCTGAGTGATACATCTCTCCCAGAATATTTCTAGGCTGAGGCTGTAAACACAGCATGTTATGTTCTGAATAGAGCCTTGATCAACAAGAATCACAGCAAGACTCCCTATAAACTAGTGAAAGGCAGAAAACCAAATCTGTCTTACGTCAAAATTTTTGGTAGTAAGTGTTATGTTTTCAGAGAAATCCTATGAAGGAATCTTTGTAGGGTATAATGTACATAGCAAAGCATACAGGATCTATTACTTGAAACATCAAGTTGTAGAGGAATCAATTAATGTAGTTTTTGATGAAACTTCTATACTATATAATGAGATTTCTAATAACTCTAGTCTATATGATGTAGACTCTAGGATGGAAAAGTTAAATATATGTTGTTCACCTGATCTAGAGTTACAGACTAAAGACAATGTAGAAATTATTATAGAAGATACAGTAACTACCTATGGGGAGGAAAAGAATCATCCTAATCCTCCTGCAGAACTAGGTGATGGTAGGCACCTGCCAGTAGCAGTTAGACACCTTATAGATCATCCTATTGATCAAATAATAGGAGATGTCATACTAGGAGTGACTACTAGGAGTAGACATCACAATGAGGTTCTATACCCTAGCCTTCTCTCTCAAGTAGAACCTAAAAGGTTTGAAGAAGTTAATTCAGACCCCAACTGGATTATTGTAATGCAAGAAGAGCTCAATCAATTTGAGAGATGCAAAGTCTACAGTCTAGTTCATATACCTAATGATTATAATATCATAGGCGCTAAGTGGATTTATAGGAATAAACTAGATGAGTATGGGGTTATAGTTAAGAACAACGCTAGATTAGTGGCTAAAGGATATAGACAAGAGGAAGGGATAGACTTTGACCAAACCTTTGCTCCTGTAGCTAGGCTAGAAGCCATAAGGTTGTTTTTAGTTCATGCAGCATACAAAGGATACAAGGACTTCCAGATGGATGTAAATTCCACATTCCTCAATGGTACACTGAAGGAGGAAGTCTATGTACAGCATCCACAAGGTTTTGTTAACACTAAACTCAACTCCTATGTCTTCAGATTGCACAAAGCTTTGTATGGGTTAAAACAGGCTCCTAGAGCCAGGTATGAGACCTTGTCTACCTTTCTTATAGAGAACAAGTTCTTTAGAGGAAAGATAGATAAGACACTATTCCTTAGGGACATCAAAGGATCAAGCATCCTAGTCCAGATATATGTAGATGACATAATTTTTGGGTCTACTAATGAGAAGCTGTGTAGAAAATTTGTCAGGCTTATGCAAGGCAAGTTTGAAATGAGCAGCATGGGTGAGCTAAAGTTCTTCTTGGGATTCCAAGTTAGACAATTTGAGGATGGTATATCCATCTCTCAATCTAAGTTCACTAAGGAGTTAATTAAGAGATATGGTATGGAGAATTCTTCTACCATGAGAACTCCAATGGGTTCTTCTATGTCACTACACAAGGATGAATCTGGGAAACCAGTTGATGAAACCATATATAGAGGCATCATTGGATCACTCCTGTATTTGACTGCTAGTAGGCCAGATATTATGTTCTCAACATGTGTCTGTGCTAGGTACCAAGCATACACCAAAGAGTCTCATTATACTGCTGTAAAGAGAATACTGAGATATCTTAAGGGCACACCCAATCTTGTGCTTTGGTATCCTATGGATAGTGATTTTGAACTCACAGGATACACAGATGCAGATTTTGCAGGGTGTAAAGAAGACAGAAAGAGTACTTCTGGAACTTGCTAGTTTCTAAGGAAAAGACTCATAAGTTAGAGCAGCAAGAAGCAAACAAGTGCTATAATTTCTACAATAAAATCTGAGCATGTATCTGCTGGAAGCTACTGTGCACAGTTTTTGTGGATTTAGCATCAACTACTGGACAACAGAGTATAGCTAAGTAAATCTGTTATGTTTTGTGATTCTACTAGTGCAATTTCTATTGATAATAATCTTATTTCACACAATAGAACAAAACATACCGAAATTAGATATCACTTTCTCAGAGAGAATGTTGAAAAAGAAAAAACATAGCTTACAGTATACTCCAACAAAAAGACAAGTTGCTAACATATTTACAAAATCCCTATATGAAAGCAAGTTCAATTACTTTAAATTTGAACTAGGTATGTTGAACATTGAGTAAACATTTTCAATTAGTAACAACAAAATTTTGTACAACTAATAAAAGATGACTAACCAGGTCAACAAATCTAAATAACCAAGAAAGACTTCATATAAGTCAAGAAATTTTATTCAGAACACAAACTTTGTCTAAGTCAATGGATTGTGTTGAGACACCACAGTGTGTGTTGAGACAATTAGTAAATTGTCGAGACATTAAAATTTAGTGTCTAGACATAAGGTTGTCAAGACCCTGAGGTCTGTGTCGAGCGACATGAACCTTGTGTCGACCTAAGTCGACATATCTAGACAGAGTAGGTTTTCCGTGTTGACACTGGACATTTCTGGAATATTTAGAAAATTACTAAATGCAGCCCGCCTTCTCTCCTTCAGCAGACAGTTACTATAAATAGGAGGTATAAGGAGTTGTCGACTACACTTACCAGAAAACTTGAGAGACTATTCGCTGAGTGTCGATCCCTAGAAATCCTTAATTGATACATCTCAATCTCAAGCTTTCTCAACTCAAATGGTACCCAAGATGGACGACAACATCAACGAGGGTTATGAACTAGTGTGAAATGCATTCGTCTCCGCATAAGAAGAGATCAAGAATGTGATAGACCTTGTCAATGAGGCAAGTCTTGAGTATCTGCTTTCTGAACCAACCAAGATATGGAAGAAATAAGTATCTGAGTTATATTTCAATGCTTCACTAAACCCAAAGACAGCCAAGATAAAATCCATTATAAATGGAGTAAGAGTAAAAGTCACAATCAAAAGGCTGGCTAAAGTCTTTCAGATTCCTAGAATTGCACAGGAAGATGAACTGGATTCCAACAAGACTGTAGAGACCTTAGAGTGGTGTGGACTGGCTCCAACCATTAGGTTTGATAGTTCACTAAACAGGAAGGTAATGAATTCTGAGGGCAAGTTTTTGTCTGAAGTGGTGGGAAAGGTGTTCCTCTGCAAGGCTGGAGCACATGATAGGATTTTAACCTTCATGTTTATCCTGATGATAATAATTATTTTCAAAATAAAGATTGATTGGTACAGGGTTGTGTTTGATAAGATTGCAGAAGGGATTTAGAATCCCAATATGGGCAGAATTATTAGTCTGTATCTGGTTAAGACAATTCCAGATAATATCAACCAGAAAGTTGGAACAAAGATCAAACACATAAGGAGAATGGACCTAAGGATTTTGTTAAGATGGGATAGGGTCTTGTCTAAGGAGACTCTAGGACCCAAGAATACAAAGGAGGTAAAAGGCAAGAAAGCAGTGGTAGAGGAAGTTCAGTCCTCAAATAATTCTTAGGAACAAGTGGGGTTTAGTTCAGATAAGGATGCTGAGGAAGAACAAATAAGATCTCCAAGACTCTCACCTGGAATAAGTGATCAGGTGTAGGGGAGAACATTCCATAAAAAGAACCAATTGAGGGGGAGAACCTCATTAATCTGCCTGAAACTGGAATGGATGCAGTAGATGTTATGATTATGGATGTTGTATAAGAACGGGAATAATCAAAGATTCCTGAACAGGAAATGTCTGAGAAAGAGATGGAGGATAAATTCCCCAAAGAGACTGATGTAGAAATACTTAAGAATAAAGTTGGGGGAGAAGCTGAGACACTTGCACAAGATGTGCAGATTCCTGAGAAAGAATATGAAGATCATGTCTCTAAGGAGGCAGTGGAAGAAATTCTTTTATTTAAAGGAACAAACATCCAGGGGTAGATAAATGTAACTTCTGAGAACCCAGCACCTGATGTTGAAGTTCAACGGGATGAAGTTTACTTGGAAAACATTATTATTGATAGGGAAGATGCAATAGTTAAGGGGGAGTTACCAAAACATGCCCCAAATACTACAAGTGGTGCAAATTTACAATCTATTGTGAGGGTAAGTTCTTCTAAATCTGAATAAGAAGAAACCATTCAGTTAAAGAAAAGGAAATTATCTGCCCAAAAATAGAGAAGTAAAAGTTATAAGAAGATCGTCCAATCTGGTCCAGCATCTGTTCCTCCAGTGGACACAAGATCACTGCTTGTGCAACTACAAATTATGCTTGACCAACAAAGAACACAACTTGAAAAGTATGTAGATGAAAGGAATAAGGAGTTGCAGTTTCAACTGGCTCAAGATATTAAGTCTATAAGATTTGAAGTAAATTTTCTTAAGACAGACATGATAGATTACTTCCGAAAGGGAGCAAATGTTGTTGTTTATATTGCTAAACAACAACAGGAATCCAAGAATATTGAAGATGAAATGATTGTCAAACAAGGCTATGTCCTTGAAAATCAAAGAATATTGGATGCAAACATGACTGTCATGTATATAGAAACAATGGTCAAGCTGACTGAGCAGACTACTGAGTTAGAAAACAAAATAGCTAATGCTACTCAAAACATGGACACTCAGCTGACAACCCACTCAACCTCATTACTTATAAATATAAAAGTATCTGACAAATTGTTAGATGAACATTTACTTAAAATCAAGAACTCTGTATAATTAGGAATTAATTATCTAGATGAACAGGTAAGGTTTCACAAAAAATGATCTGAGGGATCATGTTGAAAGAGAAGTCATAAAGAGGGAGAGGGTAATGATAAAGTCCAGTTCTGAACATGCTACATAGATATCAAACAATATCAGGGACACTTTAGGCTATCATCCCCTATGGTATGATGGAGATCAAATTGCTGAATCTAGTTGTTTACCAGCTCAATTTGAAGCCATTCAAGCACCTGGTCCATCTATGTACAATCCTGCAACATAAGTTCCATTTGAGTCTATCAAAGCTATTGTCCAACACATGTACAGTCCTCCACCACCGGTTCAAAATATTATATGTGAAGAGGTGGAGATGTCTGAATCTGCTATGATTAAAGAAAAAGAAGCTTAGCTATCAAAGAAAAGGTTTAGGAAACAAGCTGAAACTAGACCAGACTTTGAGCAATGGAGCCCAACCTCCAGATCAATAATCCTCACTGCATGGAAAATAGTTAATGTCAATGCTACAGATAGGGTAAAATGGTACCAAGAGCAAGAATGGGCTAAACATTTGAAGAAGCAAGAGGTTATCCAGAAATTCAGACATGTTTTGAAGACTGGGAAGATACCTGCTAATTCAGTTGAGTCTTGCAAATATTTCTCAAAGCCTTACCACTATTTTGAAAGACAAAGGCTCAAGGCAGAGCAGATCTCAAAATCCAATATTGACAAAGGGAAAAAGATAGTTGATGACAAGATGCCTGAGTTTAAAGCCAAATTCCAATCTGGAAAGGGAATTATCATCAGAGAACCAGAGTTGTCATAGGATGTTCTTAGTTTTGAATCTTATGAAAAATTTGTTCTGTAAATATTGAATAACCAAAGTTTATAGTTGTAAACCTTTTGACAAACAATTAATGAAAATTTTTGTTTGCACAACATTTCTTGTGCAATTAATTAGGATTACAATTGTTTGCTTTACTTTCTCATCAGCATTATTGTTGTTAATGTCTAATGAAAAATGTGTTTTTATATATGTTATTTCACATATTATACGATACTATAATCTTAATGTATTAATCATAATATTTTTGTATTAATGTGTTTATCATTGAATTGGGGTTATGACTTCTCCAAATAGGGGGAGAATGTTGAGTACATTGGTCACAATGTACTTGATTTGAAGAAGTTCTTTCAGCTCAATGATATACACATAGTTGTATTTGATGAATGTTAAGACCTTGTGTGCAGGCAAATAAAGCTAAGTACAAAAATGTCGAGACACTAGGCAAGTGTCGACACCTTTGTCAAAGTTGTGCTGAGACAAGAAGTAGTTATGTTGACACTCAGGATTAGTGTTGACACACTTCAACAAGAAGTGCTGAGTCAAGGAGAAAGTTGTGTCGGCACTCAGGACTTGGGTCGATACTATGATATAAGATAAAGAACAACTGTGTCGACACTCAGGACTAGTGTCGACACATTCTACACCAGCTGTGTCGAGAAAAGGTGAAGGTTATATTAACACATTTAGAAGTATGTAGACATCACTACAAGTGTAGTGTAGACACCCAGGACTAGTGTCGACACATCCAACAGTAAATTCCAACACTTCAAGCAGAATTATTTCCTAAGTACATAAATCAAGCCAGAGGATCTGACAACTGTTAGAACTGTCAGATGTCAGTAATTAACCCAATCAGCCAGTTACCTTTGACATAGCCTATATAAAGGGATCAACTCTACAGAAATAGTGAGTAGAAAAATTGGAGTTACAGTACATAGAAGAAAAAGAAGATCAAGGAGCGCATCAGTTTAATATCTCTTCCCTGTTCTAAAAAGTAATTTACTAGAATTCAGAAGATTAATAGTTTTGAAATTAATATGTGCTAATCTCTTGTATCATTGGTCACCAAGAGATGCACTATCTTTAGCCATAAAACACACTGGTGTAGAAGAGTCTATACAAATGAAATTTAAATAATAAATACATTTCTGCTTTAAGTGCCTGATAGAATTGTTTCCATATTATCAACCGATTTTATCAAACACTTATCAGCATGAAATTCAACAATGTATCCTTTATTGCAGAGTTGGCTTATGTTTATGAGATTGTGTTCCAATCCATCAACATAAGCCACATCTGAGAAGGATACACTACCGTTAGAGATCACACCATAGCCTTTAGTAATTCCTCAGTCTGAACCTCCAAAGATGACCTTTGGCCCGTTCAAGACTGGAGAATAGTTCTGAAGAAGGCTTCTTGTCCCGGTCATCTTTCGAGAGCATCCATTGTCCAAGTACTAGATAGGAGTTTTGTTGGCCTTTGGACATACCTGCAATTACAAATCAATTTAACTTAGGAACCTAAACACGTTTGGGTCCTTGGTCTCTTGTTAGAATACTCCCCCTACGAGTATTAGCATTATGAGTGGTCTTTCTTATATTTCCAATTTGAGGAGTCACATAATTTCTGGAGTTAAACCAGCAGTCAATGGCAAAGTGACCAATTTTGCCACAGCACCAACAGTCAAACCTATTGTATCTTTGCCTTATATTCTCCTGCTTGACCTTTTGAGATGGTGGTCTAGTAGGGACAGCATTCTTGGAGGAAGAAGCTTCATGGTGAGGGCAATCACATGATTTTTTCTCCTTCAGTGGATTTTCCACAATAGGCTTTAGCTTTGGTGCCTTCTTAATGTTATGATCATGATTATAAGGGTCATAGCTCTGAAGAGTAATTTCTTCATAAGGTGTCTTAAAGACACTCTCACCAAAGTTTCGGGGACGAGTCCATCCTTAGTAACGAGACTTCGGCTCTACATAAGTAGGCCAAGCAAAGTTACCATAGGACGAGTCAAGATCAAACTCGTTTGATGGAAATATGACCTTCTTGAAAGAAGTCTGATCTTGAGGGGCTTTCCCCTTCTCTTTGGCTAAAGCCTTCTTGGCTGCCTTATTCTTTCTCTGAGCCTTATTCCTCCTAGAAGATTTACTAGGAGCTTCAACATGGCCTAGCCCAGCACCCTTGGCCTAGCCCAGCACCCTTGGCCTTAGCTGAGAATTCAGCAATGAAAGGAAGGACAGTCTTGGGCTTCGAGAAACTTTCAACAAGTTTCTTTTCAGCAGCAAGTTGTTCTTCCAACTCTTTGATGAACTTCTCCTTAAGGTCTAGGTGTTCGCGAGCCTTGTTATATTCTTCAATGGAAGCATTGAAGTTCTCTTTGAGTGAGTTTGTCTTAGCGACTTCCTCTCTCAAGGTGCTCTCTTCAGCCTTCAGAGACTTTATCTCTTTGGCTTGAGTTTTCACGACAAGTCGACATTTGTCGTATGCCTTGATTAACTCCTTATACTGGGCCATGAGTTCAGACTCATCGTCAGAAGAACTGTCCTCATGATCATGTTCAGAGACATCAGATTCAGAGAGCAGAGTGTGAGAATTTACCTTCCCAATGAACTGGGGTTCTTATTCATCATCAGTCTGAGTCATTAGCCCGAAGTAGGCTTCTTCTTCTTCACTCGACTCAGATGAGTCAGAGTCACTAAGAGTCTTGCCCTTCTTGGCTATTAGGCTCTTTTCTATTTTCTTCTTATTGTAAGAAGATTTCTTTTCTTCTCTTCTTCCACCCTTCTTCTTCTAATGAGGGCAATCAGCGATGACATGGCATGGCTTATTGTAGTAATAACAAACGATGTCAGTAGAAATATGTTTGTTCGGTTTAGTAGTATACCTGTCATGGCTGCTTGTGCCTTTTCTGTGTCGATCACCATCATGGCGTGATCTTCTGTAAGAGGCATCCTTGTCTTTCCATTGCTTCTTCTTGTTCAAGAATTTCTTGAACTGTCTTGAGAGTAGTGAGAACTCTCCTTTCGATAGTTCTGAGCCTGAAGTACTTGGCTCCGAGATTTCTTCTTCACTTACTTCTTGTGCTGGGGCAGGAGAGGCAGCCTTTGACTTCCTTGAGGTGTCTGTCTTGAGAGCTACAGACTTCTCCTTGGAAGAAGAACTGTTCTTCCCTTCTTCAGCTTTTCTTGAATTAATTTATAGCTCATATGACATAAGCTTTTCGAAGAGATTTTGCGGGTCCGTCTCATCTAGCTTTCCAAATTCCCGAATGGCACAAAACTTGTTATACCATTCCTTAGTTAGGGATATCAAGAACTTATCATTCAGTTCTCCGTTGGTGAAGACTCGGTCGTACACTCTTAGACCGTTGACTATCTTGAAAAAGTTTTCAAAAGTATCTGCAATGGTATCCTTGGGTCCTTGTTAGAGGGCTTCATATTTCTAATTAAGAAGGGATGTTATATAATCCCTAACTTCTTTTGTGCCTTCCATCAAAGTGACAAGGGACTGCCACATTTCCTTGGTGGACTGGCAGTGGATCAGGTTCTGCATCATCAAGTCATCAACTGCACTTGCTATAATATTTTTGGCCTTCTTGTCTAAAGAGACAAGTTCAATCTCATCTTTGTCAAAATCCATCAACTTCTTAGGAACTTTCTTTATTGGATCTATAGTGGAGACGGTCATCGGAACATAAGGACCTTTTTCAACGATCACAAAGATCCTTGAATCTACAGCTTCCATGAAAAATTTTATCATCTCTTTCCACATGGGAAAGTTATTCTTAGTACACAAGAGAAGCTTGGCAAAATATTCGGCCATGTCCATGCTTGAATAACTCAGAAGACAACTTAGGTCAGATCTGATCAAGGTGTTAACCTTTTAATGATCAATCTCCCTCTGATACCAATTGAAAGAGTTCCGTTGTCTACCTAAATCACCTAGAGGGGGTGAATAGGTTAGTTGTGCGTCTTTTTGCGGAATAAAAAATTAGCAATCTATGCACAAAAAATAATCAAGCAATCACAGAGGACATAGAGATTTATAGTGGTTCCCTAACCTTGGGTACATCCACTTTCCACTCACCGGTCTAGCAAAGCACTAGACTGGGCTACTCCACTATCTCGGATTGAAACCAATCCTACGCCTCGGAATAAAGTTCCTACAACTCGATCCACAACACGGATCTACACTCGGAAGATGAAAACTTCCTACAACTCGGAGAACAAAACTCCTACACTCGGAGAGTAATCTCCTACAAGAATAAATTGAGAATATAAAATACAAACAATATTATTTCTCAGATCTGGAAATTTCAACCAAGGTCTTCTTCTTGAACTTTGCGGCTTTATCAGAAATTTTGAAGAAGAGGCTTGGCTAGATCTTGATCTGAAACTTCTTGAATCACACGATCCGAGAGATGATGAAGAAGATGAAAAGCAATCTCGATCTGTAAGTCAACTTGATCTTAATCTTCTTGGACGAAAGCCCTAGGCGATTTGCACGAAGAGTGTCGGCGGCAGCTTCCGTTTAGGAAAGAGAAAATAGGATTCAGAATTCTTAAGGTATATCTTTTCAGCGCTTGTTAGGGTTAGTCGAATTGACAAGACCTTATATAAGATCTCCCTAACGGTCATAATTAGCATTAATGACGTCCATGTGTACCAATCACGTCGCGTCATTTGAAAATCACATCAATTCTGGACTTAGGGAAATTTCTGGAAAAATTGACTGGATTACTCGAGTGAAGAAAGAGTTACTCGAGTACTACTTCAGGTTCTCTAGAAGATAATAGCAGACTACTCGAGAAGAAGTTCTTCAAGGAATTCAGAACAAAAACTATAATCACTCGAGTGAAATGAAGATTACTCGAATGCCAGAAATGTTACTCGAGAGGTAGAATGATTACTCGAGAGGTAGAAGTGAACTACTCGAGAGGTAGAAGTGAACTACTCGAGAAAAGGACTTAGAAAAATTCTAGGAGTTTAAAATAGATTACTCAAGTGCTGGTTTTAGACTACTCAAGAAGTAAGCAGATTTCTCGAGTACATAATCAATACTATGAGTGAGGTAGATTCAACACGAGAACATTACTTCTATAACTCGAGACAAAGAGCTTAACTACTCGAGTGGTGAACTTGTCTACTCGAGTAAATTACTTAGAATAATTTTGAGATAGAAAATTAGTTAACTTGAGAAGACGTCTACTTGAGTAATGGATTTGTCCACTCGAGAGCTGGATTCAAATCACTCGAGAGTCATTTCCTTTACTCGAGTTCAGACTAGACTTACTCGAGTATGACTAAGGGTTCAACTCGAGTACTTAGACTTCTACTCGAGTGAAACACTTAGAAAAATTCTAGTTCATGAGGATTTTCCTTTCTTCAATAGAATTAGCAACATGTCTTTCACCAACATCTTTAGTACTTGAAAATGAAGTGTATCCCAATAGAGAGGCTACACATGAGTCAACACAATGTATCACATAATGAGGGATTACATTGTATGGTCCTGTGTTTGGTGACCCAATGTAGACTGACATTGGTCTACACTTGGCAAATTAAGCCCTGCAAACACATAACTCAAACAGTACATAAAATACAACTTAATTCATCTTAGTTCAAGGGTGACTTCACACAAATCTAGGTTATTGTGGATACAATACCCATCAATCTCCCTCTATTTGTAGAAGTCAGAACCCTCTCCACTAAGGTGAATTATATAGACAAATAAAGAGCTAGATATGCAAGATAGAAAACAGAGTAATAATCACAAAGATTATAAGCAAATAATAGATTATCAAAATTAAGGATTATATAATTAGAATTGTCCAAAAATCATTTCTACACAAATCTCATTCCCCCACTTATAACTTTCTTCATCCTTAGGCTTGATGTTGTTGTTTATCCTTCTTTTCTTGTTGTCTCCTTTGATAACTGTATGGCTTTGGATAATACTTGGGAAGTTTGGGAGGAGCAGCAGGATTATTTCTTCCATGTTCTCTATCATACAGTCTTCTCTTGGTCATAGATTTCTCATACAAGTCCCATTCTTGGGAGCTGTAATGATCATGTCTATTCTCATTGAAATCCAAGACTAATTTGAGAGTATCAAGAATAAGGGACTTTGATGTAGGACTCCAAATTTCTACAAATTCAGGAGCTTTCCTTTTCTCTGCTTCTGAAACTGGAATAGATATGCTGGATGAAGCTCCATCACCATACTTCCTTTTCTTTGATATATGAATTTCAGGAGGAGCTTGAAAAAATATATTTATTGGATCTGATTCCCAAACCTGAGTATAAGGTTCCGGAGGAGGAGCTTCATAGCCTTCAGGTCTTGGAGAGAAGGTAGGCTGAGAAACTGGAGCTGGAGCAAGAGGAGCTAGGGGATTCAGATGATGAGGAATAACATTTGGATCTGCTTGAAAATCAGGGAATATTTGATTGTGCATCGACACAGCTGTACCATAACTATGGAATTTTATACTGTGGATTTGATTCTGCACATAATCAAGAATTTCCTTTAGCTTTTCTTCCCAGAGGGATTGCTTGATGGCATCTGATTTCTCTAAGTATTCTTTGACTAGATTCTCCCCCATTCTGACTTTTGTAGATAGGTCAGCTATGGCAGCTTCTTTGAAAGTGCCCACTTCGTCGCAGATCTTGAAAGTGTGCTCTTGTGCTAGCTTTTCTAACTGAATCTGATTATTAGCATGAGTAATAGATTGCTCCATTACTTTGCCAACGCTTGTGATGGTGTGATCCAAAGCTTTGCCAGCTATCCTGAATAACTCTCTGAGCTCATCTGTATTGTGCTGAATTTCAGCAAATCCTCTGCTCATCTCTTTCTCAAGAGCAGTAACTTTATATTGAACAACTTTGAGAGAGTCATCAAAATATTTTCTTTGTTCTAGCAGTATCTGTTCAATCTTACCCATAATGTCATTTGTAGGAGGAGGAGGAGCAGCAGCAGTAAAGGGAACTGGAGGAGGAGGAGCAGACCATGGAATAATTTCTTCAATAATTACTGTGCTCTGAGCTCTAGTAGTGTGGATCATAGCATCTCCTTCTTTAGTGATGATGGTGGGGATAGTAAAATCTAAGCTCTTCAGAGGAGCATTAACTAGTTCTGGGGACGTTTCTTTCTCATCAGAAATCAGTATAGTCTCAACCTGCTATTTGTCAGCAGTATGAGAGTGGTGAATAGGGGACCCTGGAGATGGAGTATGAGCGAGTGATGGTACTAGTGTTGGTTTCTTGGATGGTTCTGTAGATTATTCTGTCTAGAGGGGAGGAAGAGGCTCTTCAGAGCTGATTTCTTCAATTGTCTGATTGATGGTTTCTTCTGTAGAGAGCATGGTGTCTTGAACCTGAGCATCTGAAGGAGTCTCTTCTGGAGTGGATGGAGGGAGAGAGACAACGGCAGGTGGAGTAGGTATTCTATCTTCTGGAATAGAAGGAGCAGGCTCTCCCTCAGCAGCTACACCAGATGTGTTAGCTATATGAAGTGGAGAGGGAGATGGGGTCTTGTCCTCTACAGCTGGATGATCATGGGCTCTGGCATACTGGGCAGGATTCAGCATCTTTAATTCCTATCTCTGAATGGAGGAGATGGATAATTTATTCATGTGGTGAAGGGTTGTTCCTTTGGAGAAATTGAAAACGTCGGGATTTATCTCATGCAACATCATAGAGATAATCCTTGCATAGCTAGTAGCCTTGATGCTCTCCCTGATCTTATCAAATACCAACATACCAAACTGAAATTTCTTTCTGCAGATGATGGCTGTCATAATATCAAACATATTAAGTGAGATGTCTTTTATGGAACTAGTCTTGCACAGGAGAATTTTTACAATGATATCCACCAGGAACTTGCTTTCTGAATTGAGATCTGATCGACGAATGGTAAGAACTTCTGGTGAAAGATCACAGAACATGCAAGCCCTGTCAGAGTCTTCATGACTTAGATGTTCTTCTTCATCGACTACGGGTAGCCGAAGAAGGTTGGAGACAGAGGTTTTGGTAAGTTTTATTTTGATACCCTTGACTGTAGATTTAAGGACTTTGCCATTTCTTCTTACCATGATGTTTGTAAAGAACTCTTCAACTTCTGGAAATAGTATCTTACAGGGTTGTTGGAGAATGAATGTCAAGCCGGCGGTGTCAAGGAGAATGAAGAGATTCCTGAAATTGTCTGACAATTCGGCAATATCGGCGGTGACAAGTTCAGAACCGATTCCAATCTATGAAGGAGGTGCCATTATCCAGAGAGTTGAGAGAAATTCGGTGCGGGGAAGAAGATGATGGCATGCTCTGCGATAGTCGGCGGAAGGCAAAAAGTCTTTTTCATTTTTCTCGAGTGAGAGGATTTGAATTTGTGTAGAAAGTAAATCCGGACTTTTCCTATTTATATAACCCTAATTTATCGATGATTAAGAAGGAAATTAATCTAACATACCTTTGAAAGTGGCGGTATAAGCCTCAGGTTGCGAATAAAGAAATTTGAATAGAAGTTGGGAAAAAGTCTTCCTGGTACTCGAGTGGACCGGCAGTACTCGAGTGAGATATTGAAGGTACTCGAGTGACATCTTCATGCTTCTCGAGTGATAACTTAGTACTCGAGTAATGTTACACGAGTGAGTGGCGGAGTACTCAAGTAGGCTGAAGAAGTACTCGAGTGGTTCTTTATCTTACTCGAGTCATTAAGTCAGAGTTTGAGAAATTTCAACTTTTGATGAATTCTTTGATCTCTGAGCTATATTATGAGTCCACCATCTCTAATCTTCTTTGTTGAGCATTCCAAGTTCTGTTTTGAAGAATGAGGACTTGGCCTCGTCCAGCGGCTTCGTGAATATGTATGCAATCTGCCTGTCAGTTGGGACATATTGTAGGTCTATGTCCTCATGCTCCACATGCTCCCGGATGAAGTGGTACCGCAGCTCAATGTGCTTTGTCCGGCTGTGAGAGACTGGGTTGTTGGATATTGCAATCGCATTGGAGGAGTCGCAAAACAAAGGGATGTTTTGGACTTTGAGATTGTAATCTTCTAGTTGATTCTTTATCCATAGCAACTGTGTACAACAACTGCCTGCAGAGATATACTCTAACTCGGCTGTTGAGATTGCAACACATTTCTGCTTCTTACTACTCCAGGAAATGAGCCTTTTTCCAAGGAATTGGCAAGTCCCGGAAGTGCTCTTCCTGTCGTCTTTGCTACCTGCAAAATCTGCATCTGAAAAACCAATTAGCTCGATATCATTACTTATTGGGTAACATAAGCCAAGATTTGGTGTACCTTTAAGGTATCTCAAAATCCGCTTTGTAGCAGCATAGTGAGATTCCTTAGAGTTCGCTTAAAATCTAGCACAAACACATGTTGAGAACATTTTGTCTACTCTACTGGCAGTAAGGTAGAGCAAGGATCCAATTATGCTTCTATATTTGGTTTCATCAAAAGGTTTCCCTTTCTCATCCTTGTCTAGAGACACAGTTGAACCCATTGGAGTTCTCATAGAGGTTGCATGCTCCATTCTGAATTTCTTAATTAGCTCTTTGGTGAACTTTGTCTGGGAGATGAAAATTCCATTCTCAGATTGTTTCACCTGAAGCCCTAAGAAATACTTTAGCTCTCTCATACTACTCATTTCAAACTTCCCTTGCATAAGTTTTGAAAACTTCCTGCAGAGGTTGTCATCAATAGAGCCAAAAATAATTTCGTCGACATAGATTTGCACTAGCAAAATCTTGCCTTTTATTTTCCTAAGAAATAATATCTTATCTATCTTTCCCCTTATGAACTTGTTCTCAAGAAGAAAGCTAGACAGTGTCTCATACCAAGCTCGAGGAGCTTGTTTCAAACCATATAAAGCTTTAAATAATAGATAAACATAATCAGAAAAGTTAGAATCAACGAAACCTGGAGGTTGTTCCACATACACCTCTTCCTTTATGTCACCATTAAGGAAGGCAGACTTCACGTCCATCTTATAGACAGTGAAGCCCTTAAGAGCAGCATATGCTAGGAATAACCTGATTGCCTCCAGCCTTGCCACTGGAGCATACGTCTGGTCAAAGTCGATTCCTTCTTCTTGGTGATATCCTTTGGAGATGAGTCTGGCCTTGTTATTTATGATCGTTCCATCCTCGTCCATCTTGTTCCTATAGGCCCACTTTGTCCCGATGATATTCTTACCTTTGGGTCTTGGAACAAGTTTCCAGACTTCACAACGCTTGAATTGATTTAGTTCTTCTTTCATTACCATTATCCATGAAGCGTTTGAGTTTGCTTACTCAAACTTTTTCGGTTCAACCTGTGAGAGAAAACTCAAATATAAATTCTCGTTAGTTGTACCTCTACGAGTTCTGACACCATCCCGTGGATCTCCTATGATTTAGTCCATTGGATGATCCTTCCAGTGTCTGAGCTCTAAGGTCCTTGCATCTGGAGCTTCTTCTTCCACAGGAGTGACTTCATCAACTTGGATGGTTTCTTCATCTTGATCATCAGCCTCTCCAATTGGGGTTGGAGTGGTGATCTTGATGAACTTTTCACCGTTTTCTTCAGTCGGGTCACCCAAGTTAAGTTCTTTCAGCTTTGAACCTGCATCTTCAATGAACACACTAGAATAGTTGCTTTGCAGCAAGCTCGTCTCATCAAATACAACATGAATGGATTCTTCTACAACCAGAGTTTTCTATTAAATATCCTATATGCCTTACTATGGCTACGATACCCTACAAAAATACCTTCAAAACTCTTTTTTTGAATTTGGTAGTATGATACTTACCATTGTTAAGTACGAAGCACTTACATCCAAAAATTCTAAAATAGGAAACAGTTGGTTTCCTACCCTTTAGAAGTTCGTAAAGTATCTTATTGTTGTTCTTGTTTATGAGTGCTCGATTTTGCACGTGGCATGCAGTGTTGACGGCTTCAGCCCAGAAGTATTCCGGTAGTGAGACATCACTCAACATGGTCCTGCAAGCCTCTATGAGTGTTCTATTCCTTCTCTCAACTACTCCATTCTGTTGAGGAGTACGAGGAGAGGAAAACTCATGAAAGATACCCAAGCTTTCGCAGAATTCTATCATGGCCCTAGACTTGAACTTTGTTCCATTGTTACTTCTGATTTTGACTACGGAACAGTTGTATTCATTCTGGACCTGCCTGACAAAATTAGTAAAGATGACAAAGGTATCTGACTTGTGTTTTAGAAAGAACACTCACGCAAAGCACGAGTAATCATCGACAATAACCAATGTATAGTCCTTACCTCCCAAACTTCTAACTTGTAGTGGACCGAACAAGTCCATATGAAGTAGATGTAAACATCTATTAGAATCTTTGCCAATAACGCTTTTAAAGGTAGCCCTTGTTTGCTTGCCTTTTACACATGTGTGACAAGGTCTATCTTTAACGTACTTGACATTTGGGGCATCACGTACTAAATTCAGAGAAAATAATTTATTAATAGGTTTGAAATTAATATGTGCTAATCTCTTTTGTCATTGGTCACCAAGAGACGCACTATCTTTAGCCATAAAACACACTGGTGTAGAAGAGTCTATACAAATGAAATTTAAACAAAATACATTTCTACTTCTAGTGCCTGATAAAATCGTTTCCATATTGTCAACCGATTTTATCAAACACTTATCAGCATGAAATTCAACAATGTATCCTTTATCGTAGAGTTGGCTTATGCTTATGAGATTGTGTTTCAATCCTTCAACATAAGCCACATCTGAGAAGGATACACTACTATTAAAGATCAAAACATAACATTTAGTAATTCCTCGGTCTAAACCTCCAAAGATGACCTTTGTCCCGTTCAAGACTGGAGAATAGTTCTAAAGAAGGCTTCTTGTCCCGGTCATGTGCCGAGAGCATCCACTGTCCAAGTACCAGATAGGAGTTTTGTTGGCCTTTGGACATACCTGCAATTACAAATCAATTTGCATTAGGAACCCAAACACATTTGAGTCTATGGTCCCTTGTTAGAATACTCCCCCTACGAGTATTAGCATTATGAGTGGTCTTTTTCATATTGCCAACTTGAGGAGTCACATAATTTCTGGAGTTAAACCAGCAGCCAATGACAAAGTGACCAATTTTGCCACAGCACCAACAATCAAACCTATTGTATCTTTGTCTTATATTCTCCTGCTTGACCTTTTGAGCTGGTGGTCTAGTAGGGACAGTATTCTTGGAGGAAGAAGCTTCATAGTGAGGGCAATCACATGATTTCTTCTCCTTCAGTAGCTTTTCCACAATAGGCTTTACCTTTGGCGCCTTCTTAATGTTATGATCATGATTATAAGGGCCATAGCTTTGAAGAGTAATTTCTTCATAAGGTGCCTTAAAGACACTCTCACCAAAGTTTAGGGGACGAGTCCATCCTTGGTAACAAGACTTCGGTTCTGCATAAGTAGGCCTAGCAAAGTGACCATACGATGAGTCAAGATCAAACTCGTTTGATGGAAATACGACCTTCTTGAAAGAAGTCTGATCTTGAGGGGCTTTCCCCTTATCTTTGGACAAAGCCTTCTTGGCCGCCTTATTCTTTCTCTGAGCATTATTCCTCCTAGAAGATTTACTGTAAGCTTCAATATGGCCTAGCCCAGCACCTTTGGCCTTAGCTGAGAATTCAGCAACGAAAGGAAGGACAGTCTTGGGCTTCAAGAAACTTTCAACAAGTTTTTTTAGCAGCAAGTTGTTCTTCCAACTCTTTGATGATCTTCTCTTTAAGGTCTAGGTGTTCGAGAGACTTGTTATATTCTTTAATGGAAGCATTGAAGTTCTCTTTGAGTGAGTTTGTCTTAGCGACTTCCTCTCTCAAGGTGCTCTCTTCAGCCTTCAGAGTCTTTATCTCTTTGGCTTGATTTTTCATGACTCGTCGACATTTGTCGTAAGCCTTGATCAACTCCTTGTACTGGGCCATGAGTTCAAACTCATCGTCAGAAGAGTTGTCCTCGTGATCATGTTCACAGACATCAGATTCAAAGAGCAGAGTGTGAGAATTTACCTTCCCAGGGAACTGGGGTTCTTGTTCATCATCAGTCTGAGTCATTAGCCCGAAGTAGGCTTCTTTTTCTTCACTCGACTCAAATGAGTTAGAGTCGCTAAGAGTCTTACCCTTCTTGGCTATTAGGCTCTTTTTTGTTTTCTTCTTATTATAAGAAGATTTCTTTTCTTCTCTTCTTCCACCCTCCTTCTTATAACGGCAATCAGCGATGACATGACCTGGCTTATTGCAGCAATAACAAGCGATGTCAGTAGAAATATGTTTGTTCGGCTTAGTACTATACCTGTCATGGCTGCTTGTGCCTTTTCTATGTCAATCATAAATCATGACGTGATCTTCTGTAAGAGGCATCCTTGCCTTTCCATTGCTTCTTCTTGTTCAAGAATTTCTTGAACTGTCTTGAGAGTGGTGAGAACTCTCCTTCCGATAGTTCTGAGCCTGAAGTACTTGGCTCCGAAGTTTCTTCTTCACTTACTTCTTGTGCTGGGGCAGGAGAGGCAGCCTTTGACTTCCTTAAGATGTCTGCCTTGAGAGATACAGACTTCTCCTTGGAAGAAGACATGTTCTTCTCTTCTTCAGCTTTTCTTGAATTAATTTGTAGCTCATATGACATAAGCTTTCCGAAGAGATTTTGCGGGTCCGTCTCAGCTAGCTTTCTGATGAATTGTAAATATACGTATTTTTGTGCACATTAATTTAGTCATTTTCATTTATTTTTGTCGTTTTTACTTATTTTTGTTCAATAAAATGCTCCCATTCTTGTAAATTTACTTCTAACTTGTTTTATTTTATTTTGCAGAAAAAGTTCAAAATCTGCCAAAATTGGGCAATACACGCCCGTGACAATTTGGTCACGCCCGTGACAGGGCCGTGACATTGCATTACCCGTGAAATCAGACGATTTCTGAAGTACAAGCTTGACACGCCTGGCGACACGCCCGTGTCACCTGACACGGGGCATGACCCAAGCCCGTGTCCTCTCCTCTCGACACTTTCCTCTCGATGATCGTCGAGTGTCGACACCAACAGTCACGCCCAGCGTCACGCCCGTGTCCTAGGGCGTGACTCAATCTCAGCTCGACGATTTCAACTCGATACTTTCAACTCGACGATTGTGGAGTGTCGACACCAACCAACACGCCCAGTATCACGCCCGTGACCTAGGGCGTGACCTTTCCAGCTGGCCCGACAAGATGCTGCCGAAGACTTTTGACGCAACCCGCGCCCGGTTCTACCTCCCCGACACGCCCAGAGTCACGACCGTGACCTGGGGCGTGACTGCTGTGAACTCAGCCCGAAGTCAACTTTCCTGTCCAATCGTCGGCCGCCATCATGAATAGTACTGTCACCCCCCCCCCCCCCTACACGCCCGTGACGGAGGGCGTGTACTTAGAATTTTTTGCCTATAAATTGCCCATTTCTGTAAGGTCCAAGGGTTCAGATTTTTGGGCTAATTTAGTGTCTTTTTGTGGGCTGCATCCGTGATTTCTAAAGCTATGTAAGGAGATTTCTCCCTCTTTTCTTTCATGTTTGTTTTTGCTTTAGCATTGTCTTTGTAATAGCTTGTAATAGTTTCCTAAAAATCAATAAAAATGTTAGATTTTCTCTTCATATTTGGCTTTGGAATGAACACTTGTGTCCACTTTCCTTCTCCTTTTTATCCTTGGTTTTATCTTAGTTCTTCATTTAGTTCTCCATTTATGAAAAGTGTGTGTGTGTGTGTATGAGTGTAACATGTTTAATATTCATGTTTTTAACTTGTTTCCATGCTTAGGTATGATAGGTTTTCCTCTTTTTTCACCATGTCTTTTTCTTGAGAGAATCATGATTTCATTCTTATGAATTTATAAAAGAGATTTAAAAAGTGATTTTGTTCTTTTTTTTTACTTAGTTTTTCTTGTAGGATTGTAAAACCTCTTTTTGTTCTTTTCATTTTCTTTTTCACTTTTTTATCACTTTCATAAAAACATAAGAATGAAAATCTTGAAATTTTAATTTTCCAAAAACTTTGGTTTTTAATTTGTCTTGAAAAACTTTTGTCTTCTAAAAATTGTAATTTCATCTTTTTATTTGTTTTTGGCAAAACCTAAGCTTGAAAAAGTAAAAGTTTAATTTTTAGGTAACTTTCATTTTGCTTTCAATTAGTGTGTGTGAGTGTATGAGCATAAATTTTCTTTTGTTCTTCTTAATTTTCATGTTGTGTGTGTGAGTGTATGAGTATAATTTTTAATGCTTTGTTCAAATTATGTAGAGTGTGTGAGTGTAGGGTTATAACTTTTAATGCTTTCTTTTAATGCTTTGTTCAAATTTTGTAGAGTGTGTGAGTGTAGGTGTTAGCTTTATTGCTTTCTTGAAATTCATATGGAGTGTGTGTGTTTGTGTGTATTTATTTCCGCCTACTCGTTAAGAGTTAAATGGCGCTTCGTTTTCATTTTCAGTCCTACTCGTTTGAGTAGGACTTGTTATTTTATTTCTTTATTTTTCCGCCTACTCACTTGAGTTAAATGGCCGGACTTTATTTCCCGCCTACTCGTTTGAGTAGGGCTTGTAATTTTCTTTCTTTATTTTTCCGCCTACTCACTTGAGTTAAATGGACGGATCTTTAAGCCTTGTAATCGCATTTATTTTCTCCTACTCATTTGAGTAGGACTCGCTTTCATTTCAGTCCTACTCGTTTGAGTAGGACTTGCAATTTTCAGCTTTTATTTACCGCCCCCACTCGTTTGAGTGGGACTCGCGAATTTTAAATATGCAAATTTCTTTCATGTGTAACTTAGTTCCTGTTAAATTTATAATTTGGAGTGTGCGTGAGTTCTTGTTTTAGCTAATTTTTCAGTTTTCTAAATGTTTGTTATTTTTCTTATGTCCCCTTCTTATAATCGTTTAGTGTTTAATTTCGAACTTGCGCCTCACTAAATTATAAGCCGTCCCCATTCCGATGTGTGGCTAATCGCTATTAGCCTCGGCATCGAAGAGCATTGGGACATTTAAAATGATTTATAATAATTGAAGCTCTTTATTTTCATTTTAATTTAAGCACTTAAGGTTTACCCCGGATTTACGACGCGTAGGACCACATATCGATGTGTGGGCCCTATTTCCGTAGTCCATATGCTAGCTAGCCGAGAGGCCGTGCATATGGACCGATCACCCCTGGGTAAATAGAGTTGCGTGCATACCCTCGAGAGAGGACAAGCGTAATTCTACCGGATTGGTTTCCCCACCCAATAGCAGGGTTCTTAGCGTAAAGCGGGCGTTAAGAGGAATCCTTCGTCGGACTAACGTTCGGTCGAATAGTCTTAACGTTCAGGTGAGCAATATTCCTAGAGATAAGTGCGCTCACATTTGTGGAACCTCCACGGCCAAGTTGTCTTATTATTAATTTGAAAACTAAGTCCTATAATTATTAAAAATTGTTTTAGTCTTAATCTGATTCGATGTCGAGCGTTAACCCTTCATCGAATATTTTCTAAATCATTTTTTCGATCCTTTGCTTTTTCGTCTTTAGTTAATTATAAAAATCCACCTTACTTTCAGTAAAATAATAGTCCTCCCGGAGGAGTAAGAATAGTCAACACGACCCCGAGAACAATACGACCTCGGTATTCCCCCGAATATCGAGTACTACTTGCGATAGGTGCACTTGCCTACCTAAGCACGCCCGCGGCAATCGACTCACCGAACCAACCACAGTAAGAGTCTGTTCGCGGGCGCATCACTTTCCAAATTCCCGAATGGCACAAACCTTGTTATCATATTCCATAGTTAAGGATCTCAAGAACTTATCATTCAGTTCTCCATTGGTGAAGACACGGTCGTATACTCTTAGGTCGTTGACTATCTTGAAGAAGTTTTCAAAAGTGTCTACAATGGTATCCTTGGGTCCTTATCGGAAGGCTTCATATTTCTGATTAAGAAGGGATCTTCTATCATCCCTAACTTCTTATGTGCCTTCCATCGAAGTGACAAGGGACTGCCACATTTCCTTGGCGGACTGGCAGTGGATCAGGTTCTGCAGCATCGAGTCATCAACTGCACTTGCTATAATATCTTTGGCCTTCTTGTCTAAAGAGACAAGTGCAATCTCATCTTTGTCCAGATCCATCAACTTCTTAGGAACTTTCTTTGTTGGATCTATAGTGGAGACGGTCATCGGAACATAAGGACCTTCTTCAACGATCATGAAGATCCTTGGATCTATAGCTTCCATGAAACATTTGATCCGCTCTTTCCACATAGGAAAGTTATTCTTAGTACACAAGGGAAGCTAGGAAAAATCTTTGGCATTGTCCATACTTGAATAACTCAGAAGACAACTTAGGTTACATCTGATCAAGGTGTTAACCTTTTAATGATCAACCTCCCACTGATACCAATTGAAAGAGTTCAGTTGTCTACCTAAATAACCTAGAGGGGGTGAATAGATGTTGTGCGTCTTTTTACGGAATAAAAAATTAGCGATTTATGCACAGAAAATAATCAAGCAATCATAGAGGACACAGAGATTTATAGTGGTTCCTCAACCTTGGGTACATCCACTTTCCACTCACTGGTCTAGCAAAGCACTAGACTAGGCTACTCCACTATCTCGGATTGAAACCAATCCTACGCCTCGCAACAAAGTTTTTACAACTCGATCCACAACACGGATCTACACTCGGAAGATGAAAACTTTCTACAACTCGGAGAACAAAGCTCCTACACTCAGAGAGTAATCTCCTACAAGAATAAATTGAAAATATAAAATACAAACAATATTATTTCTCAGATCTGGAAATTTCGACCAAGGTCTTCTTCTTAAACTTTGCGGCTTTATCAGAAATTTTGAAGAAGAGGCTCGGCTAGATCCTGATCTGAAACTTCTTGACTCACATGATCCGAGAGATGATGAAGAAGAAGAAAAGAAATCTCGATCTGTAAGTCAACTTGATCTGAATCTTCTTGGACGAAAGCCCTAGGCGATTTGCATGAAGAGGGTCGGCGGCGGCTTCTGTTTAGGAAAGAGAAAACAGGATTCAGAATTCTTAAGGTATATCTTTTCAGCGCTTCTTAGGGTTAGTCGAATTGACAAGATCTTATATAAGATCTCCCTAACGGTCATAATTAGCATTAATGACGTCCATGTGGACCAATCACGTCGTGTCATTTGAAAATCCCGTCAGTTCTGGACTTAGCGAAATTTCTGGAAAAATTGACTGGATTACTCGAGTGAAGAAAGAGTTACTCGAGTACTACTTCAGGTTCTCGAGAAAATAATAATAGACTACTCGAGAAGAAGTTCTTCAAGGAATTCAGAATAAAAACTATAATCACTCGAGTGGAATGAAGATTACTCGAGTGCCAGAAATGTTACTCGAGAGGTAGAAGGATTACTCGAGAGGTAGAAGTGAACTACTCGAGAGGTAGAAGTGAACTACTCGAGAGGTAGAAGTGAACTACTCGAGAAAAGGACTTAGAAAAATTCTGGAAGTTTAAAATAGATTACTCGAGTACTGGTTTTAGACTACTCGAGAAGTAAGCAAATTTCTCGAGTACATAATCAATACTACGAGTGAGGTTGATTCAACACGAGAACATTACTTTTATAACTCGAGAGAAAGAGCTTAACTACTCGAGTAGAGTACTTAGAATAATTCTGAGATAGAAAATCAGTTAACTCGAGAAGAAGTCTACTCGAGTGATGAATTCGGCCACTCGAGAGCTAGATTCAAATCACTCGAGAGCCATTTCCTTTACTCGAGTTCAGACTAGACTTACTCGAGTATGACTAAGGGTTCAACTCGAGTGTTGATGCGCAAAAACGGCGCCGGGGGCACAGCTAATACGGAGGGGGTGTTTGTTCTCACAGGCTAGGTGAGAAGGAAGGAGAAGGTTGCGGAGGTAGGGGAGAAGGAAGCTTCTGAGTGCTCGAGAGTGGAGCAAACAGCTTGTTCAAGGAGGGCTGCGGGGGTAGAGGAGAGGCTGCTGAGAGGAGAGGAGAGCCTTGATCAACAGAGAGGGTTGATCAAGAGAGGAAGAGGAGGTTGACCAGGAGCTGTCGAGCAGACAGTTTCTACGACTGTTGTACTTGCAGGTTGGTTGCCGAGAAGAGCCGAGCTGAGCAGAGGGCAAGGCTTGTTGAGCAGAGAGCAAGGCTTGCTGAGCAGAGAAGCAAGGCTTGTTGAGCAGAGAAGCAAGGCTTGTTGAGCAGAGAGCAAGGCTTATTGAGCAAGGAGCAAAGCTTGCTGAGCAGAGGAGCAAGGCTTGCTGAGCAGAGGAGCAAGGCTTGCTGAGCAGAGGAGCAAGGCTTACTGAGCAGAGGAGCAAGGCTTGCTGAGCAGAGGAGCAAGGCTTGCTGAGCAGAGAGAAAGAGAGGGGGCCGCTAGCAGCGGCAACAGCACACTTCGCCCGCCGCGGCCTAAATGCCACTCTTGCGATGGGCTTTCCTTTGAATAATAGCAAGAGGTTACAAGCTTACAAGTACACCTTTTCAACAAAGCACTAAAGGGGTACAAAGGGAAGCTGGCGGCTAAGGGAGAAGAAATTGCCAGAAAGCAGAGAAGAGAAGCTGCCAGAGACTAAGTAAAAGAGGCTGCTAGCTGCTTGAGGATTGGAAAACTAAGTCTGCAGAGTCTGCTGGCAAGCTGCAGGAGGACTACGCGGGCAGGAAAACGGAGTCCGCAGGGTCTGCTGGAAGGCTGATGGAGGACTGCGCGGTCAAGAAAACGGAGTGCGCAGGGTCTGCTGGAAAGACTTGTCTCCACCTCTGGAACTCTGGATCCCCCATAAATGAGAGGAATCAGGGGCTATTTATAGGCCCGGGGAAGATCTTCAAAAAACGGGGCCCAGTGACGTCAGCATGACGACCTGCGCGGACTCCGCGGACTGGAAATTGGAGTCCGCCAGGTAGGCGAAGCAAGTTGTAGGAAGCTGAGAGAACGGAGGCCACCCCCTTGCGGGTGGCCTGGGCGGACTCCGGGGGGAGTCCGCCCGGCAGGCCCGGGCCGCCCCCTAGCGAGCGGCCTGGGCGGACTCCGGGTGGACTCCGCCCGGCAGGCCTGGCCGCCCCCGAGCGGGCGGCCTGGGCGGACTCCGGGTGGACTCCGCCCGGCAGGCCGGGCCGCCCCCGAGCGGGCGGCCTGAGCGGACTCCGGGTGGAGTCCGCCCGGCAGGCCGGGCCGCCCACGAGCGGGCGGCCTGGGCGGACTCTGGGGGGAGTCCGCACGGCAGGTCGGGCCGCCCCTGAGCGGGCGGCCTGGGCGGACTCCGGGTGGAGTCTGCCCGGCAGGCCGGGCTGCCCCCGAGCGGGCAGCCTGGGCGGACTCCGGGGGGAGTCCGCCCGGCAGGCCGGGCTGCCCCCGAGCGGGCGGCCTGGGCGGACTCCGGGGGGAGTCCGCCCGGCAGGCCGGGCCGCCCCCGAGCGGGCGGCCTGGGCGGACTCCGGGTGGAGTCCGCCCGGTAGGCCGGGCCGCCCCCGAGCGGGCAGCTTGGGCGGACTACGGCTGGAGTCCGCCCGGCAGGCCGGGGCCGCCCTCTAGCGGGCGGCCTGGGCGGACTCCGGGTGGAGTCCGCCCGGCTGGAGGGCAGAGGCCGCCCCGCGTGGGCGGCCTGGCAGGCGGAGGCTGCCCCTGGCTAGCGGCCTCGGCGGACGGCATCAGGAGGCCGCCGCCCCTCGAATGGCAGGGAGGCTGGAGCCCCCCTTGGGCGGACTGGGAGGCCGCCCCTTGTGGTGTTGTTGGTGAACTCCTGCAAGGAAAAGCATTGCACGGTTAGCGGGCCTAACCGCATGGCCTGCGAGGGTAAGCTATGAGAATAGCCCGCCGTCCCACAGGGCACGCGGTTTCAAGGGGACCTAGACGGACAGGGAAAATTGTCCGCCTACGCTGGGGCTTGTCGCGATCAAAAGGGAGAATCTAAGGAGCGCGACTAGCCAGCTGGATACCTTGGGAAGGATCGCCGATTTCTAGGTTAACATAATCCCCGCACTTTTTTAAGTTCCGAAGGGAACTTCGAAAAAGTTGGAGACCCACGAAAATCGTGATCCACCCCAAAGGAAAGAGAAGGGGAGGCAAGGAGAGATAGAACCTGAAGACTCTCCCTACAAGCTTGGTGCTTCCTGTCTATTTTCCTGCAAGAGGAAAGTTAGGGTAAGCATGTATGGGTGGTACATTGAGTATGTACCTGAGTTTGCTTTTGCAAAACGAAGAAGGTGTGTCTTCCGTTAAGTTCTGCAAAACAAAAGTGAAGAAAACAGAAAGGCATAATAACTCGCAAGTACCTGATAGAGGCTTGCAAGCACCTGTTATCCTCTGCAAAAAGAGAAGGAAGAAGAGTATACAAGAACGACAGAAAAATGAGTTGCAAATACCTGGAAGGAACTTGCAAATCTTTGGCGGTTCCTGCAAAAGAAGAGTTAAAAGTACGCACAGTGCATGAAAGTAACTTGCAAGTACCTGAATGGAGCTTGCAAGTGTCGGTGATCTCTGCAAGAAGAGAGTTCGAGGCAGGTATTGTATACAAAGATAAGCTGCAAGTACCTGAATTTGACTTGCAGACGTCTGCTAACCACTGCAAAGGGAAGAGTGAGCAGCAGATATAAAATAATGATTAAAACTGCAAGTACCTGGATGAGGTTTACAGGTGTCTGTTGTTCTCTACAAAGAGAAAAGTTAGAAGTAGACAATATGCATATGAAAGGAGCTTGCAAGTACCTGTGGAGAAGGCTTGCAAGGGTTTGCTAACCTCTGCGAGGAGAGAAATTAGAAGCAAACAAGACATGAAGATAACCGCACCAAAATTGTTGAGATAACCCATGAAGGTTGATGAGATAAGGTCGATATGACTAAGTAGCAAGGAAAATGCCTGATGAACACTTTATCATGAAGCCCAGATCAATGAATCGAGCGTTAGCTGTCGATATGGCTGGATGGACATGATCAAAATGAATGTCGGAATCCTTTTGGTAGGTTGGATTAACCTGTTCACCTGTGAATGGAGGGAATAGACAAAAAGAGGTCTATACTCGGAATGACTAAAGAAGGTTGAATGCTGCGACAGGTGTTCCCCGTGGGCCTTATGCATCACTTGCCTGAAAAAATCATCCCGAGTATAGTCCTACTCAAAGCGGGCTGGTCGCGCATCCTATAGGACGACACAGAAAAAGGCACGAGAAATCCTGAGAAGGAAGCAATGTATTTAAAAAGCTCTCAGGAGACCACTAAGAAGTGGGTTTGATTGCCGTAAAGAGAGCACATGTGACCACTATAAAGTGGGTTTGATTGCCGTAAGGAGAGCACAGGCGACCACTATAAAGTGGGTTTGATTGTCGTGAAGAGAGCACAGGCGACCACTATAAAGTGGGTTTGATTGCCGTAAAGAGAGCACAGGCGACCACTATAAAGTGGGTTTGATTGTCGTAAAGAGAGCACAGGCGACCACTTTAAAGTGGGTTTGATTGTCGTAAAGAGTAAGGGTAAGAAAAGCTTTACCACTAATAGGTTTTGGAAGCCATAGTAACACTGAGTAAGGACTCGAAGCTGTCAGAGGCTTTTTCAAGGTTGCTTTTGAGCAATGTATTCATGCAACTTGCCCTGATTTAGTAATTTCTCCACGAGCCTATGGAGAGCTCGACACTTTTCGGTGTCATGACCCACACACATGTGGTATTGGCAAAATAGATCCTTATGACATCTTCGACCAGGTCGCATAGGGAGAGGCCATTCAAAACCTGGCCCCTTTTTGATGATATGAAAGCATCCTCCATAGAGATAATTAAGTTTGCATGCTTTTTTTTGATCCAGCTTGATTGTATTGACGAGAAGCAAGCGGTTCATTGCCATAAGTTTCTTGAATGACTCCATCTAATTCATGCTCGTGCAATTCATTGTCTTGTTTTTGAACAACTGAGGTCGTTTGTGAAGATGGAGCTGGTGGCAGTGGCAGTCGTTCTTGGGCTCGAACCTGCCCCGGGAAGTGGCGTTGACGATGATGCTGGAATCTTTTTGACTTTCTTGAGTGCGATGAAAGGTCTTTCCGAGGAGATCTCGGAGATTGCTTATGAGCAGGAGGATCTTTCTCTGATAAAAGCCGGGAGACGAAGCCTGGGTTGCTTTTTTCTCCTCGAATGTATGAGTTGGCTAGAGCAATCAACTCTTGGTACGTCTTTGGCGCACAAACATTGGCTTCAAACTTGAGCGGCCCTTCACGAAGACTGTGGATAAGAGCCACTCGGTACATTTCTTGATCAACAATCTCAATGTCTAAGATCTCTTTCTGGAATCGATCAATGAATTGAGACCAAGTTTCATTCTCTCGCTGCTTGATCTCAAAGAAGGCTTCTGGACCGCCCTTTCTCTTGGTTGATGTAGAGAATCTGAGAAGAAACTCCCTTCGTAGATCAACGAAGGAAGTGATGGAGTGAGGACGGAGGCCATAGAACCAGTCCCTCACTTGCCCATCAAAGGTGGTCACAAGGAGCTTGCATTTCGTTGCATCTGAAAGGGTTTTGAGAGCAACGGCTGACTCAAAAGCTTGGAGGTGCTTTACTGGATCTGTCTCCCCAGTGTAGATTGGCAGTCGAGGCTCTCTGAAGTTAGCTGGAGTTGGTTCATGACGAACGCTCTCTACAAATGGTGACGGCTCCTCTTGTTCTCCTACAGCATAAGGATTAAAGGGAGCATAAGCTGCAGCTGCAAAAGAAGCAGGAGGATAACAAGGAAAAGTTGTTGCAGGAGGAGCAAAGGCAGGAGCTGAAGGGTAGGGATGACTTCCCTGAAAATTGAGAACCCTAGCAGGACTTCCCCGTGCTGCTTCCTGGAAGAAGTTATGGCGAGCAGCAAACTCTTCGTCTTGAGGTCGCAAAGGGGTTGCAGGCCATTGCGGAAAGGTTGGTGTGTAAGGAGGATAGAACGTCGGGCAAGCTTGAGAATAAGCTTGATGATGCTCCAATGTTGGTGTTGGGTTGATTGGAGCAGCTGGAGCTATTGCTGGTTGAGAGTCTAACCGCTGCGTGATTGCAGCAAGAACTTTGTTGATCGCCTGAAACTGTTGAGCATTCTCACGGCGCGTCTGCTCAAGGGCTTCCCAGGGAGGATCTTCACTGGGACTTGGAGCAAGGTTCTCAGTTGATTGATGGTCTGACATGGTTAACTGTCGCTTTCACTGCCTGTTCGGATCTGAAGAATTGCGTGTGAGCTGATGGTCCACGCTCACCGCACCAAAACTGTTGATGCGCGAAAACGGCACCGGGGGCACAGCTAATACGGAGGGGGTGTTTGGTCTCACAGGCTAGGTGAGAAGGAAGGAGAAGGTTGCAGGGGTAGGGGAGAAGGAAGCTTCTGAGTGCTTGAGAGTGGAGCAAACAGCTTGTTCAAGGAGGGTTGCGGGGGTAGAGGAGAGGCTGCTGAGAGGAGAGGAGAGCCTTGATCAACAGAGAGGGTTGATCAAGAGAGGAAGAGGAGGTTGACCAGGAGCTATCGAGCAGACAGTTTCTACGACTGTTGTACTTGCAGGTTGGTCGCCGAGAAGAGCCGAGCTGAGCAGAGGGCAAGGCTTGCTGAGCAGATAGCAAGGCTTGCTGAGCAGAGAAGCAAGGCTTGCTGAGCAGAGAGCAAGGATTGTTGAGCAAGGAGCAAGGCTTGCTGAGCAGAGGAGCAAGGCTTGCTGAGCAGAGGAGCAAGGCTTGCTGAGCAGAGGAGCAAGGCTTGCTGAGCAGAGAGAAGGAGAGGGGCCGCTAGCAGCGGCAACAGCACACTTCGCCCGTCGCGGCCTAAATGCCACTCTTGCGACGGGCTTTCCTTTGAATAATAGCGAGAGGTTACAAGCTTACAAGTACACCTTTTCAACAAAGCACTAAAGGGGTACAAAGGGAAGCTGGCGGCTAAGGGAGAAGAGAAGCTGCCAGAGACTAAGTAAAAGAGGCTGCTAGCTGCTGGAGGACTGGAAAACTGAGTCTGTAGAGTCTGCTGGCAAGCTGCAGGAGGACTGCGCGGGCAGGAAAACGGAGTCCGCAGGGTCTGCTGGAAGGCTGATGGAGGACTGCGCGGACAGGAAAACGGAGTCCGCAGGGTCTGCTGGAAAGACTTGTCTCCACCTCTGGAACTCTGGATCCCCCATAAATGAGAGGAATCAGGGGCTATTTATAGGCCCGGGGAAGATCTTCAAAAAGCGGGGCCCAGTGACGTCAGCATGACGACCTGCGCGGACTCCGCGGACTGGAAATTGGAGTCCGCCAGGTAGGCGAAGCAAGCTGTAGGAAGCTGAGAGAACGGAGGCCACCCCCTTGCAGGCGGCCTGGGCGGACTCCGGGGGGGAGTCCGCCCGGCAGGGCCGGGCCGCCCCCTAGCGGGCGGACTCCGGGTGGAGTCCACCCGGCAGGCCGGGCCGCCCCCGAACGGGCGGCCTGGGCGGACTACGGGTGGAGTCCGCCCGGCAGGCCGGGCCGCCCCCGATCGGGCGGTCTGGGCGGACTCTGGGGGGAGTCCGCCCGGCAGGCCGGGCCGCCCCCGAGCGGGCGGGCTGGGCGGACTCCGGGTGGAGTCCGCCCGGCAGGCCGGGCCGCCCCCGAGCGGGCGGCCCGGGCGGACTCCGGGGGGAGTCCACCCGGCAGGTCGGGCCGCCCCCGAGCGGGCGGCCTGGGCGGACTCCGGGTGGAGTCCGCCCGGCAGGCCGGGCCGCCCCCGAGCGGGCGGCCTGGGCGGACTCTGGGTGGAGTCCGCACGGCAGGACGGGGCCGCCCCCTAGCGGGCGGCCTGGGTGGACTCCGGGTGGAGTCCGCCCGCTGGCGAGCAGAGGCCGCCCCGGGTGGGCGGCCTGGCAGGCGGAGGCCGCCCCTAGCGGGCGGCCTCGGCGGACGGCGGCAGGAGGCTGCCGCCCCTCGAACGGCAGGGAGGCCGGAGCCCCCCTTGGGTGGACTGGGAGGCCGCCCCTTGTGGTGTTGTTGGTGAACTCCTGCAAGGAAAAGCATTGCACGGTTAGCGGGCCTAACTGCATGGCCTGCGAGGGTAAGCTATGAGAATAGCCCACCGTCCCACAGGGCACGCGGTTTCAAGGGGACCTAGACGGATAGGGAAAACTGTCCGCCTACGCTGGGGCTTGTCGCGATCAAAAGGGAGAATCTAAGGAGCGTGACTAGCCAGCTGGCTACCTTGGGAAGGATCGTCGATTTCTGGGTTAACATCGAGTACTTAGACTTCTACTCGAGTGAAACACTTAGAAAAATTATAGTTCATGAGGATTTTCCTTTCTTTAATAGAATCAACATGTCTTTCACCAACATCCCTAGTGCTTGAAAATGAAGTGTATCCCAATAGAGAGGCTACACATGAGTCAACACCATGGATCACACAATGAGGGATTACATTGTATGATCTTGTGTTTGGTGACCCATTGTAGACTGACATTGGTCTACACTTGGCAAATTAAGTCCTGCAAACACATAACTCATATAGTACATCAAATACAACTTAATTCATCTTAGTTCAAGGGTGACTTCACACAAATCTAGGTTATTGTGGATACAATACCGAACACAATTGGAGTTGCAGCACATAGAAGAAAAAGAAGATCAAGGAGCGCATCAATTCAATATCTCGCCCTGATCTAAAAAGTAATCTGTTAGAATTCAGAAGATGGAAAGAAGTCATATCAAGAATCAACTTCAACATTCTCCAGCCTAGATCTGCCCTAATTTCACCTTCAAGAACCTTTGAAAAGCTAAGAAGGGTTGGATCAAATCCATTACAACAAGGATCAAGGGAAGCTGACTTATCAAGATCAGTTCAAGAAGCAGTCACCCGTTTCTCGCTTGCTGGGTGACTAATTTAGAATTTATTTCTTTTCACCATTACAAACCTTGTAAGATCTAACTGTAGATCTAAGTATAGGAGAATCAATTTCTCTAAGTTGTAAGCCTGTGTTATAAAGACTGAGATAAAGCTGAGTGCCTGAGGAAAGAGAAGTGGGTATTTCTCTGAGTTATAGGAACTGATTGTTCAAAGTTGTAGGGCAGGAGTTGTCTGAGAAGTAGGAGTGTGGATACACTCTGAGGTGGAGTTCTTGGAAAGAACTTGAGGAGTAGGATCTTGGTGATCTGAGTGGTAAAACTTATAAAGTCTGAGTTGTAGGAGCCAGCTGGGCTCTGAGTTGTAAGATCTGAGGATCTAAGAAAAGAAAGAAGGAGGAGTTTGGACAAATCTAATTCATTGCTAAATAGGCGAAGGGAGAAAGTGGATGTACCCATAAATTGGGGAACCACTATAAATCTGTGTATTGTGTTGTGATTGATGTGATGTGATTATTTTAAATTGCTGAATAGTTTTCTTGTTTTATCTGACTGGGTAATAAATATAGAAAAGTAAATCTCAAAATCGAAAAAGTTGCCAAGATTTAAATTGCACCTATTCGCCCCTCTTCTAGGTCACTCTCAATCCTAAAACAAATATTTACAAAACTGCTCATTCGTGTGGAGATAGTAAGTTAACTGCTTATTCCACTATCACCTGTTGGCGATACCCAATATCGCCTGGCGATATCTTCTGAGCTCATCTGTTCTGACCTGAATCAACGCCCAAATGTCATTAGAGTTACACATATGATATCTGCACATAATAAATACTCAATGATCAAATACAAACAAGATTTATTATTAGCAAACCAAGAAGCGTGGAACGCATGCTCCAACAATCTCCTCCTTTTGATAATAACAAATACTCTTAGAAAAAAATCATGAATGATCTATAAAGTATTAGTAACTATGATTAGCAAGACTAAGCATTTTTTATGTGCACAAACTCCTCTTGGATGTAACACCCCCCCCCCCCCCCCCCCTACATGTGTACTCCCCCTAAATCTAAGCATATTGAACCTATGTATTTTTAAGTAATTTAAATGTAAGTTCATGATTATGAATGATTTCTAAATTTCTTATTAAATTCTCTCCCTTTGGTATTGTCAAAAGAGATAGCATAGTGGTGTGGAAGCTCAAGAGGAAAAATCACAAAATACAAATCAAATATAGAACATGTGAATCAATGTATAATAGTGAAGAAAGTGAGTAAACACGAACATTGACAACGTTCATCCATTTATATCATAGACGCATACACTAGTGAAGATTACGTTTGAAATAGTTTCGGTCTAATTCTCATAAGAAGAAATTTTAGAGAATATAATGTCATGTACATGTGATGACTAGTTTTAGTCATTAGTTTTTGGTTTAGTTTAGCATAAAAATTCCTAGGTTTAATTATATTTTTTATGTATTCTAGGTTTGTTATGCTTTAATATTTTATTTTTTATGTTATATTTTAATATGCTATAAACATAACTAATATTATGTTCTATTTTATTTGTTTGTAGCCCAAGCACAAGTCAAGCCCTCCACCATGCAGCCCACATGGTGAACCCGAGCCCTTTACTTCAGCCCACTTCATTGGTGCAGCCAGCCCACTTCATTAGTGAAGCCCGAGCCTTGAAGTGCAAGCTCCAGCCCTTGATGCAGCCCCACCATGCAGCCCACTTCATCTATGCAACATGATGCAACCCACATGGTGAACCCGAGCCCTTTACTCAAGTGCAGTCGGCCCTCCTCCATGATGCAGCCCAAAACCATGAGCCATGCATCCAGCCACCTTTGCATGGCTCTCCATTCAATACATGGTCGGCCTTCCCCCCTCTCTCTACCCTTTATTATTTTCTCTTCTCTTTATTCCTCATTCATCCCCCTTCTATTTTCTATTTTTCTATTTTTTGTTCCCTTAAATAAAATGCATTCAACCTCTCCTTCTCTCTCCCCCTCATTAAATTCCATTCATGCATCTTCCACCATGCATGGCCGGCCACCCCCTTTTCCCCCTTCATCTCCACTTCCCTCTAGAACCTTCCCCCTCACCTATATAAGGAGCACTTGCCTTAAGCTTTAGTGAGAAGTTGGAATTTGGAGAGCAAGTGAGAGTGCTAGTGCAAGAGAGTTCTTTTCTTTTCTTGTTGTTAAAGTTCTTTTTTTAGTATAATCCTTTTCATTGTGCTCTTTTCTTTTATTAGTGTTAAGTTCTTTTTATTGTCTCTCCTATTGCTATTTTGTACTCCTCTTTTTTATCAAGCAATGAAAATGAAATTCCTCTATTTTATCATGGTTCCCTTCTTGAATATGCGTGGCTAATTTTCTTTAGCATTTGATCATGAGGATCCATGAATTGAGATGAGATTTTTCTTTGCTTCTTAGTTTTTTTTTTGCTAAAAAAAAAAATTTTGATCCTTCTTTGATTTATCTCTTGTTGACTCTGTATTTCCGGTATACGGTAGTAGGTAATTTGATCTCATTTCATAGTAGTCGAGAGACTCGTTGATTTGAAAGATCACTCAAAGAAGGAAGGAGTTGCACGCAATCCTAGAGATAGGATGACGTAAATCCTCCGGATTGGAGTCAAATCCAATAGTGCGAGTCACTTCGATAATGCAACTTTAGACCTTTTGATTTGCAAAGAGATTTTGGTCAAAACGTCTATAAGTTAGGAGATTTAATGCTCTGGCGAGATTATTTCTTATTTTCGGATTCGTCATGGTCGAGAACGATTTGCAATTATAAAACTTAATTTTTTATCCTTCTTATCTCTTTTCATGGTGAATCATTGATTGAATGCTATCTTTTTATCTAAAGTTTTTGTTTTAATTTTGTCTTTAGTTTAATCTAAAATTCCTCAAAACACCCAACAATCGTACTGTAGGATAATAGTAGAAGCGTGAGTAATAGTAATTGACTACCCCGAGTTTTTAATACGACCTTGGTACTACAATTTGATAGGTAGACTTGCCTTTTCGGGTTGATAGTCATTCAACACACCAAGTTTTTGGCGCCGTTGTCGGGAACCTTTTTTCGTCAATATTATGAAAACGTTTTCGCTATTACTTCTGCAAAAATCAAAAAAAATTACCTTTCTCTATTTTCTTCAAGTTTCTATTTTCGTTCTTCTCTTTTTCTTTCCTCCATTCTCCTTTTATTTTTTTAGTGCATGACTCGCACGAATCCGTAGCTACTTGTTGACTTGGATCCAGAAATCGAACGCTCCTTTCAGAGAAACTTGCAATTCGGGGGTTCCACTTCTCAAACAGCAGTTGAGGATTCCGACGGTGATTGTAACTTCAACTCTGAAATGGGAGAACCCAACCCAGTGTTTGCCCAGCAAAGGACAATGTCTGATTATGCTCGGCCCAACCTGGAGGGTACAGAAACAAGTATTGTTCGACCTGCAATTGCAAACAATAATTTTGAGCTTAAGCCTAGCATCATACAAATGGTGCAGCAATATGTACAGTTCGACGGATTACAAGATGAAGATCTGAACTTGCATATTGCTAGTTTTCTCGAGATCTATGACACCTTCAAAATCAATGGTGTCTCAGACGACGCAATTAGGCTAAGACTCTTCCCCTTCTCCTTAAGAACAAAAGCCAAACAGTAGTTGAGTTCTCTTCCAACAGGATCAATCACCACTTGGAATATTTTAACAGATAAATTTCTCACTAGATATCCCCCCCCCCCCCGCTAAAACTGCGAAACTTCGAAATAATATTACTTCTTTTTCTCAAATTGCTTATGAGACCCTTTATGACACTTAGGAGAGGTTCAAAGAACTTTTAAGACGCTGCCCTCATCATGCTCTGTCTGTATGGTTACAGGTCCAGACATTCTACAATGGGCTAAATCAAGAGACCAAGCAGATGATAGATGCCACTTCCGGTGGTTCTTTGGACCGTAAAACTCCGGAGGCTGCTCTTGAGCTTATTGAGGACATGGCGATGAACACCTATCAGTGGAACTCGTCTAGGACTCGCCCACATAAACCTACGGGTATCTACGAAGTGGACTCTGTGTCCGAACTGGCACTTCAAGTAGAGATGTTGAACAAGAAAATAGCGGAGATGACTGCTGCCTCCGCCCCTCAAGTATATGAAAATGCAAATGCCGCTGCCGAGCAGGTGGATTATCTGGTGAACATACCCAGGTCTGCTCCAAACAATTTTTCTAATTTTTCTAATTTTTCTAGTTTTTCTGCTCCTCCTGGTTTTAATAATGCTTCTAACTCGTATCACCCTAGATGGCGTAACCATCCAAATTTTTCGTGGAGTAATTCCACAAATGTCACGCGTCCACCACACAATTTTACTCCACCACCACCATATCAACCTCAAAAATAAAACTAAAATTTTCAAAAACCTCCCTCTTTGGAGGAAAAGTTTTCTAGATATATAAGCATGAATGAGGCGACCATTAGAAATTTAACAGGGTCAATGAAAAATCTAGAAAACACGGTCGGGCAACTCGCTAAGGTTATCTCTGAGAGACCACTTGGGACTCTTCCCTCAAATACTGAACCCAACCCAAGGGAGCACGCGAAAGTGATTTCCCTTCAGAGTGGTAAAGTAATCCACGAGCCCACCACCAGGGAAGAGCTAGAGGTGATTGCCCCTCCTACTGCTGAACAAACCATCGTTACGAAAACTAATGATAATAATTTTGAAAAGGAAAATGAAAAATTTGTTTTTGAAAAAGAAAATGATAATTTTCAAAATGATGCTCTAGTGATTATAAAAGAATTTCTACCACCTCCCTATCCTGCTAAGCTTAGGAAAGACAAATTAGATGATTAGTACCAACGCTTTCTCGAGATATTCAAACAAATCCATATTAATCTACCGTTGCATGAAGCCATTAGTCAGATGCCAAAATACGCTAAATATCTTAAGGATTTGTTGACCAATAAAACGAAATTCGAAAATCTATCTCATGTAACGTTGAACGAAAAGTGTTCGGCGATCATTAATAATTCTAATCTTCCTAAAAAGATAAACGATCCGGGTAGTTTTTTGATTCCTTGTATTTTTGGTAATCTTTTTGTAAAGCACGCGTTAGCGGATCTAGGTGCGAGCATCAACTTGATGTCATTTTCATTATTTAAGAAGCTAGGATTGGGCACTCTCAGCCCTACGTGTATGAGTATCCAGTTAGCTGATCGCTCAATCAAGTATCTGTTAGGTATTGTAGAGGATGTGCTAATGAAGGTTGACAAATTCATCTTCCCGGTGGATTTTGTTATTCTTGATATTGAAGAGGACGTCGAGGTCCCTCTTATCCTTGGTCGTCCCTTCCTAGCCACCTCTACAGCAGTCATCGACGTGAGTAACAGGAAGCTCTTTCTTCGTGTAGGGGATGACGAGGTTACTTTTTCTATAAATCAATCTATGAAAAACTCTTTGAAAAATGACGGCTCTTGTTTTTTTCTTGATGTGTTAAATGAAGACTCCTCTCTTTCTCTTTTCAATGTTTTTTCAAATGATTTTTCCTCTTCTTTTTCTGAAATTTCTACAAATATTTTTGAAGACACGGTTATGTCCGTGCAATCCAATTTTGAGAATGAACCTGCTTTTAGACAAAAAAATTATGAAAATCTTATTTTTGAAAAAAAAAATTGAAAAACTCTTACGATGAACCACCCAACCTTGAATTAAAACCACTCTTTGAACATCTTAAATATGCATTTTTTGAAAAAATTCTAAATTGCCCATTATAATCTCGGCCTTTCTTTCTCAATCTGAGAATGATCAATTGATCGAAGTACTACAAAAGCATCGCCGAGCTATAGCGTAGCAAATTTCTGATATTTCTGGCATAAGCCCCTCTTTTTGCACCCATAAAATATTTTTTGAAAATAATTCTATGGGTGTAGTCCAACATCAATGTCATCTTAATCCGAATATGAAAGAGGCGTGAAGGGAGAGGTGCTTAAATTATTAGATGCGGAGATAATCTACCCAATTTCCGATAGTAAGTGGGTAAGTCTGGTCCAGGTTGTACCTAAGAAGGGTGGGATCACGGTAGTGACGAACGAAAATAACGATTTAATTCCAACTAGGACGGTAATGGGATGGAGGATGTGCATCGACTACCGTAAGCTAAACGATGTCACTCGTAAAGATCACTTCCCCCTTCCCTTTATCGATCAAATTTTAGAACAATTATCTGGGCATAGTTTCTATTATTTTCTCGACGGTCTCTCAGGGTATTTCCAAATCCCTATCGCACCCGAGGACCAAGAGAAGACAACATTCACTTGTCCTTTCGAAACTTTTGGCTACCGTAGGATGCCTTTCGGGTTATGTAATGCGCCAGCTACATTTCAACAATGTATGCTAGCTATTTTTGATAAATATGTAGAAAATATTATGGAAGTATTTATGGACGATTTTTCGGTTTTTGGCGACTCTTTGATTTATATTTAAAAATTTTGGGAAATGTTTTACAACGCTGTGAAGAAACGAACTTAGTTTTAAATTGGGAGAAGTGTCACTTTATGATGCGTGAAGGCTTAGTCCTTGGCCGTAAGATTCCGCTAAGGGAATTGAAGTGGACAAGGCAAAAATTGAAGTAATTGAAAAGCTACCGCCGCCTGCGGATATCAAAGCGATTAGAAGTTTTCTAGGCCATGCGGGGTTTTATAGGCTCTTCATTAAAGATTTTTCTAAAATCACCAAGCCTCTAACCCAACTTCTGGAAAAAGACACCTATTTTAATTTTGACGAATCATGTCTAGCTGCTTTTGAATTAATAAAATCTAAACTTATTAATGCTCCAATTATGATCGCCCCAGTTTGGGATTTGCCTTTCGAAATAATGTGCGATGCGAGTAGTTTTGTGGTCGGTGCGGTGCTAGGACAAAGAATAGCTAAGAATTTCCACCCAATTTATTACGCAAGCAAAACGCTTAATTCGGGGCAGGAAAACTACACCTTAACCGAAAAGGAACTCTTAGCTGTTATTTTTGCATTCGATAAATTCCGACCGTACAATACTCTTTCTAAGGTTATCGTTTTTACGGATCATTCCGCTTTGAAGTACCACCTTTCTAAACCGGACGCCAAGCCGCGTCTTATTCGTTGGATCCTCTTACTTCAAGAATTCGACTTGGAGATTCGGGATAAGAAAGGAGCGGAAAACCTAGCGGCTGATCATCTTTCTCGCCTCGAAAATCCTAAAATCGGTGTTTTAAATGAAAATTCTCTTAATGATTCTTTTCTGGATGAGCAAAAGAGTACTCTGTTGGGTAATGTATCCACAATTACCCGGATTTGAGGAAGCCTCCTGTCAAGCTAAAATGAATTCACAATGTATTTGATGAAACCTTTTAAGTTGTGCTTGCAGTTATTCCACGCTAAGTGCACTCCAATGTCAGGGTGCAGTAGGTCAATATACACGGGTCTGCACGACGTAATCCCTCGTTGAGCAGATCAGTGTGTTGGCCTACGTGTACTCTCTCTATTGGAGTGTACTTATTTTCAAGTACAGGGCTGTGATATTGCAAGAGCAGACAAGGAGCAAGGATGAGTCAAAGAGCAGCTCAGAGGAGGAAAGACGAAAAATCATCCAAGTATTATTCGACGAGAATCACCAAGTGATTCTCGCCGATTCGGCGAGAATCACTAGTGATTCTCGCCGAATCGTCGAGAATCACTGGCTGATTCTCGCCGTCTCTATCCGGCTACATCAAAGCGTGCAAATCTGGCGCTAAGTCATAATCGTCGAGAATCATCAAGTGATTCGGCGAGAATCACTAGTGATTCTCGCCGAATCGTCGAGAATCACCGGCTGATTCTCGCTGACTCGTCGAGAATCACTTTCGATTCTCACCGAATTTGACTTGGGCAATTTTCTGGATCCCACTGGACCGGATCAAATGTTAAGGCTCTATTTTGAACTGCTTTTAGGGTTTCCTCAGGTGGGACCCATAACGGTCATAAAAGAGTATTCTACTGTATAAATACACGCGTATTTTTGAACAGTAAAAGAGAGAAGAGGATTTGAAAAAGTCGGGCGGCCGACCTAGACCAAAATCGTGAAACCTGCTCCGCCGCCGTCGCCGCTCGTGCAAGTTGTTCGCCGACCTTGATCGTGGTTTCTTCCAGATCTCCCGGCGACAGAAGCTTAGCCAAGCTTAGCGTCTCACGCGTCTAACCAGAGATCCTTTGTCTCTTGATTTGTTGATCGGGAAAACTTTCCCCGTCCGAATCGATTGAGACGATCGATCCTAGTGTGACTGTTGGAAGACCTTGCTAGCTTTGCTACGAAGTTTGAATCTCCAAAGTACAGCAGCCGCACACCGTTGTCGCCGTCGATCCTGAGAACCAAGCCGCCACCCTTCTTGCCGCCGCCGGTTCCGGGGAGATTCTCTCCAAGTGAGATCTAGGGTTGTGGACTCTTTGTTGATTTCAAGAACACGTCATCGAACGAAGAGGGACACCTTAGTCTCTAAAAGTTTTTTGTATTTCTTGTACATTCTAGTTTCATTTTTGTTGTAAAGGAACGTTGGTTCCTAGTTGTAAGGGTTGGGTGCAACCCGTGTTGTGGGAGTGGTGACTCCTACCTGTGGAAGGGTTCCTTTCGTTAGTGCTAGGATTGGATTTCAATCCTGTTGGTGAGTTGACCGAGTCGTCCCTTGTTGGGAGATAGGTCGAAGGGGGAAAGTGGATGTACCCAAATCGGGGAACCACTATAAATTGCTTGTGTACTTTCTTTGCTGTGCTGTTTTATTTTCGTGTGCAGGTACAATTTTAATTCCGCAAAAACGTTGCACGTCACCTATCCCCCCCCCCATAGGTGAAGGTAGTTGACACTAGGTGGACTTTCAAGTGGTATCAGAGCCAGGTTCCTCATCAAAAAGGTTTACACCTTGAGTAGAATCCTGCCACCAGTGTCAAAAGCATGGAGCTGGATCATGAGATCTCTCCACTAAGACTTCCCACGTGCACAAAGGAGTATTATCCCATCTGGAAGATGAGAGTGTCGTATCACTTGGAGGCTATCGATCCTCGAGCATCTCTCATCCTGGAAGAGGGTCCATTTATTCCTATGAAGACCTCCGGCTCTGGAAAGGATATCCAAGTTCCCAAGTGTATTACTGAGATGTCGGAGACTGAACTCTCATTATTTAATCTTGACAAGATGATTCGTCAGATTATCATGGATGTCTGGTCTGGACCTTCTCGCTCTAGATTGGAAAAATGTGGGACGGCCAAATCTATGTGGGTAATGATCTCAGAGCTGATGGGGGGATTAAAGAAAGCAGGGATCTGCTGTTAGCTAGAGGATGAAGCCTATGTGGGGGTCCTTGCCTCTAAAGATGAAGGCAAGGATCAATCGAACAGCATCAGAGCTCCGGTGTCCTTGTTAGAGACTGAAGAAGAAATTTAGGAAAGCAGTTCTGATGAGGCTGACACAACGGTCTCTGGCGCTAGTGACAATAACTCTGAAGAGCAAGTAACTTCTTCATCTTGACCCTTCTCTCTTGAAGTTCCTGAAGACAGGAACTGTTTCCTTTCAGAAAATCCTGATTCCCTGAAGAGAGCCCTTCAGAAAAGCAACCTACTTGTTGAGGAGCAAGCTCAGGAGATTGCTCGGCTGAAGATCTTGTTGGTTCTCCAATTGGCATCCAACAAGGTCAAGGACTCTAAAATCTCAGATCTAGAGAGTAGTCTAGAGAATGAGAAAAGGATAGTATCCAACTTTTCCAAGGTTGATGCTATGAAGAGAAAGGAAGAAAATGGGTGGATCTCCCGAATTATCAATTCATGGAAAAATGGGGAAACGGTATTCCGACCCCCCACTCCAGGCAGGAAGGGTACTCATCATGCCTTCAGGTATGATCACAGGAACAATCGTGGTCACTGTAAGGGTGATCTGTCCTCATGTGGAGACACCCATAGTGCAAGGGCTGTCATGGCCACCCATGAGAGAATACCTAAGGCTCATTCTGAGCCCTTTGTATTCTCGGCCACTGCCCCTACTCGGCATGAATCTGCTGGTATCAGCTCTCAGAACGCTTCTCTCCACCCAAGGACACAGGCTAGGGAGGTTAGAAGTCATGCAGTAAGTTCTCATGGGGCCTCAGGAAGGGGGCTGATTGAAAGGAAGGCACCACCTCCCAGGCCTCATGACGCTCGCTACATGCATTCCTTCCACCCTTCCAAGTGTCACGGTGGAAGAGGCAATTTTGGGAGCAGATCCAGATCTATCCCGTTTGGACCTAGGCTCATGACTACCTCAGTCACTGGATCAGGTCAGAAACGGAGATACAACATTCACACGTGTTGGTGTTGTGGCAAGGTGGGACACTTTGCCATAGACTGTTGGCACAACCCCTCTCTGTCAAGGGCAAGGGCCTATCCACATCTTCTGGGCAGAGGTAGTCTTCCTGACAGGATTTCTGAGGGAAGGCATTCGAGTGTTTATGCTAACAAGAACCTAGGACCCAATATGTATTGGGTTCCTAAGGTAAGGTAAATCTCTTTTGCAGGGTAGTCTAGGTTCCCGTAAATATGATGGGAACTAGACAGAAGATGTTTCAAGACTGAATTGGAACAAATATATGGAATAACAGAAGTACTAGTTACAATAGGATACTCTCATTGAACACCTGGTATGCTTTAACCAGAGGGGCTAAATTATAAATCTCATAATCCCAGATATTTTTGATCAGCTCAAATTCTTGAGTCATATTGTATCGACATTTACATGTATATATATATATTTATGTGTGTTCACCTAAGAAAAGGTTAACACTGAAAAAATGAACCTTAGATACAGTAATAAAGATTTAATCTGTAAATTCACTGGTAGATTCGAGAACAACCGTCTACAGGCATAAATCAGTTCACTGAAATTTAAATAAGATACGTCTTTGGAAATCACTAAATCTTACAATTGACATCAAGAAATGTATGGAAAAACCCCGCTCAAACCCTCAATAAATTGGCATTAAGAAATATATATATATATAGAAGATTTTTAAACCGCCTTAATATCAGAAGATTTCGAGAATCACTAGGTGGACTTGCAAGTGACCCTCGAGAATCCAGCATGCCTCTTAACCCGTTGATTCCTACTGAAGAGTCCCGTCGATTTCGACTTAGACAAACTCCCGCCGATCCCTTGTAATTCGTGTCTCGTACGAAAACCCAGTTAAAACCCTGTTAAAGCCCGTCGATATCGCGCAGAAATCCCGCCGACCCTTCATATTCCTCATTTCCATCGATATCCTGCAAGTATCCCGCAGCCCCTTCCGTCGACATCCGCAGGAATCCCGCTTTTTCTTCCGTTGATATCCCGCAGGCAACTCGCCGATTCTTCCCTCCGTAGATCACTCCTCTCGCTCGAGGAACCAGATCGATAAAGCGAAAGGAAATGAATGAGGAGGGGAAACTTCTGTCAGACATCATTGGGAAAGTACTCATATGCAAACCGGGCTCACATGACCACATCTCTGCGGACATGTTCAAGATCCTTGTGGCGATTGTCTGCAGAAAGAGATTCAACTGGGGGGCATTGCTTTTTGAGAAGATTAAGGACACTCTCAGATCTCCAAGTTTTGGACGAATCATCAGCCTATATCTCAATCAGTTAAACGGAGATAGGTTTGACATGAGTAAAGGAGTTCCATTGCATTATTTGAAGAAAATTGACTCCAGCGTATTTGACATATGGGAGAGACGCATCGGGCAGGCTGCCATGGTAGAACAACAAGAAGAATCACCTGCCGAGGACGGAACTGTGGCTGATTCCTTAGTAATCCCCAGTGAAATTCCTGATGCACTGACTGCAGGAATTGAGGGGGAGCCTCTACCCGCTTCTGCTAATATCATATCTGACATCTCTTAGATAGCTAGAGATGCAGTTGCGGATATACAAGAAGAAAGTGAAGTTGTAATGGAAAATGAGGCGGCCCTGAACGTGCATGATCTAGGAGCCGAAGGTAATGTAGAGGAAAATGATGAGGGAGGTTTGGAAGATGATGCAGCTGAGAATGATTTCGTGGATGATGAGGATGAGGAAGAAGGAAATGTGAGACAGGAAGCATTGGAGCCTCAGGACATCACTGAAGTTCCATCTAACAAGCACGCTCCTGAGATCGTTCCTGAGAACATTGGTGCAACAGTGGAGGGGGAGTCCTCTCAGCAGAGACTGCTACGTACTTCCGAGAAATCTACTGAGGCTATAAGTATTCCCCCCTTAGAGACTGTGCTAGTGTCCATCTCTACAAGTGCATCTGCTGAAGAGCAAGGCCAAGGCATGCCTCAGGATCATCCACTACGAGCTGATCTAGCCAATCACACCGTGAATGTTATTCAAGGTATCGTGGATGAGCTCAAAGCATCTTTTGAGAAAGCTCAAAATAAAATGTTAAAAAGAATTAAGAAATCTGAGAATCTCATGCTCAAGAACGCTGTGGAAATTAATCACAAACTGGATTTGATGGAAAAGAAGTTTGAAGACAAGTATACAGCGGCCGGCCAAGCTGTAACTCTTCTTATGGACGGATTAAAAAAGAACACTGATACTCTCACAGTAGTAAATCAGAATGCTCATGTCGTAGCAAATAACATTCAAAAGTTTGATGGCAATATGGTGACTCTTAACAGCAATCAACAAGCCTTGGTTACCGAGTTCTCCAAGACTACAAAGCACATTGATGAGTCACTGCATTCTTATGCAAACTCCATTGCAGTCGAAGCCAAAAAGGGGGAGAAAGAATATACAGCTAAGATGACCGAGCTTCAAGAAATCATAATCAAAAATTTTGAGCATTCAAACACATATGTTTATGACAGCTGCTGGTGGATGCTCCAACAAGCATTAGGCGCTAACATCCCTGAAAATCCTGAGGGTACTCCTGCTCCTGAAATTAATACTGCGGCTGATGAGGGAGCCAGTGCTGAAGAAGTTCCTTTAAGTGAAGCTGATGCTCATAGGGCTGCTAGGGCCACCTCCAAGGCAAAACTGATGGCAAGTTTGACCAAGGAGCCCTAGCAAAAGCTAGGGACAAGAGAAAATCAAGAAGGGACATCTAAGGAAACGCAAGCTGAAAAGAGAATCAGATTGAAGGAGGAGGAAGAAGGAACGAAAGGTGGAGTCCGGTATCAAAGTGTATCATCTTGGACACATTCTGGCTACAAGAAAAAGGGGAAATCAATCGGAATGACGTATACAGCCAGCATAAGTGGGAGCTGCACAAGACATATGAAGCTAAACGGAACATCTTCTTCAGGACCAACACTGCGGCAGATAAAGCTCCTCCTCCCAGATACTATCCAAAGCCCAAGAGTACGTTGAGAGGCAAAAGAAAGAAGTTTTTGGCTCAAAAACATAAGGATGACCTAGCCAAAGATCAATAGACAGAAATTTATAGCTTGTCATTGTCTCATGAACACTTCTATCTTTTCTTATTGTTATATGAACAATCTTGGGAATATATATATATATACATATATATATATATATATATATATATATATATATGTACATGAATTATTATTGACTCAAGCTTTGATCTGTTTGCCTCTATTTCTTGTGCCGCATTTTTAAATTATATATGATGTATATATTATCTAGATGGTGGCATTCATCTTAGCTAGTAGGATTTTGGCTTCGTCAAATAGGGGGAGATTGTTGGGTAATGTATCCACAATTACCCGGATTTGAGGAAGCCTCCTGTCAAGCTAAGATGAATTCACAATGTATTTGATGAAACCTTTTAAGTTGTGCTTGCAGTTATTCCACGCTAAGTGCACTCCAATGTCAGGGTGCAGTAGGTCAATATACACGGGTCTGCACGACGTAATCCCTCGTTGAGCAGATTAGTGTGTTGGCCTACGTGTACTCTCTCTATTGGAGTGTACTTATTTTCAAGTACAGGGCTGTGATATTGCAAGAGCAGACAAGGAGCAAGGATGAGTCAAAGAGCAGCTCAGAGGAGGAAAGACGAAAAATCATCCAAGTATTATTCGACGAGAATCACCAAGTGATTCTCGCCGATTCGGCGAGAATCACTAGTGATTCTCGCCGAATCGTCGAGAATCACTGGCTGATTCTCGCCATCTCTATCCGGCTACATCAAAGCGTGCAAATCTGGCGCTAAGTCATAATCGTCGAGAATCATCAAGTGATTCGGTGAGAATCACTAGTGATTTCTCGCCGAATCGTCGAGAATCACCGGCTGATTCTCGCCGACTCGTCGAGAATCACCTTCGATTCTCACCGAATTTGACTTGGGCAATTTTCTGGATCCCACTGGACCGGATCAAATGTTAAGGCTCTATTTTGAACCGCTTTTAGGGTTTCCTCAGGTGGGACCCATAACGGTCATAAAAGAGTATTCTACTGTATAAATACACTCGTATTTTTGAACAGTAAAAAAGAGAAGAAGATTTGAAAAAGTCGGGCGGCCGACCTAGACCAAAATCGCGAAACCTGCTCCGCCGCCGTCGTCGCTCGTGCAAGTTGTTCGCCGACCTTGATCGTGGTTTCTTCCAGATCTCCCGGCGACAGAAGCTTAGCCAAGCTTAGCGTCTCACACGTCTAACCAGAGATCCTTTGTCTCTTGATTTGTTGATCGGGAAAACTTTCCCCGTCCGAATCGATTGAGACGATCGATCCTAGTGTGACCGTTGGAAGACCTTGCTAGCTTTGCTACGAAGTTTGAATCTCCAAAGTACAGCAGTCGCACACCGTTGTCGCCGTCGATCCTGAGAACCAAGCCGCCACCCTTCTTGCCGCCGCCGGTTCCGGGGAGATTCTCTCCAAGTGAGATCTAGGGTTGTGGACTCTTCGTTGATTTCAAGAACACGTCATCGAACGAAGAGGGACACCTTAGTCTCAAAAAGTTGTTTGTATTTCTTGTACATTCTAGTTTCATTTTTGTTGTTAAAGGAACGTTGGTTCCTAGTTGTAAGGGTTGGGGCAACACGTGTTGTGGGAGTGGTGACTCCTACGTGTGGAAGGGTTCCTTCCGTTAGTGCTAGGATTGGATTTCAATCCTGTTGGTGAGTTGACCGAGTCGTCCCTTGTTGGGAGATAGGTCGAAGGGGGAAAGTGGATGTACCCAAATCGGGGAACCACTATAAATTGCTTGTGTACTTTCTTTGCTGTTTTGCTGTTTTATTTTCGTGTGCAGGTACAATTTTAATTCGCAAAAACGCTGCACGTCACCTATCCCCCCCATAGGTGAAGGTAGTTGACACTATGTGGACTTTCATACTCTTCTCAGCAAAAGAAGAAATTCTTTTCTAAGTTGAAGTATTATTTTTGGGAGGACCCCTTTCTATTCCGCATTTGTGCGGACCAGGTGGTAAGAAGATGTGTTTCCCGGGAAGAAGGTCAACAGATTTTGAAGCATGTTCATGAAGGTCCGACTAGCGAGCATTTTCAAGCGAACCGCACTGCCGACAAAGTGCTTAATGCTGGCTTTTATTGGCCAAGCATATTTAAAGATGCACAAATCTTTATCAGCGGGTGTGATCGGTGCCAGCGGACTGAAAACATATCTAATAAAAATGAAATGGATCAAAATTATTTTCTTGAATGCGAAGTTTTCGATTTAAGGGGCATTGACTTTGTAGGCCCGTTTCCCTCAAGCTTCGGTAATAAATATATTTAGTCGTCGTAGATTATGTTTCTAGGTGGGCGATGGCCTAAGCTTTACCCAGTAACGATGCTCGAGTTGTGGTTTCATTTCTAAAAAAATTATTTTCTCATTTTGGTTTTCCTCGAGCGATCGTTAGTGATAGGGGGAGTCATTTCTGCAATGCTCGACTCGCTAAAGTTTTAACTAAATACAGCGTTACGCATAAACTATCCACCGCTTATCACCCCCAAACAAACGGTCAGGTCGATGTAGTCAATCGTGAACTTAAAATAATTTTGGAAAAAACCATTTCAACTTCTCGTAAAGATTGGTCTTTAAAGTTAGATGATGCTCTTTGGGCATATCAGACAGCGTACAAGACCACTATTGGTTGTACTCCTTTCTAATTAGTCTATGGAAAATCATGTCATCTCCTGGTAGAAGTGGAACATTGTGTGTACTGGGCACTAAAGTTTTTTAATTTCGATCTGCACTCGGTCTGTGAGAACATAAAAAATCAATTAAATGAACTCGACGAGTGGCGAGCGAACGCTTATGAGAACAACAAAATTTATAAAGAACGCACGAAATTTTATCGCGATAAGAACTTGCGCCACCCTAAAATGTTTAAACTAGGCGATCAGGTTCTTCTTTTTAATTCGCGTTTACGTCTTTTTTCTAGAAAGCTCAAATCTCGATGGTCTGGACCGTTTACGGTCAAGCAAGTTTTTTCTTATGGTACTGTGTTGCTCTTGCACCCGGACAAGGGTGACTTTAAAGTGAATGGTCATAGACTGAAGTTATATTTTTCAAATGATTATGTATCTCATGCAAAGGAGCATCTTATTTTTGTCTCTTAATATTTATTTTCATGCGGAACTCTTTTTCTTATTTTGGACTTCTTATTATTATCAAACTTTTATTATTATTCGAACTTTATATTGTTAAATAAAGAACACTCTTGGGAGCCTGCCCAAGGATTTTTCTGCTTTTATTTTTGTATTTTGCTCTTCCTCCCGGTGGCCATACAAGTACAAGTTCGTGATTGCCGCTCTAATGTTGCTGATTTCAAGAAGGATCAAGTCAAGCCTGTTGGTGATCAAGGGAATTAAAGCGCAAGCCTGGGGAGCGACGTCCGCTTTTGGCGTCACAAACCCGGGGAAGTCCTGTTCTTTTTTCTTATTTTTACTTTACTACATTCTCTATCCCCCCTCTTCTCCTTCTCTTTCTCGTTTTTTTTCCTTTAGGGCAATGAAAAATCTAAGCATGGGGGAGGGTTTCGTTATTTTCTTTCTTTTTCTTTCCTTTCTACAAAAACAACAAAATCAAAAAAAAAATTTATTATAATTATATTAAGCCTCTTAGGAGTAATACTTTTTCTTTAACTTTATCAAAAATCCAAAAAAACTCAAAAAAAATCAAAGATCCAAAAAATTCTAAAATCTATTTGAAAATCAGAATCAAAAAAATTTATTTTCTATCTTTATTTTTATGTTTCTTCTAGTGGTGTGTATGTCCCTGCGGTTCTTTAGTTCTAAGTAGAATTTCTTTGAATCGGTTTTCTAAATCTATTATTTTAACATAACTTAGTTTTACTATTTTCTAGTTCTTAAATATAGGCATCTGTTTTCTATGTTGTAAGTTAGCAAATTGTAGTTTTTCTTTTTATTCGGTTAAATTGCGTATGAATGGTTGCTAGATAACATTGTCACTTTTTCATTTTGGGATAATTCTTTCTTGGTGTCTAGAACTTGTCTCTAGCGACTCTCGAAGCATTTGCGTCGTTTTTCACGTACTTTAGAAATGATTTAGACCACCCTTTGATCCGTTTGAGCCATTTTGCCCACCAAAATATTTCACCATTGCAAAACTAATTTTGGGTCTTTTCCCATTTTTCTTTGTTTAGCTCCACCTTTCATTTTTTCACCAAAGCCAATATACCCTTCCTATTATCACACTAGAATTAAAGCTTTACTTAAATATTATTATTGTGATGGGTTATCATCTTTGAAAAATGAAAAAGAAATCTTAAGCTTATATTTGGAGCTCTCGTATAAAAAGAGAAAAAAATCATGATCCAAAAATGTGAAATCAAAAAAAAGAGAAAAAGAAGAAGTTTATTGTTGGCCAATTATGTGAAAGAAAAATACATGGCCTTGTTCTTTTCTTTAGTTTGGATTGAGAAAATGGCGCACTTGTTGGTTCTCTTTTTTTTGTGTTTTTATGTTTATTTAAAGCTCATCCTTGGTTTAGTGTGTTTTAACCGTCGTTTTTATCCTTGATTTTCTATTCTTAATCATGTACCTAAGTCAAGTTTTTACGCCTATAAAAGTCATTTTGATCTTTAGAACGTGACTCAAACCTGCAGTGGAGAGAGTGTGAAAAGTCAAGCCTATGGCCACCATCATTGATGGATTTCTTTGGAGGTTATCTTGAGGTTATTTAGGGGTAATTGTTATTCTAGCAACCAAGTAGTTCGTTCAATACGTCGTTTATTTAGAATTCTACTTTTGTTTTTCTTATTCTTCTAAATTTTGGATACCTTGTTTTAGGGATTTAGAAATATGTAACACTTCTTTATGTTCTAATGATATTTTTATGTCTCCATTTTCAAGTTTTCTATTGTGAACTTCTCACCCCACTAGTTATTAACATAGAAATTAGGATAGTTTATTTTTTCATATTTTGGTTTTCTTAATGATGAAACTTAAAATTACTTTGTTTGTTTTTATTCTTTTTCCCTACTTTTTAAATTTCATTTGCTTGAGGGCAAGCAAATACTTAAGCTTGGGGGAATTTGATGACTAGTTTTAGTCATCAGTTTTTGGGTTAGTTTAGCATAAAAATTCCTAGGTTTAATTATATTTTTTATGTATTCTAGGTTTGTTATGCTTTAATATTTTATTTTTGATGTTATATTTTAATATGTTATAAACATAACTAATATTATGTTCTATTTTATTTGTTTGTAGCCCAAGCACAAGTCAAGCCTTCCACCATGCAGCCCACATGGTGAACCCGAGCCCTTTTCATAAGTGCAGCCAGCCCACTTCATTTGTGCAGCCAGCCCACTTCATTTGTGCAGCCATCCCACTTCATTGGTGCAGCCCGACCCTTGAAGTGCAAGCTCCAGCCCTTGATGCAGCCCCACCCTGCAGCCCACTTCATTTATGCAACATGATGCAGCCCACATGGTGAACCCGAGCCCTTTACTCAAGTGCAGTCGGCCCTCCTTCATGATGCAGCCCAAAACCATGAGCCATGCATCCAGCAACCTTTGCATGGCTCTCCATTCAATACATGGTCTGCCTTCCCCCCTCTCTCCCCCCTTTATTATTTTCTCTTCTCTTTATTCCTCATTCTCCCCCTTCTATTTTTTATTTTTCTATTTTTTATTCCCTTAAATAAAATGCATTGAACCTCTCCTTCTCTCTCACCCTCATTAAATTCCATTCATGCATCTTCCACTATGCATGGCCAGCCACCCCCTTTTCCCCCTTCATCTCCACTTCCCTCTAGAACCTTCCCCCTCACCTATATAAGGAGCACTTGCCTCAAGCTTTAGGGAGAAGTTGGAATTTGGAGAGCAAGTGAGAGTGCTAGTGCAAGAGAGTTCTTCTCTTTTCTTGTTGTTAAAGTTCTTTTTTTAGTATAATCATTTTCATTGTGCTCTTTTCTTTTATTAGTGTTAAGTTCTTTTTATTGTCTCTCCTATTGCTATTTTGTACTCCTCTTGCTATTTTGTACTCCTCTTTTTTATCAAGCAATGAAAATGAAATTCCTCTATTTTATCATGGCTCCCTTCTTGAATATGCGTGGCTAATTTTCTTTAGCATTTGATCATGAGGATCCATGAATTGAGATGAGATTTTTCTTTGCTTCTTAGTTTTATTTTTGCTAAATTTTTTTCTTGATCCTTCTTTGATTTATCTCGTGTTGACTCCGTATTTTCGGTATACGGTAGTAGGCAATTTGATCTCATTTCATAGTAGTTGAGAGACTCGTTGATTTGAAAGATCACTCAAAAAAGGAAGGAGTTGCACGCAATCTTAGAGATAGGACGACGTAAATCATCCGGATTTGAGTCAAATCTAATAGTGCGGGTCACTTCGATAATGCAACTTTAGGCATTTTGATATGCAAAGAGATTTCGGTCAAAACGTCTAGAAGTTAGTAGATTTAATGCTCTAGCGAGATTATTTCTTATTTTCGGATCTGTCACGGTCGAGAACGATTTGCAATTATAAAACTTTATTTTTTATCCTTCTTATCTCTTTTCATGGTGAATCATTAATCGAATGTTATCTTTTTATCTAAAGTTTTCCTTTTAATTTTGTCTTTAGTTTAATCTAAAATTCCTCAAAACAGTCAACAATCGTACGGTAGGATAATAGTAGAAGCGTGAGTAATAATAATTGACAACCCCGAGTTTTTAATACGACCTTGGTACTACAATTCGATAGGTATACTTGTCTTTTCGGGTTGATAGTCATTCAACACACCAACATGTGAGAGTTTGATGAAAAATACATATGTATAGGCCTTACAAATAGATGAACACGTGGAATGTGAAAAAATAGCATAATATAGAGGTATACATAACTAGTTGTGCTTGTATCCAAGAATTCAGAGTTCATATAAAAAGGATATCCAGATATAGAGTTGCACAAGTCACTTTACAATTCTTTCCAATGTGCTCAACCTCACAATGCTTATTAAGACTTATCAGGAGGGTAAGTAGTGCTTGGTAGAGGTTTCTTGTCAGCCCTTTTTATTTTAATTTTGAGAAACACCAACAAAGAGGGTGAATGTTTGTTTTTTTAAACGAATAATTTTTTGTTTTTTTATATGTGGCTTGACAAAGGAGTCTGAATTTACTTGTGTGACCATATAGGATAATCAAATATGAATTGTGCAAAGAAAAATAAGGATAAAGTGTTAGCGGTGGCATGAAATTCTAGTGGTTATGGTAAAACATTCACAATTCACATATGTAAGGTGAAGCCATATGTAGATTTTCATAAAGGTTGGTGAGAGAACATTATCATAACTAAAACATTTCTCATACTTAGAGACATGCAAAAATAATTTCACAAGTATAAAACACTATGAGAGATGTATGTAGAAAAGGATATTTGATGGTTGAACAATTTACATATGTTACTAGGAACCCAAAATCGAAGAATATGCATTGAACCATGCATAAACCTGAGAAATGAAGACAAATTCGCTTAATAGTAATTTTGCTCTATCGCCCGGCGATATCAGATATCGCCGATCGATGATAGTGCGAAAATATAAAAAATCGTCGAATCAGCTCAACAACACCGTTCCCAGTATTATTCCCTGAAGACTCGAAGCGGAAGAATCGGAAGCTCGCAAAAACCTAAGATCAAGGTATTTTCCATGGAATTTTTCTTTCATCCTGTAGGATTTTTAGATCTAAATGATTGTAGGGTAGATCTTAGAAATTTTAATGAAAATATTTTTAGTTATTGAAGTAGATTTTTCATGGCTAGGGTTTTTTAACTTGTACTTTTGAGAGAGTAGATTATAGATTTATGTGTGTGGAGTAGTGTTTGCATAGATTGATGAAGGTTAAGATCCCTAAACTCAGATCTAGTGTTTTCCAAGTATAAAAATTTTACTTGTTTTATGGTATCGCCTGGCGACAGTGGGTGTCACCGACTGGCGATACTGATAATTTTTGGAAATTCTTTTTTAAAAGTTTTCCTTTTAACTGCAGCAATGGCTTTCAGCTCGAAAGCTCGGAGAAGTACTGGCAGTGATACATATTCATCCTATCAAACTTTTCCTGGGATAAAAAATGCGAATATTGGGATTGGACGGGTCATCGAATTTGATCCCTTCCATCACGCACATATTCATGACTTGTTAGCGATGGCAGGAATAATGTCCGTCATTATACCGGATACGTTTTCATCTGTATTAATTAAGGAATTCTATAATTATTTAAAGGATCCTCGTTTCACAGAACTAAATGGTAGAGTGCAATCACTGAAACAAAGGACAGACGGTTGAGATAACCCATTATGATCTCAGGGAAGAATTTGGGTTAATAGATCAGGAAAATGTCATAGATGTCGTAGAAAATTACCGAAAGGATAGAGACTTGACGCTTTTGAATATGATTTTTCATGGTAATTCCATAAAAACCCTCATTCAATATACGGCCACTCTCACCGCGGATGCACAACTAGTGCAGGACATATTGAGGCATACCATTTTGCTTAAGTCCAGTGATACACGAAAGATTACAGCTCAATTGAGCTATGTCACTTACATGATCTTGGAACAAGAGCCGTTTGATATGACAGATTTTATCCTTTTGATAATACGTTACACATTTAGACTAAAAAGTCCGACCTGGAAGAAATTGAACACATTACCAATTGGTGCGGTCATCCAACTCATATTGTATAAGAAGTACACTTGGATAGACCTAGAACTCTATTTCAATGTTTGTGTGCCCTTTATCTTCTCTACGAGTGGTGAACTCGTCATCGGCCGATCAGTACGAGGAGGGTCTACAAGGAGTAGCGAACCATTGTCCACTATCTGAAACCCACCGATTCCAAGTGGTGGATCTTTGCGGGAAGGTATGGACGACTTGTGAGAGTCATTCGGAGATCATAAGAGGGAGGTCAAGAAGAACTTTTTGGGAATTCAGAAATTCTTTAAATTCCTGACCAAAAGCCTCAAGTTGAAGCCAACTCCATCAGAGGTAGCTGAATGGGAGAATCTGGTCGTGGAACCTCCCTAATCGTCTACTTGCCGACCTCGCCGGACAAGAAGCAGTGAACAGAGTTCTGCAGAAGATCAAGAGGACACTGGTGTAGGGGATAACATGAATTTTTGAAGATTTTGGGCTGATATGGAGTTTTGATGATATCTCCTGGAGACAGTCAGTATCGTCGGCGATAGTGTAGTTTTAAAAATTTTCATGTTGCTGTTCAGAATTCTGTACTGTAATATTATTGGAATTACTCTGTGATTTGAGTGTTGTTATAGTACGGTTATTGACTCATAATATTATGGTTTTCTTAATTTTAATCATCAGTTTCTATTAATTAAAGTTTTTGTTCACTTATTACATCAATTAATTAGCTTGATAAGTCCAGGATTCCTAGTTCTAATCTTAGTAACAAAAAATGGAAATCTAGAAGTGGTTTTGTGAAAATATCGGCAAGATGTGAATCGGTGCCTATAAAACTAACTCTAATTGTATTTTGCTTAATGTGGTCTCAAATGAAGTGATGGTGTACATCAATGTGTTTGGACCTAGAATGATGAACTGGATTATATGTTAAGTCAATTGCACTCTTGTTATCAAATTTTAATTCAGTTGTGTCATGATTAATTCCAAAGTCTTCTAATGTTTGCTTCATCCAAAGAGCCGATACACAGCAACTACCTAATGCAATGTACTCGACCTCAGTGGTGGATAAGGCAATAGAATTCTATTTCCTACTCAACCACGAAATTAGTGAAGGGCCTAGAAAGTGTCTGGTGATACTTGTGCTCTTACGGTCTAACGAACAGCCAACATAATCAAAATCAAAAAATCAATGTAAAATAAAGATATCATTGTGTGGATACCATAAACCCAACTTAGATGTGCCAATAAGATATCAAAAAATACGTTTAACCGCTTTTAAATGAGATTCTTTGGGATTATCCTAAAATCTAGCATATAAACATACAACGAACATATTATAAGGTCTAGAGGCAGTCCAATAAAATAGTGAGTCTTTCATTCCTCTATATAGTGTTTGATCTATAGAAATACCATTTTCATCTTTTCCTAATTTCAATAAGACACTCATGGGGGTATTTGCTTGTTTTAAATTTTCAAATCCAAATCTTTTTAAAATATCATGAATATATTTAGATTCACAAATAAAAATACCATCATGTCTTTGAGTAATTTGAAAATCAAGAAAATAAGTGTTTTTGCCTACCATGCTCATTTCAAATTCATTCTTCATAATTTCTATAACATTATCGCACAATTTTTCATTATTGGATTCAAAAATAATATCATCAACATATATTTGTAAAACTATAAGGTCATCATGAACATGTTTAATAAAAAGAGTGCAATCAGCACTGCCCATTTTGTAATTACTCTTTAATAAATAAACATTCAATCTATCATATCATGTTTGGGATGCTTGCTTAAAACCATAAAGGGTTTTTTCTAATTTAAAAACATGATCAGGAAATTTAACATCAACAAAGTCTGGAGGTTGTTCTACAAAAATATCTTCCTTAATATACATGTTAAGAAAATAGTTTTAACATCCATTTGACATAGTTTAAATCTTTTAAAGCTAGCAAATGCAGGAAATATTCTAACTGCTTCTAAATGTGCTACAGGTGCAAAGGTTTCATCAAAATTTATTCCTTCAATTTGTGAATAACTTTTTGTTACAAGTCTAGCTTTGTTTCTAGTGACCCTAGATTCACTATCCATTTTATTCTTAAAGATCCACTTAACACCTACAACAGGATGATTTGTTGGTCTTTTTACTAATTTCCAAACCTTATTATGTTCAAATTGATTAAGCTCTCCATTCATAGCTAAAAACCAAGAATTATTATTTAAAGCGATTTCAACATTTTTAGGTTATATATCGGAAATAAAGCATAGGTTTGAAAATAAATCATGTAAAGATGAACGAGTACTTACCCCTCTTGATGGTTCTGCAATAACCAATTCTTGTGAATGATCTTTTGAAAATCTCAGCTCACTTGGAGGCACATATTTTTGCACTTCTTTTTCCGATTCTTCTTTTTCTTCTTCTTTTTCTCCAAGTACTTTATCATCATCCGACCTTTGTAGAGGGAAGGGCTCTTCATCTTGGCCTGTATTGTTAGTTTCTACACAAGGGAAATGTTCATAAAATTTAACATGAATGGATTTTTCAACTATTTTTGTCCTTTTATTATAAACTCTATAAGTTTTACTAGTTGAAGAATAGCCAATAAAAACTTCTTCATCACATTTTTCATCAAACTTGCCTAAATTATCTTTAGTGTTCAAAATAAAGCATTTATAACCAAAAACTTTAAAATAAGATACATTCGTTTTATTTTGAAAATATAATTCATAAGATGTTAATTTCAAGAAGGGTCAAAGCATAATACGATTAATAACATAACAAACAGTACTACTGACTTCGGCTTAAAATGATTTAGGTAATTTGTATTCTGATAGCATAGTACGAGCTAGTTCTTGTAAAGTTCTATTTTTCCTCAATACCACACCATTTTGTTGTGGTGTGCGAGGAGCGGAAAATTCATGTTTAATCCCTAACTCGTTGCAAAAAGCTACAAAATTTTCATTATCAAATTCGCCTCCATGATATGAACGAATGCGCTTTATTTTTAAATCTAAGTCATTTTGAACACGTATACATAATTTGGAAAATGCTAATAATGCATCAGATTTTGACATTAAGAAGATTGTACAACATAAATGTGAATAATCATCAATCAAAATAAAATTGTATTTTTTACCTCCTAGACTTTGTGTAGTAACTAGACCAAACAAATTTATATAAATCAATTGTAAGATCTCATGGTGGAAATATCACTTTTGCTCTTAAAAGAAGATTTTGAAAATTTTCCTTTTTGACATGGTGATCATAAAGGCGATAGATTTCCATGTAAAATAGGTAAACCTTTAATCAATTTATTTTTAGACAATTTTATAATTAGCTTGGAACTAGAATGTCCAAGACGCTTATGCCACAAATCTAATTCATTATTTTTTGACAAAAAGCATTTTAATGAAGAATGTGATAAATCATTAAACTTAATCATGTAAACATTTTGAAATCTAGGAGCAGTAAGAACAATATCGTTTGTTTTGGAATCAAAAATTCTGCATATGTTAGATGATGAGTCAAATAAAACATTAAAACAAATATCGCATAATTGACTTATAGAAATTAAGTTATGTTTCAAACCCTTAACATACAAAACATTTGAAATAGTAAAAGACTTGTTACCTACTACTCCAATGCCGATAATTCTTCCTTTCACATTATCACCAAACGTAACTACTACTCTTTTCTTCATCTCTAGGCTAAGGAACTTTGATCTGTTGTCCGTCATGTGCTTGGAACACCCTGAGTCCAAGTACCACAAATCTTCTTTAGTGCGGCTATTGCACTGCACCATAAAGTGCAATTGCCGGATGTTGACATCTGTCAAAAAATAATTTTAATGGCTCAGATTGTTTCTTCTCCAAGCCATTTCTTTTTGCTTTGCTGCCCATGCTTCGCCCCTTTTTTTGCCAAAAAGTTTTCCGCCATTACATAGCAATTTCTATTTTGAGTGGTCATTTCTCTCTCTCTCTCTCTCTCTCTCTCTCTCTCTCTCTCTCTCTCTCTCTCTCTCTCTCCCCCATTTGACCCATCCAAAACACAAGCTGCCTCTTCCACCGCTCCTTCCGTGAATCCTCTTGCTCATATTTCAAACATTTCCGGATCTGTTTCCCACGATGTCGCCCTCATTCGCCCGCCCTTCTCTTTCTCCTCACAGTTCCTTTCATGTCTCTCGGGGAATGAATCTCAGTCAATCTTCCATGGTGGCACCGACAAAGTGGCTAGAATACCTGAAAGATATGGTACCTAAACACCTAGAGGGGGGGTGAATAGGTGACCTAATCCTTTTTAACTTTGTTGGCAGCCAAACAATTATATCACAAAATCTACTTTACTTTTGCACAGCAATAATCACAGCATACACAGTCACAGCACATTCACAGCACAGCATACACAAGGTTTTATAGTGGTTCCCCAATCTTTGGGTACATCCACTCTCCCCCTTCGCCTATCTAGCAGTGTACTAGATTTGGCCAAACTTCTCCACTGTCTCAGAACCCAAATAGGTTCCTACACCTCAGGCCCAAAGCCTTACACCTCAGCTTTCTCCAAAGCCTACACTCAGCCACAAAGGCCTACACTCAGCCACCCAGGCCTACACTCAGCCAATCAAGGCCTACACTTAGAGTTCTTTAACTCCTACACTCAGGCTATCAAGCCCTACCCTCAGCCTTTATAAATTTAGGCTTATAATCACTCAGATCCAATGGATCCTACAAGTTAAAATAGTATTACAACAAATAACTCAACAACTCAGAAAATAAGAGAGGAGTTGAGAGTTTCTTGCTGAGTTCTTGGAAGAACTCAGATAGATCCAAACTGACTTAGCTTCCTTCAAAGCTTCTTGAGTAGAACTGAATAAGTCTGAATCTTCTGCAGTTGTTCCTTGACCTCTGCTTCTTAAGATCCAGATGCTTCTGAATCCTTCTTCTCAGCCTAGTTCCAAAGACTGAATTCTTGATTGGAGCTCTCTCTCTCCAACTTCTTAGATCTGCAGTTGGACTGCCAGATCTTCTTGTGTTGATACTCTGTGTACCACTTTTCTGATTACTTGAATAATCTGATCAAATACTTCAAATAGCTTCAACAACAACAACCACACTTTCTGTAAACTGTGGGTGCCTATTTATAGACATTCTTCATGGTAACCGGCTGGTCCGGTTCATAACAGACTTCTGACTTCCCTGACAGTTGCTGTAGACCGGCTGGATCGGCAGCTGTCATATCAACCAGTCACTTCTTGAAATTCTCTAACTGTCAGATAGTGTCGAGACTTTCTGTTCTTAAGTGTCGACACTTATAGACCAAGTGTCGACACATGTTGTGTAAGTGTCGACACAAGTCTACAAGGTGTCGACACAACTCCTTGTATGTCTTGACACAGATTCTTCTGCATGTGTCGACACTGAAATTGAGTGTCGACACAAGTACTTGTTCTTCATTCTTTAACTGTATTCTTCTAAGTGTCGACACATCTCTTTTGTGTCGACACAACTTCTTGTGTTGAATCTGTCAAGTGTCGACACTGCTTCTTGGTGTCGACACAAGTCTTCAATATAGATTCTTCAGCTGAGTGTCGACACATTCCCTTAGTGTCGACACTTGTACTTAGAATATTTTTGTAGATATTTCTGTTCTTTGCTAAGTGTCGACACAGCTCCTTGTGTCGACACTTTCTTCCAGTGTTGAGTCTTTAACTGAGTGTCGACATATTGTGCTGGGTGTCGACACTTTCTTCAAGTGTTGACTCTTCTGGTAGTGTGTCGATACATTGTGCTGAGTGTCGACACATACTTCAAGTGTTGACTCTTCTGGTTGTGTGTCGACACATTGTGTTGAGTGTCGACACTTGGACTTAGTTTCTGCAGAATTTTGCTGAGTGTCGACACAACTCCAAGTGTCGACACTTTCTGGTGTAGACACAGCTCTTCTAGGTGTCGACACTTCTGCTAAGTGTCGACACTGCTTCTCTGTATTCTTCTTCACTGAGTGTCGACACAGCTCCTTGTGTCGACACTTTCTGTCTGGTGTCGACTCTTCATCCCAGGTGTCGACACAATGACTCCAAGTGTCGACACTGCTTGTCTGGGTGTCGACACAAGCTTTCTCAAGTGTCGACACTTTCCCTCTGGGTGTCGACACATGGACTTAGAAAGTTTTAGCTTCAGTCCAGTGAATACCTAACCTGCACAAGTAACTCAAACATACATCAAATACATTATGATGTATATCATTGAGTTGGGTCAGGCTTCTTCAAATCAGGTACATTTGACCAATGTACACAACAATCTTCCCTTATTTGGAGAAGTCATAACCCTTAGTCAATGATATACACCATTCATAATTAAAAATTACAAAATGATGAAAAGCAGATTATAATCAGCAGGGTTAACATGAACATGTAAAATTCACACATATACACATTCAACATTCCAGAACAAATAAGAAACAAACACATTTCAGAACAATCATACTATATTTATCATATATTGTTCTAACATTGTTCCTTATACATTTTCAATGTTGTACAAAAATGTTTTTCATTTAAAAGATTACAACAAGCTTCAAGTTTAATTCCTAATCTATTTCTGATCAGGTTCTTTGATAACAATTCCTTTTCCAGCTTTAACTTGAGCTTTGACAGCAGCAGTAGCAGTAGGCTCAGCATCAGCAGGCTTCTTGCCTTTTGAGTCCTTCTTCTTTTGTTCTTCAGCCTTGATTTTCTGTCTCTCAAAATAATGATAGGGCTTAGGAAAGTACTTGCTAGGCTCCACTGCAGTAGGAGGTAGCTTTCCTAACTTAGCCTTTCTTCTGTACTGGACAATGGCTTCCTGCCTGATCTCATGCTTCCTCCATTCTGCTTCTGAGAACCACTTGTTTCTATCAGTAGTGTTGTCTTTAGCAGCTTTCTAGGCATTTAGAATGATATTTCTAGAGGTAGGGCTCCACTGTTCAAAATCTGGCTTTTGTTCTGCTAATTCCCTAAACCTCTTCTTTGACAGCCTTGTCTCTTCTTCTTTGTCCAAAGCCTCTTGCATAGCTGCTGTTATAGGTTGAACAACTTTTTCTAAATGGACATTGTCCTTGCCCCCAGATGGGCTATACATAGTGCTCACCTCTGCATGAATCATTTCAAAATCTGGAGGTGGATAAATGACTTGAGCTACTTCTTGTGGCTCACCTCCAAAATAGGCAGGGTTCAGTCCAGATTCAGCAACTTCATTGTCATCACACAGGGGAGGATATCCAAGTGTAGCCCTGATTGAATTTGAAATCCATTTTGCATGCTCAGAACTGGCCTTGACTAACACTCTCTCCCCCTTTATGACTTCTTGGGCCACATGGTCTCTGACATCATCCTTTTGGAATCTAATCTGACTATCCAAATACCTGATTCCATCCTTAAAGTAGGGTTTAAGCTTTGTAAGCTGTTCTGAGATGGCTTTCTGGGAATCCTGTATTGCAGTTTTGACAGCAGTAAGCTCAGCTTGAAAGATTTTATCAAAAGCAGCCTTGGCAGCATCAGTAGAGGTAGAAGGTTCAGCAGACTTATTCTTCAATTCAGTGACTATAGCATTGTGGGAGGCAGTTAAATTATCATTCATTCTCAACTGATTCTCCAGCACATAGCCTTGCTTCAGTGCTATATCATCTACTTGTACTTTTATTTTCTCTTGGTGTGTAGCCAGAAACACCACAACATTTCCACCCTTGTGGAAGCATTCATTCATCTCCTTCTTATTCAGGTTCATTTCAAACCTTATTGACTTGATATCTTGTGCAAGGTCAAACTGTAGGGACTTGTGCCCTTCATCCACATATGCCTCTATTGCCTTCCTTTGCTCATCCAACTTGATCTGCATGGCAATCATCATAGCACTATAATCAACTGTTGGAGCTTGTTGAACTATAGGCTGTGGGGCAATGGATTGCAAGGCTTTCTTGTAATTCTGACTTCTTCTTTTAAAAACATAGATTTTCTTCTTCTTGGCCCTAGCACTCTCCTCATCTTCAGAGGCAGAGGTGCTGGCAATCTCAACCCTATCCTTAGGGCTTTGTGGTTTTTCAGCTTGCACATGTAGTGCCTTCTCAGTGTCTAGCCTTAAAGGCTCTTCCAGAACTGTCATGTGCTCCCCCTCAGCAACAGCACCCTTCTCTTCAGCAGCAGCAACCTTATCCATGTCAAAGTCCTCTTGATCTAAATTCAGAAACAAATCTTCCATAGTATATTCATGAGGGGATGGAGCTGGAGATAGTCTTTGTTCTTCATCCACTTGAGTAGTATCTGGAACATTTTGCACAACAGCAGATGTGTCTTCAAGACCAACATCTGGAGCTTGGCTAGGTAGCTGAGTTTGCTGAGGAACATCAGACAAATCAGCATCTTCAATAAGATATTCTAAAGTTTTTAAGTCAGTGAGTACCTCTTGAATAATGATAGTGGCTTGCTCACTGTCCAGAGTAGATGGTTCTTCTACTGCTGGAAGCTCCCCCTGGCTGTGATCCCTATGGATGGGGCTAGCTGGAGGCAGCTCCCCCTGGATCTCAGCAGGCTCTTGAGGAGCAGGAGTCTTCTCTGCAGCCACTTCCTCATGGTCATCAGGTGTGAACACCACCTGTTCTTCACTCTCAGAACTACTTGAAGACTCTTGTGCCTCTTGCACAATCTTTCTCTTCTTCTTTGGAGGAATTTATTTTGCAGATACTAGCTTTTCTGGGGTTGCTACTTCCTTGGACAATACCCTGTCCCATCTGGAGAATATCCTTGAATCCATCTTCCTCATGTGATTGATCTTACTTCCAGCAGCATTGCTCATCACTTCTGGTATTGTACCAGCAAGATAGAGACTTAGTATTCTGCCCAGGTTGGGCTTCTTCAAACTCTCCTTGATTTTCTCATACACTACTTGAGACCAATCTGTTTTCAGGGTGAAGATGATTCTAGTCATAATTTCAAACATGGAGGCAGACACCCTGTCATGCCCTCCAGTCTTGCTAAGAATAACCTTGCCCACTATCTCAGACATGAATTTCCCTTGATTATTCATGCCTTTCCTGTTAAAGACTGATCCTACCTTCATCTTTGGATCCAGTCCACACCAAGTAAGAGCTTCCCTGGTCTTTGAAGTAGTTACTTCCTCTTCATCATGTGCTTTAGGTAGCTGGAGTACCTTTCTCAAACTCTTTGGTGAAACTTTGACCTTTGTCCCATGAACTCTGGATTTGATCCAGAATCCAGAGTCATCTACAGCAGCTACATGGAGGAATTCAAGAACTTCTTTTTTCCAAATCTTCGTTGGTTCTGAAGTCAAGTATTCCAATCCAGAATCGGCAATTAGGGTTACTACCGCCTTGAGTTCTTGATCAGCTTCATCGAATGCACCTCGCACGAGCTCATAGTCTTCGTTAACATTCTCCTCGAGCTTGGGAGCCATTAGGGTTTGGAGATTTAGTCTTGAGAAAAGAGAAATGTCGACACAGCAGTTTTGGTCTCGAAACTCTGAAAGCGTGTCGACAATCAGAGACAGAGCCCTATTTATACCTGTCTATTTTTGAAGATGAACAGGCGGGATATCTAGCTTAACATGTGTCGACACTGGCAATAAGTGTCGACACTTACTTATAATGTCTCGATACATATGTGTCGACACAAGTTTAGTCAACAGATTTTATGTGTCGACACATGTTTATGTGTCGACACCACTCTACTCGACTAATCGTCGAGACTTTACTTAGAAAATTCTGAGTAAAACTTAAGTGTCGACACCACATTGGATGTGTCGACACCTACTCGACATGTGTCGACACTAACATTCTGAAGTGTCGACACCAACTTCCTAGATGTATCGACACCTTTTTCCTGAAGTGTCGACACTTTTATTCTGTGTCGACATAGACTTGTCTATGTGTCGACACCTTTTTACTTAGTCAATTTTCTATTCTGTAAACTTAGTCTAAGTTTATCATACCTAGTTCAATTTTGAATCTATTAAACTTAGCTTCTTCTAAGGGCTTAGTAAACATGTCAGCTATCTGATTATCAGTTTTAACATATTCAAGTGCAATATCATTTCTTTCTACATGCTCCCTAAGAAAGTGATATTTAATCTCAATATGTTTTGTTCTACTATGAGATACAGGGTTGTTAGCTATTGAAATAGCACTTGTAGAATCACAGTAAAGTGGAGTTCTACTTACCTGAAATCCATAGTCAACTAGCTGATGTTGAAAGCATAGAAGTTGAGCACAGCAACTTCCTGCAGCTACATATTCTGACTCAGCTGTGGAGATAGCCACACTAGTCTGCTTTTTGCTGCTCCATGAAATTATTCTTCCACCTAGGAATTGACAGGTTCCAGTTGTGCTCTTTCTATCCTCTTTGCATCCTGCAAAGTCTGCATCTGTATAACCTGTTAGATCAAAATCTTCATTCCTAGGGTACCAGAGGCCTAGATATGGAGTGCCCTTTAGATATCTCAAAATTCTCTTGACTGCAGTCAAGTGAGATTCTTTAGGGCAGGCTTGATACCTGGCACAAACACATGTAGCATACATAATGTCAGGCCTACTTGCAGTCAAGTATAGTAAGGAGCCAACTATCCCTCTATACAAGATTTCATCTACAGGTTTCCCTGCATCATCCTTGCTAAGAGACATACTTGACCCCATAGGAGTCTTCATGGTACTGGATGAATCCATACCATATTTCCTTATGAGTTCTAGGGTGAACTTGGACTGACAAATGGATAGACCACTTTCAGTCTGTTTAACTTGGAGACCCAAGAAAAACTTTAGCTCTCCCATACTACTCATCTCAAATTGACTTTGCATAAGCTTTGCAAACTTTTTGCAAAGGTTACTTTCAGTAGACCCAAATATAATGTCATCTACATATATTTGGACAAGTATGACTTTGCCTCTAGATTCCCTAAGGAATAGAGTCTTATCTATTTTCCCCCTTGTGAACTTGTTCTCAATGAGGAAACTAGATAGGGTTTCATACCAAGCTCTAGGAGCTTGTTTTAACCCATACAATGCTTTCCTAAGTCTATAGACATAATGAGGTTGAGTTGGATCAACAAAACCTGAAGGCTGCTCCACATAGACTTCTTCTTTCAAATTACCATTTAGGAATGCTGACTTGACATCCATTTGGTATACCTTGAATCCTTGATAGGTTGCATAGGCCAAGAACATCCTTATGGCCTCCAGTCTGGCTACTGGGGCAAAGGTTTGATCAAAATCAATACCTTCTTCTTGCCTATATCCTTTTGCAACCAATCTTGCTTTATTCTTTATGATGACCCCTTGTTCATCTAACTTATTTCTGTAGATCCACTTAGTTCCTATAACATTGTGGTCTTTAGGCTTTGGAACCAGCTCCCAAACCTTGCACCTTTTGAACTGATTAAGCTCTTCTTGCATAGCTTCAGTCCATTGTGGATCTTGTATAGCTTCTTCAAATTTCTTAGGTTCTATTTGAGACAGAAAACTAGAATATACTGCAGCATTCTGATTTCTGCTCCTTGTCTGAACTCCTTGTCTTGGATCTCCAATAATCAGCTCTACTGGATGATCTCTTAGATGCCTGTTGGCTGGTGGCATCCTAACTTCAGGTTGAGCTTCTTCAGCATCTGCATCATGCTGTACTTCTTGTATTTCTTCAGCTATTGGTACATGTAGTTCTCCCCCTGGACAACTGCCATTTCCTTCTACTTGTTGTCTTGCAGCAGGCATCTCTTCTATAGTAAGCTTGTCCAATCTCTTTGTCAGACCTGTGGGGCTGCATACATTGCTAGACAACTCATTGTTAATAAGTTTTGTCTCATCAAAAACTACATGCACAGTCTCCTCTACAACTTGTGTAATCAAGTTGTATACTCTATAAGCCTTACTATTGTTGCTGTACCCAACAAAAATTCCCTCTTGGGACTTGGCAGCAAACTTAGTTATGTAAGACTTCCCATTGTTAAGTATGAAGCATTTGCAACCAAAGATCCTAAAATAGGATAGGTTTGGTTTCCTGCCTTTCACTACTTCATAGGGGGTCTTGTTTAGTCTTTTAGTGATGGTAGCCCTATTTATCACATGGCATGCAGTGTTAACTGCTTCAGCCCAGAAATACTCAGGCAGTGATGTATCACTAAGTAGGGTTCTACCAGCCTCTATCAAGGTTCTATTCTTCCTCTCAGCAATGCCATTTTGCTGAGGTGTTCTAGGTGAAGAGAATTCTTGAAATATCCCAAAGTCTTCACATAGTTTTGTCATGCTTTCAGATTGAAACTCAGTACCATGGTCACTTCTAATTTTGACCACAGTACTATTTAGTTCATTCTGAATTTGCTTGACAAAGCTGTAGAAGACACTAGGTGTTTCAGATTTCTGCCTTAAGAAGAACACCCAGGAAAACCTTGAGTAGTCATCAACAACTACAAAGGTATAGACCTTCCTACCTAAGCTGTGAACTGGCATTGGACCAAAGAGATCCATATGCAAGAGGTATAAGCACCTCACAGCATCTTTGTTCTCAATGCTTTTAAAGGTGGATTTGGTCTGCTTGCCCTTTTGACAAGCTGAGCAAATGCCATCTTTAACACACTTAACTTGAGGACCATTCCTCACTAACTCTTTGCTAAAGAGTTTGCTAATAGTCTTGTAGTTAAGATGAGCTAGCCTCTTGTGCCACTTGACACAATGAGAGACTGTCTCATCAGCTACAAGACAAACAGGAGAACCATTGTTCTCAATCATGATGTCTAGACAGTAGACATTCCTCTTTCTATATCCTGTCAAAATGATCTCTTGATCACTTGACCTCTTGATATGACAACCATTTTTAACAAATGAGATGTCATACCCTACATCACTTAACTGACTTATACTTATAAGGTTGTGTTTCAACCCTTTAACATAAGCCACTTGAGTAATGGTAACAAGGTTTGAAGAAATGTTACCAAACCCTTTGATGATTCCTTTTTCAGAACCACCAAAGGTCACTATAGGACCATTTTTGATTGGAATATAGTCCTTCAGTAGTCTCCTTGTTCCAGTCATATGTTTGGAACATCCACTATCCAAGTACCATGTTGGGGTATGGTCACTTGGATTCACCTGCAAAACAAATTAATGAACCTTAGAACCCAAAGTAAACTTGGGTCCTTGGTGATTGTTAGTTTGCAACATGACACAGCTACCTACTGGCTTTCCACCAGGTAACTTGCTACTCAACTTGGCACTGGCATTGTACCAACAATCCAAGGCAAAGTGGCCAACCTTGCCACAACACCAACATTCAAACTTATTGTACCTTTGCTTAGGTACAGACTTTGCTGTCTTAACTGCAGCTGACTTATTGAATGTTGGGGCCTTGCCCTTGGACTTGGACTGATCCTGAACAGTCCTAGCAGGTTTAACAAAACCCAGTCCAGCCTTACCTTTGTGATGAGTAAAATCATCAATCAAAGGTAAAACTGATTTAGGCTTTGAAAACTTTGCAACTAGTTCTCTCTCTTTCTGAAGATTTGTCTCCAGTTACTTAATTTGATCATTCTTAAATGTGATAGTACCCATCTGAATCACTATAATGTGTTTCAGCCTAGCTATCTCATTCAATTTTTGGTCAAATTGCTTCTCAAATTCTGTTGCAGCAGCCTTGAGATCATCAATCTCCTTTGCCTGACTTTTGGCAAGGGACTTGCTTTTCTTATAAGCCTGTAACAGCACCTTATATTCATCTATGAGCTGATGAATATCATCCTCAGACTCAGAACCACTTCCATCATTTGATGTAGATGATTCTGATTCTGAACTAGAACAAGAAACTAAACTTAGAGTTGGACTTTGTACCTGACTAGGTCCTGGCTGCTCCAGGATTTTGGTACTCTCAGTCAATGCCATCAGTCCTTGGCACTGGCAGTCTTCTTGTTCATAAATTGACTCCAAGATCTGCATAAATTCTTCTTCTTCTTCTTCAGCAAATAGCCCTATGTAGGCTTCAACATCAGTATCAGTGTCTGAAGAAGAAATATCTGAAAGAGTCTTCTCATTCTTGGCAACAAAAGACTTCTCTTTCTTCCCTTTGAGGTGAGTCTTTTTCCTGTCACTGGATTCTTTTCTTTTCTCAGGACAATCAGCAATGACATGACCCTGTCTATTGCAGCAGTAGCACACAATCTTTGATCCTGTTGCCTTGCTTGTCTTTGTCTTTTTCCTGTCCTTCTTAGAAGGCTTTTTCTCCTGATACAAGACTTCTTTTCCCTTGTAAGTAGATGGTCTGGACCTCCACTGTTTCTTTTTTAGGAATTTCTGAAAGTGTCTAGTGAAGGCAGCAAAGTCTTCATCACTTTCACTGCTTGTAGACTTTGTACTGACAGACCCTTCTGACTCAGATTCAACTACCTCTGGAGGTGGAGTTGATGACTTAGTTCTGCATTTTCTGGGAACTTCTGTCTTGAAAGCAACAGTCCTTTCCTTGTGCTCAGTCCTAGTAGATTTCTCCTCCTCTTTCCTCACTGTCAGCTGCATCTCATATGACAATAACTTGTCAAACAGTGTAGGAGGAGGAATTTCTCCCAACTTTGCCATTTCTCTTATGGCACAGATCTTGGTGTCCCAATCTTTGGTTAGGGACCTTAGGAATTTGTCATTTAGTTCATAGTTGCTGAACTCTCTTCCATAAGACATGAGTTCATTAACTATTCTATAGAACTTCTTGTAGCATTCAGTGATGCTATCTCCCTTTCCTTGCCTAAAGCTCTCATACTCTTGATTAAGCAAGGACTTCCTATCTTGCCTAACTTCTTCAGAACCTTCCATATAGACAATGAGGGTATCCCACATTTCTTTTACTGTTTTACAGTGAATTAAGTTCTGAAAAGTTGCATCATCAATGGAACTTACTATAATGTTTTGTGCCCTCTTGTCCATAGTGGCTAGGACAATTTCATCCTTAGTCATCTCTGAGAAATCCTTTGGAGTTCTCTGTGTAGCATCCAAAACTGAAACCTTCATGGGCACATATGGCCCCTCTTTGACTGTGATGTAGATTCTAGGGTCAGAGGCCTCCATAAATAGCCTAACCCTTTCTTTCCAGATCCCAAAGATCTCTTTTCTGCATATGGGCAGTTTCATTGAACCCAATTCCTTGTGATTCTCTGAAGAACCCATGTTTCTTGATTTTCTTGAAACTGTGTTCTGACTTACACTGAATCTGCCAAACTGGATCTCCTCAGACAGTTAGTCCTTTTTGACGAACCTCGCTTTGATACCACTTGAAAGATATGGTACCTAAACACCTAGAGGGGGGGTGAATAGGTGACCTAATCCTTTTTAACTTTGTTGGCAGCCAAACAATTATATCACAAAATCTACTTTACTTTTGCACAGCAATAATCACAGCATACACAGTCACAGCACATTCACAGCACAGCATACACAAGGTTTTATAGTGGTTCCCCAATCTTTGGGTACATCCACTCTCCCCCTTCGCCTATCTAGCAGTGTACTAGATTCGGCCAAACTTCTCCACTGTCTCAGAACCCAAATAGGTTCCTACACCTCAGGCCCAAAGCCTTACACCTCAGCTTTCTCCAAAGCCTACACTCAGCCACAAAGGCCTACACTCAGCCACCCAGGCCTACACTCAGCCAATCAAGGCCTACACTTAGAGTTCTTTAACTCCTACACTCAGGCTATCAAGCCCTACCCTCAGCCTTTATAAATTTAGGCTTACAATCACTCAGATCCAATGGATCCTACAAGTTAAAATAGTATTACAACAAATAACTCAACAACTCAGAAAATAAGAGAGGAGTTGAGAGTTTCTTGCTGAGTTCTTGGAAGAACTCAGATAGATCCAAACTGACTTAGCTTCCTTCAAAGCTTCTTGAGTAGAACTGAATAAGTCTGAATCTTCTGCAGTTGTTCCTTGACCTCTGCTTCTTAAGATCCAGATGCTTCTGAATCCTTCTTCTCAGCCTAGTTCCAAAGACTGAATTCTTGATTGGAGCTCTCTCTCTCCAACTTCTTAGATCTGCAGTTGGACTGCCAGATCTTCTTGTGTTGATACTCTGTGTACCACTTTTCTGATTACTTGAATAATCTGATCAAATACTTCAAATAGCTTCAACAACAACAACCACACTTTCTGTAAACTGTGGGTGCCTATTTATAGACATTCTTCATGGTAACCGGCTGGTCCGGTTCATAACAGACTTCTGACTTCCCTGACAGTTGCTGTAGACCGGCTGGATCGGCAGCTGTCATATCAACCAGTCACTTCTTGAAATTCTTTAACTGTCAGATAGTGTCGAGACTTTCTGTTCTTAAGTGTCGACACTTATAGACCAAGTGTCGACACATGTTGTGTAAGTGTCGACACAAGTCTACAAGGTGTCGACACAACTCCTTGTATGTCTTGACACAGATTCTTCTACATGTGTCGACACTGAAATTGAGTGTCGACACAAGTACTTGTTCTTCATTCTTTAACTGTATTCTTCTAAGTGTCGACACATCTCTTTTGTGTCGACACAACTTCTTGTGTTGAATCTGTCAAGTGTCGACACTGCTTCTTGGTGTCGACATAAGTCTTCAATATAGATTCTTCAGCTGAGTGTCGACACATTCCCTTAGTGTCGACACTTGTACTTAGAATATTTTTGTAGATATTTCTGTTCTTTGCTAAGTGTCGACACAGCTCCTTGTGTCGACACTTTCTTCCAGTGTTGAGTCTTTAACTGAGTGTCGACATATTGTGCTGGGTGTCGACACTTTCTTCAAGTGTTGACTCTTCTGGTAGTGTGTCGACACATTGTGCTGAGTGTCGACACATACTTCAAGTGTTGACTCTTCTGGTTGTGTGTCGACACATTGTGTTGAGTGTCGACACTTGGACTTAGTTTCTGCAGAATTTTGCTGAGTGTCGACACAACTCCAAGTGTCGACACTTTCTGGTGTAGACACAGCTCTTCTAGGTGTCGACACTTCTGCTAAGTGTCGACACTGCTTCTCTGCATTCTTCTTCACTGAGTGTCGACACAGCTCCTTGTGTCGACACTTTCTGTCTGGTGTCGACTCTTCATCCCAGGTGTCGACACAATGACTCCAAGTGTCGACACTACTTGTCTGGGTGTCGACACAAGCTTTCTCAAGTGTCGACACTTTCCCTCTGGGTGTCGACACATGGACTTAGAAAGTTTTAGCTTCAGTCCAGTGAATACCTAACCTGCACAAGTAACTCAAACATACATCAAATACATTATGATGTATATCATTGAGTTGGGTCAGGCTTCTTCAAATCAGGTACATTTGACCAATATACCCAACAATACCATCTCGAACGAGCTCCATCACCCCCCGTCCCAGCTCCATGGTGGCGCCGACAAAGTAGCCGGAATACCACCTCTCCCTCCATTCCCGCAGTCAATCTCCTCCTCCCCCTCCGCCCCTCTCCTCGTCCTCCTCCGCAACGTTTATACATTATCGTACTCCTCCGCAATGTTTGTAATCTTGTCGATTACATAGGCCGATCAGTACGAGGCGTGAGGAGGGTCTACAAGTTTGCAATTTTTATATAAGACATTCCTAAGGATTTAAGAGAAACAACTACATCTGCTAATAAAAAAAGTTGTCACAAGAATATGAATTGGTAATGCCTTCTTATATTTGAATCTTTCAACAACAACAAAAAACACTACAGCTGTTAATAAAAAAACTGCTTCCTCCTTGTGTAAAAAACTGAAGCTTCTGTCACTGAGAGGGCAAGTACAGCTGCAGCTGCTAATAAAAACTGTCATAGCCATCATTTTTAATATACCGATCAAAATTGATACTTGGTACCCTATGTAATAACAAAAATAATTATTTTAAAATTGTCAAAAACACAAAAATGGAAGACAAATAACTTAGTTTACAAGTAGACATATCATACCAAAAACTATCACTGGAATAGTTGGAGAACACTGTCATCATGTCTCCCTTGTAAGGCTGTCTTTTGTTTTTTCTGAGTCAATTTCTCTTGCCATTGTTTCATTCTTTTCGTGCTTCGTACTTTCACTTTTTTTCTTGAAACCCTTGGCACAAGCAAAGTTTGAAACCCGCTCATCATATCCACCACCAAATTTCATGACACCATCTTCATCGGAACCATTCGATGATACATTTTTTTCAATTTATTGACATAATTGTGGTAAACAATCAGATAGATGTGTAAATGCTTCTTCAAGCCCAACTGCCATAGCCACAATTTTTACTGTTGCCTGACACAATGTCCTATATCTAGTTGTCACCAACAACTTTGGATCCTCCTCATATGTGTTAGTATTAATAGAATATGATGAGCATGCTTTTGCATTCTTGCTCCACCTTCCCAAAATATATCTAGAAGGTAGATTTCTTATATACATTTTATCGAGAACCTTAAGGGCGTGCCTACATAAAATCCCAAAACTTTCAAATTTCTTGCAATTGCAGCATACAATTTGATCTTCTCGATTACCAATAACATGATATATCTTTGGCCTCTCGGTCACCTCAAACCTAACTCCAACATCAACCTCCTCACATTGTTTAACTTTACAAGAAATTGATGCTAGCAATTCTTGTTGAAAGATTTCAAAAACTGAATAAGTGTAATGCCTTGAAGCCATCAACAACAGGTCACATCAGGGAATCATTAGAGTTGGGATTTTATCACTTAAGATAAACAATGACTTCAATTCATTGTACCTTACATTCTCCAAAACTCGATCAAAGTGAGTGAAAAACTCTGATAAGTTATGATCCTTATTAAGGTATCGTCGTATCATCGCATTAAAACTTTCACTTAACTGGGTGCTTCACATTCCTCCTGAGAAATGTCATTTCATATATACATGTGCTCACTTCTCTCGTAAGTTCCATGTTTTTTGCATCCATGCATTAGCTTCCAACTTGTATTGAATAAGTATTTTACACCACGCATCATTTAGTTCATCCACGGTCTCATATGAATAAAAGCAAGCACCCAAATCACAGAAGAACGATGATCCCTTCTTGCACAGATACCCTAAATGGTTTAGAGCATTTTGAGAAAGGCGCCAAGTGCAAAGGCCATGAAATGTGTCTGACATGATATTCTTAAGAGCACTTGCCATTGCTTGGTCTTGATCTGTGAAAATCGTCAAAAGTTTCTTCCCCAACATTGCATGCACAAAAGACTGAAATACTCACTCAAATGATGGAATGGTTTCATCATACATAAGAGCAGCTCCAAAAATAATTGTTTGTCTAAAATGATTGAATCCCACAAAGCAACCAAATGGTCTTGATTCCTTATTTGTTCGAAATGTCGTATCAAAAGACGCAACATCACCAAAGTCTGCATAATCGCTAATTATTCTACCATCGGCCCAAAATATATTAGTGATGTACTCGGTACAGTCCATTTGGACAGCATAATAAAAAGTAGGATCTTCTCCCGTCTTATCCTGCATATATTTCATCAATCCGCCTAAACCCCCGTACTCCATGTCCCTTTGCCTTCTAGTAAGCAATTACCATTTTTAAATCTTCATTTGTGAAGCCTAAGTTCTCTTTACCTCCAACTTGAGCGCTCATTAAATCCAATGATGCCTTCAAAGATAAATCTGAATCTGCAGCAATAGAAGCATTGATTTTCTGTACTGGAATTAGTCGCCGTTGTGATGACATCATGTGAGTCACTTCTGGTATGTGTAATTCATGGTTATGTACTTCAGAAAATGTCGTCACAAACCATTTATTTATTTCTCGACTCAAGCGGACACTCAAACATGTCCTACAATTAGTCCTTGTCAGCTTTACTCTATTACTCGCTGCTTACCCATTTCTTAACTTTGTCTTTTCTCCCTCTTTTGAACAAACGAATCTCTGGTTGTTCACGATGCCATCTTTTCTGCTTTGAGTTCGATAATGTTTCCTGATACTAAAATCAGCATGTCTCTCGTACTCGTTATAGAACTGATATGCAAATTCTTCAAAATAGAACTCCATTCCAAGACAAGGAGTAATTTGTTGGTTGACATGTGGAGTATAATTTGACTCATCAGCTCCTATGTCCTTGATGTCGCTGCTTGTGCTCGCCATTTGGATTCCACCTACTGAAATATCTTGAAACAAGAAAATGACCTATATTGCAACACGGATAAAAATGTTGAATTTTAGGCATCAATTTTATGGGAAACAAGAAAATGACCTATACTGCCATTAATTTTAGGCCAAAAGAAAACAAGTGATCTAGGATTCAAAGCTAGAAGATGATTGACATCGCAGAACATGCAGGGGTTGCATTAGGAACGATAACGATGTCAATCATATGATGAATAAGGGCCCGTTCGTTTGGAATGTTTTCATTTACGGTTTTCGTTTTGCTTCAAAATGAAAACATGAAGCGTTTTCATTTTGGGGCAAAACGAAAAGTTATGTTCGTTTGCAACATGGTTTTCAAGTCTGTTTTAAAGCAAAACGAAAACTTATGTTCGTTTGCAACATGGTTTTCAAGTCTGTTTTAAAGCAAAACGAAAACTTATGTTCGTTTGCATAAATTTGTAGATCTTTTTATTGGATTTTTTAAACTTTTAACATTTTTGATATAGTAAGCTTGACATTGTGCATTTGTCCCTTTCTTGCAGGATCTTGATTTCCGAGTAAAATCAACAGTGAAAACTGAAAAGAACGATGAAAAAAAAGCAGAAATCATGAAATTGGGCAAGCTATTTAATGACATTCACATTCACAATGAGCATCTCTAGTACTCGAACTCGCTGACAGAAAACACTATCATAATCATATTAAGAAGTACAAAAAAGTTAAAAATTAAAACGAGCGTTGCATTACAAAAGGCATGTCACACAGTACATGCTAAACATTACCAAAAGCATGCTAGAATTACATATTAGAAAAGAAATGTTAAGCAATACAAGAGGTATACTAAGAATGACATATCACACAATCCATTTGCTAAGCATTACAAAAGGCATGCACACAAAACATATGTCTCAACCCTCAAAATCAGCCATATCATATTTCTTTATCGAGTTGTGCACGCAACCAACTCCTCCTAACCAGCTCTGGCATAACTAAGAAGATCTCACATTTCAACTCGCTAGCGCACAACAAATCTATTGACTTTATGAGATCACCCTCCGAAAGGTCTGGAATATTTGCCAAAGCCGCATACATCCTTTCAACCATTGTCCTTTCTCGTTCTGGCAGGCCATCAATGTTGTTTGCAATATGAGTGACGGTCGTTGCTATCTTATCTATAGCCGAAGGTTTCTTCACTTTTTTCTTCTTTGGTTGGCTTGCCATTATATCATCATCATCAGGAATCACCTCCACTTCAACATCAGGTTCATTACATGCTTCCACCCCAGTCGTTGCATTACCACCCGTTGCCCGGTCTGTCCCACATAGGGCTGCAAGATCCCCCCAATTTACAATCACCTTATCCTTATAGTGCCTCATAGATGGATGTGCCTGCAGTTTAATATTGAACACATAAGCACAAAGCGTTAAAAAGAAAATAGATGAACATTTATTGGGTAGTAAATGTTGGATTATGGGCATAGAATAAGTTACCTTAACATAATCGCTCTACACTTGTTCACTATCAACCATAACCACATGCCGTTCCCAATCCCACCCAAAACCGCTTGTATCCAACATTGCGGATATATCTTGGTAGTGTTTAGTCCAAGTTCTCAATCTTGCTGTTATTTTTTCCTTACTTATATGGACTTCACACTCATCCCATAAAGCTTTGATGGCAGCTATGAATGCGGGTCCCTTCCATCCATTAGCACCCTTGTACCCGAGGTTTTGTTGCTCTAAAAGTGCGGCTGAAAGTGCATAATCCATTTCGGCAGTCCAATGAATATATGATTTTTCCTTATCCTTCCCGACTTTGATGTTTTTTTGGTCCATTGGCAACCCTGTAATAAAGTAAGGCATAAGATTTTCAGGTTATAAATAAACATAATACAAAACATTCTTGTATGAACATGCGTGTCCTTTTACAAATCCATTATAGGCATATACATTGCAGCACAAAAGCATGGAATAATTCATGATATGGTGTTGAAGCAAAAGTATACAAGATGATGAAGATTTAGAACTCATGATACATTGCATCCAAAATGGTAACTTTAAGAATTCATTATACATTGCATCCAAAATGGTAACATTAAGAACTCAAAACTATATCATGTTAGCGATTGCACTGCTCGGGCTTGGTATTCATCAAACATTGTAATAGCTAAATTATCTCTGAATTCGGTCCACTCATTTGTCGCTTGAATGTGTTCAACACCATCCTCGTATTAGTAACTATCCCCGCTATTATTCTGGGTTAAGAGTTTCGCATCAACTTCCGCTAACATTCTTACATCACGTGCAAGCCTCCGGTCTACCAAATAATTGTGGAGAATACAACATGCAATGATGATTTTGACCTGCATAGTAAGTAATATTGTCCTTTAATACAACATGCAATAATTGTGGAGATTCACATACCTTGTAACTCATTCAAATTACAAACATATATTTATACCTGGCCTTTAATATTGAAGAAGGAAGCTTGCCGTAAAATAGCCCATCTTTTTTTCAACAAACCAAAGGTTCTTTCAATAACATTGCGCTTTTTTGAGTGACGAAGATTAAATAATTCTTTATATGATGTTGGACTATTTCCTTGAGAGGCCCACTCTTGAAGGTGATATCGAGTCGATCGGTACGGAGCTAGATAGCCTGGACCATTTGTATACCCCGCATCGACAAGGTAATATTTTCCTACATTGTAAAATAAATGATTTATGAAGAGAACCACCCTTAATGGAAAATTATCAATCTTAAATTATGTGTATTTACCTACAGGAACTTCAAAGCGATCCTCTCTCTCTATTGCATTTCGCAGGACTCTTGAATCAGACGAAGAACCTTCCCATCCAGGCAAAACATATGTGAATTTCATGTCTGCATCACATACTCCAAGGACATTTGTGGTAATAGCTTGTTTCCCATTGCGGTATTTACCTTGATCACCAACTGGGACAGTGACCTCGATGTGTGTACCATCAATTGCACCAACACAATCCTTAAAGTACCCCCACCTATTTGTTTGTGATGTTTCCGGACGTTTAATCATCTCTGCACTCAACTTGAGAATTGCCCTCAACACCAAGTTGAAATGTCTACTTATGGTATCAGTTGAACGTAAATATGTACCACCTACATCTCTAAATTTGTGATTATGGGCAAGGATATGTAAAAATAACCCAACCGACTCGTTAACGGTTACATTGTCTGTGCCAACTACAAGGCCTTTGTCTACCAATAAGGCACACAAGCTTTGGAAAGCATGTTTGTTCGTGTGAAGTTGATTGTAGCAATTAATATCACAACCATTATATAGTCTACTAAGAACCATGCTTCGTAAAGTATCACGTTGAGCTCCTATGCTAGGTCGTCTTAGTGTACTATGCTTCATCAAGACTACGGCAGCTGCAGATAAAGCTACCATGATAGCTCTCTTCCTTTTTAAACTTTTTCTCTCCCTACGTAACGCAATAATCGCATCCATCTACACATATAAATTAGCACACAAGTTTTAAGAAAATCTTACAGACCATGGAATATAAATTAAATAGTTACACACACAAAAATTCTAAAAATTAACATGTGATAGTTATTCTGTATCGGTATTACCTTCTTAGCAATGAAAATGTTAGCAATCAATTATATAATGGCAGTAGCACATTCAAAGGCATCCAGCCCCTTGTTCAAATGAAGCGATTATGATGTTCTCAGCTGGCCAAATTGCTGTATTGTCACTAAAGATCTCAAGAATAAGATGCTTCTAGAACTATGCTAAGCTAATTTAGAAACATTAGAACATGGAAAGAATAGCCATGAAATCATACATAATTTTCCCCCAACACGACACATGAAGGCAACAGCTGAGACTTTGAAGACTTATTAAAAAAAGCATCTAGAAGCTTCTATGGCTCTCTACTCCTTATTGCGTTTGAATGAAAAACTTCAATATAGCTCAGTCCAGTATATTTTACTTCAATATAGCTCAGTCCAGTATATTTTCAAAGGCTAGCTGAGAAATCAGAAGAACTAAAGCACAAATACAAGTAAATCAAATATATGTAAACCTCAAGATAGCAACTAAAATGATGGCTGGCTAATATAGCTGGAATTAAAAAAAAATTAATGTTCAAACTCTGTTGAATCTTAAGAAAAAGTTCCAAGATTTTGGAGCCTAATCTTCAAATCATTCCCTCTCTTCCATCATAGATTCCTCAGAGGCAAGCACAAATACAAGTAGAATAAATAAAAAAAATCAAGTAAACGAACAAATTTGTGAGAACAGATGCTCATCCTAAACCTAGTTCTGGGGATGAACACCGTCTGAATCGCGAATGAATCGCGACTGAAGGGTAGAAACCACCGAGAGCAGATGCGATCACGACTACAAGAAACCATACCTGGGGAAGAAGTAGATGCGCCTCCAGAAGCACCGCCGGGCGATTCCTTCGCCGGTAAAATCTCCGCGCAGGAGCGGCGTCGGGGAAGAAAAGGAGGAGAGCCCTTTTCGAAAACAATCGAAAACCGACCTATCCGGCTCGGTTTTGAGGCGTAAGGATTTAATGAAGGAGGTAAAACGGATGTGTTTTGGGTCAAAACCAAAACAGGCCAAAACAGAGTGAACCGAACACCTGTATTAAAACTGCGAAAACTGAAAACCAAAACAGACTGTCAAAACCAAGCAAACGAACGGGCCCTAAGTGATTTTTTTGCATGCTTTTATTAGAAAATTCCTAAATCAATACCAACAAGAAATTTGAGACTTCAGCACGATTTCACTTTGTTTAATGCACAAAAAAGTGACCTGGTCACAAACATCTAAATCAACTGTTTCATAGTCTGATTCTGCCCTCAAAAAATCATACAAAGAGTTGTTCCTAATGTTACAATTTTTTGTTAAAAAATTCTGCATTTTCACTGCCGACACAAGCAGGACTATCAACCCTGGCAGCAAAAGGATATCCACAAATAACCTGATGGTTAAATTCTTCTGTGCAATGAAGTTCAGAATGGAAGATACAGAGAGAAACCCACCAAACAAAGTCAATACTCCAAACCCAAATTCTTGAAGAGGACACTTCAAGTAACCCAACTCTCAAAATCACCATGAAACCAGCAATCACCCAAGTTAAGCCCACACACAGAAGTACCAGCCATGAATGTACGCGATAAAGGCCAAAAACTTTCCCCAAATACTCTCCCAACATCCACAGATAAACCAATCCCAAATTGCAAAAGATAGCAGTGCATATTGTTCTCAATGGCCGTGAGACACTAAAGAAAGGCTTGACAATGCTTGACAACAAATTCATCAAAACCGGAACAATGAGAAACAAGCTGGTGAGGATAACAAGTAATTTGTTCGAGCAAGTAGTAAAGAACTCCGACCCAGCACCTGGCACAAGAACAAAAAGATTCCAAATTTTCGATAGCAGAAGAAGAAGAGGAGGAAGAAGAAAAACAGTAATTTGATGACAAGAAAAAGCTTAAAACTAGGGTATTAAAGGACGGGTTCATCCTTACGGGGGACTGTTTCCACCTAAAAACAACAGTAAAGAAGCATCAAAATGTGTAAAGTATGCATTTACCTTCTTCTAGGCGCAGTAGGCCCAAATGTGAGATGGTTTCAGAGACGGCAGTAGATGGGGCCACTTCCATCTGGTATTCCGGCTGATCGGGAGAACAAGGGAGGAAGGTTTCCACGGCGAGGGGTGATGGTGCTCGTTCAAGATGGTATTCCGGCCACTTTGTCGGCGCCGCCATGGAGGATTGGCTGGGAGAATGGAGGAGGAAGAGAAGAGTTGCGTGAAGTGACAGTGGGGGCGAAGGATGGGCGGGAATGGAGGGAGAGGGCCGGCGGAAAAGCAAAATGTAATGACGGAAAACTTTTTGACAAAAAAATGGGCGAAGCATGGGCAACAAAGCAAAAAGAAATGGCTTTGAGAAGAAAAAAATCTGATCCATTAAAATTATTTTTGACAGATGTCAACATCCGGCAATTGCACTTTATGGTGGAGTGCAATAGCCCGTCGCTAGGAAAGCAAGGGAGGAAATAACCCGTCGCTAGCCAAGGTAGCATCACAACGTGGCTTGCCTGGATCTCCCATAGCTTGTGTCGGTATGTTCCTTGCATCTATTTTGTTCATTTTATAAATATGAAATTACTCTTTTATTCTCAGAATTTCCATCGTTTTTCCAGTTTTCTGCTTCACTATTCCAAGTATTTTCAGTTGTATGCAGAATGGCCTTTTTACTTCAGTTTTCTAGTTGAGTTTTATGCAGTTTGAGTATGAAATTACTTGAAAAAAATTGAACTAAAAAGGCTTAGTTTTAAAAGCTGTTTTTACCTAAAAAAACTAAAGTAAAAAAAGGCTTATATTCTTCTAAGCATGATTATATTCTTATCTGCTGAACTTGGTTATATTCTGCTGAACTAGTTCTCCAAATTTCATTTTAAGCAAATAAATTTTTACTGCAAAATTCATTTTCTCAAAATAATACATTTTTCAAACTTCATTTTCATCACTCGTTTTCTATCAGCAACAACCGAAACAAACGGAGCCTAAGTCTAGCCTTATGCTAGTCTTGCATTGAAATCAACACAACTAAACACATTCATCAAATACATAGTGTGTTCGTCTTCGTTGTGAGGACTTTTTCAAATTAGGAAATTGTGAGCAATTTTCCCAACAGAAGCCGCTTCAATTTTGATCCGCCCTGCTTCTTCGGTTCCCTCAAGAGTGCAGCGGCCACTATGTTTGTAGACGAGCGCAACAACATTTGTATCGCCTCCAGCAAGCATGTCGATGCCTTCCAATACAGTTGACGCGTCCGCTCCCTGCATCAATCTTCTCCAGCGCCTCCACGATCCCTATCGTCGTCGACAAAGACATCCATTTGGTAAACGACGCACTTGTCAAGAAGAAGCAACAACGTTCGTCATTTCGTTTTCATCACGTCGTTGTCTGGTCATCCCCGACCATAGCTGGAGCCTCCATCAATCTCCCCTTTTGGCGCCCTACCAGCGACGTCAGCTCTTTGCTCACGAGATCCTTGCTGATCGAATACGCTCAATCACTTGCGTGTGTCGTTCTCGCTAATCGCACAGGTATGAGCAGCCTTTTCAGAACCCCGGGCCATCTGCTTTCGGCACGACTGCCATTTCTTCTCGGGTCGCACACTGCTCATTCCATCAAGCCTAACCCCACTTGGAAAACCGTGCGGAACTCGTGTACATTGTCCGCAGTTTTACCCCCCAACCGTACCACCACTGTGATTCATCATACCTAAACTGCCCCCTGTTCTATCGGCCTTGCCGACCATCTCTCCACCTTTTTGCGTATCCACTTGTTGAAAATCCTGGATTCTCCCCTCCGAGAGGGAGTGTGGAGAACTTATCAAAGTTGACGACGAGGCAAATCGAGCAGTCGACAACGAGAGATGCAACACAGACAAGGGAGGCGATTCAGGCGAGAGGGAGGTGATTTGCATGCGTTGTGTGAGATGAAGGGACTTTGCAGCACGTGGAAGAAATGCTTGAGTGTGATTAGGTATTTTAAAAAGTCATAATAATTAAATTATATATGTACTTGTTGCGGGTCACCTGGTTTTTTCCCCGGTTTGGAGAATCAGACCGCCTTAGCTCGGAATCGAGTTGGGCGTGCAATCAGTTAAAGAAAACCGCAACAATGGATAAGAGACGTTTTTGACGTGAAAAACCCGAAAAGGGTGAAAAACCATGTGACTGCAATTGTGCCGAGCCAAAATCCACTAGCTCCTTGGAGTGTTACACAGATTGGTTTGATCTCGGATGACAACAGGCCGCTACTCCGCTACAAGTACGGTAAATGAAGAAAAACAACTAAGTATTTAGAGGCTCGATAGAAGCGCTCCGGCCTTGAGGCGACACTGAGCTCACGAAACCTTGGTGACAGCATTCCGACTGGAAAGTATTCTAAGTACACAGAACTTCTGACGGTTGCGCTCTCGTTCACGTGAAGCCTAGATGAGAGCACTATCGCGGAGGCAGTTGACGTCACTTGAGGTGTGAGAGAACCATAGCGCAAGGAGAAGAGTGAAGCGAGTTCCTGAGCGAAGGACCGGCCTACAACCACGATCTCGCTGGAAAACTTCAAAGCCATATCTCTTGCCTCAAGAGTTGCTTGGCTTGAAATGAAGACGAGCGGGTTTAGTTATAGTTTTTTGGAGGGGCGCGTCAGTAATTGCGTCGAGGAGTAATTTGTGCTGACAAATGACGTCGCTCCGTTTTGATCACACGGATCACCATTTTTGCCGAAATGACATGAGTGCCCCCTTACCCCAAGGCAATTCGGGCGGCCCGAGCAGGGTGCCCGAAGGCGCGGTTGCGGTCGGTGGCGATCGACGACGAAGGGGGAGGTCGGGGCTCACCGGCGGCGGTACGGGTCGGCGGCGGCGGCGAGGTCGCCGGCGGTGAGCGGGTGTATCTCCCGTACAGCGCGCGACCGTGCTAATACGAGGCCTGGAGGCCGCGTGGGGGAGCGACCTGGCAGCCGCGCGCACGACCCTTCTGCGCGCGTAGGCCATGCGTGCGCAGGTCGCACACGCACCCCGCACGCATGCCGCCTGTGTGGAGCACCCGCTGCGCGCGCTTAGGTGTGGGCCGGTGCGCCTACCCGGTCTCCTCGTGTGCTTGTGATTCTAGGCGTGCCATCGGTCATGTCGGGCCCTATTGCACTTGTTGAAATTTGTGAAGTGGAAGTGAGTGATGGGCAGGCTGGGCGGACTGGGCGGCCTGAGCGGTCTGTGTCCACGGCCTGGGTGGACTGCTGGTTGCGGCCTGGGTGTCGTGGCTTGGACTTAGTGGCTTGACTGTTCTTGAGGAGCGGCCTGTGTGGCCTGGTGTGCGGCCTGAGCGGTCTGTTGTGCGGCCTGGTTGGCCCTTGGCCAAGGAAGTCGGGCTTCTAGCGAAGCGACTTGAGCGGACTGCGGTTCGCGGGCTATTGGCGGTGCTCCGCTTGTTGAATTTTCTCAAAGCGGTCAACAAGGTAGCCTAAAGCCAAATTAATATTCTCAGAACTACCCAGTTCACACTTTGATCATGCAGAAGCCCAAGGAGCAAGTTTAACACCAACAACAAATGGAAGAACAAGCAGGTCTTATATTCATTCACACTTCTTTACAAGGCGAGGTATACATAGCGAGACATGATTTCGCTAGTACACAAGCTACAAATAGAAAGACCAAAACAAATCGGGCGGACAGCACTGGAGACCGCCGAGACCGCCTCGTCCGCCAAGGTCGCCCAAGCCGCCCAAGCTGCAAATGCTACAAGCCGAATAGCACACGGAGTCCGCCGAGACCGCGAGTTCAAGCAGACACACCGTTATTCGCTGCATGCTGAAGAACAGAGGAACAGACCGCCTACCCGCCTGAAACCGGCGGACAGGTTATTGGAACTTGATCAAGTTGAACCAGAAAAACTGACAAGCCGCCGAAGCGACCACCTGAGACCGCAGAGACCGCACACTTCAATGCCCAACTCCTAGCTCCTTGAAGCTAGCTGCGCGACCTACACACAGCACACCGTCAGCACTACTCAACCCGCGCGGACAGAAAACCGCAGACCGCAACACTTGCCCAAGCCAAACTTACTGTTCACTCCGTTATTGTAGACCTGCCGGGGGGTTCTATTTATAGGCGAGGTGAGGAGTGTGGTCACCACCCTAGTGAATAGAATCACCGCCCAACCCGCGCGCTAACACAACCCAGTTCGCCAAGTCCGCATGGACTTGACCAGACCTCCAGGAGCCAGAACAGAAAAAAGTACAGTCCGCCTCTATGCGGACTCACATGCTATCGACCTGCCTATCATTGGCACAAAGCCAGTCCGCCCAAGGCAAACAGAGCTAGACCGCCACCCAATATAGCATGCGGACACCCCCGCAACATAAGCTGCAAAAGCCCGCAATACCATACCACGCGGACTCGAGAGACCATCCGCAGAGCTCGGCAAGCAACACCACCCCGCCGAGTCCACGACAGACAGGCAGTCTGCCCAGTCAACAGCGGACTCTGCGGACACTGCGGACACAAAGAACTTGTCATAGCAAATGACCAAGTCCAGCAGCCCACCAAGCACTGGCGCGAGCATGGCGGACATAAAATCTCCAGATCGCCAACCATCAGGACAATCCGCCCCAGGATGGATAACATCCACTTCATCATGGATAGCTCGGCAAGAAGCAAGGCACTGTCCACACAGATGTTGACTCCGCGGACGCCAAAGCACGGAAAAGGGCAGAATCCGCAAGCTCTACCCGAACAGTTCTCCACAAAGGTCACCTGCCAGACTCCAACACCAGTCCGCGCAGTCCTCCACATCAGAACATTGTCTGTTGTACCAACAGAGCTCGGCAAGGGCCACAGCCAAACACCAAGGCCAGTCTGCAACAGCGGACACCGCGAACTCGTCAGTCTGTAAGCCTCCCGCGGATAAGGTACACAACCCGCTGGTTAGCACAAGCTTGCAACACACAAGGTCGCCGAACAGAGCACAGCCTACAGCCCACAAGACTCTATCCGCTCAGGCTGCTCCTCAATCAGCCAAGCCACCAAGACAGCCAACACCCTGTCCGCATACAGCAGTCCGCCCAGGCCGCGGACTTAGTCCGCACAGGCCACTCAGACCACAGGCTGCTCAATCAGCGAGCCACCAAGATAGTCACCACCCAGTCCGCAGACAGCAGTCCGTCCAGGCCGCTCAGACCTCCCGGCCTTCCCACCACCCAGTCCGCAGACAGCAGCCACCAAGATAGACACACCGTTACTCGCTGCATGCTGAAGAACAGAGGAACAGACTGCCTACCCACCTGAAACCGGCGGACAGGTTATTGGAACTTGATCAAGCTGAAGCAGAAAAACTGACAAGCCGCCGAAGCGACCAACTGAGACTGTACACTTCAATGCCCAACTCCTGGCTCCTTGAAGCTAGTCACGCGACCTGCACACAGCACACCGTCAGAACTACTCAACCAGCGCGGACAGAAAACCGCAGACCGCAACACTTGGCCGAGCCAAACTTACTGTTCACTCTGTTACTGTAGACCTGCCGGGGGGGTTCTATTTATAGGCGAAGTGAGGAGTGTGGTCACCACCCTAGTGAATAGAATCACCGCCACAGCCCGTGCGCTAACACAACCCAGTTCGCCAAGTCCGCATGGACTTGACCAGACCTCTAGGAGGCAGAACAGAAAAAAGGCCAGTCCGCCTCTATGCAGACTCACATGCTACCGACCTGCCTATCACTGGCACAAATCCAGTCCGCCCAAGGCAAACAGAGCTAGACCGCCACCCAATACAGCACGCGGACACCCCCGCAACATAAGCTGCAACAGCCCGTAATAACATACCATGCGGACTCAGGAGACCATCCGCAGAGCTCGGCAAGCAACGCTACCCCGCCGAGTCCACGATAGACAGGCAGTCCGCCCAGTCAATAGCGGACTCTGCGGACACTGCGGACATAGAGAACTTGTCATAGCAAATGACCAAGTCCAGCAGCCCACCAAGCACTAGCGCGAGCATGGCGGGCACAAAAGCTCCAGATTGCCAACCATCAGGACAGCCCGCCACAGGATGTATAACATCCACTTCATCATGGATATCCTGTCCGCCGGACTCAAGCGGGTAGGCGGCCTGTTCTCCAGTTCAGCAGTAGTCAGCGAATAATGGTGTGTGCACGCGACCTCGCGGTCCCGGCGGACTCCGTGTTCTATTCGACTTGTAGCAGTAGCAGTTCGGGCGGCTTCGATGACTACGGCGGACTGGGCTATCTCGGCGGTCTCTATTGCTGTCCGCTCGGCTTGTTTTGTTCCTTCTGTTTCCTTGTGTGCTGGCGAAATCATGTCTCGCCACGTATAACTCGCCTTGTAAAGAAGTTTATAAATATAAGATCTGCTTGTTCTTCCATTTGCATTTGGTGTTAAGCTTGCTCTTTGTGCTTCCGCTTGATCAAATTGTGATCTTGGTAGTGATGAGAATATTAATTTTGCTTTAGGCTATCTTGCTGACTACTTTGAGAAAATTCAACAACACTTGAATCAGATCTACTCAAAAATGACACGGGGACCTATCTGTACTAATAGTCATATGTAAATAACACTAACCATTTTTTTCCTAAACCACTTATTATAATCTTATGGAGTCAAATTAATGAGCTTCCAATAGAAATTTTTCTCCTTATCTCACCTAAACATTGAATTTTTAAGTGTGTTGTTATTAGCAAACTCATTTCCGTTGCTAGCAAACCATTACTGTTAGCAAACCATTGCAATTGAAAATGGCTATTCGAAAACCATTTTGTTATTAGCAAACCATCAAATAATTAAAAAAAATCTCAATCATATAATAAGTTGTTTCATTCGTTCTTAAATATTAGGTATACTAGATAATTTTTGGTTAACATTAACATATCATTTATGTAAACAAAACTTCTCAAAATGCTCCAATTCTTCTTTAAATGTCTCATAATATCTTCAAAAATACCAAATATTTTGACGCGCCACAAAATTTTTTTGACCATATTCTGCAAAAAACAAACATGCAATTTCATGAGTCTTCAAATTAGTGAACATTATACTTAACATAACATCAATTCATGTGAAAAAAATTGCATAAATTCACCTTTGTTCTTCCTTCTAGAATATGTATAAGTGCAATGGAAAATTCACAAATGACATGCTCCACCTACCACTGCATAAAGAAATAATCAAACAAATTTAAACATTAGTAGGTAATAGGCTATTGAAAATAAACAGTAAGTAATCTAACCTTTCATTCTTTTGAATTGATTATGCATTCCCATGTAGTTGCCAATTGTGTATGATATCGCCTCCATGGGGAGTAGAGCGGTGGTAGTGGACTCCTTCTTTCATGCACAATCCCACGAAATGGTTACCATTTATCAAGCCGATGAAGATGACTTTCGGGCTTTGCGGAAGCGGTGAATCCAATGGCAAAAATGTTAGACTTTGATTTCTTGAAATATGAGTCACCCCAACATTGTAGCAAGTTGAAATTACCAACCCCATATCCGGTATGGACATCCACTTATCATATGGTGCGGGTGAGCTCTTGCAATCAAGATTGCTAATTAATTCCTTTCTTTTTGTGGTTCCATATATTGCATCAAACAAAGTTTCTCTTCTTACCAATTCACTCATCAAATCAGCTCTAATTTTTTTGCCAATTTTCACCAAGGCCGAGAGATTCACTAATCACACGAAAACCACAATGTCCATGTGCGATGACATTGAACACATCCACCAAGTAATCTGAAATGCAAGACGGTATTTGTCGGCGAACGCTATCATATAATCTATTGCTTCGCATGCTTTGTTCCCTTGATGACTTTGACAATTTTTTTGTGTGTTTATGTCTTCCTTCAAAATGTGCTCAAAAAGAGAGGGCTTGCGCTTTGTAGTTTTAAAGTCTTGGGTGAACCTCTTCGTACTTTCTTTTGGTCTACCTTTTAATTTTGTTGGCAAAAGTGGCTCTTTTGTTTGGGTTGATGTTGGATCCATGATTTCACGCAATTTATTTTTGATCTCCTCTTGTTGATGCTCATTAGTTTTTGCATACCTTGTTATGATCCCCTCTAACTCAACTACTATATCTATGTCTTTGGTGTTCATAGATTCTTGTGTATTTGGAATTGTATCACTTTCCAAGGGGAAAGATAATTGCTTCCAATGTTTATGTATTAATCATATCGGACATGCTTTGTTTTGTGAGATATAAGGTGTCAATTCGTGACTGCAAGGTAACCCAAGTGTTGAACGGCTTGTATGTGGACAATCTTCACCAACACCAAGCTTCGATTTCCGATATTTATCCGCTTCCACCTTTAACAATTGCAAAGCTTGTAATGATACACACCCAACAAGGTCTGAGTACAAAGACCCCTTAAATTCATTACTAACTTGAAAGGAGCTATGCCCAAACGATCTTTTAATTTCAGTATGTTGAAGACATAACATTTGATCAAATGCTTTCCATATGGTAACTAAGTTTCCAATTGAAACTTCCAAAAATTTCTTAAACTTGCTATGTCCCCCTTCGACATGGTTTGTTGTGGAGTTGCCTAGGTGCATGCACTTGTCAATCCAAGTGCAAACAAAATACTCTTTGAAAGGTTCAAGCCATGTTTGAGATAGGTAAGAGATAACATCCGGATATGTAGTAGAATAAACACTCAAAATATTGTTATATATCATATTAAAGTCATTTTAATTTCTTGCGTCCATCAACCGTTGACAAACCCCAAGAAAGATCTCAAACTCTGTCCCATCTTTGAAATATTTCTTGCAATTAGATAAAATATTCCTGTGCACATGTACTTGACATAAAATATGCTTCGCATTTGGAAAATTACTCTTTATGACATTCATCAATGCCAAGTCCCTATCAGTAACGATTACATTAGACAAAGATGTTTCATCCAAAGTAGACTTGAAGTGCTCTAGAGCCCATCTATAACTTGACTCGGATTCATCAGACAAAAAAGCAAAGACCGAGAAAAAAGTTAGCTGAGTAGATGTAACACCGACTATAGAAAGTAGTGACAACCGATATCTATTTGTCTTGTAGGTGCAATCCATTAAAAATACGGTTGAAAATATCTTACTTAGTTTAATAGACACCGGATGAGCAAAGAACAGGCTAATCAAAAAATTTTCCCTTCCATAACACGATTAAAACTCAAATACCCACAATCAGTTAAACATTTATATAGGTACTGTATTGGAGTTGCTCCACTCAATTCTTCTTTTTGCAACTTGTATCTCTCATTATAAATAGTTCGCATGATAGTACGATTGTTTGCATTTCGCTTTTTTAATGTTGATAATATGCATCTAGGCTTAACATTTGATGCATACATATCGTGAACTATCTTCTTCTCAAGACAATCCAACCTTCCAACCATAGCATGTGCTTCTAAGTGAACCATTTCATGGTTATGTGTCCCACATTTCACTTCCATTGTCCATTCATCAGAGAAAACATTTTTTCCCAATCAAAGTAAATGGGCAACCACAACGCTTACTTGTAGATTTTTCTTAAATTTTGTTTAGTCCAACCCTTTTTACATTGCTTCTCACGGTAAAATCCACCTCTATCACAACCCAAAATGACACGTGATCGTGCTCTCCCACCTTCTAATTTGTCTGAACCTTTCACTGTGACAGCAAAACTACATGACTTGCCAACATTACGAGCTCAATCAATCAACATATCTCGAGATGGAAACTGAATGTTTGTTACAAAATGACTACCTACATCAACCTTCACACACGATCCACTAATCAACAATGAAAAGAATAGAATACATAAATCAATTTAACCATATCGATCAATAACTACATTACACTATCACAATAAGTTATGGTTGTGAAGGATACCTTTCGGTTGATGTGTTACAAACAACACTCTCCATTGAAAAATCAACATTCTCCATCTGAAATCAACAGTAAACATAAGATTTAATCAAGAAAGAAGATCCTTATAATCCTTTAATCAATAACTTGAATCAGTATTTGTAAACAAAAATTCTATCATCTCTTGATTTTCATTAGAATCACAAATTCTCTATAGAACAACACCCATTATCGAAAATTTATGAGTTTGATTGTGATTATCTGCATCACCAGACTAGTCGAGTAGTTGTTTATGCATGCATGTAATGTATTTAGTGACTAAAAATTACCACCAGGCACCAGGTGAAACCAAGTTCTTAAATGCATTCAGTTTTCTAGAAACGTCCTCTTCAGCACATTTAAACATCCCTACAACTAATTATCATCCTTCTTTGTGCTAGTTTTCGTCAAAAGTTGAATATCAAGTGCATTTCTTGCCCTCCGGATGCACTCATCGACACATGTGGCAAGAGGAATTAACCCATGAAGACAACTTCACGAAGACATCGATGCATCAAAATTCACTTGACGATTCAAATAATGAAGTCTCAGAACTTTCCCCCAGGCTAAGCTTCTCCACCATTAGTGCAACAGCGAGCTTGCCGTGTTCCTTTAATTTCCATACTGCACACATTGTTCATTGATCAATTGCAATAGGGGGTAGCTGTTCTACCATTATTACAAGTCAACCATGTGGCTGCTCAATGCTGCTGAGATCGATCACTATAATTTAAATGTTTAATTCAAAGGTAAAAAAAACTAAGTTTTTTAAAATTTAAATTTCAAACTTCAAACAAATAAAGTGCTTTAAATTCTGCAACAATGGCATGTTATAAGTGTTAGAAGAAGAAGAAGAAGAAGAAAAAGCCGAAACCTTGGGGTTGAGGAGGCGGAGGAGCAGCGGCGATAGGTGGACTCGGGAGCGGCAACGAGGAGCAGCGGCGATCGGTGGACTCGGGAGCGACAACGAGGAGCAGTGGCAATCGGTGGACTCGGGAGCGGCAACGATGGACTCGGGAGCGGATGTGCCCTAATGGTTTGCTAGCAGGAGCTTTTTAGGATAGAAAAAATAACTAAATAATCTTGAACCCGATTTATTTTGGTTTGTTAATAGTCAAAATAATTTTGCTAATAACAGCACCAACACTCACTTGACATCCACTCAAAGGGACCCACCCATATGGGCTCTTCTGGGTTTAAAGTTAAAAACAGTGACGTGCATGGTAACTCCTCTCTCCGGAGAAATTATGTGATCTGCTCCAGCTGGACCAGATCTTACGTGGCCGATCGTAGTCATACAGTCCTTGATATGCGAACCCGATCCCGTTCCGTCCTTGTTGTTTTTCGTTCCAATCCCCCGGGTGTTTTCTCCAGCGGGCAGCCACAGCCCCATTCGGGCAGCATCAGATCCGTTCGGGCAGCAGAATCCCCGTTCGGGCAGCAGAAGCCCCGTACGGCGGCGCTCTCTCCTTCAAGGAAGGACAGAGACACTCCTCCGATCTTTCACTTTCGTTGCAGTAGAGAGAGAAAGAAGAGAGATAAAGTCAGGGAGCAAGTAAAAAAACTAAAAAAGGCGTTATAGAGTCGAAAAGAGGAAGAACAATACATTCTGGATCGGAAGGGAGGAGAGCTACTGGAATCTTCCGCTTATCTCCTTCGGGGTTCGGATCCGGGCTCTGGCACAAGGGTCCGTGCATCATTCTGATTTGATGGTTGGTCTTTTCGCCGGAGATGGTGCGAATATTTCTCGTCTTCTGAGCTGGTGCTGCGAATGCGAGTTTCTACTGGGGGTTTCGATGGATCTGGAGGGGTAGAGTTGGTGATGGCGGCCATGCGGCGGTGGAATGTGGAGGCATTACCGGTAGCAGCTTGGATTTTATGGTTGACACTGGTTGTCAACCCTGTGTCTAGGGTTTTTAGCAACATGGAAGGTGAGGTAGTGTAATATTTCCATTCCTGTTGAACATTATGGATTTGCTTACTTGTTCTGGGATTTGACGGGGGAATGCTGAAAGGGATATTGGTTTTGATTTTGTTATGGTTGCTGGATGGGAGAAAAATCTGAGGGAAGAAGAAGCTCCTTGAGAATCTTGCCCTAAAACATTAAGCAGACAGCCTATAGTTTGAGTGATCTAGTGTCTAATTTTAGCATAATGAGTCAATGCCATTTATATCTCCCCTTACTTTGTACAACTTTTTTTCAGAATTTTTTATATGATTTGTGAAAATATTGTTTTCTTTACCAAGTTATAATTTAAATGTGGACATCCCTCAATTTGTTTTATATATGCCACTAATTAATATTTTCAACTTTCAACTAGTTTTGTTAGTGCAATGATCCTATTGTTGATGCATGTGAGAGCATGATTTAGGCTCTGTTTGGGGGGACTTATTTTCACCGGTCAAGCACATGTACTGGACCTTAATTAAGGTCTGGTACATGCGGTCGTAACCGTTTGACCGGTGAAAAATTAAGGTCCGGTACATGCGGTCGTAACCGCTTGACCTGTGAAAATAAGTCCACCCAAACGGAGCCTTAGTTTATACCAAATGTACGTTGGTAGGAATACCATGTGATTGCCCTTATACCAAATGTATGTTGGTGAAGCATTTGAGTTGAGTATGAGTTTGACACTTTTGTATCTCATTAACTTCGGCCTTTTTGCATGGCGCTCTATTAGAGTGGATGGTTTTGCCAAGGACTAAGTATGTTATTGCAATTTGTGCCTTCCATGAGTATTGTCTGCTTTCACCATTGTTGGACAAGGTTTTAGGAGAAGGTTGATTTTCATGAAGGCTCCGCATTGTCAAGTTTACTCGTCTTGGTGCTTGATAATTGATAATGTTGAAAAGCTTCTGTTTGAGAGGAAGCGATGATCGATGTGGATAGCTCTCACATGAGAGGGAGATTGTTATTGCACGTGAGAACATAATTTAGTCCAACAATGGACATACAAAATACATGTGTTGAAATACCATATGGTTGACCGTCATCCATGGTGTTCAACTTGACGTCTAGTTGCACGCATTCTTGAAGTCTTGTCATAAAGATTGCGACCTGTTGCTCTGGGTGCATCATAACATGAGTTAGAAGAACATGAGATTGTTCCCGATATACATTTACTTAACTCGTTTGGCGTGAGATAAACTGAGGGGATTGTTTCGAATGGGAGGACCAAATCACATGTTGCAGAATCTTTTGAAATCATCCCAAGTCATCTATTATTTTTCGACTTGCAAACGGAAAAACCATAGTTGAGCTGAATCGAGATGGTGGAAGGATGATAAATTGATTCGTTCTGCGGTGTTTGAAAATGAAGTTGATCTCTTGAGAACTACTCTACGGGGGGAGAGGGGGGGAGTGTTGAGAACCAAGGTCCAGCGGGATTGGGTGTGTGTGGGACCGCATATTTGGGCTTCCCCATCGCGTTCCAGGTCTGGGTGTTGACCCCGGTGGGCCCCCCGTGTGGCGGAATATCCCCGCCATCCCGTGGATGGATTAGTCCCACATTGCCTGCAGCGGGTGGTCCTTGGTGTTTATGTACCCTCGTCCCCCCTTACCATTACCTCGGGGTTTTGGAAAGATGTGTGGTGACGGGTGGTTTCCACATGGTATCAGAGCCAGGTTGGTGACCGGGCGGTCTGTCTTGGCGGGTTGAAGACCGCGCGGTCTGGCGGTTTGACTCGCCGGCTTGTAAACCGGGCGGTCTAGCGATCTTCACAGGCGACCTATCTGCTTCTCTTGTTGTAGCCGTGCGGTTAGTCCTTCTGTCTAACCGCGCGGCTTGTGCGGTTTACTTTGTATAGTCCGCTTAGCTTGTAAATTTTTAGTCCCACATCTCTTATTTGTATTCTCTCATCTCTCCTCCATTCTATATAAGGGAGGGCATACCTTTGTAATAGTTATCTTTTTTGGATAATAAAGTTTCAATTATTCAAAACTCTATCTGTTTGTTTCTACATGTTCGCTACTTTTAACATGGTATCAGAGGACACGGTCATTTCCTTCTGATTCTGTGCGCTCTCTGCTTGTAGCGGCTTGTTTTCCGCTATCCGCGACCTCTCTCGCGGCTTGCCTTCTCTTCTGTCCGCCGCCCTGTTCGAGCGGCTTGTTTCTGTCCGCTGCCCTGTTCGCGCGGCTTGCTTCTTGGTTCTCTTCTCCTACTGCTTTTTCGCAGCGACCTGTTTCCTTGTCACCGCGCTCCTTGCTCTTCCTTGCCTCTCCGACTTCCTAGTCTTTGCGGCTTGTGTCTACCCGCTGCGGCCTTCTTCTCCCTGTCCGCTTCTGCTTTCCCCATATCCGCTTGCCCCTATACTCGCGGTTTGCTGCTGTGATCTGCCTGACCGTGCGGGTTGTTCCTTTCTCACCCGCATCTTGGTCGCGGTCACCTGCTCTTCTCCTCTCTTCTGTTCGCTCGGCGTTTTTCAGTCCGCGCGACCTCTTCCCCGCTGTGCCTTTGACCTCTTGCTAGCCGCTGCTGTTCGCGCTCTACTTGTTGTTCCCTTCTACCCGCTCCTACTTGCTAGTCGCGCCGACCTCATCTTTTGTCGTGCGACCTGTTCTCCTCTGTTCGCCCGACTTTTTCAAGCCGTGCGACTTCTTTCCCTCTGCTTTGCTCTGCTTCTTGGTAGCGGTCTTCCTAGCCGCCCGACCTGCTTTTAGTCGCCGCGACCTCCTGGTTCAGTCGCGCGGCTTGTGCTCTGCACCTTGGTCGTGGCCCTTCTTGCCGCTGGTGTGCTGTCACCGAGACCGCTGCAGTTTCTTTTTCCTCCCTTCATGGCTTTCATATCTTCCTCCAAGCCATTCGCCTCGGTTGTCACGTCTTCTGGTCGTGCACACGTTGTTACTCAGGGAAAATGGCTGATCGACACTGGTGCTACGAATCATATGACCGGCCATCTCCCGTGTTTCTCTCTCCTAGAAAAACATGATCGCTTGCCCCCGGTTATTCTTGCTGACGGCTCTTCATCATCTGTCCATGGAACAGGGATAGTTCATGTCACTCCGTCTCTTCACTTGGCGGATACTCTATACGTGCCCCAGTTCCCGTGCAACTTATTATCTGTTACCTCTCTTTGCAAGCAATTACAGTGTTCCGTCACATTTACTTCTACTTCTTGCTCTTTTCAGGATCCGGACTCCCAACGGACGATTGCTACTGGGACTGAGAGTGGCGACTTATACTTCCTGGACAACATTTCTGCTTTTTCCACCTTCTCCTCCACCTCCACAGATCTTCTCCAATGGCATCTCCGCCTTGGTCATGCTCCTCCCCGTCTTCTTCGTCAACTTCTGCCCCACCTTCCTCCTCAAAGTCCTCCGCTCAACTGTGAGGCCTGTCAGCTTGGCAAGCATCACCGCTCCTCCTTCCCTCCAAAGCACGTTCGTAGCTCTACCCGTCCGTTTGACCTTATCCACTCCGATATCTGGGGTCCTTCTCCTACTCTTACCATTGGTCGGGGTAGTTCATATTTTGTCACGTTCATTGATGATTTCTCTCGCTGTACGTGGGTGTATCTATTAAAAGATCGCTCCGACTTATTCTCTGTATGAACATCCTTCTATCTCATGATCAAAACTCAGTTTGGTGTTTCTATCAAAGTTTTTCGATCTGATAATGCCCAAGAATATCTCAGTCGTGACTTCTCTACATTCTGCATGCAAAATGAGATTCTTCATCAAACTAGTTGTGTCTATACTTCACAACAAAATGGTGTGGCTGAACGCAAAAACCGTCACCTCCTCGATGTCGCCCGCACCTTGATGACCCAGATGCATGTTCCTCGCTCCTATTGGGGCTATGCTGTTCTCCTTGCCTGCTACCTCATCAATCGCATTCCCTCCACGGTTCTCCACGGCCAAACCCCGTTCTCCATTTTGTATCCGGGCAAGGAGCCGTTTCCTCTTCCTCTCCAAATCTTTGGATGCACTGCCTTTGTGCATACCCCTTCTACCACCCGTGATAAGCTCTCCCCTCGCTCCACCAAATGTGTCTTTCTGGGGTACTCCACCACTCAGAAAGGCTATTGTTGCTTTGATCCCGTCCTTCGTAAGCAGTTCGTCTCTGCTGACGTCACCTTCTTCGAGAATACCTCCTACTTCTCGGATGACTCCTCTTCTCTTCTCCCAGCTTCTGATTCTCCTGCCGTTCCCTTCGTTCCCTCGCCTCCTACTACACTCTCCACCCCTACACCGTCTCCACCCCCTCCTCTTCCACCACCTCTCTCTCTCTCTTCTCCACCACCCTCTCCCTCCTCTCCGCTGCCGTCGCTCTCTTCTCCCGGGCCAGCTTTCTCTACCACGGATGCTCCGGATGCCGCAGGCCCGGCTGACCTGGATCTTCCTATAGCTCTTCGCAAAGGGGTTCGGACGTGTACCCTACACCCCCTTGCTGCTGTTGTTTCCTATGATCGTCTTACCCCTTCTCGCAGGGCATTTGCACTGGCTATCTCTGCCACTGCCACACCCCGCTCCTATCAGGAGGCCCTTGCTATTCCTCACTGGAAGATGACCATGGATGAGGAAATGACGACCCTCACTGAGCGGGGTACCTGGACTCTTGTTCTTCCTCCCTTCGGTACTGATGTTGTTGGCTGTCGCTGGGTCTTTGTGGTCAAATTTCGCCCAGACGGCACTGTGGATCGGTATAAGGCTCGCCTTGTTGCTAAGGGCTTTACTCAGACCTATGGGGTTGATTACTTTGACACCTTCTCCCCTGTGGCTCGTCTCAGCACTATCCGGGTTCTTCTCTCTGTGGCCGTCAATCGGGATTGGCCGATTTCTCAGCTGGACGTCAAGAATGCCTTCCTTTATGGTGATCTTCACGAGGCCGTTTACATGGAGCAACCTCCTGGGTATGTTGCTCAGGGGGAGACACGAGTATGCCGGCTGCAGAAGGCAATTTATGGCCTCAAGCAGAGTCCTCGAGCTTGGTTTGACAAGTTCAACGGCATTGTGGCGGCTGTTGGTTTTGTGCGAAGCTCTGCTGATCACTCTCTCTTTATTCGCAAAACTCCTTCTGGGCTGGTTGTTCTTGCTGTGTACGTCGATGATATTCTTCTCACTGGCGATGACCAGGAAGGGGTAGCCCTGACAAAGCGACATCTTCGCCAACATCTGATCACTAAAGATATGGGCTCTCCAAAGTACTTTCTGGGGATCGAACTCTCTCGGAAGCCCGACTCCTTAGTTCTCTCTCAGCGTAAGTATGCCCTTGATCTCTTAAAAGAGGCAGGATTAACTGGAGCAAAACCTGCCCGATGCCCCATGGCTACTGGGGAGGACAAAACCTGGACAGATGATTCGCCTCCTCTTTCAGATAGTTCGCGGTACAGGCGTCTGGTTGGTAAGCTCATATATCTCACAGTGACCAGACCCGATATTTCCTATGCTGTGGGCAAGGTGAGTCAATTCATGCAAGCGCCTAGGGAGTGTCATCTGCAGTCCGCCTTGCGGATCTTGGAGTATGTCAAAGCAGCGTCTGGGAAAGGATTATTTTTTCAGAAGAATGGTCATCTGAGGATTGAAGCCTATTCAGATGCAAGTTATGCTGATGACAAAGGGGATCGCAAGTCAACCTCAGGTTTTTGCACATTTGTTGGGGGAAATCTGGTGAGCTGGAAGAGCAAGAAGCAGTCTGTTGTCTCCAGGTCCAGTGCAGAAGCTGAGTATCGCAGTATGGCGTCAACCACTTGTGAGTTGAAATGGTTGCGGGCTCTCATGCTAGATTTAGGAGAGGTGTACAACCATCCTCTACCTATGTTCTATGATAACAAGGCCGCCATATACATCTCCAAAAATCCGGTATTCCATGAAAGAACAAAGCACATTGAGGTTGACTGCCATTTCATTCGTGAAGAGATTTTAAAAGAACAAATTTGCACTCCGTTTGTCACGTCTGATAAAGAGCTGGCTGACATCTTCACCAAGCCAGTTTCCGCCTCGTTTCTGCATGTTTGCGACAAGCTGGGCATGATTGATATATATGCTCCAGCTTGAGGGGGAGTGTTGAAGTTGGTGACCGGGCGGTCTGTCTTGGCGGGTTGAAGACCGCGCGGTCTGGCGGTTTGACTCGACGGCTTGTAAACCGGGCGGTCTAGCGATCTTCACAGGCGACCTATCTGCTTCTCTTGTTGTAGCCGTGCGGTTAGTCCTTCTGTCTAACCGCGCGGCTTGTGCGGTTTACTTTGTATAGTCCGCTTAGCTTGTAAATTTTTAGTCCCACATCTCTTATTTGTATTCTCTCATCTCTCCTTCATTCTATATAAGGGAGGGCATACCTTTGTAATAGTTATTTTTTTTGGATAATAAAGTTTCAATTATTCAAAACTCTATCTGTTTGTTTCTACATGTTCGCTACTTTTAACAGGGGGGGTGAATAGAGTATTTAAGTTTTAAGTGATTGTTTTACTGATTTTTCTCAGATTCACACAACACCCTATTTATCACAATCACATAACATCACTCGTAAGAAAGTAAAAACACAAAAAAAATACAGACAAAAGCAACGCAGAAGACAAAGATTTTATAGTGGTTCCCCAAATGTTGTGTACACACTCTTCTGCCTCAGCAGGATTTCACTAAATAGTGCGATGATTTTAATAAGAATGCCTTAAAAGCAAAAGTTATTAATAAGGTCTCTCCAAAGCAAATGAGTTTTTGATAAAGTCACTATAACTAGGAGTTGTTAATATAGTCTCTCCAAAATCAGGAGTCTTTTTTATGGGAGACTCGATGAATCAGAAATTGTTGATAAGATATCTCAAAAATCAACTAGAATATTTTAAGAAGAGATTCAAAAACTCATTCAATAGAAGAAATTTTAGTTTCCAAAATACGTCCTTCAACAACAAATCTCTGAAGGACTGGTTCATGCAACACTGTGTGGATTCTGTCAGGAATGAGCAACGACTTTCTTGTAGAAAAGGAGAGTATTCTATTGAAAGTTTTGATCTTTTAGAGAAGAGATGATCTTCTGAGATTCGAAGATTTCTTGATTGCTTGCTAGCTGCAGTAGTTCTTCAGGAATGAAGAATATCCGGAGAAAAAAGAAGAGAAAAGAGAATCAAGCAGAATCAATGTATTGATCTTTTTGTAGGTGTGCTTCTTGTCTCTAATAGAGTGGTGTATTCTCTTTTATGTTTCTATAGATTCTCTGACAAATACTCGTTTGAAATCATTCAAATTCTTTCTATTTGTCTTCTTCTGAATAATAAATACTAACAAATAATATCTCTTCGTACTTTGCCAAATCAAGTTTCAAAACCATTATTTCTTTCTTGAAATAGATAACAGCTAAGAAATATCTTTCCTGATAGGATTATTTCTTTCTTGAAATTTGTTGTAAAAACAAGCAAATAATCATTCTTGATGGAGCCGAGAATATCTTTGAGAAGATTCGTCTTTACTCCGGAGCAAATTCGACATAGCTTTTGAGAAGTCAGCGCAACTTTTGAGAAGTCGACATAGCTTTTGAGAAGTTGACGCAGCTTGGACATCATAAGTCGACGCAACTATTAGAAGGAGAGAATAACTCAGTTATATATTCTTTGAGAAGTCGACGCAGCTTGGACTACATAAGGCGACACAACTTTTGAGAATCCTGAGTAACTTTGAGAGGAAGTCGGCACAATTTTGAGAAGTATGGGCAACTTTGAGAGGAAGTCGATGCATCTTTTGAGAAGTCCGAGTAACTTTTGAGAAGAAGTCGACACAACTCTGAGAAGTCCGAGTAAGTTTGAGAGGTAGTCGACACAACTCTGAGAATTTTGAGTAACTTTGAGAGAATGTCGTCACAGCTCTAAGAAGTCTAAGTAACTTTGAGAGGAAGTCGACGCAACTTTAAATATATATCGATGTTGCGCCGATTACTATTCAACGCTACTCAGAAAAGTCTTTGACTTAAAATAATTTTGTTGATGACTTCCTATCTTTCTATGGACTCTAACCAACATAATTAAAGTATCCTGCTCTACACATCATTAAGATTTATCCTAAAATCACTTTAACCTTAATCTGTTTTATCAAATCAGAGGTTTTCTCAACAATCACTTACTATTTGATATAACAAATTTCACAAGAAAAAACAAGTGATTTTCAGCAAAGTAAAAGAAACATATGACAATACAGAAAGTGATAAACACACATTCTAGAAAGCCATTCATATGTATTAAATAAAAAAAAGGACATGTAAAACTAAGTCATCAGAAGAATTAAGAGTCTCAAAAAAATGATATCATATAGATAATTCATATATGCTTCTTCAAAAATAGTTGTAGAAGACCAATGGGCATGTCTTGAGTATTCCTTATATAATCAAAGTTCATTTCTCTGGCCATAGATGGATGTTCCTCGATATATTTCTTGACTTTTATAATTTTGTCAAGTTCTTCTTCAGCAGAAGAAGAAATTGTCTCTAGTGTATATCCTTTGCTGATCACGACAACTGCCATATCATTGATTGGTTCAAATTCATGTCCTGGAGGAATAGACTTTAAATAATCTGGCATTGTAGCTGGAGGGGGAAGAGGAGACTCACACAGGCTTCAACAAGATCTGAGGATCTTATGAAAAGTAGTTGAGGAGGAGGAGACATCACACTTTTCTTCAGGAATGAAGAATATTCAAAGAGAGAGAGAGAGAGAAGTGAATCGAGCAGAATTAGTCTATTGATCATTTTGTATATGTGCTTCTTGTCTTTAATAGAGTAATGTATTCTCTTTTGTGTTTCTCTAGAATCTCGGGCAAACTTATTTGAAATCATTCAAACTCTTTTCAGTTGTCTTCTTCTCAATAATAAATGTTGACAGATAACATCTCTTCATATTTTTTCAAATCAAGTTTCAAAGCCATTGTTTTTTTTTCTTGAAATAGATAACAAGTAGGAAATATTTTTCGTGATAAGATTATTTCTTTCTTGAAATTTGTTGTAACGACTAGAAAATAATCCTTCTTGATTAAGTCAAGAATATCTTGAAGAAGATCCGTCTTTACTCTGGAGTGAATTTGTCATAGTTTTTGAGAAGGCAACTTAGCTTTTGGGAAGTCGACTCAAATGTTGAGAAGTCTTCGCAATTTGGACTACATAAGTTGACACAACTTGGACTACATAAGTCGACATAGCTTTTGAGAAGTCCGAGTAATTTTGACAGGAAGTCGACACGGCTCTGAGATGTCTGAGTAACTTTGAGAGGAAATCGATACAGCTTTTGACAAGTCTGAGTAATTTTGAGAGGAAGTCAACGCTGCTCCGAGAAGTCTGAGTAACTTTAAGCGAAAGTCGACGCAGCTCTGAGAAGTCTGAGTAACTTTGAGAGGAAGCCGACACAGCTCTGAGAAATCCAAGTAACTTTGACAAAGCTCTGAATATATATCGACGTTGTGTCAATTTATTTCGACGGAACTCTGAAAAGTCTTTGACTTAAAATAATTTTGCTGATGACTCCCAATCTTTCTAAGGGCTCTAACCAACAAAATTAAAGTAGCATTTTCTATAGATCATTAAGGCTCATCTTAAAATCTCTTAAACCCTAATCTGTTTTATCAAATCAAAGGTTTTTTCCAACAGTGTTTATTGCTGGATGAAAAATTTCTCGTGCGCTGTGAGCCATAGTGGGGCAGTCTTCTTATCGTAGGTTAGGAAGTCCAACTTGGTGTAACTGAGAACAATATGAGCTTCTAATCATGTATAAGTTGAGAGATTTGTGTGCATAAGCAGTGGATTATGAAGCACTGGTACAGGTACGCATGCCGGATATGATACGTATCCGATACGGTGAGAAAATAAAAAAAATAAGGATATGGGTATTTTTTGGATACGAAGACTTATATAAATATACATGCAATAATATATGTATATATATACATATATATACACAAGCAGTCGTGCACGGGGGACCCCGTGCCGACAACATTTGTCGTGGGGACAACATTTGTCGTGGGCGTGACATTTGTCGTGGGAGCAACATTTGTTGTGAGAAAGACATTTTTCATGTAACTACATATGTCGTGCGGCGACACTTGTCGTGAGGGAGACATTGGTCATGAGGGCAACATTGGTCATGGGTGCGACATTTATCGTGAGAGCGACATTTGGCGTGGGGGCAACATTTGACATGGGAGCGACATATGTCGTGGGGCGACATTTGACATGGGGGCTTCAATTCTATTTTTTTCATGCTCTAAGGAAAAAAAAACATAAGATTGCTAATAGCATGTATTAAGTCATACTTTGAGTAGAATTCAATGAATTTAGAGAAGCAAGGCTGCTATTGACAAATACTATTCAATGTAAATAACATGCACTTGGTGAGTCTTCTTAGTACCTACATAATTCTAAGCCAAATGAAAAATCTTAATCAAAATAATTTAAAAATAAGATCCATCACTACTTGATCAAAATGAAATTTTAAGCAGGTATCAACAATGGAATAGAAATTTTAAGGAATTAAATAGAAAACAGACATCAACAACTGGAAAGAAATCTCTGCAACTAACATGATGCGCCCACATGCAATGACAACAACAACAACAACAACAAAAGTTTCAGAAATAATTGGAAAAGGGAAGAAGCTCCTGTTGGTGGTTTGAAAGCCTAAGAAAATCCGGCCAGGAGGAATATAAAATTTGTATGGTATATCAAGAAATTATTTTTTTGTGTTAAAATGCGAAATATTTAAAGAATCTTTTTGACAGTAACAACAAAAGTTCAAAATCTTAATCAAAATAATGTAGGAATTAGATCCATCACTCCTTGCTCAAAATGAAATTTTAAGCACATATCAACAATGGAATATAAATTTTAAGGAAATAGAAAGCAAACATCAATAATTGAAATGAAATCTCGGGAGGGCTGCACCCACATGCAATGACACAAAAAATCAAAACTAAAATTTGTACCAAGATTACTCGTTGGAACCACAACTTTCAGTAATTAAGCATAGAGATGTCGAAGAGTTTCAAAGTATTAAAAACTTTTCTATGAAATTTTGCATAGAGATGTAGAACAACTAAGAGAGACATATGTTCTAACGCGCCTAATAACTTCACAATGACTCAAGCATAAACTTTCAGTAAACTAAAACACAGAAAATAAACAAAACCATAGATTTTCCATAACTAAACTCAGCCCCAAAAAATTTGACTACAACTACTTGATAAACATGCATATAACTGAGTGATTGAATATTGATAAACACGCATATACAATCATGATTAGCTTGCCGAAGGAGGATAAAATCATGTCAGATTGATAAATATTGCTAAACATGTACATATAATTGACAATTCCTGAACATTTGACCGATTGTTGAACATTGCTAAACATGAAATCAATAAAAAGAAATCAAGCTGATGGAACTCGAACAAAGAACTTGAAGAAAGCGATAATGGAGAAGGTCAAGGTGTCAAGCTCATACCCTTGTTGCGGAAAAGTGAGCCTCATGCCAGGAAACAAAGGCAGAAACGACTGTGAAGGGGAGTTGATGTGCGGCGTTCAAAAGAGGGGCGAGTAAGAGCTCTGTAAAACAAAAAATCTTAGATCCTGAAATAGTGGCACTGCATAAATGTGGTGCAAAGTAAAAAACTGAAGTGCAAAGTAAAAAACTGAAATGCTTGCCGTGATATGTAATCTGAAATGCTTGCCGTGATATGTAATCTGAAATGCTTGCTTGCAGGAAGGAGGTTTCCGGTTTTCCGGTGAGGCACTGTGGAGGAGGAGAAGAAGGCTGAGAACCATTACAGTTGAGAACCATAAAGCACCAGAATCAAACAAAGAGCAAGAAGAAGGAAAAACCTGCAACCATGAGGAGTTTGCCCGTCGGAGTAGTTTGCGGGAAGGAGGTTGTCGGTGAGGCATTGTCGATGGAGGAGAAGCACTTGCGGTGAGGGGCCGTGGAGTATATTTGAGCCGTGGAGATAGGGTTATACACGAGATGGATGCGATGGTAGCGTGCAGAGAGGAGAAAGAAGGACGGTAGCGTGCTGGAGGAGTGGGTAGCGTGCTGGAGGAGAGGGAGGAGGACAACCTGTTAGCGGGATTCTCTTTCGACGACAGAGGAGACTGGCGGGATTTTAGGCGAACTGATGTGAGGCGGGGTTGCTCACCGCTGTACTATTAATATAATAAAAAGTAAATAATAAAGAGTATAATTTATGATTAAATGACCAAAAAATCATGGAAATGAGTAGGGGAATTAGAAAAAATGAAGGGTATTTTGGTATTAAAAAGTTACACCATGAGGTGTTTGAGTCTTCCCTTATATAATAAAGAATAAAGATATATGTACATGTGTACCCATGTATGTACATGAATATCGGTATGTGCATATGTTTGTATATGTATATATGTATATATACTAATAGAAAAGGGAATTTAACGTTGCTACAGTGTTGTCATTGTGTTACATTGGTTCTTCCAATTTAACCCCCCCCCCCCTCCCCCCATAGTGTTGGCGTTCGTTTTTTTAGCTCTACGATGGAGGCCACCGTCGTCGGCAGAGCCGACGACTGCCTGACCGGACCCCATCCATGGGGTCGCCGGACGTTGGCGACTCCAGTGGGGGTAGGGTTGAAGCGGTCCGGCAGGGCTACCACTGGTGGTGGCCCTTACCGTGACCACCGAAAGAGGCGGTCATGGTCAGGGCCACCGCCGGATGTGGCCCTGTTGGATCGCCTCTGGCCTACCCCGTTGGGGTCGCCGACGTCCGACAACCCCGACAGCGGGGTCCGGTCAAGCCTTTTGTGACATCATTGCTAGCGGCATCCACCCAATTCTTTTTTACCATCACGTCGTCGTGGTTTGTGAGGTGCCAACTGGAGATGGCGGTGGCTGTGGAGCCCACGATGGCGTCGATGAGGCGACGAGCATCAACCAAGAGGCCGCATTTGGCATACATATCGAGGAGGGAGGAGGCGGCGAAGATGTTGTGGAGAGAAAGAGATGACTTGGGGGCGTGGAGAGAAGGGGTGGAGGCGGGGATAAAGAGGGTTGCGAGGTACCTGGCAGCAGAGGGGAGGGTGCGGTTGCAGGGAGGGAGGCCGACAACGAGCATGGAGTGAAAGTAGAGGAAAGCGAGATCAAGGAGGCGGTTCTGGGTTAGGTACGAGATGAGGGCAGACCAAGAGGCGGGTGACGAGGAGGGTAGGTCGAGAAAGGCGTGGCAGGAGAGGGGAGGAAGACCACAACGGGAGTAGAATGTGATGAGGTGGGTGGAGAGGAGGAAGAGAGGGAAGGAGTGAGAGGACATGGGGGAGTGGCTGAACATTAGAAAATGACTGTGAAGCTACTGTCCACGACATAGGTCGTAGGAGTCGGAGAGGGAGAGAAGGAGGCTGGAGTGGGCATGAGGGGCGGAGGAGGGGTGGAGAGGAAGTCAGTTCAAGGGAGGAAGAGAATGGGGGTGGGGTGGCATCGAACGAATGGATACTTATCAAAATAAGATATTTATATCAATCCTAGAATGCTAAATTGTCATTATATCTCTCCTAATCTAAAACAAAAGTAAAATTTATTTTGCTCCTTAAAAGTATGATAATATGATGTAGATTGATTAAATTTTAGTCCTGTAAGTCTGTGCTAGATGTTCGACGCTCTTCGATTTAATATATAATTATTAATTATTTTAATATATTAAAAAGTAGAATACGGGCATCTTCACACAGGCTACGCCCGTGCTCGATGCTCTCGGGCTGCCTTTTGCCGCCTCCAGGCGTGCTTCACCTTCCTCTGCACGGGCTTTGCCTGTGCTCGATGTTCCGGGCGGCCTTCAGCCGCATAGGAGCGGGCTTCGCCCGCTTCCACATAATTCACCATCTCGGCGCCGCACTCGCCACTCGTGCCCCCTGGAGCACTTTGGTTGTTATTTGATTTTGCATTTGCGCTCCTGGGAGCCATGGGTGGCGGGTGCGGCGCTGAGTTGGTGGATTGCGTGGAAGCGGGCGAAACCCAGTTCTATGCTGCCAGAGGCCGCCCAGAGCATTGAGCACGAGCGAAGCCCTCCTGGAGGCGGTCGAAGGCCGCACGAGAGCATCAAGCATGGGTTTAGCCCTTGCAAAGATTCTCGTGTGTGTGTGTGTATTTGTGTGCATACACTTACATGTTCCTATGCTAGATATATCCGTCGAGTATCAGATATGTATCTGTAATAGTTAGTATCCGGTACGGGTACGTGTTCCTCAAGGAAGTATCAGTGCTTCATATGTTGTGGCGGAGGTGCCTGACTACTACTGGCTTGTTCATGTGCTGCAATGGCGAGGCTGTGTACAACTGATGTGAGACTTGCTAGCTATTGGATAGTGTAACAATGTTTACCTGGTGTCGGGCTTCGGGTTCTTGGTGTCGGGCTTCAGTTTCAATGATAGTCATCATGAAAGTTTGCATCATGTTCACCAGATTACTCGTTTGGTCCGAAGTATTCCCGATCTTAAGTGTCAGAGGTAATGCTGTTAGAGCATAAGAGGATCAGCAGGTAATAGGCCGGCTCAACTCCTCAGAAATGGATGTTGCTAGGGCACTCGGGTTTCCGCAAGATCCATGACGCTTCCCTATCATGATTCCAAATAATAAAACATTTTTAATTTAATTTAATTAATTGCTATATCAGGAATAAATTCTTTGAATAAGGAAGGGATTGGAACCAATCCAATTAATTAGACCACATGGTCTTGGTATCAAGGGTAGTAGGCATGGTGCTCCAAAACAACAAGCTCAATGGAGAGTTACTTCTGCAAAATAGTAAAGTTGTGGCTTGAGAAGTAGAGTCGCCCCTTGTTGCACTAGGGATTACGGTCCAACAATGCATGGCATCAATAACAGTATGCGGAGGAGCATGGGCTTGTTGACAATCATGATGATTCAACGAAGAAGGCCAATCGAACGATGATGCTGGGAATGAATGCGCCGATGAAGAGGGGGGCGAGAACGAAAGAGCTGTGAGAAGTCGACAATGGTGCTTCTTACTGGACTAGGGATCACTTTTATGGGAAAGACGATCGTGCATGTCATGCAGAGACCATGAAACTCACTGAAAGGACCGACTATTGGCTCGAGAATGCGCCTCGATGATGATGGCGTATGTGTCGATGCTAAACGGGGAAGAGGGTCATTGAACGGGGAAGAAGACGACAGTTCCAGGCTTCAGCAGATGCGGGCTGAAGTAATGTGATTTGCATCATTGACGTCAGCCGATTCTGTGTTTTGCCAAGGCGTCGATGAGGGTCGAAGAAGGTGTGATGCGCTGAGGCAAGGGATGATCGTGCGGGGGCCACACCAGGGGAAACAACTAGTTGCTTGCGACATTGGTCGTGTGCTAAGCTTGTTGCTACATGGGGCATGTATGATTCACAATGGAGTTGTGGCAACAGTATGTGGAGAGCGAGGCAACATGTCAGCAAAAATAGTGGATGTCAAAACATGAAGTTCTGATACCATATTGTTACGGGTTAAGCCGTAGTCTAAGTTATCAAAGGCGCAAAGGGCCCCTAGAGCCTAGGTGCAAGGCGCAGGCGCGCGCCTAAGGCACGTGAGGCACAAAAATGAGGGAAAAAGGAAATTGAGTGAATTGGGCGCCCAATTCACTCAATTTGAGCAAATTGGGCGCACAATTCGCTGAAAGTGAGCGAATTGGTCGCCCAATTCGCTCAATTTCAGCGAATTTGGCGCCCAAGTGCGCTTAGTGGTGCCTTAGGTGCGTCTAAGATCATGTTTTTGCCCATATCAATTTTTTTTAAATAATTACCTTGAAAGGCCCGAGCGCGCTTGAGATCCTGTAGGGCGCGCGCCTGAGGCACATCACCCGCCTCAGCCGTGCTGAGGCGCGGCGGGCTGCGCCTGGTGCACCTGGCGCCTCAGGCGCGCGCCTTGACAACTATGGTCGTAGCATGTTGGTAACTCGTCCGTGGAGCGAGCAGAGGCGGGGATGACGAGGAGGATACTATATCATGGCTTCCTAAACGGGGTGCACACGCACACGCGAGAGAGAGCTACCAAAATGTTATATAGGGAATAATGAGAATGGATTAATTTTTGCATACTTCTTTCATGACCCAAGATGTCCCTTAATTAAAACAAAATAATGACGCACGAGTAATAAGTCAAGATGCTTGGATTTATTACCAAACTACTAGCGACTAATAACCCAAAGCAACTAATTGCGACGAGTGCAACAATCATAACCTCATTCAAGATAATACATTAATTTAAAGGGTGACTAGTCTATGCCCATTACACATCATACAGTAGGACTCGATTGACTCATGCAAAATAAGATAACTCGGCCCGAAATCCGTAACGTAAATCTTTGCGGTTGAATGAGTTTGAGTACGGGTATATCTTGTCAACTTCAATTTATTGCTCCATAATCTATATTAACCATCCAAAGCTAGATCTCTCTCTTGATTTCAATATCTTCATCTGAGGCATGTTGCATTTTATCTGTATGCATACTGTGTAGCTATCCTGAATCTATTTTTTTAATCTTTTTGATGCTCCAAACTTTTAATCTAATTTGAATATTGATAGCTTTTTATCTAATTGAATATTAATTTCGCATCCTTCCATTTTATTTGGCACTAAACTTTGATTTTTAGCTAACCATAACATTTCTCTTGTTTTAGTAGAAAGCAATATTCCAATAAAAAAAGCGTAGCCTGGTGCACAAGGCATCCCCGCGGAGCGAGGGTCCGGGGAAAGGTCCCACCACAAGGGTGAAATGTAGGCAAATCTTAACTTACATTTTTGCAAGAGTCTACTTCCAAGACTCGAACCTGTGACCTCAAGGTCACACGATAACACCTCAACCAGTATGCCACGACTCCCCTTCAGAAAGCAATATTCTAATAATAATAAATAATGCTAGCCTATACCCATACATACAAGAGTAACGACCAAAAAAGACTAAATTACTTTTAGAGGGTATTACAAACACGATTTAGTAATAATGCCTAATTACAACTTTCCCCCTCAAATCAGACGAAAGTTATCAGTCATCCATAGTTTGCGGATATCATTAGTGAACACATCACATCTTAGACTTTTGATGAAAACATCTGCTAGTTGATTTTTGTAATGAACAAAAGGAGGGCCCACATTCCCTTTGTCGAAGTGATTTTTGATAAAGTATTGATCAATCTCAACATGCTTAGTCATGTCATGATGTTGAACCGGGTTATGAGCTGTACTGTTGGTTGTCTTGTTATCACAGTATAAGGAGAGAGAGATATGCTCTTGAAATCTCATATCTCACAACATAGAATGCAATCATAATCCTTCACAAAGATCTTGAGACATTCCACGGTACTTAGCCTCTGCGCTTGATCTGTCTACCACATTATGCTTCTTGTTTCACCAGGTAGTCAAATTTCCCCAACAAAGGTGCAATACCCCATTGTAGACTTCTTGCCAGCACGACTCCCCGCCCAATCTGCGTCTATGAAGACTTTTATCGTCAAGTGTTTGTTCTTAGAGAAAAGTCCCCGACAAGGTGTCTTCTTCAAGTACCACAATACACAATATACGACATCTCAATGTCTGATTTTGGGAGCATGCATATATCTACTCAGGATATCTATTGCATACGTAATATCTGGATGTATGTGGGATATGTATATGAGTCTTCCAACCAATCTTTGATAGCTGATCCCTCCTGTCATCATCACTGTCTTCATCAATCTTATGATTTTTCGCCATATGAGTGTTTGTTGAGACACAACCGAGCATCCCAGTTTTGTTTAACAATTCTGAAATATATTTGTGTTGCGATATAAAGATACCTTGATTTGACCTAGTCACTTAAATTCTCAGAAAATATCATAGTCTCCCTAAATTCTTCACTTCAAATTCTGTAGACCACATGTGTTCACAATGTCATCCACGCTAATAATGCCTATCACAATTTTCTGATCAAGTCTTCTGATGAACACAGTGTGATCCGACTGTCCCTGCTTGCAATCAAACTTAAGCTTGGTCTTGTGAAACCTGCCAAATCATTCCCTGGGTGACTATTTCAGGCCATATAAATACTTTTTAAGTGACAGACAAGCCCTTCTGGTTTATTTTTAACAAACCCAGGAGGGAATTTCATGGACACTTCTTCATCCAACTTACTGTGAAGGAAGACATTTTTCACATTCACTTGATGAAGATCCCATCCTAAACAAACAACACAGGATAAAAGAACCAAAATGGGGCCCATCTTTGTCACCTAAGCAAAGGTCTTCTGATAGTCTACTTTTTGATTCTGAGTGTTTCTTTGAGCTGCTAGTCGTGCCTCGTATTGTTCAACCTTACCATTTTGGTATCGTTTAACAGAGAATACTCATCTCGAACCAACGTATTTCTACCCAGGAGGAAGGGGAGAGATGCCCCATGTGTGGTTCCTTCCCAAGATAGGCATTTACTTCTCCATAGCATGTGTCCATTCAGGGACTCCCAAAGCTTCCCGCAACAACTTGGGAATGGTAATAAAGGATAACGATGTAATAAAGGCCTAATGCACATGAGTACGATGATAAAAAATATAGTTGGAAATAAGGTGTTGCATGCATATCACTTTACCTTTCAACAATGCAAAAGAGAGATGCAGGTCATCACAAGAATTTGAGTTTGAAGCAGACTGGTAGAGATGGAACCCGATTTTGATCGTAAGATCTGACAATCTTACGAGTTTTACGGGGAAAACGAGTCACGAGTTATGCTGGATCGGATTCCCTGCAGAAACGCATGGATCGACGTTTAAGATCGTAGGATCGTGCGATCCTACGATCATTTTCGATCCCGCGCATCCCTATTTCTTCTCAATCCGTGCATCATTTTTGATCCCGTGCTCCCGCAACAGTTGCTCCCGCAGAGCCCCGATCCCGTCTCTCCCGCAGCTAGGTCTTCTTCTTCTTCTCTCCCGCAGCTAGGTCTTCTTCTTCTTCTTCCCAATCCCTATTTCTTCTTTCTGATTTCCTGATTCCTCTTTGTCCAGATTTCACAGCAGGCAATACCGCAGCAGGCAATACCGCAGCAGGCAATACCTCAACATGTCTTCTTCTTCCATCTTCTTTGCAGCAGGCAATACCGCAGCATGTCTTCTTCTTCCATCTTCCTCTGTATACTCTAATGCTTATAACCTTATACAGTTATACTATTGTGTCTTCATTGGGTTTATAGTTTATACTATTATGTCTAATGCTTATATCATTTGGTTTATGTCCAGATTTCACACTAATCTAGACAGAAATTCTGTCCAGATTTCACACTAATTTGGACAGAATTCTTGTCCAGATTTTCACACAAATCTGGACAGAAATTCTGTCCAGATTTGTGTTAATTTCAGTGTGTGTAATTTGTGTGTGTGTGTTAAATGTTAATTTGTTCTTACAAGTTATAACTTCTTTAATTTGTATAAAACAATAGGTTGACTGTAGTGTTAATAATGACGTCAAGTGGTGGTTCAAATAGTGCATCTGGGAGCAATATTGTTGATGCTCGCATTGGAACTAGAACGCAAAAGACTGCTGCAGAAGCTAAAAGTGATGTTGGATGGAAGTATGACATTCCAGTAGAGGGAGATATAAGGAAAATATAATGCAAACTTTGTCAGAAAGTGGTGAACGGAGTAATATATCGGTCAAAACATCATTTGACGTGTACACAAAAGGATGTTGGAGCTTGTGGAGCCGTGCCAGACGAAGTGAAAAAGGAATTATGGGATATCCTAGTTGGTTTGCAAGAAAGACTATTGAAGAAAACAATAGCCCCCGTAGAAGAGTCAAGTGAAAATGCGAAGAGAAAAGTAGAGGATAAAAACTCTACTAGTTATTTCAAGAGAAGTGAAAAACTCAATCTACAATCAACAACATTTTCAAAAAGGGTGTGCGAGAGGAAACATGTAATGATATTGCTTCGTTCATTTACAACAACGCAATACCATTTAATGTGGTAAAAAATGATAAATTCCACAAGATGTGCGAGTCTATTTCAAGACATGGATTGAGTTTCAAACCATCGTCTTATCATGAAGTTAGAGTCAAATATCTGAAGCAACAATATGATTTAACAATGACGACTCTTGCTGAACATAAAGTTCATTGGAAGAAACTGAGATGCACAATAATGATTGATGGGTGGACGAATAAAAGAAGAACACTAATAAATTTCTTAGTGAGCAGCTCTATGAGAACAGTTTTCCTCAAATCTATTGATGCATCTAATATGACTAAAATAGCAGACAAGATCTTTCAGATGATTGACGACATTGTGGAAGAGGTAGGTGAAGAAAATGTTGTCCGAGTAGTGACAAATAATGCTGCAAACTACAAAGTTGCCGGAAAAATGTTGATGGCTAAGAGGAAAAAGTTGTATTGGACACCTTGTGTCGCGCACTGCATAGACTTGATGTTGGAGGATATGGAGAAGAAGATAGCTGTGCATCATGAAACAATTCCAAGGGCTAGGAGAATTACAACCTATATTTATTCAAGAAGTAATCTCATATCTATCTTGAAAAAATTTACAAAAGATAAAGATTTGGTTAGAACAGGAATGCCTCGCTTTGCCACAACATACCTCACTTTGGGATGCCTTCATGATAAAAAACTTCCATTGATACGATTGTTTAACTCAGATGAATGGAAGGGTAGTCGGTTTGCAGCTTCAAGAGATGAGAAATTGATTAAAGAAGTGATTATGGATAAAGAGTTTTGGAAAAATATTGTTATTTGCTTGAAGGGGGCATACACATTGATGAAGGTGCTGTGATTGGTTGATTCAGATGAGAAGCCTGCCATGAGATTCATTTATGAAGAAATGGATAGGGCCAAAGAGAGAATTGCACAGACATTTGATGGTGTGCAAAAATTGTAAGTTGATTTTATTAAATTGTTGATTTGCTCTCTTGTAGTATTGTTTTAACTTTTAACCTATTTGAATTTTTTTTCATTGTTTAGTTATCAACCAATATGAGGGGTTATTGATGCAAGATGGGACAAACAACTTCATCGGCCCTTGCATGCTGTTTGCTATTATTTGAACCCTCAATTTCATTACAGTCCTACATTTAAGGCTGATTATGAAGTAAAACGTGGACTATATGACTGCATTGAAAGAATGACGGGGGGAAACGTAGATGAAATTTTAAAAATTGATAGGCAGCTTGAGGATTTTAAGAATAAAAGACAATTTTTTGGATTTTAGTTGCCAAAACAGGAATTAATATCAAAACTCCAGCAGCATGGTGGGATTTATATGGGGAGGAACATCCAGAACTTCAGAAATTTGCTCTTCGTGTGCTGAGCTTGACTTGTAGTTCCTCTGGATGTGAGAGGAATTGGAGTGCCTTTGAAATGGTATATTTTAATAAATAAGAAATCTTTTATATGTTGCATTTATATCATGTTATGTAAATTAACTTATTTGTTTTTAGGTACACACAAATAGAAGAAATCGCTTAAAGCAGAAAACCATGAATGATGTCATCTTTGTGATGACAAATTCAAGATTGGGCAAAATGAAAAAAAGGAGTGCAGATAATTACAATTTTGATGATATCCCTTCAGATGATGAGTGGGTTGTTGAAGATGAAGATGAAAACAATCTGATGGTTGCAGGAGAGGAAGAAGAGGCTCCAAATGAACCGGATTTAGATACTCCTGATTTCATTGGAGAACTTGCTGGCGCTGCAGAAGAGGATGAAAAGGCAGAGCAACTGATGGTTGAAAGAGATGAAAATGCTTTTGGGGAAAATTTAAATTTTGACTTTATTTTCTTTAAAGTACGATTGAACACTATTGATTTTTTAGAATGTAATATTTTAATGTGATGGTATGGTATGCGAGTATGCGACTATGCATCTATGTCTTTTATATTAATATTTTGATGCGATGGTATCATTGGTAATTTGGTATGGTATAGAATATTATATTTTTATTTGATGGTATGTAGATTAATACATATTTCTCATGCTTTTGATTTAATTTTTATTAAAATACGATCTTGCGATCCGTGTCGATCCTACGTTTTACGATCTTAGGGATGCCTCCCGATCTTAGTTAAGATCTCGATCTTCATAACATTGGGAGGAATTAGAGACGGGGGAGAGGAAATTGGTTAGGAGGCGTTGCTTGGATGTAAATGATAGTATGAGTCAGAGGCATGAGTGGGAGTGAAATAAGAGTATTAGATGCATTGTCACTAGTCTTCCCCTGATAAATGGAATAAGTCGGATCCAGACAATAGGATTCCTCCTCGTGGAACGTAACTGCATCGTACAAAATGTGCGTCATGACGGAAGTTGGAACACTGATATCCTTTTATGGTGGAGGAATAATCAATAAAGGCGCAACGTCGAGCATGCGAGTCAAGTTTTTCATGATGAGGTTGATGTGCATGTACAAAACATGCACACCCAAACACACGGTGTGACATATGTGAGGTATGGACAATAGAAGTGGTGGAGAAACAGGCAAGAGGAGTAACATAATATAAGACACGTGATTGCAGACGATTGATGAGATGGGCATCGGTTAGAACAACATCGCCACAATAAGATTTAAGAAGATGCATAGTGGAGAGAAGGCAGCGTGCAACTTCAAGCATATGCCCGTTCTTCTGTCCAGCAACCACGTTTTGGGTGGATGTGTGAACACATGTGGTTTGATGGATAATACCATGGCTGGTGATATAAGAACCAAACAACCCTCGATGATCATATTCCCCCACTCATTATCACTACAAATAACAAAAATAGTGCCCTTGAACTGGGCCATCAGCATCTGATGAAATGCTTTAAAAAACCTCACTTTTCTTTTTAAAAAGATAAACCCAAATAGTACGAGCAAAACAATCAATCAAAGTGACAGATCAACAAAAACCAGATAATAATAAAATAGGGGATGAACCCCAAAATCTGAATTAATGACAACAAAAGGATCGATATTAAAAGAAGATAAATGCGAAGAGTTATGCCTAACATGTTTAGATAACTCACATACATCAAAAGATAAAAACTGAATAAAGGACAAAAAAAATGGAAACAATTTTTGATGATAAAGAGGAGAGGAATGTCTAAGACGCTGATGTTATCGTTGGACATTCGCAACAGTAACAATAGTAGACAAAATTGCCTGAAATGGTAACTGGGAATCTAGAAAATACAGACCACCACCGTTCCTACCACTGCCAATATTCTGCTTCGTACCTAGTTCCTGAAAATCATAATAACCACAAAATAAAGTTACTGAACAGTTAAGAGATCTAGTGATGTTGCTAATTAAAAGCAAATTGCAAGGAAATGAGAGAACATGCAAGACAAAAAAGAGAGAAATGGACGGAGTGTAACGGCCCGATTGTCCGCCACAATTAACAATATCCCTAATGACATATATAATCAAGAACAGCGGAACTATACATATGCAGTTCATAATGAGTACGTATCAAAAACATATAAAACAATCTATAGCAATGCCAGAAAAGAAATAATCAGTAAATTTCTACCTGAGCTCTAATGACGACCGGACGCTGTCTTTCCGGTTCCTAAAAAATTTAGAGAATACAACCATTAGTCTTGTATAAGACTAAGTGAAAATTTACCCTTTTTAATCTGTTGTACAGTGATATGTTTTTTAGAATAAGAATTAAGTACTGTTGCAATTAAATAAGTCAACATATAACATTTCATTTCATTAATGAAACAAGTTAGAGCATGTTCTGTAATTCATCTTGCAGTCAAATCAATATAAGTAACTAACAGTAATGTTTCAGTATAGGCTTAGGCTATAAGAAATCATAAACAGTAGACAATAAACATCTGCTACAGTCTACGCTATGCGACAATATTCTTTTTGCTTGTATTTCTTTTCATATAGACACTATTAAGGGTAATTCAATGAATTCTATATCAGTCTCAGTATTCCGTATTTCAGTGTTTGGGCCCGACCCCTTTGGGGTCATCAGTCTCCAGACCAGTACGTACAACACGCGTTTATGCCTTTCGGCTCGACTGGCCTGGTAATTCAGTACACAACATCAGTATTCTTCATTTTATATTACCCTTAATAGTTCCATGTGTCGACACATTAGATTATATATGATGAGTTCTTTATTTTAATTAGTCCCCTCAGAATATTTTCTTGCTTGATTGCCTCTAAATGAGACCATTCATAGCATTTGCAACATATATAGTGATTGTATAAAACCGTTTCAGTATAGCAGTAAAATGTTTAGGTAAAACATACATTAAAAAGAGAAATTCTCACCATGACTCGTTCCTTTTCCTTGCCCCGTCTCGAATAGACGTCGCGTCGACTTGGAGATGTCGTCCTTCACAATATCTGTAGAGATAGATAATGCATTTATAAGGCAACAACATTATTCCATGAGGTTGCCGCTCACACATCGACACGACGCATTCAAGTCAACGCATAAAAATTTTCATATAGCTGGTCACTCAACATGCAGCATAACCCAAAAATATTATACTAAACAGCCCACACAAACAGTCCACATGACAGCCCACAAAAACAACCCACAAACACAGTCCAAACAGCCCACAAACACAGTCCAAACAGCCCACAAACACAGTCCAAACAGCCCACAAACACAGTCCAAACAGCCCACAAACACAGACAAAACCAGCCGGCTAACAGGCCAAGCAATCCAAACCAACATTAAACCAGCCGGTTACAAGTGCAAAACAGTAGTCAAACTAGGGCACAGCCGGCCTACAGTCCAGCTGCAATCCAAAAACAGCAACCCACAAGGGTACAGCCGGCCAAAAAAATCACTCATATCCAGCTTCAATTAAAAGAAAAGCATGAAAGGAATTTCAAGTACCTAGTTCCAAAGAAACTTGAAAGTTCTCCCACTAAAGCCAAGAAAGATCCAAAGTTCCCAGAGTAAGCTAAAGAAGAGGCGTTTAGAGCTCATACACGTAGAAGAGAAGAAAGGAGCAGAAGATTTCACCATACCAGGCGACGGGAAGGAAAAAAAACCACCAAACCCTAGCTCTCGGGTTTCGCCGGGCTGCAGAGAAGATGCGCGAATGCCGAACAAGAGCAGGGAATCGAAATGTCTTAAGAAAAAGCCACCGCTGAAGCCATATATATAAAGTCCGAACCGGTTAACCCAGCCACACAGCCAACCCAGCCCAATAGCACCAACCAGCCAACCCAGCTCAGCCAAATAGCCCATTTATAACATTACCACATAGGATTAGACCCGCACCACTAGCAAACCAAGCCAACCAGCCATACCTTTAAAATTACAACATATATGTATAACTAAACAAGTCATGCGACAATATTATGTGCCGTCCACATCATAAGAGCAACAAAAAATGTTACAACGATATTAAGTAACTCGCAACACATAGCATAACATATTCATAGTAAGAATTCGCACGACGCCGAATCATAGCTCATGGCGACGCCGATTCACAGCTCATGGCGACGCCGATTCAATACTGCTTAACTCTCTTTTCATCATCGGGGACGTTACCTGTAATAAATTAAATTTCGTTACATATTATCATATAAGTGATTATTTACTTCAAACATGACATAATATTACATACCAAAAATGTGTGCGTCACACAGAGAGCAAGAAGTGTGGCTTTTGTCCGCAATAGGGGATAATGTGTCATTGATAGAGATAACCTTGTTTTTACCAGACAAATGAGTGTAAGAAACAAAACCTGAGGAGGACTCGATCATATGATCGGTGGCCTCTGAGTTGATAATCCAATTAGATGGAGTGTTGGTAGCAGGATGGACACTCGGCATAATCGTAGAGTGACAAAGGAGGTAGAATCTCCATAAGACATCTGGCCAGGAATGAATTAGCCGTCTGAGAGCATCCAATTCATCCTCAGTAAAGGTCCCTGAGGATAGAGCATGAGAGATCTCCTCATACACTTTCGTGGAATAAACATCATGAGGTATCAAACCCCTCCGACCGAGAACCCCCTCAATCATACATAGGAATAAAAGTGCTGACATTACCCCATCCCACATTGGTTAGGCACTGCGATTAGGAGGGATACTCGCACTAAGAGATTTGCGATGGTATTTGTCCCCCACCCCAAACCATACTGAATGCCTCCCGAAAGGAAGGAAAAGGGGAGCGATGGAGAATTGGGGTCTGAATTGTATCTAAATCCATATTCAAACCCATTAAAAAACATTAAGACGGTAGTACAAGTAGGAGTGAAGTGCTAAAAAAATCCAGTTCCTGATATATTCGCTCGAACTCCAAAAAATATGTGGAGACACTCAAGGATCCCTGACGCAATTCCAAAATTCGGCGAGCAAGCTCGTAAATATGGGTGGAGCCACCAATCCGTGAATAGGTTTCGCGAGGCCGAATCCAGATCTTATAGACAGAGTCTATCAACATATAACTTTGACATACCTTAGGGGGCATGAAATGTAGATGCCAGGAGACGACACAGGATCGGTCTTGGATGGCTCCATGATAGTTCCAAGATGGATCGGTCTTGGATGGCTCCATGACAATCTCATCAATGTATCCGAACATCTGATGACTGCGAATCACATGTTGAGCTTCTCGGATGTTTTGAGATAATTAGTCTCATAAAGTCGCACATTGACGTCATTCAATGAGCCAAAGTGGCAATGAGTCCTCTGAGGATCACTCATCCGTGACATCATCACACTTAACGAAGAAATGAAAGAATCGCCCATGTTGACATAACTTAATTGGAATATGGAATATCAAGTCTAGGTCAAACTTGGAAGCATATGCATCTCTCTGGATCTTCAATAGCAGCTGGGATCTTCATTGCTTGTAATAAGGAAGAAGATTTGCACATGAAACCCCCTCTCGATCCACTGCTCTCTGTTGGATGCGCAACTCTTACTTTCTTTGGGAAAGAAGAAAACAGAATGCACAATCGACAATATCTGTAGACTAAACGTACCGCTCAGTCGGCGAGGAGAAATGAGAGGATTAAGCACAGTCTGCAGAAGAGGCATTGAATGCGCTGGCGACGCTGTAGGTGCGTTAGAAGTCAGCGGTGATGACATTTTCAGTGAACGACAGCGGTGGGACAGTCCCGCCTATGGCCCGTGTGGGGTCAACATCGTGAAGGAGCCCTCAAAATCGCAGTCGATCGATGACCGAAGGTCACGGGAGTCGACGATAGAGGGTATCAATCGACGACAATGGAGACGGAGAGAATGGCGGAGGCCGAGAGAGTCGTGGGAGTTAGGTCATTGCTCTGATACCAATTAGAAAGTCCAATAATAATGAATAATACTAGCCTATACTAATACATATACATGGGTAAGGACCAAAAAAACTAAATTACCCTTAGCGGGTATTACAAACATGACTTAATAGTGTGCCTAATTACAAAAGTTTCTTCTTTAAATATTGTTTTAGAGCTTCAACTAATTCTGGATGGAAATTCTATTTCTTTTTAACAGGTGATGCGTTGCATAGTTTAAGGACAAACTTGAATGATCCCAACAATGTGCTCCAAAGCTGGGATCCCACCCTGGTTAATCCATGCACATGGTTCCATGTTACATGTAATAGTGATAATAGTGTAATTAGAGTGTAAGAGACATCTCCAAGTTTATTTTGCAACATGAATGGTTGAAGTAGATTTTTGTTGCTGATGGATCAGACTGTGTTTACTCTTTTCTAGTGATCTCGGGAATGCAGCATTATCTGGAGCGCTGGTCTCCCAACTTGTTCAGCTTAAAAATCTTCAATACCTGTAAGTCGCTTAACAAATGACACATTTTAGACCAATTTGTTGCAAATCATTATATGAAACATTTTAGTGCAACTCTGAATACACAATATGACATGCTCGTTGAAAATTCTCTATTTTTCCAAAATGTGTCAGAATGAATTTGAATGTGCCTTGTAACCCATCCATGTGGTGGTGCCACTTACTTTCGTCCCTTTAAAGCATTTTTGGGAATTTATAGTCATAAAACTAACCGACTCTTTTAATAATTTGAATAACCTTTAGACAATCACTGACATCACGTTTGACTTTGTTTTTCAGATTTATCCTTTAATAATTTTGACAACAAGATCATATAAAAAAATACTGCTTGTTATGCCCATCTAGAAGTGACCTGCACCCTAGTACCCTACCCTTTAATCAGGTGCACCAATAGTGCTGACCACATTTGCGCACCATAGTTCCTTAAGTCCCTTTGGAGATCAATTAATACCAGCAATCAAGGTTTAAAATCAAATTATAAAGCAAGTTGTAACAAAAGATATAGACTGAAATAGTAAGCTAAAATTAAATCATTTGTCAAATATGCAGACAAATTTTAAAAAAGGATTGATATTATGCCCCATAGATTAAGAATCAACAGACCCTTTAGATTTTCTAGAATAACATCATGAAATGATTATATGTCCTATAAAAATTTTAAATAAAGGGTAGATTATTTAAAGAGGGTTAGTAATGTAGGATGAATGTTGCCCTAAAGTAATTTTAGTGATGTGATGATAGTAGAATGTCTCGGGGTTCTTAGAATGATACAATGCACATTTGTCTAACGATTAATTGCAATTAAAGTTGAACCGGAAAATTAAAATTAGGTTATCAAACAAGACCTTACACACACATATATATATACAAGGCCAAGAAATACCAAATGACCAAACTACCCCCTAAACAAGAATAACATAAATAACGTGATGACTTGTAAATCAACTCTCCCCCTCAAGTCGGACGGAAGATGTCAGTCATCTCAAGTTTCTGAATATCGTCGATGAACACATCATTTCCTAATCTTTTAGTGAAGACATCAACCAATTGATCTTTAGAATGGACAAACGGTGTAACCACTGTCTTTTTATACAAGTGATCTGTTATGGATCATAGAATGTTGTCGGAGAAGATGACGGTGATGAAGGAAACCGTGGAGCCGGAACCACGACTGCCTAAGCGGGGTTGCTCGTTAGAGGAGAGAGCCTTCAAGATCTCTTTCATTCATGCCATGCATACCATGCTCATGCCTTTATATAGGTTACATGATAATAATAACACTCACTCACCTAACTAGACATAAAAACATAATAAAAGGGGCTCGGGGCTCGAGACCCATAACAAAGACATAATAATAACGATAAAAGGGCTCGGTGCTCGAGACCCATAACATCTCACCCCCCTTCAAATCAAGCTTGTCCTTAAGCTCAAGTGAGGTCTTCCCGGTGGCGGAACCATTACCCGATGCCCTCCTCATCCGAGTCCTCGACGTGCAGGAAGAAAAGCTTTTTGCATCGGTGCCCGCGAGTGTACCGCTCGTCGTAATTTAAACAAAAACCCTGAGCCCGACGGTCCAACATCTCGGTCCGAGATAAGCGACGAACCGGCTGGGCGGGAGGACCCTCGATATGCCCTTGTGGAACGCTGATGCCGGTGGGAAAGTAGGCCTCTTGGGCCAACTGGAAGCGGTGGTCACATCGTTTGGACAAACTCATAGTGGTCACTAAGTCTGGCGGGCCCTCAAATTCGATATCCAATTGTAGGCAAGCTTGAAGTCTGGCTGTGAAGATGGAGACTTGCATTGCTGGGGGAAGTGTGATGTGTGACAGGAGCTGAAATTGCTCCAAGTAATCATCCACTGTGCCCTTTTGATAGAGTGTCGTAAGAGCACTGAGGGGGTTGCTGCGGATGGGAGGATTGAAACGTAGGTTGCAATACTGCTTGAAGTTGTCCCATGTCAGGCCTGGTTGGTTGGTGAGGAGACGAGTGACCCAAAGCAGAACTGGGTCAAGTAGGTGAAAAGAGGCGAGAGGAATTCGATCAGTAGCTGGAATTTGTTGGTGGCCGAAGAATTGCTCGCACTTGGTGAGCCAAGCCAATGGACCAATTTTGTCGTCATAGATGGGGAAGTCCAATCTGGTGTAGCGCGGCTGCATAGCCACGTCTTGTCTGAGGAAGGCTAGTGGATCGTGGCGGATAAGCGGCGGAAGCGGGGGCGCTTGACTGGTGCTGGCGTGATCCGTATGTGGAGTGGTGATCACGGGAAGTGCGACGGTCAACTCATTAAGCTTGAGGGTGAGGGAGGCAATATCGTCTCGTTGGCATGCTTCAACGTCCAGATGGTGTATTTCAGCATCCCGAAAGCGGGTCTCGATGGAGGTTCTGAAATCATGGAGAGCCGCCATGAAATCAGAAGCGTCGGTCATTGTGCGGCCGGAAGTAGCACGCGAGTGAGAGCGGGTGATGAGATGACTAAAATCCTCTAATACGACTGATTGGGAGTTGCCGCAGGAGCCGTATCGTCGCCCAATATTGAGAACAAGAGTAGGGGGTTTAGAGAAATGGAAAGACAATAGAGGGAGAAAGTGGTAGTTTTTAAAGAAAAAATAATGTGGGGCCCGCAATAATTAGAAAAATGACGTTGAAGGAAGGAGATGTAGCATCCAAAGTAGGAGAGGCTTTTACTGGTGTGGTGCTCGAGAAAGAAGGAGATGACATGCACCGCTCGAGGAAGGCGACAGGCAGCTCCGTGCGGATCGAGGAAGGCAGAACGAGAAGCAGCGCAAAATCCTGCGTCGACGATGGGAGAGACGCGCACAGCTTGGGGACGGCGACGCTGGTTCGGCCAGGGTTGCGACGTGGAACAATGCTCGCTGCTGGAGACGATGATGGCGTTCGTTCGACGGCTGCGGCTGGAGACAGAAACGGTGTCGGTTGCGGCTGTAGCTGCGCTGAGTTCTTGCGAAGTTGGCTAAGAAGAGCGAGGGTTTGGTCCTCTGTTTCCTTCGACCGTTGGAACGCTAGCTGAAGGAGGGGCTGACTGCGGAAGTAGATGAAGGAGTGGTTGTTCGTGGGGGAGAATGCTGTAGCGAGAAGGAAGTAGAAGTTGTAGCCGTAGAAGGAGGATCGAGGCTCTGATACCCGATGTTATGGATCGTAGAATGTTGCCGGAGAAGATGGCGGTGATGAAGGATACCGTGGAGCCGAAATTGCGATTGTCTAAGCGGGGTTTCTCATTAGTGGAGAGAGCCACCAAGATCTCACATTCAAGAAGGGAACTAGAACTCTTTCATTCATGTCATGCATACCATGCTTATGCCTTTATATAGGCTACAGGATAATAATGACACTCACTCACCTAACTAGACATAAATACATAATAATAGTGGTTCGGTGCTTAAGACCCATAACAACCCATAACAATGACATAATAATGACGATAAAAGGGCTCAATGCTCGATACCATAACACGATCTTTGATAAAGTATCAATCAGCCTCAACGCGTTTCATCCTGTTGTGCTGGACAGGGTTATTAGCTATACTATTGGCCGCTTTATTGTCACAGAACAAGGAAAATGGGGTAGTCACAGAGAAACTTAGATCCTGTGACACAACATGCAATCATAGAACCTCACACAAGCCTTATGACATAACCTGGTATTCTACCCCAACGCTAGATATGGCCACCACATTCCACTTCTTACTACGCCAAGTCACTAAGTTTCCACCAACAAATGAAAAGTATCACGTTGCGGATTTTTGGTCATCACGACATCCAGCCCAGTCAGCATCGGTAAAGACTTCGATTTTCAAGTGGTTGTTTTTGGAGAATAAGAGACCACTTCTAGGGGCTTTCTTCAAATACTACACACGATATGCTACATCTTGATGCTTGATCCTGGGAGCATGCATATATCTACTTACAATTCTAACCGCATATGTAATATCAAGGCGTGTATGAGATAAATATACAAGTTTCCCAACCAGTCTCTGATAGCATGATACATCAGTTCAATCATCATCACCATCACCATCTTACACAATCCCATGATTTTCTTCCATAGGAGTGTTCGCAAGAACATGGCCTAGCATCACAGTCTCCTTTAATAGATCTAATATAAACTCTCGTTGGGATATTAAATTCCATGAGTAGATCTAGCCATCTCGATACCCAGAAAGTATCGTAATCTTCCCAAGTCTTTCATCTCAAATTTTGTAGATAAGAGGGACTTGAGATTATCAATCTCTTCTGTGTCGTTTACAGTGATCACAATGTCATCCACGTTGACAATAAGAACGACAATCCGCTGATCAAATCTCCGGATAAACATAATGTGGTCAGACTGTGCCTGTTTGTATCCGAATTTGAGCATAGCCTTGAGAAATCTGTCAAACCATGTCCTAGGTGACTGCTCCAGGCCATATAAGGATCTCTTTAGGCGGTAAATAAGCCCCTACAGCTCCTTTCTTCACAAATCCTGTAGGTAATTTCAGGTACACCTCCTCATCAAACTCACCGTGGAGGAACGCATTTTTAGCATCCAGTTGATGAAAGTCCTAGGTCATGCAAGCAACGCACGATAACAACACCCTAATAAAATTCATCTTTTCCACATGAGCAAAGGTCTCCTGATACTCTACTCTCTAAGTTTGAGTGTATCCTTGGGCAACCAGCCGTGTCTTGTATCGTTCCACCTTATAATATTGGTTCTGCTTAACAGAGAAGCCAACCTTGAACCAATGGCTTTCTTGCCAGGAGGAAGAGAGGAAACATCCCTTGTGTGATTCTTGTCCAAGGCAGACATTTCATCTTTCATAGCCAGAGTCCATACCGATATACTCTAAGCTTCCTACCACGTTTTAGGTATAACAACCAAGGAGAGAGAAGAAATAAAAGTCTGATGGGTCGGGGTAAGATGGTGATAAGCCACATGATTAAAAATAGGGTGTTGAGTACAAACAACTTCACCTTTTACCAATGCAGAAGAGGCAAGTAGATCGGTTTCATCAGAATCTGATTCTGAAGTGGGCACTGATAGAGGTGGAACTATAGTAGTCAGTGTACCCGCGGGACGACGGTGGTATCCTTGAGGGAAATGAGAGATCAGAAGAGAGATAAAGGATCGGGCAAGGGGCCCGAAAGAGGTGATTGTGGCATAGCCATGAGGTCTGCAAGAGGTGACGGTGGAGTCATGGGCCCCGGAAGAGGTTACTATGGTGGAGCAAAAGGAATAAGAGGAAGAGGAACATTAGTGGGATAAACATCATTATTACCATGACTCCCCCTGACGAAGAGACTAAGGTAGAAAATGAGATTCCCCCTCTCTGGAGGTAACATCCATAGTACAAAACATACGTCTGGAGGGGGATGGTAACACCGATACCCTTTTGTGGAGTTACTAAGGAAGACAACATTGAGCACGAGGGTCAAGCTTGTCCCAATGAGGTTGATGGACATACATAAAACAAACACATCTGAAGACATGGGGTGCCAAATGAGAGGTATGGACAACAGTCGTGGTGGAGAGACGAGCAAGAGGAGTGACATAGTTGTCTTCCATTTTGAGTAGAGGTGTGGACCCAAGTTGTCTGGTGGATGATACCATGACTGGTAAAATAAGAGGCAAACAACCCATGATCATCATACTCACCCCTGTTATCACTTCTAGAAACCTGAATGAATCCATCAAATTGGGTCTGTACCATTTTATGAAAAGCTTGAACGCATGGAAATACCTCACTTTTTTTGAAAGATAAACATATGTGGTGCGAGAAAAATAATTAATAAAGGTAACAAATCACTGAAATCCAGATAACGATAAAACAGTGGAAGTCCCCCCAAACATCTACGGCCTCATTTGGTAACCCGTTTTGGGGCTTACCGTTTCCAAAAAACGCAGAACTCCATGCTATACCCGTTTGTTTTTCCGCTTCTTTTTCGAGCCGCGCACCGTTTTATCGCTGCTGAAAAAACAGCGGGCTGAAACCCTCACGCCTTCCTCCGATTTGTCGCATTTTCCGCGCCGCATCACGACTTCTAGGTTTACCCCGCCGCATCGCGAGGATCCGCCGCATCGCGAGGATCCGCCGCATCGTCGCCACACGAGGATCCGCGGCATTGTCTTCAACGGCAGCCACGCGAGGATCCGCCGCATCGTCGCCGAACATCTTCCCTTTTGCTTCCTGATCTCTCGCCGCATCTTCTCCCACGGGATCAGATGACATCCCGCATCTTCTCCGAAGGAATAGCCGGGTATGTTTCTTCCTCCTCTCATCTCCATCGACATGGCTTCACTGATTTGCATCTTCTCCCTGTTTTGCAGGAGTCATCTCGGGTGTCGATCACTTTCTTCTTCTCTCGTTGATCCATTGCTCCTGCTGTGAGAGGTTGATCCACTGCTCCTACAAACTTGCAACAGGTATATTGATTTCCTTTTTTTGTGTTAATCCATTGCTCCATGATTTGCTTTTTATTCCTATGGTAGCCTCTTGTGGTAGAATTTTTATTTTGATTTTATATATGTATAGATGTGTGTATGTGTGTGTATGTTTGTTTTTGTGTATGTGTGTGTTGTGCATGAATGTTTGTGTAGGTGTGTGTTTGTGTAGGTGTGTGTTTGTGTTTGTGTAGGTGTGTGTATATGTATGTGTTTGTGTTTATTTATATATATGTACGTGTATGTTTGATTTTATATATGTATAGATGTGTGTATGTATGTGTATGTGTGTGTTGGACATGAATGTTTGTGTAGGTGTGTGTAGGTGTGTGTATATGTATGTGTTTGTGTTTATTGATATATATGTATGTGTATGTTTGATTTTATATATGTATAGATTTGTGTATGTATGTGTATGTTTGTTTTTGTGTATGTGTGTGTTGGGCATGAATGTTTGTGTAGGTGTGTCTGTATATGATTGTGTATTTTATACTTGTGTAGGTGTGTGTGAATGTTGTGTGTGTGTGTGTATGTAATGTGTGTGAGTGCATGTAATGTGTGTGAGTGTGTATGCATGTATGTGTTGATTTTTTGGGAATTATGTGTGTAATGTGTTTGTGAGTGTATGTACTGCGTGTGTGAGTGTGAGTGTGAGTGTAATGTGTGTGTGTGTGAGTGTATGTACTGTGTGTGTGTGCATGTGTTGATTTTTGGGGAAACATGCATGTGTGTATGTGTTCTGCGTGAGTTTGTTGAGTGTATATTATGTGTGTATGTGAGTGTATGATAATGTGTGTGAGTGTATGTAATGTGTGTGTGTGTATTTATGTGTGAGTGTATGTGTTGATTTTTAAGGAAATATGTGTGTGTGTGTATGAGTATAGCTTGCATTTATGTTTGACTTTGTTTCTCTCATTCAGTTTATGCGTTATGGGTAAACATAAAGAAGACAGTGTTAGTGCAAATTGGGAGGCGGGCGATGTTCTGATTTTTTGTGATTTGTGCTTGAAAGAAATTGAGTTGGGTAATCGCCCAATGACGCACTTTAGCAGGGATGGTTGCTCCAACCTAACCACAGGTTTCTTCGCTCGTACGGGGAAGTCTTACGATCGTAATCAAATGTAGAATAAGTGGGATCAACTAAAGAAAGATTGGAAGTTATGACGAGAACTTAAGGGCCGTGAGACAGGTCTGGGCTGGGATCCAAACCGCAAGACAATTGCTGCTTCCGAAGATTGGTGGACTGAACGCCTCAAGGTACGCCCTTAAATTTTAAACCTCTTGTTGCAATTACTGTACAATAGATTATTCAACTGATAGTTATTACTTTCCATCGCAGGTGCTTTCAAGTGCAAGGAAATTTCAGTTCTCTGGAATACCCCCTGATTTAGAGGATATGCTAAATATAATGTTTAGCTCGGTCGTAGCAACTGGGGATCTAGCTTGGGCACCCAATTCAAGACATTTTAAGCATGTGTCGATTGATGAACATGGCATACCTGCTGGTGATGACACACATTCAGTTGAAGCAGGGAACAAACAAACGATCAGTAAGGGTAAAAGCAGGATGACAAATAAATGAACAAGGAGCTCGACACTAGATGATATAGCTGAGACATCGCGATGATGGAGCCTCCTCGCATCCAGATATCGTCATCCGTGGACACCATTCCCGAGGCGATTGCTGAACTCGAAACTATTCCAGAAGTTATGGATGAATCAGAGTACGACTTCTACGACCACTGCACCATGGTCCTGTCAGAAAAACATTACCGAGAAACCTTTATGAGCATTTGAAAGGATCGACGACTCAAATGGCTGCAGACTCGTTATGAGAAAAGATCGGGCTAGTTGCACTGTGATGAACTTTTGATCATGTTATCTTTGTGTTAGATTTTTTTTCCTCTGTGACGAACCAATGTTAGTTTTATGTTAGGTTTATTTTTGCTCTGTGATGGACCCATGTTATATTTATGTTCGATTTTTTTGCTCTATGATGGACCCATGTTATCTTTATGTTAGCCTTTTCTTGCAACTTGCATTCTCTTTATGATCATCTTATGTTTGTTTAAATTTAAAATTAATGTAGATTATTATGTCTTCCTCTGATCAAACTGACAGTTCTAATGAGGGGACTCAGCGGCAAGTAGCTAACCAGATTTATCGTAATAGAGCAGTGATCTTGACGAGCTTTTAATTTACCCAGCGGGCCGTCAAAGGAGATCGGGGCAAAATGATGAAAGCTCGGGTGGAGATCATGTTAGAGGAATTCGAGTTGGTGTTAAGGAGATGTCGGCGCTGCGTGACTCGATTGCCGAACAACTACATGGTCTTTGAACATACTTGGGGTATCTGCGTATTCAACATATATAGTCCATGTTTTGGATATTTTGATATTTGCATGTATTTGGATGTTTGGATGTTTGTATGTATGTTGTCCTGCTGCATACCTCGACGTACATATATTTTCTGCAATTTATATAGATTAGAACAAAAAAAAATATTTTGTATAATTTTTTTTATAAAACGCCACCGCTGTATTATCAAATAGTTCTCTGTTTCGAACAACTCTGCAAACACAGACTACCCAAACAAATCTCCATTTCTATCAACCGGTTTCCAACAGCTGCATTTACAACAACTCATTTTACAACCGCAACCGCTAAACCAAATGAAGCCTTAATGTATAACAACAAATGGAATGCTATTAGGAGAAGATAAATGCAATGAATTATGCCATACATGTTTTGACATATCACAAACACAAACAAAGGTTTGAAGCAAAAGTGAAAAAACAAAAAACAATTTTTGAAGGTAAATAGGGAATGAATGTCCAAGGCGCAGGTGCCAACAACGAACATCATCAGCAGTAACAGTATACCATGAAAGAGCTAGTGAGGGAAGCTGGGTGTCCAGGTAGTACAGGTCGCCACTCCTACCACTGTTAATGTTCTTCGTCGTACTCAGTTCTTGAAAAACACAAGTGTTAGGGAAAAAAGTTACATAGAAGTTAAGAGATCTACTAATATTACTGATAGAGAGTAAATTACCCGGAAAGGAGAGAGCATGAAAAATAGAAGGAAGAAAAATGGTCTGAGAACATGAGATGTGGCCTTTGCCCACAATGGGGAACAAACTACCATTAACAAAAATGACCATGTCCTTACTAAAAAAAGAAGTATAAAAAAGAAAAACTGAGGAAGAGTCAGTCATATGGTGACTGGCACCAGAGTCTATCACCCACTCAGAAGAAGAGGCAGTAGCCGCATGAACACTTGACAGAGCAACAATAACAAGCAAAGTAGGAGCACCGAAGGAAGTAGTAGACTGAGAGTGAAGCAGACGACGAAAAACATCTAATTCATGGGCAGTGAGTTGATCGGGAGAGAAACACGATGTCTCGTCATAGAAATCTGCAGAGTAAGCAGCATCATGAGGCCGAGAGCCATCCTGTCTATGGCCCCACACCCAGATCCATGACCACGACCACGGCCAGATGGGGCAAGATGCAGATGGAGCTCAGCTCCCGTGCGTGTCCTCTGCGACCGCAATAAGCACAAGTAGGCACAAATGGGAAAGGGCTCGGAAGATGGTCTCTACTTACACCAGACAGGGCAGAGCGATCTGGAGAAGCAATACGACTGAGGGACTTCCGACGGTCTTCATCACCAAGAACCATATTTAATGCCTCTCGAAGAGACCGGACAGGAGAGCGATAAAGGATATGTGTCCGCACCGTATCAGATTTCATGTTCAATCTCATCAAGAAGACATGTAGACGAAATCGGTCCTCCTGTTGTTTTAACTGAACATCATCCGCAGTACAGGCATGGGTAAAGTGCGCCGTAAAGTATTCCAATTCCTGATATAGTCTCTCAAACTCTGAGAAGAAAGACGACACTATCGTAGATCCTTGTCACAACTACAAAATGTTGTGGGTGAGCTCATAAACCTGGATGGAACTACCAATTTGGGAGTACGTTTTTTCTGCGCGGGTCCATATCTCGGGTGCATAGTCCATCAACATATAACTCTGATAGACCTTTGGAGACATCGAATGCAGGAGCCAGGAGACGACCACTGAATTGTCAGAGTCCCAACGCTTCCATGTGGGATCGGTCTTGGGAGGCTCTTTAGTCGTTTCATCAATGTAACTGAACATCTGGTGACTGCGAATGACATGTTGTGCATCGCGAGACCATTCAAGATAATTCATGTCATCCAAAGGAACTGTTGTAATCTTCAAAGAGCCGGAGTGGCCATGAGGCCGTTGAGGGTCACTCATTTGAGGCTGTATCACATCCGGTAACGAAGTAGAAGAATCACCCATATCAGCAAAGAGGTATGCTGGAGTTGAAGCAGCGGGAGCAATGGGACCAACATGAGGCACCACCAACAAGCAAGACAGAAGTAGAAACAATGTCAACAGAGCAGGATGAAGTAGAAATGACGTCAACAGGAGCATGCAGATGCAGAATCGTCATTCAAGAGGGGCTAGCTGGATCAGGAACACCAGAAACACGAGTAATTTGCGGTCGGTTGGAGATGAGAGAGTTTATCTACCGTCGGGATTGAGAGGGGAGGCGTGACTGAAGAGACGAGCGCCGAGCAGAAGCAACGAGACAAAGAATAACATCGACATCACAAAAGGGAGGCAGGGATGTCCTCCTCAGCGACCGACGACAACATCGAGCCTTCCAAAGAGTCGCATGAGCGGAGACGTGCACCTACGGGCCGCTCAAAAGAACGGACGGCGAGACCAAACGATCGACGACAGAGCGAGGCAATCTGATCGACAAAAAGCGAGGCGGAAGCGACAACAGACATGTGGTTAGGTTTTGGATTCTGCTTTGATACCAAGTTGAACTCAAAAAATAGATTTAGGCTATCAAACAAGACCTTACATATATATTTATACAGGACCAAAAAATACCAAATGACCAAACTACCCCTAAATAGGAATAGCACAAATAATGTGATGACTTTTAAATCAACTATTAACACGGATAATTATGAAAGTTAGTTACAAACAACTGCACTTTAGATTGAATGTTAGATAGACCAACAAGTTTCCAGTTAAGGTAAACTAAAAGTGCTTCAATTAAACTTTAGACAAATAAACTACTAATGTAGAACAAATCACAGGATAAACACCTACCAGACAACATCCATAATTATACGGTAGTTCATCAAATACACAACAATGAGCAATATTAACTTCAACTATGAATTTACATGCGAAACCCGGGGACAAATAATTACTGAATGGTGATTTCAGGTACTAGATGGAGGTGGAGGGGTTGTAGACGTTTTGGTCAGGCTTTAGCATTGTGGTCGGAGGCGATGGGAGGTGGCTGTAAAGTCGCGGGTGCACAGGGAAAAAATTCCAGGTACTGGAATTTCCCGAGCAGCTTTGGAGGGGTGGCAGTCAGATATATGGTTGTGGAGGGCTGATTTGGATTTCCTGGAGGTTGTCCTGAACGGGAATTGACAGGGGAAACGGTGCAGGCATGTTGGAGTGAGTGGGAGGGGCCGGGTATACTCCAGAAGCGGCGAAGGTAATAGATTTGTGGGGTGGGACTGAGTTGTCCATTAGAGGAAATGGCGGGGGGGGGGGGGGGGGGGGTATTAGGGATGTAGGCAGGTTATGGTTAGTAGAGAGGAGAAATGGAGGGCTGCGGTTGTGAGGAGTTGAGGAAAGTTAGGACAGTTTTATAGAAGATAGTAGGTGGTTATACGGATTTGGGGAAGGGGAAACTGGAAGTTACAATATGAAATATGGAAAACATCAGTTAATACAAGCCGTTTTTGGGCGGTTAATGAGTGGTTATTGAGTGATGATGTAGTTATGGGAGTGAGGTTGTCATACTGTAGCCCGATAAGCTTGAGTTAATGAGGCAAGAACAATAACTGTTAAGATCTTTCAGAACACATATTAAGAACAATAAACAAAACATATTTTTCATATATCAAAAAGTACAAGCACATGATAACATTTCTATTCATATTTTATAATACATGGTACATAATCCTGACTCAGTCCTATTGTCATCGTTCTTAGACTTTACCTAAAGACAATAAGTAAACTGGCGAATGATGGCGCGCATTGCCAGACACGGATCTATTCCCGCATGAGGCGATGAACCGCTAACCATTCGGGAGATCCGAGTCCATGGTTACGCCCGGATGGTCGTTCCGAGTCATTTTGATGTATTGCTTTATATTTTTCGAGTTGTATTTGACACCCGAGTTAACCAGACGGTATGAGCCGTCCGATTCGGATGCCTTAAGTTGTTTTGAGTTTAAATAGTGCAGACACCGGTTTGTGGGGGAATCAAAGGTTGGCTGCAAGACTTGCAACCGTCGGTTACGGCTTTGGTGCGACGCCGAAGTTCCTTCGCCTCGTCCTTGGTGCGACACCAAAGGTGAACCCCTCCTTCCTCCCTACCCACAAGCTCGTTGTCTCGTTCAGGCCATATACCCTATAGCCCCCCCGATCATTCTCATCAATGCAAATCTCCTCACCCCTCTACCTCCAACCTAGCCTCCTTCTGCTGCCTCCCCCTAGTCCACACGGACTACCCGAGCCCCCACCAGTCCGAAACCCTCTCCTGGTGCCTTACCCACCCTACAACGACCTTATATGATCACAATCAAATATCATTTTCCGCTTCTTGCACATGTAAGTTGTATTTGAAATTTTATTTTCTATTGTTGCCTACTTGACACCTTACTTGTAGTGAATGACCTTGTTATTTGTTATTACTATTGGACTTCGTATGATTTGCAGGGTTTATTCCGCATGCGTTTAAAATATTTGCACCTCAGTCGCTTTTGTGAACGAAACTTGTTTTTCTTTAATTAAAGTTTGTGATTGCTTGTGCCTCTGTTAGTTTATATTTATTCATTATTGTTGCTAATTTTATATAGACCTTTTCTTGCATTTATTTTTTTATCACATTGCATATAAGGATCGCGTTTAGTGTGTTCATCTCGAGTTGACCTGTCACTGCATCAAATTGGTATCAGAGCTCTTGGTTAGAGTCGCTTGCATGTTACATAGTAGTAAAGATTATCGCTAATCTATGTCAAACCATAATCTCACTAACAATCATTCTTGTCTCGGCGTCAAGGCGAACCAAGGCGAGCGCTGGGCGCCTTGACGCTTAGGCGTCATGGCGGACGCCTAGACGACACTAAGACGAGCAAGTCGCAAGGCGACATTTTTTTTTTAAAAAGCAGTCTATAGACTGCGGTTATTATAATAACCGCAGTCTATATTATAGACTGCGGTTTTATAATAACCGAGTGTATAGTATACATGCTATATACTGCGGTTTTATAATAACCGCAGTGTATAGTATACATGCTATAGACTGCGGTTTTCTAATAACCGCAGTTTATAGTACACATAATATAGACTGCGGTGTTATACTAACCGCAGTTTATAGTATACATGTTCTAGACTGCGGTTGTTTAATAACCGCAGTATATGTGATATATACTGCGGTTAATAGAATAACCGCAGTATATATCTATTGACTATCGACTGCGGTTATTCGAATAACCGCAGTCGATAGTCCTATATAGACAGCGGTTACAAAAATAACCGCAGTCTATAGTATGCCTGCCATACTTTAGACTGCGGTTATTATAATAACCGCAGTCTAAAGCTCCATTTTTTTTAATAAATTGTTTACCAATTACAGACACAGCTGGAGATTTTTTTGTTCTTCATAGCAGACTAGCAGTTAGCAGTAAGCAACTAAGCATAGCAGTTAGCACTTAGCAACTAAGTATAGCTTCTGAATCTTCTGATATCATGATTTCATGATATCTTCATATCTCAATTCTCAAATCTCAACACCTGATATGATCATATGATAAGAAGTAGGCAAGTAGCAACTAGCAACTAGCAAGCACAAATGTTCCAACTACCAATATCATGTATTCATGAATCATGAATTCATGATATCTCAAATCCTCAATTCTCAAACATCAATACATTCATACCTATGACCTATCTCAATTCTCAAATACCATGAAGCAGTAAGCATGTAACAGTAAGAAAAAACAGTGACAATCATCTATCAATGGTCAAGACTCAAGACAAACTTCAGAGAAAGCAATAACAAAAAAGGGAACACAAAAATAGCATATTAACATGAATAATATTTTTAACATTAACTTTAAATAATCATACAAGGTCAACTAGAATCATCATCTAGTAAGTCGTCATTGACATTGCAGGTGTTTGGTTGGATGGAGGTACTCGTCATTTGCCCATAATTATCATAAATATCTTCATCATCACTGGCAACTACAAAATGATCTAAATCTTCATCCCCTTGAGCTATTAGTTCATTTATTTGAAGATTAGTTCTAACTCCACTTCGTAAATTTCGAGCCCCAGTTCCAAGAGCTCTCTCTACAGCATCCCATGTGAGATTATCATCATCAAAAACTAGAGCTTCCTCTGGTTTGTTCACCATCCACTCACTACTCCAGTCGAGCTCATCAAACACCAAAGGATTGTAATTTCTTCCCTTTTCACGTCTTTCTTGGAATCGTGCTTGTAGACGCCGATTATATTGGATGTATACAAGATCACTAAGCCTTTGATGTTCCAATCTATTTCTTTTTTTGTGTGAATCTGAATCAAGATAATTTCAAACTTATTGGTAAATTAGTAAATATAAAATATTAAAATTTTTATTGAATATTTGTATACTTACAAACTCAAAAGTACTCCAATTGCGCTCACAACTAGAAGAAGAACAACATAAGCCAATTATGCGCAATGCTACCTTTGTAAGGTCAACATTTGGTCCTCCATGTGCACCCCACCAGTCCACTATTCATTTAAGACAAATATAAATTATTTGACATATAAATAATTTAAGAAAAAATAAAAATGTAAATAATACTTACTTGGATTTAAGGTGGTTCGTTGCCTAATAGCCATAGGCTTTCCAAAACTATTTCGAGATGCTTTGTAGTTAGTACCTTGCTCGGCAATCTTGTCTTGCAATTCTTGATCGGGCACTAGTCTTGCAATAACATCATTGAAAGCATCTTGAAATTTCCAGGCATCATCATTATTTTGTTCCTCATATTCAAAATATTTGCTTGGATTTAGAAACAAAGCCGCCCTATACAACTTTTGCTCCATTTGATTTGTCCATCTATTTTCAACAATCTCAATAATCTTTTTAAATAATCTTTCTTTGTTATCAAAATGTTGTTTGATCTTTTGTTTGGCTTCTTCCATTGCAGCATATACTTCAGGCATAGCCGGCCTTTCATCTCCATCTACTAATCGCAAAACTGCAATCAGTGGTTTTCCTCCTTTTAGGCAATCTCTTACTCCATTCCAAAAATTGGTTGAAAGTATTATTTCAACAATCTGTTTTCCGGCTTCAGTTTTTGCCAAATTAGCGGCATTCCACGAGAGCGACACAAAGAATAATTTCAGCTTCTCCTCATGCTTAAGCACACTTTGTAGAGTAAGGAATGATGTTGCAAATATAACCGCAGTATATTCTCAGTTTCATAAAATAGACTGCGGTTAATATATAAACCGCAGTCTATTCCCATATTTTTTGTAAAAAAAAAAGGCGCCAAACGCCTTGTTTACAATTGGGCGCCGTGACGTCTAGGCGACGCCTAGGCGACGCCATGACAAGAATGCTAACAATAGGGCCGCCGGTTCACAGTCGGACATGACGTCCTCTCAATTTCAAAAACTTGTCGATCAATTTGATCAGATTGGAGCTCAGTTCGATGCCCTTAGGGGCGACATCGCCAGGGTTAACGTAATGGTCGATCAGCTAGAGACCCCTAGAGGCCGAGTGAATCCTCCCCTTGACAAGGAGCCTCCCGAAGATCCTTGGGATGCTACCCCTCCTGAGAGACGTGGTAGAGACATTCCTCGCCGAGACACCCTTCCTTTCGCGGGCTGGAATTTCCATCATGGGTACGAGTATCAACATAAATCACCACCCTCCCAATGCACCTCGTCCACCACCCCCACCTGGTTGTGGAGATTGAGCCCACCCACATGATACGACTGTGACTATGATGATCAGTATGACGACTATTGTGAGCCACACCGCGGTATGACTCCAGAAGAGGATGATATCACTCGACGTATCCGCATTGACGAACTCTCCTTCGATGGTCACTTGGATTCAAAAGCATTTAGCGATACCTTATTGATATATATCACTATTTTGATTGGTGTGAGATGAGTGACGAGAGGTGTGCGCGGTTCACAAAGATGAAATTGGTTGGTCAGGAAGATTTACTGGTCGAGCTTGGAGAGATCACTTGAACGGGATGGATATTACCCCATCACTAGATGAGACAAGATGAAATAGTGACTGAAAGATAAATACCTCCCCATTTCATATCGTGACCAACTCCTGGATCAGACATATACACTCAGAGAAGGGACCCTTTTCGTTGCGGACTATGTCACATTTTTACAAGTTAGTGGCTCGTAGTGATATTTTGGAGGAGTCTTTTGCAACTGCATCATTTCCGGACTGGACTTAGGGCTGACATCCGAAGGGAACTGATTCCCTGTAGGATTGTTGATGCAACTCGCGTCGCGTTTTTTTATTTATTATCAGTGTACCTGTCTGTTATTTGTGTAGCGCGTATTTTCATGCCTTTGGCTTTGTTTTGTAGCGTCGAGTTGTATTGCATGTATTATATGCGCTTGAGTGTTATTCTATACCGAGCATGTTGTTCGCGCATTTTTATTTGGCTCGTTGGTGTGACCGGCCAACGAGACCCTAAATGCATAGGTCTGGTTGTCTAAGAGATGAATTAATTTAGGGCAAGCTTCCATAATTAACTATTTTCATAATTATTAAGACTTGAAATTATCAAATCATTTCCAAATCCTTCAACCTCTTATTTTTTGCCTTCATTAAAAGCCCACTTGCAAAAGCCCATTCAACTCTTAAAAAATAAACCATAATCCCTGTAATAAAACAATCCCTCCCCTTCCTGTGAGACTCGACCAGAATTGAATTGAACAATCACTTTGATTTGTTAGGTTCGCATCCAGCGCCGCCCCTGCCTGAAGCCCGACGCCGCGCCTCCCGACGTTTTCTCCTCCCGGTCCTCCGACGAAGCCACCGCTAGAAGCCTCCATCCCCTCCTTTCAGCGCTTAGCTTCCCCGAGCCTTTCAGGACTTAGCTTCCCCGACGAAATCATCTCCTGCGCTCCGCCGGGCACCATTTTCATTGCCTGAAGCTCCGCCTGTCACCGACGAGCCCTCCCGTGCCTTCCTCCAGCGGATTCAGTGACCTCCGACGTTCCCCTTTCTTCTGATTGGACACGTCCTGTGTCCCTGAGGAGGCTGCCATTTCCTGAGGTCCACACAACCCTCCCGGTGCCCTCCTCTGCATGGTACCAGCCATTCCAGTGCCTTTTGAGCAGTCCATCCTTGGAAATCCATGAACTGCTGCTGCTACTCCTTCTCTTGGGTATACCTCTCAACTTCTCACCCTCAAACCTTAGTTAATTTGATGCTCAACGTTTAAATGAATAGTTAATTATTGGAGCTTGACCTACTAATCTTATCTCTTAATTGTCGTTAGTTTCATATCTGTGTTTCCACCCTCCAGAATTCTATACCTATGGATTCGTGATTTCGTAACGTTATTATGCACGTGCGGTAGTCTTACATTTGCGAGCAATGCCTTGGTCATTAACCATTTAAAATATCCCGCGAAATCCCTTAGCGTCACCTTTATTTTAAAAAATCGCATTTTATTAACGTTGAAAATCTATAGCCCCCACCTCGATTCACATCAGTTTGGTGTGGCTGTTGGGATGTCTCACTCCTATCGTGGGATAGCCGAGCGCCGGTCGGTTTCAAAACTCTAGGTTTAGATTTTTTTTTCGTTTTAAAAAATGGGTTATTTAGATGTGCATATTAAAGCTTTGCAGAAAGATGTTGAGTGCGTCATTGCTGACGTCCGACAGAATCTGCGTGGGTTGTGCACCTCTATTCTCAACCTGGAGGTGACAATGTGCACGTATTATGCTGTCCCTGCATATCTACCCACTTCGTATCACATAGCGGAGCCCGAGGTTAGCTCTTGCGATAGTCCTCTTCCTCTCCTCGTCAGTTTCACAATGAGCACCTTGGCCCCACCCTCCCCCACCGTGACACCCACTTCGGTTGGGGAGATTCTTCTTGAGCCCCTGCTCTAGGAAGAAAAGCTTCCTCCTATCTTTATCATCCCGACTGAAGTCGTGTCTCCACTTGTCTCCGCTTTAGCACCCCCTGCTCTAGGAAGATAAGTTTTCTCCTCCTCACCCCTTCATCCCGATTGACATGGTGTGTCCACTTGCCCACACTGACTCACATCCCTCAGTCGTCGAGTTGTTTTCTGAGGCCCCGCTCCATGGAGAAGGACTTACTAGTGATGTGTCACTCACCTCGAATGACACATCATCACTCTCCCTTCTCCCAGAGGAGTTGGTTGGTGATGAGGCCCTCATCTTAGGTGGCATAGACTCACTCGTTATATGTCCCGAGTATCTTTGCCCACTGTCGCCCCAATCCCGTGAGGCCACAAAGTTGTGTTTGGTGGTCACTCGCTAGTGCCATTAGAGTCACCACCTTATGTAGATTTTATTTTTGGTGAGCACGTCTTTTGTTCCTGTCACTACCCTTTGGTTTTAGGCAAACATGTTGAGTCACCACATCACTATTGTCTGATTTATGAAACTTTTAGGGTTAGCCGTATTGAGGGACTCTACTCACTACTTAGATTTTTTTTACTCTTCATAGGGACACCCGTTTTAAGGGTTTTTTATTGAAAATTTTATACGATAAAATTGTGGTCTGTTTAAAATTTTGTGACTCTAGTGAGATTTCATTGGGTGAAGTCAAAGCGATAGTCGATCCTGGTTTAACAGACGTTCGTAGGTGACTATCGAGCGAGTGTACGTTGCGTTATGAGTTACTGATTCCACGGGCTGACTCCACTTGTTTCCTGTTTTTCCTCCTGCCACATGTTTGCCCCACACACTGCCCTTGTCATCCTTCGAAAAGTCTAATAGTTATTGTTTATTTGAATATTTGGCATAAAACATTGACTAATGGATTACGATTTTTTTGGATGAGAGGTTACTTCCAGGTTTTTTTGGATGAGTGGTTACCCGCAGGTCACTATGTAACATCTCTCAGATCGACTTTTGGACTTTCTACTTGCAGGTTTCATCGAGTCTCGACGGGGTCGAGCTTTTTCAACCCCAGGAGAATTGATGCAACTCGCGTCGCGTCTTTTTATTTATTAATAATGTACCTGTCTATTATTTGTGTAGCACGTATTTTCGCGCATTTGGCTTTGTTTTGTAGCATCGAGTTGTATCGCGCGTATCATATGTGCTTGGGTGTTATTTTGTATCGAGCATGTTGTTCCCGCATTTTTATTTGGCTCGTTGGTGTGACCGGCCAACGAGACCTTAAATGCATAGGTCCGACAGTCTAGGAGATGGATTAATTTAGGGCAAGCTTCGACAATTAAATATTTTCATAATTATTAAGACTTTTGAAATTATCAAATCATTTCCAAAGCCTTCAACCTCATATTTACTGCCTTCATTAAAAGCCCACTTGCAAAAGTCCATTCAACTCTTAAAAGAGAAACCATAATCCCTCTTATAAAATAACCCCTCCCCTTCTTGGAGACCCGGCTGGAATTGAACTGAATAATCACTTTGATTTGTTCGGTTCGCATCCAGCGCCGCCCCTGCCTGAAGCCCGATGTCGCGCCTCTCGACGTTTTCCCCTCCCGGTCCTCCGACGAAGCCACCGCCAGAAGCCTCCATCCCCGCTGTCTAGCTTCTCCTTGCTGCTAGATGACACCACCAGTGGCCCCCGAGCCTTTCAACGCTTAGCTTTCCCGACGAAATCATCTCTTGCGCTCCACCGGCCTCCGTTTCCGCTTCCTGATGCTCCGCCTGCCACCGGCGAGCCCTCCCGTGCCTTCCTTCGGCGGATTCAGTGACCTCTGATGTTCCCCTTTCTTTCGGTTGGGCACGTCTTGTGTCCCCGAGGAGGATGCCATCTCCTGAGGTCCACACAACCCTCCTGGTGCCCTCCTCTGCCTGGTACCAGGCATTCCAGCGCCTTCCAAGCAGTCCATCATTGGAAATCCATGAACCACTGCTGCCACTCCTTCCCTTGGGTATACCTCTCAGCTTCTCACCCTCAAACCTTAGTTAATTTGATGTTTAAAGTTTAAACGAATAGTTAATTATTAAATCTTTCCCTACTAATCTTATCTCTTAATTGCCATTAGTTTCATATCTGTGTTGCCACCCTCCTGAATGTTATACCTGTGGATTCGTGATTTCGTAACGTTATTATGTACGTGCGATAGTCTTACATTCACGAGCAACACCTTGGTCATCAATCGTTTAAAATATCCCGCAAAATCCCTTCGCGTCACATTTATTTTAAAAGATCGCATTTTATTATCATTGAAAATCTACAACCCCCACCTCGGTTCACATCAATTGTGAAGGTTGAGCAGGTTTTCATCTTGCGTTGGAGTACGAGCAATATTTGTGCAATGCTGGCCCGAGATAGGTCACTTCTTGACCCGATGCTACCACGACTAAGAGGCCCGCCTATCACTGCCACTGCCGGCCTTCGCGCTCCCGCAGATGCAACGAGGAAATCCATTGTCTCTGGAGGCTCCAAACCCGAGGGTGTCCAATGTTATCAGTGTTCTGGCAAAGGGCACTTCGCGACGCAATGGCCGATGAGATATTTATTGATTGAGGAAATGGGTGATCCAACGCTGAGGCTGAGGATGCTTCCATCAAGGAGATTACGGTCGTTGTAGCGGAGGGATGATTGAGCGATGCTGAGAGGTCACTAGAGTTAGGAGCCCTCCATCGCCTTCTGCACACCCCACGTGCCTAGATGGATTGACGTCGCACTATGATTTTCTTCACATATTTCCCGAGCGCATGAGATCCCTGCAAGCTCGATATTAATAGTGGTAGTTGTGTGAATATAATTACCAAGAAGGGTTAAAGAGGATGCAACTTACTGCCGAGCCACATCTGCATTCTTACCATGTCCCATGTGTGGACAAATCCACTATCCAGGTTACACAACGATGTTGATGCCGATTCACTTAGCATCCACTTAGGACAAGGTATGGTGTGACGTTATCTCTATGGACGTCACACACATTTAACTTGGACGACTTTGATTATATTATCGCGACGCCACGTGTTATGGACGATCCAACACGTGTTTTTTTCGATAAAGAACGAAAGATTACCATTATCCTGACCCAACTCAGGGATCCTCCTAAGTGCAAGGTTAAGTTATTTGTTAGTGCAGTGTCATCGAGACCTCTACATTTCTTGAGGAAGGGTGACTTTATGGGAGAGAGCTTAGATACGGGAGTTGTGTTCGCAGTGGTAGCCACGATGACTCCTGAGACCTTACTGACACTGAAATTGCTGATCCAGATGTTCATTAGTTACTGGAGGATTACGTCGATATTATGCCCGAGGAGCTCCCTGATGAGCTTCCCCCATTGAGTGACATACAACATACGATCGGTCTTGTCCTAGGCACATCTTTGCCCAATTTACTCAATTGTCGTTTGAATCTGACTAAACACTCTGAGATGAAAGGACAATTTGATGATCTTCTTCGGAATAATTTCATACAAGAGAGCCTGAACCCTCGTGTCGTATCGGCCCTTCTTTCCCCGAAGAAGGACGGGAGTTGGTTCATGTGCATTGATAGTCATGTCATCAATAAAATCACGGTAAAATATCTTTTTCCCATTCCCCTCCTCGACGACCTCCTGGACTCGATGATCGGTTCCTAGATCTTTTCGAAGATCGACCTGCATAGTGGGTACCGTCAGATTATAATTAGAGAGGGGATGAGTGAAAGACGGCCTTCAAGACGTAGGTCGACTTATATGATTGGCTAGTTATGCCGTTCGGACTATCAAACATGCCTAGCATGTTCATGAGGGTGATGTCACGGGCCCTGCGATCCTACATGAGCAAATTTCTGGTAGTGTATTTTGATGTTATACTGATATACAACCAGGACCGCACCGAACCCTTGCACCACATTTGCCTCGTATTTGAGCTCCAACGGAAGGAGCATCTCTACATCAATTTAAAGAAGTGTTCATTCTTGACCGCGTCTGTTCACCTCTTGGGGTATATAGTTTCTATTTCATGTATATTACTTGACCCTGACAAGCTCAGGTCTATTTGTGAGTGGCTTATTCCGTCGAATATTCATGAGACCCATAGTTTTCATGGACTTGCCACTTTCTATTGGAGGTTTGCCTGAGACTTTAACTCTATTATGGACCCCTTTACGAGCTGCCTCTGTAAGGGTGATTTTGTGTGGACGAAGGTCGCCACACGTGCCTTCGAGGAGATTAAGGAGAGACTGTCTTCCACTCATGTCATACATTTACCATATTTCACCAAGGCCTTCTAGGTTGCCTGTGATGCATCAGGAGTTGGAATTTGTGCGGTACTTAATCAGGAAGGTCATGCAGTCATCTACTTCAGTGAGAAACTAAATAACGTTAGTCAAAAGTACTCAAATTATGATCGAGAGTTATATGTCATCATATAGGCACTTCACTGCTAGCGTTATTATCTCCTGCATAAGAAATTTGTTCAATATTCTGACCATCAAGCTCTGAGGCATCTCGATACGCAGAAGAAATTAGGGCACCGTCATGCAAAATGGCTGGAATTTATGTAGGATTATCATTACGTTCTCAAATACCAAGTGGGCATTGAGAACAAGCAGGCTAACGCCTTGAGTCGCCGAGTTAGTATCATCCACACCATGAGCACCAGAGTTTTGGGTGTGCGCGTCTAATTTACTATACAACCCCGTATTTGGTAAGTGGGTCCCTCAGAAGGGATCAGGATCCAAAAAGGTTGTTCAGGTTATTTTGGGTTGGGTGAGCCGAGTAGGCGGGTGGTTGGGTCTCGCCCCGGCTTGCTGGTGGCATCAGCTGAAGGCTAGCAGAGGGGCGAGTGGGTTGTTCTGGCCCGCACTCGCCCCAGAGTCAAGTTTAGTGGTGAGTGCGGGTCTCCTCGAGCACTCGCCGCCTTAGGCGAAAGGTCAGCTCGTTCAGCAGTTCTCCTCCAAGAGAAGTACAACTGGGTTTGCTAATAGGCTCTCCAAACAGTGGAGTTACGCTGTTGGCATACTATTTTGGGATGCGTATAGTAGAACCAAAAGGAGGGATTCTGTTATGTGCAGACTATACTGAAAAACTATAAATAGACCCCAGGGGCACCTTTGCAGGGTATTTGATTCTTTGGCCTTTTCCTCTTCTAGTTAACTTTGGTCGGCTTCCAATTCCCTCCAAGGTGCCCAGCTCAGCATTGATTAGGGAGGGGAAACTCTCTTAGATCTTTCGGGTGTGTGTCGGGACCTCCGCGCTGCAGCTCAGAGTCTGTTCCTAATTCTAAGTCACCGGCCAGGCGCTCTTACTCAGGAGAAGTAGGTGCAAGTTACCCCTCTTTGGATCCGAACTCTTCTTGGAGTTAGGTTCTGGTTCCAACATTTTTGGTGCGGTGAGCGTGGACCGTAGTCTGTTTAAGAAAATTTAGAGTTGAGCTCCATGACAAGAGCTGAGGGAGAAGGAACTGACCAGGGCTACCCGCCACCACCAACAGGAGTCACGATTGACATGTTCGAAGACTTCATGAGGGAGGTCTTGCACACCTGACACCACGCATTTACCGCGAGTGCTCGACACACACAGTCTCAGTTGTCACATCCTAGTTGTTAGGCGAGAACGGCCCGGGCCAGGGGTCTGGGAAGGAGATGGCAGTTGAGAGGGGAGTGCGAGATCTCGTCGGGCGAGAGCTTTTGCCTAGCCCGGCGAGTGTTGGAAGGTCAGGCAAGCTGACAGCGCGAGACCAGCCGACTCGCCCCTTATGAGGAGGAAGTCCCTTTAGCGCCGCAAGAGGCGAGTGCTTGACACCCACTATCCCAGTGGCCACATCCCAGCTGCTAGACGAGAATGCCCTGGGTCAGTGGCTTGGGAAGGAGGTGGCAGTTGAGGGGGGAGTGCGAGATCTCGCCGGGCGAGAGCTTTCACCAGCCCGACGAGTACTGGAAGGTCAGACGAGCTGACAACGCGAGACCAGACGACTCGCCCCTCAGGAGGAGAAAGTCCCTTTAGTGAGCTGATCGTCTCGGCCCCAGTTCCGGAGGGGTTCCGGGAGCTAGAGATGTCCTACTACAGCGACATAGATCACCCAGTACAACACGTCAAGTGGTTTGAAGATGCAGTTTCCATCAGACAGATGTCAGACGCCTTAAGTGCTGACTCTTCCCCATCTCGTTCATGGAAAAAGCAAGTGACTGGTTACACCAACTTCCCTCCAGTTCGATCTATTGTTTCGAGGACCTGCGTCGAGGCTTCCTGTTGAGGTTCTCGACGTCCAATAAGAGAAAGAAGGGATCAGAGTTCTTGTTCGCGATAAAGCAGGGGGCGGAGGAAACTTTAGGAAGTTATATAGATAGGTTCCAGGAAGAGGTTCTCCTGGTCCAAGAGGTACCATGGTACACCTTGATGCTGGCCTTTACGCTTAGGCTACGTCATGGATTTTTTAGTATGGAGCTGAAGAAGGAGCCTTCTCTATCCTTTGAGGAATTGATGGAGTGGGTGACAAAGGAATAGAGGGAGAGTCGGCGAACCCGACATTCGCCAAGAAGCTGGCTAAGTTGGTAGGAGATGAGGTGAGAGAGCAGGGAGGAAGCGAGTAATAGGAGGTGAGAAGGAGAGACAAGCCCAGAGGGCAATGATTTTAGGGACATCAATAGGGATGGGGTCATCAAGAAACAAACAACCGGCTGGCCTGGAGGCCGCAAGGAGGGCCCGTCGAGGGCCAGAGGAGAGGATATAAAGGATGAGGAAACTTTCACGGAGGGCATGAGCGGTTCAACCCCCAGGGATGGAGGCCAGTCCAGAGGCCCCTCCTACCTCCTCCACAACAAGCAATGACTATCAAAAGAGGAAGATGAAGAGGGAGAGGGAATAAAAGAGAAGTTCTCGCAGAAGGAGAAGGGGGCGTTGTGGCGTTGTTGTATTGTGACTACCATCAGGAGGAAGACCGTGCAACGGCCAACTGCCCGGAGTTCTTGGAAGTAAGGAGAACGAGAGGTCCAATGCAACAACAGCAGCAACAGGTGTGAATCGAGGAAATCGTAGTAGGAGAAGGAGAGGAGGATAGGTGCGAAGATCAGAACGACGTAGGGACCCAGGGGGATCAGGGTGATCCACGAGCGAGCGGGGATCGTGGCCACCCACAAGGGGAGCTTCCAAACAATGTTCAGAAGGAGTGTCGCTTCGACCTCCCAGACCATCGCCCCCGGAGGAGAAAATTACTTTCTCATCAAAAGACGTGCCAGACTATGAAGACCCATTCTGTAACACCTTGGTGATCTAGACAACTATAGAAAATTTCACGGTCTCCCCGATCCTGGTCGACAACGGGAGCTCGGTGAATATCATCTTCAAGAAGGCTTTCGATGAGATAAAGGTGGAAGCGCGGAGGGTCTTGGCTTCGAATGGGCCGCTATTTGGGTTTTCCAGAGAAAAGAAAGAGATAGAGGGAGGAGTTAGACTATATGTGATGTTGGCGGGGGATGTCGAGGAACTGCAGTTCGTCATTGTTGACGCACCAAGTGGTTACAATACCATCTTTGAGCGTCCCCTCATCAACGCTTTCCGCTGCGTCCCTTCATCATTCCACCAGTGCCTTAAGTTCAACAGTAGAGGAGTCCAGGTCTGAATCCGGGGAGATCCGAGGGTGACGAGGCAATGTTATGTCACAGCTGTCAACACCATCTCCTTGATGAAGGAAGCTGAGGAGGTGGAGAAGGTAATGTAGGAGCAGACAAGGATGGAGGATGTGGTTGAAGTGACTGAGGAGATAGTGGATCAGGTGGGGATGGAGGAAGTGATGGAGATAGATGAGGAAAGGGAAGAGGAGGTCCTCGCTCAGGGAAGTAGGATGGAAAGTGAGCAGGGGGAGCAATCTCGGTTGGAGGCAGCATTGTAGGTGGTGGAGATAGAGGTCCTGACCCAAGATGGGAGGGTGGAGAAGGTGAAGATCAGCGGAGGTCTGAGTCGGGAAGACCAGGAAAGGGTCCTGAGGTGTGTCCAGAGGAACATGAACGTCTTCGCCTGGAGTGCTGCAGACATGCCAGGCATTGATGCTAACGTGGCGTGTCATCGCCCCAACCTTGACCCAGGAGCCCTCCCCATCCGCCATAAGAGGAGGTCCGTAGCCGACAAGCTGGAGGAACCAATCCGGGAGGAGGTGGAGAAACTCCTGAAGGCTGGGTTTGTATTAGAGATCCAGTATCCAGGTCATGCTGGGTCTCCAACGTGGTAATGGTAAAAAAGGGTGGGGGGGGGGGGGGTGGAAGATGAAGGATGTGTGTAGACTTTTCTTTCTTGAATAAAGCTTGTCCTAAGTATTGTTATCCCTTGCCTAGAATCAACGCGCTGTTTGACTCAGCCGTCAGTTTTTCTGTGATGAGTTTTTTTGGATACTTTTTCAGATTACCACCAGATTCGCATGCACCCGCCGGATGTCAAAGATGTCTCCTTTATCATGAGAGAAGGATGCTACTGCTACTGGATGATGCCCTTCGTGCTAAAGAATGTCGGGGCAACATACCAAAGGATGATGGATCGAGTCTTTCAGGAGCAGAGTGGTAGGAACTTGGAGGTGTACGTTAATGACCTAATGGTGAAAAGCAGGGACGCGAGCTCTCACCTCCAGGATCTGGAGGAAACCTTTGCCGCTGCGAAAGTTTAAGATGAGGCCGAACCCCCTAAAGTTCGTCTTCATAGCCAGCAGGGATAAGTTCTTGAGTCTTCTCCTCACTCCGGTAGGGATGAAGCCTAACCTCGACAAAGTGAAGGCAATACTATAACTGGAGTCGCCACGAAACGCCAAGGAGATTCAACGCCTAACCGGGAAGCTTGAAGGTTTGAGCAGGTTCCTTTCTCGGGCAGGGGAGAAGTGCTCCCCTTTCCTTAAAGTGTTACGAGGTAATCAGAAGTTTGAATGGTCCAAGGAGTATGAGGAGGCCTTCTGAGCCCTGAAGGATCAACTCACCAAGGCTCCACTACTCTAAGGGCCGAAGGAGGGGGAAGACTTGACTCTGTATCTCGGGGTGGGAACGGAGGCTGTGAGCTCCGTCCTGGTCCGAGTGGAAGGAAAGAAGCAGTTGTCAATCTATTAAGTTAACAGGGTCCTGAAGAAGGCGGAGTACAGGTACCCCATCCTGGAGAAGCTGGTGTTTGCCCTGGTCATCTCGGCCCGGAAGCAAAGGCTTTATTTTCAAGCACACTCGATCCGAGTAGTGACCGACCACCCTCTCTGCAACATTTTTGAGGGAGTGGAGCACTCAGGTAGGCTGACGAAGTGGTCTGTAGAACTGAGTGAGTTCGACATCTCATTTGTCCCTCTCCCATCGGTAAAGGCTCAGACGGTGGCGAATTTCTTAGCCGACTGTGGTCGAGGTGGAGGAATTGGGGTCTTCTCAACAGGTAGCCTGGAAGGTGCTGGTAGATGGAGCTTCGGGTAAAGACTTCCTTGGTGGGGGTGATCTTGGAAAGTCCCCAGGGGACGAAGATAGAGCAAGCTTTGGTGATACACTTCCCCATCACAAACAACCAAGCAGAATACGAGGCGGTGATTGCAAGATTACGAGGGCCAGGGAATTGGGGGTGCACGACGTGGAGGTGCTCACAGACTCTATAGTGGTGGCCTTACAGATCAGGGGAGAATTTGAAGCAAGGGAGCCCAAACTCCATCGATATTTGGAGATGAGACTCATCGGGATGTTCCGAACGTTCTCCATTCGACTTGTGACGCGGGAAGTGAGTGCTCCAGCCGACCAATTGGCCAAGTTCGGATTCCGGGCAAGAGGAACCGTGATAGATTTGTTCCGTCCATCCATCGAGGAAGGGGAGTTGATGGAGATAGATTGACGCACCTCATGGATGGACCCCTTTAGGATGTTTTTGGTCACGGGTAAATTCCCGGAGGTCCAGGATAAAAAGAGTTTTCGTCATAAGTCAGCATATTACCAGTTGCGAGAGGGGGATCTGTATCGAAAGACCCTCTCGGGACTTATGGCACGCTGTGTGTCGGAAGAGGTCCCGAGGATTTTGGAGGAAATACACTCCGAGAAGCGCGACAGTCACTCCGGGATCTGAACCCTGGAAGGGAGGATATTACGACAAGGATACTTCTGGCCAACCATAAGGAGAGATGTGGAAGAGTTCACGAAGAAATGTCAGAAGTGACAGCTGTTTCCACCACTTGTTGCCAGCCCAGAGGCTCAGAAGCATCGTGACACCATGAACTTTCGCAATCTGGGGAATGAACCTGGAAGGACCCTTTCGTCAAGCGAGTGGGCAGAGGAGGTTCCTCCCGGTCATGATTAATTACTTCTCAAAATGGTTGGAGGTCAAGACATTGGCCAAGGTGATTTCCCAGGTGATCCGCAATTTTGTATGGGGAGAAATCATCTGTCAGCACAGGATACCCTTAGCGATAGTCACGGATAATAGACCGCAGTTTCCTAGTGAGAAGCTTGTCAACTTCTGCAACCAGCTGGGGATAGATCTCAGGTTTGCCTCAATTCACCACTCCAGGAGTAACGGACAAGTGGAGGCAGTAAACAAGATCATCGTGAACTTGTTCAAGAAAAAGGTGAAAAATCTGAGAGGGAACTGGGTAGAGCAGCTCCTATCGGTCCTCTGAGCCCTAAGAACCACACCTTACACGACCACCGGGGAGACCCCCTTCAAGTTTTCTCATGGCTCTAAGGCTGTGCTGCCGGTGGAGTTTGAGGTAAAATCACCCCGGATGATCTGCATAGGAGTAGGAGATGATGAGTGGAGGGTGGAGAATGAAGAATAACTACGACTCTCTCTGGACCCAGTAGAAGAGCTCCACGACCTCGCCGTCGTCCGACAAGAAGAGGTCAAGTTCAGGATGACCAGGTATTTTGACAAGCACATCCGGGTTAAGCAATTTGAAAAGGGAGATCTCGGCTTAATGAAGGTCGATGCGGCCGGAAGGTCGACGACTGTGGGGAAAATCAATCCCAATTGGGAAGGTCCACATGTAATTGAGGAAGTCCTGAGGTCGGAGGGATACCGCCTCCAAAATGTGGAGGGGGTATCCATAGGTCATACCTGGAGTGGTGATGACCTGAAACGTTTCTACCCTTGAATTCAAATAATAAGATTGTTTTTGCAACTTTATTTCTCTTATCTGTCTTGTTAGTGTTCTTCCGTGAGAAAATGATACTTGGTATTGATAGCCCCGAGCAGACCCGCTGACTAGACTCTCACTAGCTGGCAGGTCCAAAGACTCACTCAGTGGCAGGTTGTGAAAAGAAATAGATGTTGGAATATAGGCCCCGAGCAGACCCGCTGATCAAACTCTCACTAGTTGGCAGATCCGAAAGCTCACTTGGTGGTAGGTTGTGAAAAGAAAGAGATGTTGGAATATAGGCCCCGAGCAGACCCGCTGACCAGACTCTCACTAGCTGACAGGTCTGAAGGCTCACTCGGTGACAGGTTGTGAAAAGAAAGAGATGTTGGAATATAGGCTCCGAGCAAACCTGCTGATCAGGCTCTCACCAGTGTTGAAACCGAAAATCCGGTCTCCCGTGGAGTTCGACCCTTGGGGAAGGGGTGACCGCGCACCTACTACCCTCAAGCGAACGATCTAGGCACAAGACTAGGAACACGAGGGACAGACCCAAGGTCTCAGCGAGGAGGACCCGCCGCATACCCGGAAGACTAACCAACTCTTCCCCTCCCAAGCCAAGGGCTGAGCTAAGGCACCTTCGGAGGGCTCTCTTGGCCGACCGGAACATCCAAGGAGGATCTCGAGATCCACTCCCAAACTAGAGGTGCCACCTCGGGTCTATGTAAAATGCTCCCCGCCTGCCTTACTATTGGCGCCAAACCGCCCAGCAGCCCTACTCTACGCAGCCCCAATTGGGCCGCCAATAGCGGAACTCCGCTACTCTGAAAGGATGGCAACGGGCCATCAGGGGCTTCCCGGCATCTATACCTCGGGGCCCACACGGGGGAGCGGTTCACGAACACACCGCTCGCCCAAAACAGGAGGAGACCGCATATCCACAGAGCATCACAGATATTAAAAAATATTACAGGAATATAAATTCCATACTCGGCTCGCAGGCCGGAAATATAAACAAAAGGCCTTCGAGGGCCAGCACAAGTTTGGGCTTAAGCCCGCTACTCCCCGCCTGGTACTGCAACACCTGTACGCCAACGTCTCGACGAGCGGCGGCCAACTAGTCATCGGTCGGCTAACGGAAGCGGACCAAACATATTGCGCACACCCCCTTTTTGGGGCTTGTGGCGCGCATTCCCTGCAAGCGGCTAAATAAGCAACTTCCTCGGAGTCTTCTCCGGGAACCCCAGAACATCACCAATCCGGCTCACACGTCCGGATGGGCTTCACACAGCATGCCTAAACCCGTACTCGCGCTTCCGGGTGCTAATGCAATTAACTGCGGGGACGTACACGTCAACCCGTCGGGGAGCTCCCTTCCCCCACCCGTTGGTGGAGAGGGGCTTCCGTGCAAATATGTAAACCGAAGGCTTCACATGCCCAAGTTGAAACATCGTTACCCTTGTCGCGTGTTTGGCGGCGGGGACGGGAGAGGAGCTCCGAGTCGATCCTACTGCATGCGGTCGCGTCGGCGTTCGATCTCCACTCCAGGCCGAGCCTCGCTCCAGGCCGAGCCTCGCTCCAGGCCGAGCCTCGCTCCAGGCCGAGCCTCGCTCCAGGCCGAGCCTCGCTCCAGGCCGAGCCTCGCTCCAGGCCGAGCCTCGCTCCAGGCCGAGCTTGTTGCCGCCTCGGGGAAGGTCGAGGTGTGCTGCTCCCGGCCGGGAAAAATAGAGGGATGCGGGGCTCGGGTACCTCCTCCGAGCGGCGACCGCCATCACTGGTGCTTAGTCTTGCCTTCACAAGAGCAGAGTCTGTTGCTCCTCTTCTGATTTTCACCCAGCAAGAGAAGCTGTATCTGGTCACCGCGGTGAGTTTAACCAGCACAAAAGACGGAGACCAGCTCCCTGATTCAGCTTCGTGAAAACCAGGTTCGTCGTTCTTTATAACTCCACGTTGTATAATGGAGCCTCCGGTTGCTGCTTGCACTCAGTATGTGCAAAATAATCATACCGAGCTCCCTCATAGTCGGCCGCAGGAGCTACTGCGAGGTTTGAACCAGTGAAAGCCCACTGCAAAATTATAGGAAAGAGGAGAGAGAACCTCATGGGGAGACAACCCCTCATTCGTGCCCTAGCTTGGGCGGTGGCCGGAGAGAGATAGAGGGGGCGGCGGCCCTTGCTGCTCCAGGCCGAGGGTGAGAGGGGGAAGGAGGCGGCGGCGGCGTTGCTTAGCCGGGGACGTGGAAGAGCGGGAAATGGGGGCGGCGGCGGCGGCTTGCTTTGCCGAGGATGAGAGAGGGAGGGGAAGGCGGCGGCGCTGCTTTGCCGGCGACGGGAGAGGGCGGGGAAGGAGCGGCGGCGGCTGGACCCGAGATCCATGGCTAGGGTTCCCCTTTTTCTTCCTCTTCCCCTGCTTCTATTTCCCTTTTCTTCTCCCGCTGTCCCCCCGAGCCCCACTCTGCTTCTCCCTTTTTTTTATTTGCCTTTCCTTTTTTTGTTCCCAGCCCCCATCCCTTGATGAACCCGATCCCCCTGCCTCTTTTATCCCATTTTTGTATATATATAATAATATATATATATATATTATATAATATAATAATATATATATATTATATAATATAATAATACATATAATATATAATATTACATATATATATATATATTCTAACAACGCGCACATAAAACCCTCGCACGCACGCACGCACGAGGACCCGCACGTCCTCAGACGGGGTCGTACCGACTCGTCGCCCACAACACGCCCCTAGGCTGCTTTTTGGGGAGGGTCCCACTCGCCCGGCTACGGGGTTGTACACAATCCCCGCTCTTTTCGAGCTTGGCACAAGCTCAGAAAGAATCATCCAACCCAACGTATCCGGCGAGTGGGAGTCGACCAAAAAAAAAGTTTGAGAGAAACTGAAATCTGCACTTGGAGCATCGATCTCTCCACGACCTTTCTGATCTTTTGAATCGCTCGATACCCTTTAGCTCACTGCTATCGAATTGCCCTTATACCATTACTTACGACAAGTATACAATTTCTCGCGATATCGTGAAACAACAAAGCCGTATCCTCTGGTACACGCTGAGCTAATCCTTTCCCCCCAGGTGCGCCTACACCCCTGCCAGCTAATGAGAGCCTGACAGCGAGTCCACCCGGGGCCGAGCAGCACTCGGGGTCCCTTACCCCCCAGGTGTGCCTTCAGCCCGCCAGCTAGTGAGAGCCTGACAGCGAGTCTACCCGGGGCCGAGCATCACTTGGGGTCCTGCAAAAAATCCAAACTCCAAACTCTCCCTTACCCCCCAGGTGTGCCTACAGCCCTGCCAGCTAGTGGGAGCCTGACAGCGAGTCTACCCGGGGCCGAGCATCACTCGGGGTCCTGCGAAAAACTCTCCAAGAACCAACCCTTTCCCCTCAGGTGTGCCTACAGCCCTGCCAGCTAATGAGAGCCTGACAGCGATTCTACCCGGGGTCCACTACTACCGCCGTCGAGTGACTTCCGGCCCTGCCAGCTAGGTGAGAGCCTGACAGCGGGATCTGCTCGAGGCCCACGGATGACACCGAGTGACTTCCGGCCCTGCCAGCTAGGTGAGAGCCTGACAGCGGGATCTGCTCGGGGTCCAAAACAACCGCCATCGAGTGACTTCCGGCCCTGCCAGCTAGGTGAGAGCCTGACAGCGGGATCTTCTCGAGGCCCACGGATGACACCGAGTGACTTCCGGCCCTGCCAGCTAGGTGAGAGCCTGACAGCGGGATCTGCTCGGGGTCCAAAACAACCGCCATCGAGTGACTTCCGGCCCTGCCAGCTAGGTGAGAGCCTGACAGCGGGATCTTCTCGAGGCCCACGGATGACACCGAGTGACTTCCGGCCCTGCCAGCTAGGTGAGAGCCTGACAGCAGGATCTGCTCGGGGTCCAAAACTACTCGACTTGGCTTTGCTCGAGATGGAGACATCCTGTTTACTTATGAGGTGTTGGAGAGTTAATTGCACAGATGCTTTTACAAGCGGGGGACGCATTCTATTCCTAAGAGAGGTGATCTGGAGGTCGTCAAATCGGGAAGCTGGCGTCCGAGTCTGTTCCTAATAATTCCTCCAATCGGACGAGAGATGCAATCGGGGAGACATAGGCCGACGTGCAAGGGGGGAGCTGATCTCGGCCGTCAGTGCAGAGGCTCGGTCTTACAATAGCGCTTAGAGTCCCGAGGCATCGTCCCATCATCCGAACTGGGCTATTTAAAAGGAACGGGTTGGACGTTTCGTATCCTGATCTAATGACAAAGATCACTTTCCGCCATGTCACTTGCGATTGCTTGGAGAGATCGGCCCTTTATCAAATCTGGGAGGTTAACGTCTAGGCTCGTTCCTGATAATTCCTCTAGTCGGAGGAGAGGTGCGATCGGGGGGACATAGGCCGACGTGCAAGGGGGGAGCTGATCTCGGCCGTCAGTGCAGAGGCTCGGTCTTACAATAGCGCTTAAAGTCCCGCGGCACCGTCCCATCGTCCGAACTAGGCTATTTAAAAGGAACGGGTTGGACGCTTGGCTTCCGGAGTCGATCGTGAGGCTAACCCTTGAAGCCCTCAGAAGCTCGAGGCGAATCGGTAATAAAAAGAAAACTTGACCGCTACTGAATTACACAGAAGAGATAGCATATTACCGCTAGGGAGGGAACCCTTTCCGGTCACCCCGGCTCCTTACACCTCTCACCTGCTCTCTTACTCGATCTTGAAGACAATAACCTTCAGACTTCTCGTTGATGTAATAAGTGGGGATACACGGGTTTTCATAGGCAGAAGCGTTTCAAATAGGTGCAAATCCTACTCCAAATGCTATGGGATCCAAACAACAGCTATGGGAGGGGACAACTCCGAGTACGAGGACCTCACGCACAAAGTATCAACGCATGACCCTGGTCGTCACCTGGTTCCACTTCTATAGCCATGATGTTCGCCTGAGTTCTTCTGTGCTGGTCACTCTCCACGCTCACCGCACCAAAATGTTGAAACCGGAAATCCGGTCTCCCGTGGAGTTCGACCCTTGGGGAAGGGGTGACCGCGCACCTACTACCCTCAAGCGAACGATCTAGGCACAAGACTAGGAACACGAGGGACAGACCCAAGGTCTCAGCGAGGAGGACCCGCCGCATACCCGGAAGACTAACCAACTCTTCCCCTCCCAAGCCAAGGGCTGAGCTAAGGCACCTTCGGAGGGCTCTCTTGGCCGACCGGAACATCCAAGGAGGATCTCGAGATCCACTCCCAAACTAGAGGTGCCACCTCGGGTCTATGTAAAATGCTCCCCGCCTGCCTTACTATTGGCGCCAAACCGCCCAGCAGCCCTACTCTACGCAGCCCCAATTGGGCCGCCAATAGCGGAACTCCGCTACTCTGAAAGGATGGCAACGGGCCATCAGGGGCTTCCCGGCATCTATACCTCGTGGCCCACACGGGGGAGCGGTTCACGAACACACCGCTCGCCCAAAACAGGAGGAGACCGCATATCCACAGAGCATCACAGATATTAAAAAATATTACAGGAATATAAATTCCATACTCGGCTCGCAGGCCGGAAATATAAACAAAAGGCCTTCGAGGGCCAGCACAAGTTTGGGCTTAAGCCCGCTACTCCCCGCCTGGTACTGCAACACCTGTACGCCAACGTCTCGACGAGCGGCGGCCAACTAGTCATCGGTCGGCTAACGGAAGCGGACCAAACATATTGCGCACACCCCTTTTTGGGGCTTGTGGCGCGCATTCCCTGCAAGCGGCTAAATAAGCAACTTCCTCGGAGTCTTCTCCGGGAACCCCAGAACATCACCAATCCGGCTCACACGTCCGGATGGGCTTCACACAGCATGCCTAAATCCGTACTCGCGCTTCCGGGTGCTAATGCAATTAACTGCGGGGACGTACACGTCAACCCGTCGGGGAGCTCCCTTCCCCCCACCCGTTGGTGGAGAGGGGCTTCCGTGCAAATATGTAAACCGAAGGCTTCACATGCCCAAGTTGAAACATCGTTACCCTTGTCGCGTGTTTGGCGGCGGGGACGGGAGAGGAGCTCCGAGTCGATCCTACTGCATGCGGTCGCGTCGGCGTTCGATCTCCACTCCAGGCCGAGCCTCGCTCCAGGCCGAGCCTCGCTCCAGGCCGAGCCTCGCTCCAGGCCGAGCCTCGCTCCAGGCCGAGCCTCGCTCCAGGCCGAGCCTCGCTCCAGGCCGAGCCTCGCTCCAGGCCGAGCTTGTTGCCGCCTCGGGGAAGGTCGAGGTGTGCTGCTCCCGGCCGGGAAAAATAGAGGGATGCGGGGCTCGGGTACCTCCTCCGAGCGGCGACCGCCATCACTGGTGCTTAGTCTTGCCTTCACAAGAGCAGAGTCTGTTGCTCCTCTTCTAATTTTCACCCAGCAAGAGAAGCTGTATCTGGTCACCGCGGTGAGTTTAACCAGCACAAAAGACGAAGACCAGCTCCCTGATTCAGCTTCGTGAAAACCAGGTTCGTCGTTCTTTATAACTCCACCGTTGTATAATGGAGCCTCCGGTTGCTGCTTGCACTCAGTATGTGCAAAATAATCATACCGAGCTCCCTCATAGTCGGCCGCAGGAGCTACTGCGAGGTTTGAACCAGTGAAAGCCCACTGCAAAATTATAGGAAAGAGGAGAGAGAACCTCATGGGGAGACAACCCCTCATTCGTGCCCTAGCTTGGGCGGTGGCCGGAGAGAGATAGAGGGGGCGGCGGCCCCTTGCTGCTCCAGGCCGAGGGTGAGAGGGGGAAGGAGGCGGCGGCGGCGTTGCTTAGCCGGGGACGTGGAAGAGCGGGAAATGGGGGCGGCGGCGGCGGCGGCCTTGCTTTGCCGAGGATGAGAGAGGGAGGGGAAGGCGGCGACGCTGCTTTGCCGGCGACGGGAGAGGGCGGGGAAGGAGCGGCGGCGGCTGGACCCGAGATCCATGGCTAGGGTTCCCCTTTTTCTTCCTCTTCCCCTGCTTCTATTTCCCTTTTCTTCTCCCGCTGTCCCCCCCGAGCCCCACTCTGCTTCTCCCTTTTTTTTATTTGCCTTTCCTTTTTTTGTTCCCAGCCCCCATCCCTTGATGAACCCGATCCCCCTGCCTCTTTTATCCCATTTTTGTATATATATAATAATATATATATATATATATATATATATATATAATATAATAATATATATATATTATATAATATAATAATACATATAATATATAATATTACATATATATATATATATATATTCTAACAACGCGCACATAAAACCCTCGCACGCACGCACGCACGAGGACCCGCACGTCCTCAGACGGGGTCGTACCGACTCGTCGCCCACAACACGCCCCTAGGCTGCTTTTTGGGGAGGGTCCCACTCGCCCGGCTACGGGGTTGTACAACCAGCTGGCAGGTCCGAAGGCTCACTCGGTGGCAGATTGTAAAAAGAAAGGGATGTTGGAATGTTGGCCCCGAGCAGATCCGCTGATCAGGCTCTCACTAGCTGGTAGGTCCGAATGCTCACTCGGTAACAGGTTGTGAAAAGAAAGATATTGGAGGTTTGGCCCCGAGCAAACCCACCGGCCAGGTTCTCACCAGCTGGCAGGGCTGGGGGCCACTCAAGGATGAGTTATGTATATAAAAGGGGCACAAGTGGAATCAGGCGCAGCTCACTCGCCTGACAAGACCACCGCCCTCCTCGCCGAATAATCGTCCCCAAAAGGGTCGAAGGTGAGTCCAGTGCTCATAGCTCAACTCGAAGGTGACACATGTCCATATTGGAAGCAAAAAATGAACCGCGCGAGACCTCTCAATACCACAAGTGATCGCGGCTGACAAGCGGACAAGGCCGACTTAACCTTAAACATGTTAGTATTAGAGGTCGGGTCGATCCCGACAAGACGTTTTTCACGGTGAAATCAGACCATGATCGTAGCCGGGACTCAAAAAAGAAGCGACAGGAGAGTTCATACTTCCAAGTGCAGGTTGTGAATGAAAAGAGTCCAGTACAAGTCAGTGTTAAGAGACCGAAGCCGAATTTTGAGTTTCACTTGCGACATAATAAAGGGGTCGTCAAACTTCTCTCTCTCTCTCCCTAGCACTCGCGTGTGCGTGGCACCCGCGTATGCGGGGGACTCACCGTTGTGGGGAAGCACTGAATACGCGCTTCGGATCGTCCTAATCCTATGTCAGCGCGAGTGAGAGGTTATCGGTCTAAGCGCGACAATGTATTGGCTCACGAGGAGGATCGACGCTCTCACGTAATCAACATAGACATTCCATAACCAAACAAACCTAAGCTCACGAAGCGAGTCGCGAGTGTGAAAGAAAATTAATATGCAAAGGTAACAAATCAGAAAAAGAAAACGCAGTTAACTTATATGATATAACAATCAAAAAAATTGTCCCCGCCTGCGAGTGTAAGAAAGCAAAAAGGAGAAAAGAAAAGTAATACAACAAAAAGAAAAAGGTACAAAAGCCAAAAATGTGTTTAAGTCCCATGCTTCATTTGGAAGAGCGGTTGCGGTTGTAAAAGTTGTTGTAAATGCAGGTTTGTAAATGGAGCTGTTGGAAACTGGTTGCTGGAAATAAAAATCTGTTTGGGTAGTCTCTGTCTGCAGAGTTGTTCAGAATAGAGAACTGTTTGACAAAATAACGGTGACGTTTTATAAATATTTTTTATTATATATTTTTAATTATATTTTCTAATATATATAAATATATTATTGAAAATAATATATATATTTTAATTATTTTTATTTTTATTAATATATATTATTGTTTATACTATATACCTATGTATATTAATTTTACTATTTACCGTCGCCTCCGCCCTTTCAAACACGCTCCGCTTTACCTTGCCCCCTGCCTCCGCCGCCGGCGGCCTCCCCGGAGCCCGGCGGCATGGTCGCCGGACCCGGCGAACCCGCCAGGGGTAGTCCGGCGGGGCTCCGACAGGGCCCCCGCCGCCCGCGGCCCTGACCGTGAGGCCCAGATCTGGGCCTCACTGTCAGGGTCGTTGCCTGCGGCAGCCCCGCCGGACTACCCCTGGCGAGTTCGCCGGGGTACGACGACTATGCCGGCGGGCTCCCGGCAGGCCGCCGACGGCAACTCTAAAAAAGAGATGTGGGGGCACGGGAGGACGACAGAGCGCGGGGTACGGGAGGGCGGCACTGCATGGAGAAACGCGACGAACTGGAGGTTGCCAGCAGGGTTTCGTCCCACAATATTTTGAGCGTGGAGAAACACCGGGTGTTTAGAATTGCATGCGGAAAAACAAACGGTAAAAGCCGCCCGCGTCATGTTTGGGGAAGACCCATCAGACAAAAACGTCGTACCAAATAAATCCCTAGTCTTCACTACTTGCCGCCTTCGCCACTGCCGTCACCACTGCCGCCGTCTTCGTCGTCCTCGTCGTCCTCGTCGTCGAAAAATGAGCCGACCTCTTCTTCTGACGAGCCAACTGGGAGATATGGCTTGGGGACCAAGTATTTTGCAATGATCTTCTCGCAATTGGCCTGAAGCACGTCGAGTGTCTACATCATGCGAAGCGTATGCTCGACGACCTTTATAATGGTTGTCCTCATCATCTTATGCACCTCTCTCTCAGAAAACTGCTTCTCCCGAGCGCCCTTGTGGGATGACTCGCCGCGCTCCGGAGGGAGAACGGTGACGATTAACCGAGCAACATCGGCCTTCATGCCCTTGTTCTCCTCTTCCAGGTGGGCGATACGCGCGTGCAGTCGGTCCGCGGTGGCGGCATCCTGCGAAATGGCGAATGGAGGATGGTTAAAACAACGAATGAGAGTGACAATACAAGCACCCAAAAAGAGTTGAAGGCTTACCACCCTGCCAGTACTCGCCGCTAAGAGTTTCTCGACGGTTACCAGCTGCAACACGAGACCCTTCACCTCCTCGACCGCGTCTTCCCACCCAGCCTCAACCTGATACCGGTCCCTTTGGAGGAGTAGGCTGCGACCAAGGTTGTAGATATCAGATGTCGGGTTCATGTCGGTTTGGGTTTGAAATATCGTATATCGGATTGCGGAGGATATATCAGGGATATTTTACAATATCGGATTTTAATATTTAAATAAAGATAACAATGTTTATAAACACATTTTTTTGCAAATAAGTAAAAATGTACAAACAATATATGTTTATAAACTTTACATTAAACATGTAATAATATGATTATAATGAAGTAATGAAGTATTAAACAAAAATAAACAAAATTTTGCATATTAATAAATGGTAAAGATTGAATATATGCATATATATGCAGGGTGATGCAATATATCTCCCGGGTTTGAGTAGAGCATATATATGCATATATATGCAGGATGATGCATATAACAAACTATCAACAAACTGATACATATATATGTAGGGTGATGCAATATATCTCCAAGCAATATATCTCCAAGTGCAGGGTGATGCATATATCTCAAAGGATTATAACAGCTTTGAGAAAGGAAGAAGTCCACAAATATAAAATGACATATAAAATTTCTTGCAAGTTAAACTACATTTAGAAAGATGATGAAGAAGGAAAAAACAAAGGATATATACCCACAAATATAAAATGGCATATAAAGTTTATGTACTCGGACATACAAACTATCTCCAAGCAATTAAATTTTGTGTACCTACAGAGATAGTGATCCAACATTCTAGACCCATATGCCCGTGAAGAAAGAAAAAGAAGAAGAAACCCTAAAGCCCGTGAAGTATAGAAACCATAAAGCCCGTGAAGTATAGAAACCCTAAAGCCCGTGAAGTATAGAAACCCTAAAGCCCGTGAAGTATAGAAACCCTAAAGCCCGTGAAGTAGTAGAAAGAATAAGCAGAAGTAGTAGTAGAGTGAAGTAGTCCCGTGAAGTAGTAAAGTGAAGTATAGAGCCCGTGAAGAAAGAAGAAGAAAATAGAAGAAGGGGGCTTACAGTGGATCGAGAAAGCCCGGTGGCGTCACCGATTCGTCGTCGGAGAAGAGGATTCATCGTCGGAGAAGAGGATTTGTCGTCGGAGAAGAGGATTCGTCGCCGTTTCGTCGCCGATTCCGCAGAGCAGTGTCCCGCCGCTAGAGAGAAATTAGGGCAGCTGTCGAGTGTCGATCCGTGAAATCAAATATAAGAGCCATTTTTTAAATATAAAATAAAAAGGCGTTATAACGGCACAAGATATCGCTATATCGCCGAGATAACGCCGATATTTTACAAAACATTATCTGGCTCAAATAAATCGATTTCGTTGCGGTTTGCCCCGAAACCTTTATATCGGCCGACATATCAGACATGTCGGCTGATATCTACAACAATGGCTGCGACGCGAACTCATATCAGCGAGCTCGAGTTCTTGCACCTCAGCCCGCACACTCTCGTGGGCCAAAGTTTGGGCGGAAATGTCGGCATACTTCGCCGCATCCCGCCGCCCATAAAGCCCAAAGCAAAGGACATAGGCTTGACCGCTGGGAGGGCTCCGGTCCGACCAAGAGGGGAAGAGGGTGGAGATAGAGGCTCGGTCAGACTTCCCGTCCCAGAGGACCATCGGCTCGCCAGAACTGTCCTTGACCTTCTGCCCCAGTCCAAAGTTGGGGTGCGAGTCAGGTTGCACTTCTTCCAATTCCGGCAGTTCTGACTCGGCTGGAGTTTCGGGAGCCTCACCCCCTGTTTGCTTTCTTTTTGGGGCCTTCTCGCCCCCCTTATCTTTGGTTGCCGAGATTTTCTTCATCCGCTTTGGCGGGATTGATGGAGGGGGGGAGTCGTAGCTGGCGGGTGCTATCCTTTTCTTTCTGCTAGAAGGGGCAGAGGAACCCGACATCTCGCGGTAGGCTGTTGCAACCATTTAGGCTCGCGAAAGCTCAGTGGTAGGGGCTCATGCATTCGCGTATGGGGGTTCACGGGGATGAACCGCTCACCTGCATCACAACGCCCATATGTTCCTCGATTCGCTCGACGTGCACCCCGGGAGAAGTCGCCTCGCCGCTTGCTCCTTGTCTCGCCTCTGCCGCCATCATCACGTAGTCTCTCTCCAGGTTTCTCAGCCGCTGTTCGCTGGCGACCCGCTCCGCCTGCATCTCGCGGGGCATATGTTTGTACTTCCACTAAACCTCTGCCACCCGCCTCTTCATCCCCTCAGGATCAGTCACATCACCAAGGAAGTCCTCCATCGCTTTGGATGAGGGAGGCGGCAAGCACGCACCCGTGTCGGAGGACTCGGCCACCGAGATGTCCTGACTATCTGCAAAGGGGGAGAACAGATATCAAAATCAGCACCATCAAGAAGAGGGGGCAAGCGTTTCAACTAACCATGAGTGGGACCGGCTTCTTTGCTGGCACGACGACGAGATGGGCTTGGTCGTCCCTGGAAGGGATTGTTGAAGAAGAGCGAGAGAAATTTTCCAAGACCGGGAGGAAAGGAGATCCGGTCGCGGATTTGGGCGATGTAAGGGATTTGAATGGCGAGAGTGCCCCGGGTCTGAGTAACAGCCGTAGAGGCTGGATCATTCGCAGCCTCGCGGATCAGTGACTTCAACAATGTTCCCCCTAGGCTGGTAGTACCAAAGGGGGGAGCTGCAAAATATAACCGACAATCAGCGTGTGTAATAAGGAAGTGGGGTCGGTGGCACAACAACGAAGAGATTACCTGGAACCTGCTGAAGTGTGCCAGGGGAGGCCCGAGTGCTCGCCCCCTCTGAAGGGTGGGTCTCCTGAGCCTTCAGAAAGCTCGCGCTGTCGGGAGGATGCGAGCCGATGTCCGCAGCAACGACCCCTGAGCCAACTTCCTGTGGTCGATTTTCCCGCGGGCACCAGAATTAATCATGACCAGAATAGTGGAGCGGAATACAAGTAACTTGGATTGCGAGAACCTACATTTTGTCAGGGTGCGAGAATTCGAGGCCGGACGCCGCGAGTTGTGAAGTGGTCGGGGCGAGCTCGTTGGACGTCGGGTCGTGCTTCACCTTCTTGGTTGTCTTCTTCCGCTTCAAGGGGGGAGTTGAAGGATTTGTTGGACACCCAAGATAGAATTCCCGAGTAGGATTTGTTATGCTCTCGAGCAGCATCAAGGCGATCCTGGAGCTCCCTGGAAAGAGACATTTCTTGCGAGATATACAAGGAAAAAGAGAAGGGGTGCGTCTTTCACCCCCTCCGGGGAGGGGGAGTCGTCTTGTATATATAGCATACTGTGGGACCCACCAATGATTTTCTTGGAAACCAGTCACCACTCGCCAAATACTCGGGGTTGGAATTTTCTTTCCGAGCATGTGACAGTCTCGCAAAGAGCGGAGATTGTGTACAATTTTGTATTTGGCAAATGAGTCCCTCACAAGTGGTAAGAACCCAAAAGGGTTGTTCAAGTTATTTTGGGCTAGGCGAGTCAAGTAGGTGGGTTGTTGGGTCTCGCCCCGGCTCACGCGTGACATCAGCTGAAGGCAAGCAGTTGGGCGAATGGGGTGTTCTGACCCGCACTCGCCCCCAGAGTCAAGTTTGGCGGCGAGTGCGTGTCTCCTCGAGCACTCGCCGCCTCAGGCGAGAGGTCGGCTCGTCCAACAGTTCTCCTCCAGGAGAAGTCCAACTTGGCCTCCTAATAGTCTCTTCAAAAAACGGAGTTACGCTGTTGGCAGATCACTTTGGGCTGCATATAGTAGAACCAAAAAACAAGATTCCGCTATGTGCAGGCCAGACTTGAAAACTATAAATAAACCCAAGGGGCACCTTTGGAGAGGATCTGATTTTTTGGCTTCTTCCTCTGGTTAACTTTGGTTGGCTTCCAGTGCCTTCCAAGGTGCCCAGTTCAGCATTGGTTAGGGAGGGAAAACTCTCTTAGATCTTCCGGGTGTGTAGTGGGACCTCCGCGCTGCAGCTCGGGGTCTGTTCCTAATTCTAAGTCACCGGTCAGGCGCTCTTACTCAGGAGAAGTAGGTGCAGGATGCCCCCTTTGGGTCCGAACTCGTCTTGGAGCCAGGTTCTGGTTCCAACATTTACGATTACCCAAAGTGCCCAAATTATGGTGACATTTATGTCGCGCTATCGAGGGAATCTCCTTATCTTTGTGAGGGTTATACGATCTCTGATGGGTACTTATTCACGGGCTCTCGCCTCTTCATTCCTTAAACATCCCTCGGAGATTTCCTCATTAGGGAGTTGCACGCAGACGAAGCAGCGGGACACTTCGAGCGAGACAAGACACAAGACGATTGCGTTAGTTGAAGATCTTTCTCTGGCTTGGATTGAAGAAGGACGTCATGAGGGTTGTTCGCATTGTTGAGTTTGACATTTTCTGGCTTAGATTTTGTACTCGGGTTCCCTCGCACTCTGCGGAAGCTGTATTCATTTTTTGTGGTTGTGGACCATTTCTCTGAGATGACCCACTTTATTCCTTGTCGTAGGGCTGCTGACGCCTCTCATGTGGCTCTACTATACTTTAGAGAGGTATTCAAGTATCACAGATTACTCACTTTCGTAGTCTCTGAGCACAACGTTTATTTCAGGAGTTATTGTTAGAAGACATTATGGAAGAAGACTAGTACTATCTTGAAGTTTTCCGCCTAGCACTCACAGACGGATGGACAAATTGAGGTTGTCAACCATAATCTATGGACTCTTTTACGTTGTCTTGTTAGTGATAATCCATCTATATGGGTTTCTGTTCTACCTATAACTGAGTTTGCATACAACAGTTGAGTCAATAGAATTACTGGTCTGAGTCCATTTCATATTATATTGGGTTACGAACCTAGGAACCTATTGACTTGTTGGATGCCCTTCTTGAGTCCCGACCTAGTGAGTCTACGAGTTTTTTATTCAACTTATTGCACTTCATGATTCGAACCATAAAAATTGCATTTAGTAATTGTAAGACCCCCCCCCCCCCCCCCAATCTCAAATTGATTCGGGTTGGAGACAGGCCTTACTGCCCAAGACGGTCATCCTTCACTTTTCAAGTGACAACGACCCACTCTCCAAGCGTAAAATGATCATCTTGTCAGGATATGAAAACTCATCACATTACATCAGATCACAACTGATGTAATTCAGAAAGCAATATATATGTGGATTTATATAATACTAGCGCAAGCACAATAATTTGGATTTTGAGCCTTATTTGTATGTTATTTGAAAAAGTGATCAACATGAAAGTTGTAGATTTCATCGATACGAATAACTTTCATATTGATCTTTTTTTGATTTGAATCCGTTTAGGTCCCCGATTTGGGCTCCGAAAAAAACGAGGCGTCCTTACCTATATTCGACGTGTCTTTTTTCGGGGCCCAAATCTGGAGTCTAAACGGCTTCAAATCAATAAGTGACAACATGAACGCTATTCGTATCGATGAGATCTACAACTTTCATGTTGATCACTTTTTCAAATACGATACAAATAAGGCTCAAATTCCAAAATTACAGTGCTCATGCTATAAAATTCTAATTTAACGTGAGTGTATACTCTCCAATCTCTCTCTATATATATATATGCGGCTCATTGGGCTAAAGAAAACTACAACATTCTCTCTGCTTCTAACAAGCTAAAAGCTTACATCTCTAAGGACTGGAGATGAGACTGGTGCGTCTGCTCGTGCAGGCTCTATAGCGGGTACGCTCTCACGTGGTCTCTGGGCCTCACACTGCTCCATTTCCTAAAAAAGGGTGTATAACAACACGTTAGTCAAAAGACTAAGTGGATTCACACCTCCCCAAGATCCCTAAACTTGGGGGCGAGAGTGAGTCTCAACACTATCAACAATAGCCGAAGTAATAAAAGGAGTTAACAACATCGTGTGTGTGTGTGTATATATATATATACAATAACAAAAATAAAGCTAGGAGCAATAGGATGAACGAACGCAACAATATATAACTGCAAAACAGCAGTATAAACATCATTTATTCCACAAAGAGCAAAAGTAGTGTGCACACAATCACGCAGGTGTTCATAACCCGCAATCACACGACATAGTTTGATCGCTTCTCTTCTCGCAGCGGAGCAAGTCCCGCGGGCCTCACCGATGTGGCCGCCAGTAACAGTGGACGGTCCTATCACTTCTGGTATTGGACGTACCGTACTACCCAGGCCCCAACGTACAACCACGTGTACTCCTAAACGTGGGAGACGTCCGACAATAATTGAATTTGGCCAACCTGCGGAGGGATCCAGCTGGGCATATAAAACACAATTGAGCTCTCGGGGTGACATCTCCCAGTTGCCTTGAGTTATCAACCTTCCCGCACCGGTACGTACGGTCTACGGGCATGACCAACCCGCCACTTTCACTGCATACAATTTACAAGCATTTTAATAAGTAAACAACCGGCACATTTCGACTCTGCGACGACTTGCCCTACTCGACAAGAATAATTTAGGCAGACAGTCTTCTCATATGTAGCATGATCATACCGCTTGAACTCTCGACGAGGTGCGTAGCGATCAAAGGATCCCATTACTTGGAGGAATACATCATCTCCATGTTAACCCTAACTAGGGCTCAATCAACTAAACCGCTTAACCGAGCGAGATCCATAATAAAGTGCGGAAATGTAAGCGTTAGTAAATCACAGTAAGGAAAGTGCGATAATTGAAATGCAGCTGAAAGTAAATTACATGAACATCGATAAATAAAATGTTGAAACGAAGTGAACTGTAGTAATAAAAGTGTGAACTGAATTAAACTATAATAAAGTACTGAACTGAAATGAAAACAGTACTAAAAGAAAGTGCGGTAACTAAAATACTGAATAAAAGAGCAAAATAATAAAAGTTCAGTTCTTTAGTTCCATCTCCATTTTAGGAGGCAAGTTCAGTTTCATCTCCGTTCATAAAAGGCAAGTTCAGTTTCATCTTCGTTCATAGGTGACAGATTCAGTTTCATCTCCGTTCATATGAGGCAAGTTCAGTTTCATCTCCGTTCATAGGAGGCAAGTTCAGTTTCATCTTCGTTCATAGGAGACAAGTTCAATTTCATCTCCTTTCATAGGAGGCAAGTTCAGTTCCATCTCCGTTCATAAAAGACAAGTTCAGTTTCATCTCCATTCATAGGAGGCAAGTTCAGTTCCATCTCTGTTCATAGGAGGCAAGTTCAGTTCTATCTCCGTTCATAGGAGGCAAGTTCAGTTCCATCTCTGTTCATAGGAGGCAAGTTCAGTTTCATCTCCGTTCATAGGAGGCAAGTTTAGTTCTATCTCCGTTCATAGGAGGCAAGTTCAGTTCCATCTCTGTTCATAGGAGCCAAACTTATACAATTCATGACGAGTTCTTTATATCTCATCGTATTAGGATCCGCCGATTATTTGAGTCCACCGGTTACATTAGTTGTGCCTTTTAGGGTAGCTTATCTGATTGTGTTGATATGTTTGAGCATATTATGATTTTCAATGGTCTCAATTATATACACCCGTAAATCCCTCAAGTCATTTCGAGCTTTGATTGACCTTGATAATTTTGCCTCGAATAAACCCTTATTTTATATTTAAAAATGAGTCATATTTCAAATCACCAAACCACGACAGTGAGTTTAAAAATATAAAACATAAACTCCTCAAAACTATTTTACTTCGTTTTGAGGTCTTACATACCCTCTAGCATCTTTAAAATAGGCTCTGGTTATATTGAATTATTAAAATACCAGGAGGGCCACAAAAATATCCCAATCAAATCCGAGGCATGAATTTTAACCATCAAGGATCTCTCATAAAAATATAAGGCATTTTGACTGGATAATTTTACCTCTATTAATTTTTAAAGTATCCTTGAGCATAACTTAAAATCCCAAAAATAGCAGGAATGCTTGAAAGATTCCCAAACTTCATTAAAACATGTTTTTGTTAAATATAAATCAACCATAAGATTTTAAAAAATTTTAATGGGGGGATTGGACCATTATTAATTTCCAAAGGTAAGCCCTTTACTTGAAAGATACTAAAAGTAATTCAAAAATCCCCAAAATGTTGCAGGGCAGGGTAATATTAACCGCTGGAAATTTTCTCCGATTTTTAGAATCATTTTAGGGCCCTTAGATCAGCCAAATGATCACTTTTTAAATTAATTAAAATATAAAATTCTATCAGAAAATTCCCAAAAATTTATGAGAGGTCGATATATTGAAAAGGAACAATTTTCATGTTAAAATATTTTCCATCAGAGCTTTTTATATCCCTCAAAAAATTCAAAATCATTTCTGCCCAGTAAGGGAATACACAACACACATGTTGAAGCGATCTAACGGCTGAGATAGAGCCGCATCATTGAGCTTCGGCCCCACAACGGATTTAGCGTGGATCCGCTGTAGGGGTTTAATTATTAATTTTTTTTTTTAATGTTATCAGGGCCGTCTGATCCCCATCACAGGACCAGACAGCACATGTACCTTCCCGTGAGGAGGAATCTCACGGGTGTTGTTGGTTGTCGTTTGGCTGTCAGTAGGCCGCGCCGCCACCCCCAGTCGGTTCGTCGGGGGCTGGCGCCCCCTCCGGCGATGGTCCGGCGGCCTAGCGCCGCCGACATCCGCCAGAGATTAGAGTTGTAGAGAGCAAACATGTGGGCACCGCCGGGGCTCTCATTTCTGGTGGTGCTGCCGCCATATTCCAACTCTGGGGAGGGCTATTATCCCCTCCCCGATGAAGTATACCCTTCTCAGAGGGCTCGACGACCTCTGGAAGTTTTCCTGTGCATGGCCGCCACCCCGACCATATTATAGGGCTGAGTGGCGGCGGCGCTGCGGCGGCCAGAGGGTGCAGACGGGCCATCCAAAAGAAAAGGAGGGAGGAGAGCAGGTGGTCCCACATATCGGAGGGGCCTTCTGGTCATCCCAACAAGTTTTTCCATGAGAGGGTGGCGAGGTGGAGCTCTATTTCTCTTTCTCCGGCGAATTGGAGCTCTGACGGGGTGGTGGTCGGCCTAGGTTGGGCTGGGTGGTGGAGTGGCTCTTCTCTGGAGGGCAAGGGACTATTTATAGGAGGGGAAGGCCCCTCCCTCCCCTCTTTTTGTTTAAGCAAACCGAGAGGGGAGGTAAGGTTAACTCACTTTGGATCAAGGATGGCAAGTGTCAGCCATCTATAGGGTAGATGTACTTCCTATGAGCTGGATAGGGGTAAGGTTAGTTAGACCATGTGGGGAAGTTGGGTTTTGACCAATAAAAAGAGAGAAAGCAAAACGTTGCGGGAAAGGAGAGAAAAAGTGGGCTTGCTTCCCCCTCTTGAGTTGGCCCAAGTTTCTAATGGCCTTAACCTTGATTTCAAGGCCCTTATTGGGCTGGTGGTGAGGCCCATGATGAAGGCTTGGATGGGGTTAGTGGAGAGCACCATTTAAAATCCAAAATTTGCGATTTTGGGAAGGTTTGACCAAAGTCAATCATGGGGCGGGTCCCCCACGTGGGTCAAGGTCAAAGTGAGTCCAAGTCGTCGAGTGTCGAGTTGATGTTGAAGTGATGGGGTCAAAACTCAAGCCCTCGTGCTTCTTAACACTGTATAATTGTCCGTATTTTATTTTTATTTAATTGACTAAACGACGTCGGATTTGAGCGTTACGAACTTTGTTGGTCTCGTATTGACCACACGAATCCAGTGCGACTAACTGGAGTTCATCTGCCCATTATTCCGAAATGGCGTTGTCGCGACGCGCAATAATACTCAAAATGGTCATATTTTTCATATGACCTCAGATCGTGACAAAACGAGTTCCGTATTACTTGTATTGACTATACGAGTATACTGGAACCGACATAAGTTGAATCGGAGCACGTATGCTCAATATTCAATTCGAGGTCACCTCCTACCTTAGGTCATCTTGTAGTTGATTGAGCTATTTTTATTGGTTCAACTAGGGTCTTAGTGACCCAATAAAGTCGCGATGTTACAGTAATGATTACTATAAAAATCGAGCAGATCCGCATTGGCGGGAACAGATCTTTGAGGAGGGAGAACAAGTGATGATTCTCGTATGACCTGAGAGGGTTCTGCAAGGACCAACAAATAAATTAAGCTCCCGCTGAAAGGGCCCCTATACATTCATGCGGCGGATCAGTACAAACGCTTATGAAATTGTCATCACTCATGGTATAAGCATCAACCGAGTATTCAACGTAGTGGATTTGACTCCTTACTACGAAGAGCGCGTGTATGTGGATCCTTTCCCCACACCCATACTTGAGCCTCAATCTCCTTTGGTCCCTACCGGCCCATGCCTGCTTGCACCAGAGTTGCTCTATAAGGGTCTCCCTACACCATCAACTGTTCCACGGATCCAGCACTCAGAAGAAGATACATTACAGTCAGAAACACTTACTTCTACCGGCGACATACTTTAGATCATCTGTCACAACTTCTATATTGCAGACGGGCGAGATATTGTACGTTATTTTGTTCGTTGGAGCGGTCGCTCGCGACATGATGCTACATGGGTTTTTTCAGGGGAAGTTGATGGCGCGGAGAGTACGACCGTTTTCACTCACCGAAGATGAGTGATTTCAAGCCGGGGGAAGTTGATGGCGCACCACGCCCTACACAAGTCTATTCCACAGGAGGAGGTGAACTGCTACCCGTTTGGGCGATACAAGTCCACGGTTGCGCCTTAATAATCATTCTGAGTCATTTTGATGTATTATTGTATATCTTTTGAGTTGTATTTGACACCGATCGGACCGTATGATGTGAGACATCGGATTCAGGTGCCCTAAGTTGTTTTGAGTTCAAATAGCGCAGACACCAGTTAGTGGGGGAATCGAAGGTTGGTTGCAAGACTTGCCACCGTCGGTCACGACTTTGGTGCGGCACCGAAGTTCCTCCTCCTCTGTCTTAGTGTGATGCCAAAAGTGAATCCCTTCTTCCTCCCCACCCGCCAACCCGCTGTCTCTTTCAGGTCGTATACCCCGCCGCTATTTCCCCTCCCCCTCGACCATTCTTGTTGATGCAAACCTCCTCACCCTCTGTTCCTGAACCTATCGTCACTTCCCCGTCCAACCTCCTCCAACTATCGCGCCGCACCCTGCTTCTGCCCTCTCAAGCCCTGTCTCCACCAAGTGAACCCTTCCCCTGCCTATTCCCTTGCAGTCGAACCTCCCTCAACCTCTTCCCAAACCCTAAATCCGCCTCTCCTAAGCCCTCTCTGCTGCCAGCCTACCCTCCCTCTGCTGCCAGTTCATTAAAATCCCTCACAGTGAGCCCCTATAACAACCAGCTACCTTCACCCAGCCCCACACGCACTACCCAAGCCCCAACCAGTCCAGAACCCTCTCCTCGTGTCATCCCCGTCCTGTGATGACCTTGGATAGTTGCAATCAACCGTCATTAGCCGCCTCCTGAACGTGTAAGTTGTATTTGGAGTTTTATTTTCTATTGTTATGTGCTTGACACCTTACCTGTAGTGAATGCCATTGTTATTTGCTATTAGTACTGGACTTCATATGATTTGCAGGGCTTATGTCGCCCGCTTTTAAAATATTTGCGCCTCGGTCGCTTTTGTGAACAAATCTTATTTTTTTTTAATAAATGTTTCTTTTGTTTGAGCTATTGCTGATCGAAAAGTAGCCGACAAAAAGGGAGTTTGAAAAAGGAGCTGTTTGTGGAAAATGAAGTTTGCAGAGTTGTTTTAAAATGAGGCTTCAAAAAACTATTTGGTAAAAACAGAGTTTCTATAATATATTTTTTAAATTGTTATAATCCTACCACCATTGCATTTACTATCACCTATTTACTACCACAATTTTAAATCTTAATGCATTTATCCCAAACAATACCTAATAAATCAACTTTACAATTCAAAATATCAAATACATTGGTATCAACTATATTATACTGTATTTTCACATTTGCATGATTTTAGCATATTTTACTGTATTCCAAACAGGAAGTATAATACAGTTCTCTGCATTGTGAATTTTTGAAACCAAATCCACCTGCATCCAATACATTCAACCATGAAAAAATTATAGACACAGATACATTGCAACAAAGGGAACAAATCAAGGTACTGATAACCTGGAGAAAAAATTCAGCAGAGATCACCGAAAACTTTTCCTGTAGCTAACCACATTCGTCTGCAACTCTCCCGGTCCTCCTGTAGCAATTCTGATTCCCTTCTGACCACTTACAAACATCGGCTATAGTCTATATCAAGATTTAGAACTAGAAATAGGAAATTATAGCACTTAAAGTAAACACATATTTTTTCGTCCCTGGAAGAATCTCTCTAGCTACTGTACAACCTCTTTCACGAATCTCTCTAGCTACTGTACAACCTCTTTCACCTCCAAACATGCACGGGAGATCTCGCTGGCACCAAGAAGCTTGTCTGGGATCTGTCCGTTGCTCTAGCCGGGATCTTGAACACATCCATCTCCTTCTCCGTCCAAGGCGCCGTCTGCGGATCCGGAGGAGGGGACACGATATTTGAATGCGGTGGAGAGGGAGAAGGCCTCCATGATGGATTCTAGAGGGACAGCGCAGTCCTCCAGGACGGCGTTCTCCAACCTCGGTGGCAAGATCGCGCAGAGAAATTCCTCCACTGTCGCGGTAGGAGCGTATCGTGACGTCGAGGTCGAAGATCTAGCATATCGCGCTGTTGAGGAGGAGAAGCGCTGCTCAAAACGTGCCAACAGAGCTCTCCTTTGCGGTTGAAATTTGAGCTAAGACCTACTTATTTTAAAAACTGAGCTTTCGTTTTAATCACTCGCAAACGCCATGAATGGATGAAACACTTCATTTTTGCCAAGCCGAACCGGAGCGGGTCAGCTAAAACAAACAAGCCCTAAAATTTGTGATTTCTTGTGTCTCTGTTAGTTTTATATTAATGAATTATTGTTGTTAATTTTATGCCAACCTTCACTTGCATTTACTTCATATCACATTGCATATAGGATCACATCTAGTGTGTTCATCTCGAGTCGACCTGCCACTACATTAGTGAACATTCTCGCTCATCTCTGAAATATACTGTTAATATCTGATAAAAAATAAACAATCATTACTGTTAGAAAAGACCGTGTAAAGGCCCATTTATAAGGCCCATTTATTTCTTATTTTTAGTCCCACATCTTGGATTGGGATCTTCTCTCCTTACTCTCTTCCTATATAAATGTATTCATACTTGTAATTATTCATTCAAGGAGTATACACAAGGTTGGATGTTTCTCTACTTCTACATGGTATCAGAGCCACCGGTCTCCCTGTCTGTCTACTAACCGCCTGGTCACCCTGCTGACCGCGCGGCCTGTTTCCCTCCTGCCCAAGCCGCCGCTTCCGGCGGCCTGTTCCTCTCTACCCGCTTCTCCTCTATTTTCCCCTCTGCTCTCCCTTCTTCTCTTCTTCTCTTCCTCTTTTATAACCTTCTCTCACGTGGGGTCCACTCTTTCTCCCTTTTCTCTCCCGTCCGGTCTCCCTCTCTGACCATGCGGTCTTCCCGTGTCTGCCCGACTTCCTTCTTTTGCTAGCCGCGCGACTTCCTCTTCTCCTAGCCGCACGGCTTCCTTCTGCTAGCCGAGCGGTTTCTTTCTTCTCCAAAGTCGCCGGCCTCCCTGCTAGCCGAGCGGCTTCCGTCTGCTAGCCGAGCGGCTTCCTCTTCTCCTAGCCGCGCGGCCTCCTTCTGCTAGCCGAGCGGCTTCTTTCTTCTTCAAGTCGCCCGGCCTCCCTGGTCAAGCCGCCCGGCTTCTTTCTTCTCCAAGCTGCCCGGCCTCCCTGGTCAAGCCGCCCAGCTTCCTTCTTCTCCAAGCCGCCCGGCCTCCCTGGTCAAGCCGCCCGGCTTAGTTCTTCTGCTAGCTTGATGTCCTCCGACGCATCTGTTGCTACTTCTGCTCCACCAGCCCGTGAGGCCCCTCCAGCTTCTGAACTTCGCGATGAACTGTGCATTACTACTATCTCTTTAACGGGCAAACACAATTTTGTTGAATGGGTCCACTCTGTTCGTCGTGTACTGCAGACGAAGGGTCTTCTCCACCACTTGACTCGGGCTACCCCTGCTGTCCCGTCTGATGATTGGCTCCGAGATGACGGTCGGGTCCAGTCCTGACTCCTCAACTCTATGGACACCGAACCCTATCGGATGGCCATGTATCATGATACGGCCAAGGCCATGTGGGAAGAGCTCCACTCCTTTTACTCGGGGCAAAACAGTCTTCAGCACCTTTATGATATTATCTCCAGCCTCCAGAATCTTGCTCCTGGTTCTCCTGGCGACATGATTTCCTTTGTTGTTCAGGCCAAGACTCTTGCTGAGGCATGGATTCAACATCAACCTCCTACCACGGATCTTGCTACTCAACGGGCCCAGAAAGAGGCCGTTACCATCGCGATGATGATGTCCCGGGTTCCGCCTCACCTGCATAGTGTTCGGGCCCAGATCCTCTCTTCCACCACTACTCTGTCACTGTCTGACGTCTGCTCCATGCTACTTCGAGTAACGCCTCCTATGGAGGCCCTTTCCGGCTCTGCCCCTGCTCTTCTCCAACAGCCTCTCCTTCCCACTCCACCTCCTGCTCGTGGCTCTTCCACTCGGGGTGGCCGGCCTCCCTCCAGGGGCCGTGGCCGTGGTGGCCGCTCGTCTCTCAAATGCACATATTGTGGCCGGGGTGGTCATCTGGAGGCCACCTGTTATAGCAAGCATGGGTTCCCTCCCCACCTCGCTGCCACTTCCTCTGAGGCTCCTGCTCCTGCCATGGCTCCGTCCTCCACTACTCAACATGATATTGATGAGCTCCGCACCCAACTCCATCAGCTCCAGGGTGTTCTTAGCCGCTCCTCCGGCTTGGTTGCGACCTTTTCTGCGGAAGGTATAACCTGTCTCTCTCCCAGCCCTCACTGGATCGTTGATTCCGGTGCTACTCACCATATTACTTCCCAGAAGCCCTCCAAATATCTCCAGCTGGCTCACCCCCCGAGTATCACGGTGGCCAATGGTGACACCCTCCCGGTTTCTGGTGCTGCTGCCCTCCAACTTACCCCGGCCCTTTCTCTTCCCTCGGTTCTTCACGTTCCGGGCTCTCCTTTTAATTTGCTGTCTGTTAGTCGCCTGACAAACGACCTTGACTGTTCAATATTGTTTTCTCCTTCTTCCTTTCTTATGCAGGATCGTCGCAGCCGGAGTATCATTGGTAGGGGGCAGCTGGTGAATGGGCTTTACCTCCTGGATACTCAACCCACTCTTCTATCCGCCGTCTCGTCTGTTGACTGGCACCGTCGCCTTGGCCATGCTCCTCTTCCGATTCTCAAGCGGGCTCTTCCTGATGTTCCATTACAGGAATTTTCTTGTGAATCATGTATCTACGGCAAACGCCACCGTTCTGTTTTTCCCCCTACTTGTACCCGGAGTAGTACTCTGTTATCCTTAGTTCATTCTGATGTATGAGGTCCTTACAGGGTCCCTAGTATCTATGGTTATCGATATTTTGTCACTTTTATAGATGACTACTCGCGTACTACGTGGCTCTATTTACTGCATGATCGTACTGAGCTTACAATTGTATTTCGTGCCTTTGTTACTGAAGTCCGTACGCAGTTCGCCACCCCCCTCAAAATCCTCCGCACTGATAATGCTCGCGAATATACAGGGCGCGCCTTCTCCTCCATCTGCACCGAGTTTGGCATTATCCATCAAACTTCGTGTGCCTATACCCCTCAACAAAATGGGGTGGCCGAACGCAAGAATCGCCATTTACTCGATGTTGCTCGCTCCCTTATGTTTCAAATGCAGGTTCCAATTGAATATTGGAATTTCGCCGTATCCACAGCCTGTCATCTCATTAATCGGCTCCCTTCTTCTGTTCTTGATTTTGCCGTTCCTCTCGACCTCCTCTATCCTACTACCAAACTCACCTCTCTACCTCCACGAGTCTTTGGGTGCGTCTGTTATGTTCACCTTCTTGGCCCTCCACTAGACAAACTCGCTCCTCGTGCGGACAAATATATGTTTGTGGGCTACTCCCGTACTCAAAAGGGGTATGTTTGCTACTCCCCTTCCACTGGCCGGACGGTTGTCTCCGCGGATGTCACCTTCTGCGAAGACCAGCCCTTTCACTCACTTTCCTCCTCCCCGAGTTCCTCTCCTGCTCTGCCTCGCCCTGCGGTTCCCACGGCACCTTCCTTTCTACCCTCCTCCTCTCTTCCTGCTCTCAAAGTTCCTCCGCCCGTTATTCGTGTCTATACTCGTCGCGGCTCCAAGGATGGTTCCCTGCCCCAGCTCCCTGCTCCCAGTGACACTCCGGCGTCGGCAGATTCTGCTCCTGCTTCTACGGCTCATCCCCTCGCCAACTACGTCTCTCTCCACCGGCTCGCTCCCCCTCTCTACGCCTTTGCCTCTTCTCTTTCCTCGATTTCTATTCCTAACACTGTGCAGGAGGCGCTTCAACACCCCGGCTGGCGGGCGTCCATGGAGGATGAAATGCGGGCTCTTTGGGCTAATCAGACTTGGGATCTCGTGTCCCTTCCTGCTGGCCAACACTGTGTCAGCTGCAAGTGGGTCTTTGTTGTCAAACATACCGCGGATGGGTCTGTTGAGCGTCTGAAGGCCTGCCTCGTGGCCCGGGGTTTTACTCAGCAACACGGCCTTGATTACGAGGAAACTTTCTCTCCCATGACCAAATTGAACACGGTCCGGGTTCTTCTTTCCTTGGCTGTGCATCGTCATTGGCCTCTCTATCAGCTGGATGTGAAGAATGCCTTTCTCAATGTGATCTCCAGGAAACTGTTTATATGCATCAACCACCCGGGTTTGAGACCACGGGGGAGTCTCGGGTGTGTCATCTTCGAAAATCCATTTATGGTCTCAAACAGTCCCCGCGTGCCTGGTTTGACAAATTCAGCAAGGTAGTCCGCGATATTGGCTTTACTAGGAGCTCGACTGACTTCTCTCTCTTCACACGACACCAGCCAACCGGAACTGTGATTCTACTTGTCTATGTTGACGATATCCTCATCACTGGAGATGACACTACAGGAATACTACATACCAAGCAACAATTAAACTCCGCCTTTCAGACCAAAGATCTTGGTAACGTACGGTATTTTCTTGGGCTTGAGGTTGCACGACGGCCTGATGGCCTTGTATTATCTCAAAGGAAGTATTGTATAGATCTTCTTCATGATGCTGGTTATTCGGGATGCAAACCTACAGATATTCCAATGGATGCTAATCACAGGCTCTCGGCCCATAGTTCTGACTCCGATGAGCTACTTACAAATCCGGAATACTACAGACGCCTGGTTGGGAAACTGATCTACCTCACAGTTACTCGACCAGACATCTCCTTTGTCGTTGGAGTCGTGAGCCGATTTATGCATGTTCCTAGGACATCTCATCTTCAAGCTGTCGAGCGCATTCTTCGGTATCTCAAGAACGCTCCAGGACAAGGGCTTCTGTACAAGCCATCCACATCACTATCCCTCGTTGCATACTCGGACGCTGACTATGCAGGATCTGTTGATGATAGGCGATCTACATCTGGTTTCTGTACCTACTTTGGTGGTCATCTCATAACCTGGCGTAGCAAGAAACAGAATGTGGTTGCTAGATCTTCTGCTGAAGCTGAGTACCGAGCCATGACTTCGGTAGTGTCCGAGTTAACATGGCTTGAGAGCCTTCTGGGAGATTTAGGTGTCCGTCTCTCATCACCGGCGATCCTATTTTGTGATATTCAAGCAGCAATACATATTGCCAAGAACCCGGTATTTCACGAACACACAAAGCATATTGAAGTTGACTGCCACTTTATTCGGGAAAAAGTTCAGTCAAAGAAGGTAGACCTGGAGCATGTTTCTGCTACAAATCAAGTTGCCGATATTTTGACCAAAGCTCTCCCCAAACCGTTATACTACCAGTTTTTATCCAAGCTTGGCGCCTACGATTTGTACGCTCCAGCTTGCGGGGGAGTGTTAGAAAAGACCGTGTAAAGGCCCATTTATAAGGCCCATTTATTTCTTATTTTTAGTCCCACATCTTGGATTGGGATCTTCTCTCATTACTCTCTTCCTATATAAATGTATTCATACTTGTAATTATTCATTCAAGGAGTATACACAAGGTTGGAGGTTTCTCTACTTCTACAATTACGTTATTTTATTTTCATTATATTTGAGAAACTACTTTTATCTTTTGTAGAAATATGTCATTTTATTGCTACCATTTACAGTATGCTGGTAGACCAAATCAGAGAGCTCCTTGCCACTTGAGGCCAGGTGGACTAAAGTCCTACACACAATGAGTCCACTTCCAGATGAGAGCTCCACTCCTAAATTTTTTTCTATAGGCCGGCCCGAAGCCCGAGATAGGCTAAAGCCCTATAATGGACCGAAGTCCTACGGAGGGCTAGTCCGTTTCCGGATGGGAGCGCTACTCCTGAGATGTTTATTCTAGAGTTATAGGGAACCCTGTTAAAGAGAAACCATTATTGAACTATTTAGTAGCAAACACATCATCACATCATGTCATTTTCTTAACTTTAATGAACAGATTAAATATTTTCAACATCCGCCAGTTCACAATAATTTCTCGATATTAACTGCACGAGCATGACAACATATTAACTTGATCGATTCATTATTTTGATCAGTTCATAATCCATATGGATGCATTATTATTTTCATGAGTTTATCATTATCATGTCATCATTTATTTCATCATCATGCATGAGCCTAATGACTCAAAGCATCATTATCACTTAAACATAAGCGATTCACTTTTTCCCGCTTCCAACGCAGTAAATGTGAGCATTATTTTGACATACGCATAACCACAGTGAAATTAAATAAAATTCACATTATTTCCACCTACCTCGGTCTTCGCGCTCCTATAAGGACTTTTGGATTTATTTGCTCCTAAAGAGACACTTCAGCAGTGCCTCAGCCTTATCCGAAGCTATAATACTCCTCTAGAGCACTCTTCTAAACTTCCCTGGAAGTTCGGGTTTCTCCGGAGATGACATGTAGAGGCAAAGCGCGCCATGTGTCATCGCCCGTACAGAGCGTGCCATATGTCACCGTGTGTTCAGAGCGCGTCGACAACACTGTAAGGGCGGCGCCGCAAGGTGCCACATAGCTTCATGTGGCGGCGCAGATTGTTGTTGTCGTGGATGGTAGCATTGCTAGAGGCTGCCATGATGCTACTGGTGGTCGTCGACGGCGGTGGTACCTCTGACACCAATGAGCCCCGAAAGCCGCCCAGTCACTTGAAAATGTGAATACCTACCTTGAGATTTTTCGACTGCTTGATTTTAAATCTGGCCTTGAAAGTTTAAAATTTGGTTATGACTTTTCTTTAATTTGCACTTTTTTGCCGAATTTGCACTTTTTTCATATGAACTACGATCTGACAAACAATATGTTATTTCTTAAGTAATTCGCGTTTGAGTCCAAATATGGACCCAAATTTCCCTAATTTGCATCCATTGACAACCTCGATTTTCGTGACAATGGTCAATTTTTCAACTTAGGCGCCCCTAAAATTTTCTGACGTCCCAATCATTAATATAGAGTCGATATCTCTCTACGATCAAGTTTTAAGCGCCGAGTCATTACAAGGATAGTTAGGAAAAATAGTTACCTTGATTTCGACACCGTGGGGTGACCACAAGAGCCCAAAAATTCTCTCAAATTCCCTCAAAATCAACCGCTAAACTCTTATAGATTTTAAATTCTTCTACGGGTAGCTAAGATTGCCCGGAACATATAACTACTAATTTTACGTGAAATAAAAGTACAAAAATAAATAAAAATGCGTAAAAAATATGGTGTTGACTCTTTGAAGAGACAAACTCAGATCGTCTATGTGATGATTCTATCTCCACCTCCTGCATATGTAAACTCTGGCTCCAGTAAGTATTGGCCCGCCCTTGATCCATGATCCATATTAGTTAAACCTCATCAATTGTAAAAGTCAAGAAATAATGAATGAAAGATCCATGGAAAATCATTGAAGTCCTTGTGCAAATGACATCAAATCAATTCCAAGGATAACCCTAAACAATGACAGGAAACTATGGCTCCGTTTGGCATGGTGGTGGCGGTCGTAAATGCATGGGTTAAACTGTCATTCGTTAAGAATCCTCTAAAAACATCATCCGTTTGAACATAAAAGTGGATGAAATTCCTTAGGTGAGCGTTAACGAATGACAATTTAATCCCCATATTCATGACTGTCACCACCGTGCCAAACGAAGCCTATATCTATGGTGGTGGAGATTACTCTAAATGATAGTAGAATTCAAGCCCAAACAATATCAAATATCAAGCACGAAACATCAGTCAATCCAATCCACAACATCAGATGATTCAACAACTAGATACAAAGTATACAAGTGATAGGTAGGAGATCTTTGAAGGAATGAAGCGGTAATAAGCTTATGATGAAAGGGAAAAGGGGAAGAGAGAAGGGATAATGTGCATATCTTTACAATCGTAGCCTCCCTGTAGGCCTTTAGGTTTTCTTTCGCTATATATATATATATATATATATAAATATATTGTTATTTTACCTCCCTTTTTTAAAAAGAACTGCAACCCCCTTCTCTTCATCTAGAATAATATAGAAATGTATCATTGAGTTAAGAGTGCTGCTTGTTTTAATCATGTTGTTGAGCAAGGTTAAAACATATCATCACGTGTGAAGAGTTTCTGGGGATGGTTCAATAAATGTTAGAACTGCCACACTAGGAATAAAACAATGCTCTGTTAAAGGATTAGCCATCTTTGGGCCCATGATTTCTTTCAATAAGTTGTCAATATTGCCCTGGCTAGGTAGTGCATTATTTTGTGATTTATGTAGAGCATTTGTTATGCTCTTAATAAAAAATTTCATGAATTGTAGTCTATATTATACTTCTATCATAAGCATTCTAGCTTACCCGGATGCGGTAGAATGCCAAACAATCACACATTTTGTTTGTAATGGAATTCAGTGGTTAGTATTGTGAAGTATTTAACATATTATATCAATCTTGTGATTGCAGGGAACTTTATAGTAACAATATAAGCGGCACAATCCTACCAGAATTGGGAAATTTGACGAGCTTGGTGAGCTTGGATTTGTACCAGAATAATTTTTCTGGTGTAATACCTGCTTCACTTGGAAATATATCAAAGCTACGCTTCCTGTATGGTCACTAATCTATGGTCTCATACTTTTGATTATTTGTTATGATTGTTCTAGCACTATGATACCTCTATTTTCACAACTGAGTGCATATGCAATTTTGTAGGCAATGATTTCATTGTAGTTGTAATCATTATAGCTTTTCTCCAATGTGTATTTGTCTTCTTCATACCTTTCCATCCTCTCTGTTTCCTACACATATACTTCTTTTTAAGCAATGCGATAGTCATAGAACATTATTGTTGCTCTAATACCTTTTTGAAGTTATATATACACTTGTCTGAAATGGTTTATGGTAAAAAGTTGGGTATGCTTATGGCATCATATTAAGTGATTTGTAGAAAAATGAAAGTTAAATTGGCCAATTATTTGGTGCAGAGAAAATTCTAATTCTTCCTCATTGCATGCACCGTTATTATCCTCCCCTTTGACTGTTACTTTCAAGGTTTTTGGCCATTTATTCGTATAAAATTTATATTTCTGATACTCTTTGCCATCACCTCTTGGATGGTGCTATTGCCATAGATCTCTTCTTTTCCTATTTTCTGGATTTTTGAAAGTTGGAACTAAGTTTGTTCTTGCACCATATCCATTCTTCTTGAGTTAATCATTTACTTCTAGTATGCTCTTTCCCCTCTATTAATGTTTTATGGCATCATCCTCAAATTTCAAAAATAATATTTACGTTCTATCATCCAATTTTCAATTTACTAACGGTGTTTGTTGCTAGAGCAGAGTGGAAGGTTCAAGTCAGTGAATATTAAAGCATTAAGTGCTACAAATTTTCAATGAAATCTTAGCACTATACAGTTAACTAATGCAGACCATTTAAAATGAGTCGAGATTCAAGACCTTAAAATATTGTCAAACAACTTCATTATGGTATTGTAAATGGTTAGAATGTGTGGATGTATAACCTAACAAAATAAAAATGGGAAGACACTGTCAAATCCATTTAAAAATGTATATCTCAGTCAAATATTTTGTTAAACTTCCTAAATTTGATGAATCAAATGAATATCATAAACAACAACACTCAAGCCTTTATCCCACTATAATGGGGTCAGCTATATAGATCCTTTGTCTCCATTGTGCCCTATCTATAGTCATAATCTCTCTAATTCCTAAGTACATCATGCCTTTCCTTATTGTTTCATTCCAAGTCTTTATTGGTCCACCCCTCCCTTGTTTAACATGCCTAGTGACTAGACACTCACAACGCCTAACAAGTGCCTCTAATGGTCTCCTTTATAGTGTCAAAACCGTCTTAGTCGAGCTTCTCACATCTTCTCTGCAATTAGTGCTACTCTTGTTTTATCCCCGATACATTCATTCCTAATTTTATCCAGTCTCGTGTGTCCACACATCCACCTAAGCATTCTCATCCCCGCAATTCTCATTTTTTGCTCTTGCACACAATTCACTACCAACACTCAGAACCATAAAGCATTGCTGGTCTAATTGCAGTATGACAAAACTTGCCTTTAAGTTTTAATGGTTCTTTTCGATTACATAAGATCCCTAATGTGTCTTTCTACTTCAACCAATCTGCTTGGATTCTATGTGTCACATCTTTATCAACACCTCCATCTTTTTGAACTATCGATCTGAGGTATTTAAAACACTCACTGCGGGAAATATCTTGATTCCACAACTTAATAACGAAGTTATTTGTCCTTCTTGCATTGCTAAATTTATGCTCCATATACTCTGTCTTTGTCATGCTCAACATAAAATCTTTCTTTTCTAAAGCGTCTAGCCGAGAATCAATTTTTACATCCACACCCTCGCGCGTCTCATCGACCAAAACGATATCATCCGCATACAATTAATCCCAAGGTATTTCTTGTTGGATATGTCCGGTGATGTGCAGCCCCGTACTTGGCAAGTGGGCTCCCATGGTGGAGTCGAGGCCAAAAAGGGTCGATCAAGTTAAATCAAGCCGAGAGAGTGAGTGACTGGGATCTCGCCCAGCTCGCGAGTGACCAGGTTTTTCCTGGCCCGCCTGCATTATGGGCCAAGGGTTAGCAGGAGGATAGTGAGATATTTCAACCCACACTCGCCCCTAAACTAAGGAAAGAGAGAGGTGAGTGGGGTAAATAGGCCCGCACTGCCCCGGGGTGGCAGCGAGTGTTAGCCTCATCAAGACACTCACGGCCCCTGGCGACTGGTAGCCATATGAACCACTCACCCAACAGTGTTTTTACCAGAATGCTCCTGCTTGCCTGCCAGTAGTTTTCCCAAACAGTGGAGCTTCGCTATTGGCTGACCAATTTTGGGCTACGTTTAGTAGAACTAAAAAACGGGATTCAGCTATGTGCAGGCTAGACTTGGAAAACTATAAATAGACCCTTAAAGACACCTTTGGAGGGGATTTGATTATTTGGCTTCTTCTTCCTCTGGTCATCTTTGGTTGGCTTCCAGTGCCCTCCAAGGTGCCCAACTATAACATTGGCTAAGGAGGGGAAGCTCTCTTAGACTTTTTGGGTGTGTGACGGGACCTACTCGTTGTAGCTTTGGGTCTGTTTCTTAGTTCTTAGCCACTAGACAAGTGCTCTGACTCAGGAAAAGTATGTGCAGGCTACACCCCCTGGGTCCGAACTCTTCTTGAGACCAAGTTCCGGTTTCAACAGGTGAGCTCATCTAAAAGATAAGGGTAAATAGATAGGGGATTAAAGCTGAACCTTGATGTAAGCCAATAATGATAGAGAATTCCTGTGTTAATCCTCCAGATGTCCTCACCCCTATCACTGAATTTGTATACATATCTTTGATTATGTCAATGTATGATACATTTACACATTTCTTTTCTAAGACACTCCATAAGATCTCTCATAGAATCCTATCATAAGCCTTCTTAAGATCGATAAACTACATATGCAAATCTTGTTTTCTTTCTCGATAGTTGTCAATGAGTCTCCTGAAGAGATGTATAAATTTCATGGTCGATCGCCCGGGCATGAATTCAAATTGATTCTCCGAGTTGCTAGTCTCTCGTGATGCAGGGCGACGCTTAGGGTTTGCGCGCCCGTCGACTATTTCTAGGAAACCCTAAATGCATGCAATGAAGAATTGTAATTTTGAGCGGGCGTTGCACGAACTTTGAGAAAAACAGCTTTTAGTTTTTATAAAGCCTAAAATTACTATTTTGTTTCAAAAATAAAATCACTTGAAAATTGGTTCAATTTTAAATCCGGGAAAAATAAGGTTCACAACTTTTGTTCTTTTTCCCTTGTTGTAGCAAACCAAAAATCATGAACTCCAAACACGTTTCTGTTTGAAGTTTTCGACGTAGCATTTGCTGACAAAATCCGGGCAATAACCCAACAATGAATCTAATTATTCTAAGATAAAATGTGGACACACACAAAGAAGGGGGAAGAAACAAGTTACCCACGAAAAAAGGCGTCTTTCCGCAAACGAAGTCGACGACGATCCCGTGTGGAATTTCTCGTCACCTTCGATCTCCCGCTCCGAGGTCGGCCGCTATTGCACGCAGGCACCAAGGAGTAAATTTTACTCACTCACACAAGTGGTTCCACGAATTCTCAAACACTCAACTGTTTGGGGAAGACACAAAACCGAACATCACAATCTCATTCACAAGTGCTACCAATCGTAAATCATCCTAACTGTTCACGGGAGCAAACATTAACGGACCTAATTTCTATCATCAACAGGAAAATAATGATCCATGTTACGCCCCCGACCGCGGCCCGCTTCTCGGGGAGTTATTATGCTCACAGGCGCAAGGAGACGACGAGCAACGAAGGGGCTGAACCATCCGGTTCAGCCCCCACTCAGTAGAACCGGCCGGCCAAGGGCTGAACCAACCGGTTCAGCCCTATGTGGAGGGGCCGGCCGGCTCCCTCCTTGGCCCGGGTATTTATACCCGAGGATGTCATCTTTTGGGGGCAAGCAATTAACCCTAAGGTATTACTCCTTCTTCCCCTAAACCCTAGCCTTCTTCCTTCTTCTCTCTAATTTCCTTCCTCTCTCTCTCTAGTAGTTCATATCATTTGGTATCAGAGGCGGTCATTCTCCGACGATGGTCACCACTCGCACGCAAGAGGTCACCCATGTGGAGACCTTGGAGGAGAACTATGGTGGATTGATGGATTCGGTAGCCGCAATCGAGCAAGAGATGCGCACATCTACACAGCAGTTGGAGGAGCACATAGACGTGCGTATGGAGAAGCTTCAAGCGTTGTTGAAGGGAAAAAGCGCGAGCGACGAAGAAACGATCGGTGGAAAACCCGATCGGTCCGCCGAAGCATTCAGAACGTCCGATCCGGGGCGTTTGGGCACGCGAGCATCGGGCTTTGGCTGAAACGGCGACATCAGCCTCTTCCGACCCTGGGGGACCACCGACGAAGGCCACTGAGCAGCGGCGTGGTCGGCGGCTGCAGCGGGGGGCATAGGGCCCAGTTTTGCTGGGACGACGAGCATTGGAGCAACCGGACTGGGCGTGAACACAGGCGCCGGGTTCTCCCAACCATGGGGGACCACCGGCGAAGGCGGGGAAGCGGCGGCGTGGTTGGCAGCGGCAGCAGGAGGCGGAGGCCCCAATTTTGCTGGGCCGGCTGAGTGCGGGCCGGCCAGACATGCAGGCGGCGGCTCCGGTATTGCTGGACCAGTGGATTGCGGGCGACAGCCGTGGCTACAGGCTGATGGAGGGCAGGGGCTGTTGTGCGGGCTCCAGGAGGTGCAGCGGGGCTTCTTCCTCACCCGCGAGGCGGCTTTCTTCCCGGCGGGTTTGGAGGCCACGTTCCGTGGGCCGGGCAACACGTTCCTCATCAGTGTCAACCACCTCAAGGCTACCTGGGTGGACACGATGGGCATGTGGGACGACAGAATGGGCAAGGACAGGGCTGGCAAGGGTAGGCTGGGCCGCGTGCGTACATGCCACCGAAGTTGACACGTATGAACTTCCCAAATTCAAAGGGGGGATGTGTTGGAGTGAGTTCATAAGGTGGAGTTGTTCTTCAGCTATCAGGAGGTCCCGGAGGGGCAATGGGTGCAACTAGCGTCGTTCCATCTGGAAGACGACGCGTTTCAGTGGACTCAGTGGTTCCTAAGAGGTAGAGATTATGTACCCTGGACTGCTTTTATGGAGGGGTTCACGGCTCGGTTCGGGCCACTGGAGTATGAGGACTTTGAGGCGCTGCTGCAGAAGTTACGACAAAAGGAGACAGTGACTGAGTACCGGACGAAGTTCGAGAAGTTGACCAACCGGGTACATTGGGAAGAGAAGTCACTGCTGAGTTGTTTTGTGTCGGGCTTGAAGGAGCATTTGCGGGATGAGGTTCATGCTTATACGCCACGGAGCTTGAATCACACTATCACCCTAGCGCGCATTCAGGAGGAGCGATTCAACCGGCAGCGGTCACGAATCACGAGGAAGTCTCTTGCCACACCCGCCATAGTCAGGAGAGAGCCACAGGCGGTTGCCATGCCTACGGTGACTCGTTTGTCGTGGGGCGAGCTCCAAGACCGCAAGGAGAAGGGCCTCTGCTTCAACTGTGACGAGAAGTTTGTGCCCGGGCATAAATGTCAGAAGCTACAGATTTTCATGCTGCATGAAGAGGTGGCCGACGAGTCTTCGCCCGAGATAGTAGTCGAGGAGGCGCTATTGGAGGAGGATGTGGATGTGACGGAGTTTGGGGTCTCCATCCAGGCCATGGAAGGGTGCAATACGCCCCTCACGATGCGGGTTGCCGGACGGGTTAGACATGAGAAAGTGACGATATTAGTGGACAGTGGGAGCACCCACAATTTCATTCATCTGGCCGTTGCTCAGCGGGTTGGGCATGACATTGATAAGGGAGCTGCATTCCAGGTTATGGTGGCTGACGGCAGCAAGCTGCAGTGCGAAGGGGTCATGAAGGGAGTGGAGTTGTGGATTCAGGGAAACATTGAGAGCATGGATGTATACCTTCTACCCATTCGGGGATCAGACATGGTACTCAGAGTTCAGTGGCTGCAGCAGCTGAAGCGGGTCACTTTTGATTGGGAGCTCATGACGATGGAGTTCGTGCAGCATGGCCGACAGTTCTGTTTGAAGGGTCTCACAGTTTCGCCAGTAAAGGAAGTCTCTCTTTGGAGCATGCAACAGCTCGGAGAGGAAGGGAGCTTGATGGCAGTCCTTTTGGGGGTGCTGTCTGATGAGGCCGGGTCGTCTGAGGTACCCATACAGTTGCAGTCCTTAGTCGAGCATTATTCTGATGTCTTTCAGGAGCCACGTACACTACCGCCATCGCGGTTTCGGGATCACCAGATTGTACTCAAGGCCGGAGCGGAGCCTACCAATATCCGGTCTTACCGATATCCACACATGCAGAAGGCAGAGATCGAGCGCAGCGTCCGAGAGATGCTCGACGCCAGGATCATCCGACCCAGCACGAGCTCCTTTTCGGCCCCGATTATTCTCGTCAAGAAAAAAATGGCTCGTGGCGATTCTGTGTCGACTACCGGGCTTTGAACGACATCACTTTGAAAGACAAGTTTCCAATTCCATTGGTTGAAGAACTCTTGGATGAGCTACACGGGGCGACTCGATTCAGGACCCACGACGGCCACTACGAGTTTCTGGTGATGGCCAACAGGCTGACTGGCTGGCCCTCCACCTTCCAAGCCAATATGAACGAGATCTTTCGCCCACGACTTCGCCTTTTTGTGCTGATTTTCTTTGATGACATCTTGATATACAGTGTTAATTGGGAAGATCACTTGTGTCATGTTGAACAGGTCTCTTCTATTTTACGCAAGCATCAGCTCTATGCTAAGCGCTCCAAGTGTTCTTTTGGGCAGGAGGAGGTCGAGTACTTGGGCCACTTGGTCTCGGCTGAAGGGGTCAAAGCTGACCCTCGAAAGATTGAGAGCATGGTTTCTTGGCCGCGGCCCTAGACTGTTCGGGCTCTGTGTGGATTCTTGGGCCTCACCGGCTACTACCAACGGTTCGTGTAGGATTATGGGAAGATTGCTCGACCACTGACCCATCTACTGCAAAAGGATGTCTTCTCGTGGCAGGATGATGCTGAGGCGGCTTTTCAGGCGCTCAAACAGGCGGTGACGACCACCCCAGTGTTAGCCCTCCCAGATTTCACTAAGGAGTTCGTTGTGGAGACGGACGCCTCAGGGGTGGGGCTTGGTGCAGTATTGATGCAGGAGGGCCGCCCACTGGCTTTTTATAGTAAGGCGTTGGCGCCTAAGACGTTGGGACTGTCCACGTGTGAAAAGGAGTTGTTGGCAGTGGTTCAGGCAGTGGCTCTTTGGCGGCCATATCTTTTGAGGCGGCACTTCAAGATTCGTACGGATCACCAAAGTTTGAAGCATTTGTTAGACCAACGAGTCTCCTCTCCTCTTCAGCAAAAGTGGGTCACCAAACTTTTGGGCTACGATTATGAGATCGTTTACCGCCAGGGCAAGGAGAATGTGGTGGTGGACGCCTTGTCCCGCCTACCTGATGGTGCACTCACCCAGATTTCGGGGCTGGTCCTCGACTCGTTCGATGACATAGATGAGGAGGTCTTGCGGGATTCCTCTCTACGCGCCCTCGTGGAGGCCCTCCAACATGGGGAGACTGTGACGCCCGGTTATCATCTACAGAGTGGATGACTACATTACCACGGCTGAGTGGTCATACCTCCAGGCTCAGCATGAAAGACAGTTATGTTCCACGAGTTTCATTCCTCTCCAGTGGGGGGTCATGCAAGAGTGCTCCATACCCTCCAAAGGGCGAGAGCAAATGTATTTTGGCCGGGGATACGCCGGGATGTGCAGCAGTTTGTACGACAGTGTGAGACATGTCAGCGACAGAAGTACGAGACCACCACACCTGCCGGGTTGCTCCACCCACTTGAGATTCTGCAGCACATCTGGGATACTGTGTCGATGGATTTTATTGATTGATTGCCCAAGTCTCAGGGCAAGTCGGTCATTCTGGTGGTGGTCGACAAGCTCTCCAAGTATGGTCACTTCCTCGCTCTCAGTCACCCTTATACGGCGGAGTCGGTCGCCGAACTCTTTACTCGGGAAGTCGTCCGCTTGCACGGCCTCCCACGCGCCATCATTTCTAATCGTGATCTCACTTTTGTGAGCCAGTTCTGGCGAGAGCTTTTCAGGCTTCAAGGGACTTGCTTGAGTTTCAGCACCGCAAATCACCCCCAGACCGACGGCCAAACGGAGGTTCTTCATCGCAGCGTGGAGACATACCTCCGATGTTTCGTCATGGATGAGCCTCGGACTTGGACCAGTTGGCTACACTGGGTTGAGTATTGTTACAACACTGTTTACCACTCCGCCAGCAAGATGATGCCATTTGAGGTGGTTTACGGCCGCCCACCACCTTCTTTGAGCAGTTATGAGCTGGGCAGCACGACGTTACCGGCGGTTGATCGGGCCCTCTGCGACCGCGACCGCACCTTAGTGACATTGCGGGTGAATCTTCGCCTTGCCCAGAATCGCATGAAGGTCCAGACGGACAAGCACCGCAAGGAGATGGAGTTTGTCGTGGACGATGAAGTATTCCTTAAGCTCCAACCCTATCGGCGGCTCTCGATGGCTCGCCGTACAAATCAGAAGCTGGCTCCTCGATATTATGGTCCCTTTCGTGTTCTCAAAAGGTGGGGCCGGTCGCTTACATGTCAGAGCTTCTCGCGGGCTCCCGGATCCTTCCGACATTTCATGTCTCTTTGCTCAAGAAGAAGATTGGTGATAGTGCCCAACCGAGCCCTTTCTTGCCGGAAGCTACCGTTGCAGGCGAACTTCGGCCGATGCCGGAGAACGTTCTATTACTCAGGTGGAAGCAGCGGGGCGCCGAGTTTCGGGCCGAACTCTTGGTCAAGTGGAAGCACTTCTCGGAAGCACATAACTCCTGGGTTGATCTGTTGGACTTCATGGAGCTGTACCCAGATTTCCATCTTGAGGACAAGCTGGGTCTTGATGGGGAGGGGAATGTTACGCCCCCGACTGCGACCCGCTTCTCGGGGCGTTATTATGCTCGCAGGCGCAAGGAGACGACGAGCAACGAAGGGGCTGAACCATCCGGTTCAGCCTCCACTCAGTAGAACCGGCCAGCCAAGGGCTACCAACCGGTTCAGCCCTATGTGGAGGGGTCGGCCGACTCCCTCCTTGGCCCGGGTATTTATACCCGGGGTGTCATCTTTTGGGGGCAAGCAGTTAACCCTAAGGTATTTCTCCTTCTTCCCCTAAACCCTAGCCTCCTTCCTTCTTCTCTCTAGTTTCCTTCCTCTCTCTCTAGTAGTTCCTATCAATCCAACAATAACATCAAACGCAAACAGTAACAGACCTAATTTCTATCATCAACAGGAAAATAATGATCCAACAGTGACATCAAACTTTTACTGTTCATCATCTTCCCAAAAAACTGAACTCCAATTAACGCAAATACATCAACTCAAACTCCTATATCATAAACAACAACACATTTCAAGATTCAATCACTGAACTCTAATAGAAGCAGCACAAAGCTCGTATCTTAAAGGACTCGAGCATAAATTTCTTCCACATCAACAACATAACTCCACAAACGGGAATTAACAGCAGTTTTTAATCAAACATCCAACTATTCTAAAACTCTCACACGGAAGGCAAGCAAAACACTCCCAGGAAAGTTCAACAGCACAAATCAATCTCAAAATATTCAACAACAATCAACCTTAAAAAAATACATCCATCCCTTTTTATAGGGCATCAACTGAAAACAATCATAGAAAATAAAATGGAAACCTCGCCCTCCATGATCTCGGAGCCGTGGGGAAAAGACGTGGCCAGGCGTTGTCGTAACTGCTCGGGAAGAGCTCGTGAGTCGTGACTGGTCGCTGAAGTGGACGACAACTCATCGTGGCTGGTGATGTCGCCTGTTCGTAGGCGAAAGACTCGGGGAGGTTCCTGCGGGCAGCGCCATAATCGGGGAAGGTGTGGCCGAGCCTTAATCCGCGTGTTTCACGGGAACGAAAAAAGGACCTGCGACCTTTTTAACAGAGCTGAAAAAATGGACCGGTGGCAAGAAGACTGAGTCGGCCCGTTAACTTAACACATACATTTTGATATATATATATATATATATTTTATATGTATATATATATTTCCAAATAGGGAAAAAATGCAGAATATACATAACTTGCAAAATGATAATTATGCAAAAATGACACAAATGATAATATGCATAACTCAGAGCCGATAGAAGTTCAGACTGGTGCGGCGTAGGGTACGTTTTCTACGTCCAGATCAGGGCAGGTCTCTGCCATCTCGTCTTACTCTTCTTTTTATTACTTGTTCTCATAGTTTCTGTTACGAGTGGGCTGCCCCACTATTATACTGGGCACACCTGTCCCAGCGGGGGATCCACTCGCTGTACAGGGCCGCGGCCCATGCACCCCAACCCGTCTCGGCAACCAGTTTAATCAACGCGGGATGTTGAGGCGGGGGCTCGATCCCCCTACCTCCTTGATAAGAGGACTTCAACATGTCCATCACCAACTGAGCCGCGGATCAGTTGGTGATGAGGGTTGTGTTGAAAGCTTCTTATCAAGGAGGTAGGGGGATCGAGCCCCCGCCTCAACATCCCGCGGCAATTAAACTGGTTGCCGAGACGGGTTGGGGTGCATGGGCCGCGGCCCTGTACAGCGAGTGGGTCCCCCGCTGGGACAGGTGTGCCCAGTATAATAGGGGGCGTGCCCACTCGTAACATAAAAGTGCACTTTTATGTTACGAGTGGGCACGCCCCCTATTATACTGGGCACACCTGTCCCAGCGGGGGACGCACTCGCTGTACAGGGCCGCGGCCCATGCACCCCAACCCGTCTCGGCAACCAGTTTAATTGCCGCGGGATGTTGAGGCGGGGGCTCGATCCCCCTACCTCCTTGATAAGAAGCTTTCAACACAACCCTCATCACCAACTGAGCCGCGGCTCAGTTGGTGATGAGTGCTGTATTGAAAGCTTCTTATCAAGGAGGTAGGGGGATCGAGCCCCCGTCTCAACATCCCGCGACAATTAAACTGGTTGCCGAGACGGGTTGGGGTGCATGGGTCGCGGCCCTGTACAGCAAGTGGGTCCCCCGCTGGGACAGGTGTGCCCAATATAATAGGGGACAACCCACTCGTAACATAAAAGTGCACTTTTATGTTACGAGTGGGCTGCCCCCCTATTATACTGGGCACACCTGTCCCAGCGGGGGACCCACTCGCTCTACAGGGCCGCGACCCGTGCCACCCCAACCGATGGCCCCACCTGTTCTCAGCAGGTCTGGTTGTTGATGCCAGGTCTCGAAAGCTTCTTATCAAGGAGGTAGGGGGATCGAGCCCCCGCCTCAACATCCCGCGACAATTAAACTGGTTGCCGAGACGGGTTGGGGTGCACGGGCCGCGGCCCTGTACAACGAGTGGGTCCCCCGCTGGGACAGGTGTGCCCAGTATAATAGGGGGGCAGCCCACTCGTAACATAAAAGTGCACTTTTATGTTACGAGTGGGCTGCCGCCCTATTATACTGGGCACAGCTGTCCCAACGGGGGACCCACTCGCTGTACAGGGCCGCGGCCCGTGCACCCCAACCCGTCTCGGCAACCAGTTTAATTGTCGCGGGATGTTGAGGCGGGGGCTCGATCCCCCTACCTCCTTGATAAGAAGCTTTCAATACAACCCTCATCACCAACTGATACGCGGCTCAGTTGGTGATGAGTGACGTGTTGAAGTCTTCTTATCAAGGAGGTAGGGGGATCGAGCCCCCGCCTCAACATCCCGCGGCAATTAAACTGGTTGCCGAGACGGGTTGGGGTGCATGGGCCGCGGCCCTGTACAGCGAGTGGGTCCCCCGCTGGGACAGGTGTGCCTAGTATAATAGGGGGGCAACCCACTCGTAACAGTTTCATGGTATACTCATTAATTTAATTCCTCTGTAATTTACACAATTTTATATATCTCATTTGTTCTTTTACAAAAGTACCAAAATACTCTCTACTGGTCTGACTTTTTGTTTGACTTCAATAACTTATTGAAAACATATGTATGCAACAAAATTACTTAATTCATTTGACATTTTTATATTTCGATGGGTATATCATTGGGCCCAACCGTCTTTCCATTTTTCATCTTCTTTAGAGTATTATTTACCTCCGATATTTGAATTTTACGATAAAAAGTTATGTTCCTATACTCCTCCGATTTACTTAACTCTTCTAAGTTCAATTTATTGGCTTTTGCTTCATTATAGAGTTGATAAAATTATCTTTTTCATTGCTTTTTAATATCCACATCATCTGTCAAAGTTGTATCTGTTTCATCCTTTATGCATTTAACTTTGCTTAAATCTTTTGTCTTTCATTCTCTAGCTCAAGGAATTTTATGTATGCCACGCTCTGCATCTTTGATATCTAGTCGTTTATAAAATTTTTCAAATGAATGTCATCTGAGTGAAAAATCTTGTGACCTTCTAAATCAAACATAAAAGGGCATACATAATGCGTGAGGCTATTTTAAATGCAAGTTCTAAGGAGATACTGGTGTGTACGACCTTTATCTACATTCACACTATCGTTAATAGCTATTGACCCTTATGTTACAATGAACCAACCTAACCATTACCCCCCCCCCCCCTTCTCATCTAAAATGTAGATGATAACGGTATGAGTTATCATACAATGTTAGTATTTTGTACTTAATAATTTGTTAGGATAATCACAAAATTCAAATAGGTGATTTCTAGAATAAATGCAACTTATCCTTTTTTTTGGTAAAATGCATTTTAAAGTTTGTAACCAAATTTATTATCTTTGATAGATCTAAGTTCAAATTTTAACATGATTTAGATTTGATAACCTCCAAACTCCTATAAATATAAGAATAAATGAGTTATGGTATAACTGAATTTATACTTGGGCATCATTTGTTGTGTCGTGCGCAAGAGAGCTAAACGTTTTACTTTCGGGTTCTTTTTGTTGTGTCTGGTGGCTGGAGCAATGTAAAGAAGCTTGATGAAAATTAAACAATAATAGAAGAGCAGGAAAATGAAAGTGAGAATAAAATAATTTTTTCCCTAAAATCTTTAACTATTACATATGAATTCCCCTTTCTATTTAGAGTAGATAAGGTAGAAGAACTTGCATTTGGAGATATGAGAATAAATACAAGAAAAAAAACAAATGTACAATGAGCTTCTGGGCTTCTTACAAGATGGGCTTGGGCTTTAACACTCCATTAAACTGAAGTATATATCGATTGTTCCCAACTTGATACAAATATCTGAAAAAGATGAAGAAATTGATTTAGTAAAAATGTCGGCCAAATCTCTATCTGAAGTGACAAACACAATGCACATGCATATTCATTTTTTGATAACTTTCTCTCTAACGAAGTGACAATCACAATTAATATGTTTTGTTCTTTCATTAAACATTGAAATTTTTTAAATAGGTTGATGACAACTTTATTATCACAAAACATCAGTAGAGAATAATTGTAGAGCTCTCCAAAGTTATTTATAAGTGTTCTCAAACACTTTAACCCACAAGTAGTCCGAGTCATACTTCTGCATTCAATTTATACACGTGATTTCCTCCGACATATGTGCAAAATACAGAATTGAATTTTTGATCGCGTTTATCATTTCCACAGCTTGCATAAAGATATGTTTCAGTATGTAAATGATTATTTCTTAGAAACAGTAGTCCTTTTCCTGAAGACAAATTGATGCATTCTAATATTTTTAAGGTAGCTTTCAGATGACACTCTCTGGGAAGTTTGCATGATTTGACTAACATTTCTAATAACATAAGAGATGTCGAGTTTGGTTATGGTGAAATAAATGAGTTTACCGACTATACGCCTATAACAAGTAATATCTTGTGAAGAGGGGATGCCTCTTCTCAAAATTTGTTAGTGTCCGTAAACATAGCATTTCGATCATAATTTGTGCTAAGGAAATCGATTTCATTGAGTAGATCTCAGGCATACTTGCATTGAGAGGGATAAAGAGTTATTGCTTCTCACAATTTCAATTCTCAAGAAAAATTTGAGAGGACCCATATATTTTGTAAAAAATGTGCCCGAAGATGTTTTTTGTTATCTCTATTCTCGAGTAGTTATCTACAGTAAGAAAAATGTCACTTACGTAGAAAACAAAAATGACCAGTTCATGGTCGGTCTTATAAAGAGAGTGATCAACATTTCTTACTGGAGAAACCAATAGTAGAGACGACCTGACAAAATTCATCAAACCATGCTCGAGGGCTTTGTTTAAGAGTATAAGTGACCTTCCAATGTGTTCACACCTGAGACCCCTCCTAAGCAACAGAACTAGAAGGTTGCTCCATATAGACTTCTTCGTGCATTCAACATAGAGGAAGGAATTTTTGCATCAAGCTGAGACATTTGTCAATTTCTGTTGACCACAATAGAGAAGAGTGCCCACATTGTGCTGATACGGGAAACCAGAGATAAAATATCAAAGTAATCAACACCATATGTCTGAGTGAACCCCTGGGCAACCAGACAAACCTTGTATCGATCTATAATGCCATCAGGGAGAAGCTAGATGATAAAGACCCAACAACATCCAACAACATTGCCTCCAAATGAGGGAGGAATAAGAGTCCAAATTTCCCGTGATGTCAAGATAGAGATTTCCTCATCTACAGTCGTGTTCCAACATGGTATATGAAGAGCTTCATGATAGGTAGTAGGTACGATGGTAGTAAAGAGTTCTTTGATAAACTTACTGCATAAAGGACTGAGATTGGCATACACACAATGCTAGTAAGAGGATGTTGTGTACCCCCCTTACCCCCTTCTGTGGGGGCAATGAGAACATTCAGGTCCAAGTCCTCTGAGGTGAAGGAACCTTCCAAAGAGGAGAGAGCCGGTGATAGATGAAAGGAAATTGCATTGCATTAAACAATAAAATGATACAATCAAAAAGCCAGTTCTCGCCAAGCATCCTGAGGCTGGGTCCTCTTTGATGCTCCGACCGGGGGACCCAAAAGGTACTGGGGTCCGGATTGTGATAGAGATTACTTATTATGGGCATTTTGCAATTTCGTTAGAGCGTGGAGAAGGGTATGCGTCGTGGGAGCTGGAATAAACACTATGAGTACGACAACAAGGTTGCGGAAACCCCACACGAAGTTTGCAAGAAAACTTGATTTTCCCTTGAGTAAGAATGAATTTCTCCCTTTTGACAGCAGAGAGGACACATTCATTTGTGTAACAAGTTGTGAGCAATTATTTACAAATCAACAACCATCATGGCACGATTGGATTGGGTCGCCTCATATCTTTTGATGTGCTCCACACAGTTGTGGTTTGTCTAATTGGAACGAGAGCACCCTCAACCTGAATTGGGAGGAATTTCAACGATATCGCAACATATGTTTTGGCCATACTCGACGAGGAAGTTCTCTGAGGGACCTGATACTGTTATTACAAACTGAAAGTGTGGACAACTACATGATTCAATATCAATCTTTTAGCACACGCCATCTTAGTGAGGCCAGATCAACATGTGCTCGTTTTTATAGCTAGATTGCAATAAAGATTTTGCTTAGATGTTGAATTTGAGAAATCAACTAATCTAATAATGACTGTGATTTTAGCCCATATTTTTTAATGCTACTACATATTTAGATCCTTGGAGATAGGCTCCTCCACAACAGGCACTTTCCAATCCCCGAGAGCTACATTGCTTACTGATTGGTGGAACACCCCTAGAATAAGAGGGAACGATTATCAAAAGATTCAATCAGCATGACATGAACGACAAGATATGAGGGGATTGTGCTTTAATTTTGATAAGCCCCGTGCATTGGGCCTCAAGTGTAAGAAATTGTTTTGGATGGAGCTTGAAGACAACGCCGCTAACGATGATGAGGCTGAGCAATCCGAACCAGAGCATGTTTACTGCTCAGATATAACATTCCCAAGCGATTTTAGTGTCGCTCCGGACCCTATATTGCTTCTCCCCAAGGACAACTTTAGGGCCTGATGAAATGTTGAAGGTATGGCCAAGAAGCCATTCATAAGAGGCCTGCCAAAGATGGCATTGTAACTACTGGGAGCGTCGACGATCAGGAAAGTTTCATGCCTCCTGATTCCGCAAAAGGTGACGGTGAGCGCAATGCTTTCTTCAATTTCTTTCCTCTCTCCTGAGAAACTATAAAGAGGATCGTCACTAGCTTGAAGCTTCTTTCGGTTTTCATGGAGTCAAATGCGGGCTTAAAAATGACATTTATCGAGCTACCAGTGTCAATCTGAATCTTCGACATCGTGGAGTTGTTGATAATTGCCTGAATGACGATCACATCATGAAATGGGTTAGAGGCCTTTGGAAGATCCTCCTTCCCAAAAGTGACGGTTCCTCGGGAAGGCAGAGACTACGACGTTGAGGCTACTTCTCTATAGTATATTCTCTTCGTGCTGAACTTTTTGGAGGATTCGAGCCCTGCTCCATGAATTCAGTGAATGAAGCCTACGACACCTTCACTTTTTATTTCTATGCATTCAGCCCCGACATCCAAGCCCCCATATATTCCAATATCCTCTTGCTCGATGCATTCACATCGTTGTTCTTGGATCTCGGCTACTCCTTTCCCCTTTGCGGTAGCAGTCGAATCGTTGCTCTTTGGGGCCACGAGCTCTCTGAGCTTGCCTGCCTTTAAGAGATTGTCTATAAGATTTCAGAGAGCCCGACAGTCTGCGTGTCATGCCCCGTATCCCGATGGAAACTGCAATAGAGATTTGTGTTTCTATTCACATATCCCTTCTGAAGAAGAGTCGGGCCTTTGTAGCTTGGCTGCCTCTGCAGGATCTCCACTACCTCTTCCATTGGGATTATCATATCCGTTTATATCTCATGGACGTCTTTTTGCAGTGGTGGTCGAATTTGTGAAGTGGATGGATGATCATGGAGAAGAGTCGGCACCTTACTCTTCATAGGGGGTGAGGGATGTTGGAATCTCATCGATTTGAATTGACTCGGGCGTGGAGGGAACAGAGGACAGTATTCCTTGTACATCCTTGCTGAGTTGGCAGGTATTCCTGCTGTTGTGACGTATTTTGGCAAGGAGCGGAAGAGGCTTGAGTTGTCACTCTTGACTCTCGACGTTGGCGGATGAGTTCACCGAAAGAAGAAATCAGGGTTACTCTTTTCACCCTCAATGAAGTGGTTGTCCCTATCAATCAAGTCTCCATAAGAGACTAGATGGTTCTTCTCAATTTCAAATTTGAAAAGACCTTCTTGAAGACCGTAAGTCAAAGCGACCTGGTACCAGGAAGGCTCCACATCATGGATCCCAAGAATTTCCTCTTGAAACCTGTCAACATAGTTTCTAAGGGATTCATTTGGCCTTTATTTAATATCGAAGAGAGTGGGTGGGTTGCTTTTCCTCTTCTTTGAGGTTGCAAACCTTAGTAAGAGCTCTCTCTGAAGGTCTCATAAAGAGTGGATTGACTAAGAAGGAAGTTTATTAAACCATTCACTAGCTTTCCCCTCGAAAGATGTGATCAGTAACTTGCACTGAACCGCGACGGTCAAGATTCTCATCGAAGTTGCAGATTCAATGCCTGCAAATGATAGGTCTTCCCGTCCCGAGAGACGATATAGATAGGATTCTCTGAACTCATTTGGGACTGAGGCTCAACATACTTCATCGGCGTAGGGAGAGGGCTCATCTTCTCCCTTCTTGAAGTCAGAGAGTACATTGTAGTCCTGTACTCATGGCTGCTTGTTAGCCGGTTGTTGGGAGCGTTCTCGCCCCCTTTGGACGAGTTCCCTTACCCCTGCCTCGGCGGGTATGCCATAGTCTAATACCCGCGGACTTCTATTCACCGCTCCCTTATATTTTTCTCGCTTATCGTAAGAGAGTCATCTTTCCTCCATCCTGGGAGGAGAGGAAGGCTCTAGATTTTTGCCACGATTATTTGGGGTTGATGCTCTCGTATCCACCCCTTAGACTTTTTCCACAATGCGGATGAGCATGTTCATATTGCGATCAAATTCCGCCTCGGTAACTGGTTCATTTGGGTTGCGAAAACCCTCAGGTGGGTCGTCGACAGAGTTCTGTGATGTCATTTCAACTAAAATAGACATGCCACTTTTATTCATCTGGAGAATGGTAAATACAACTTATTTCCCATAGGTGTAATCCCGGGGAAAAACTAATCGATAGGTTGGCCTTCTTGAGGCGGCGTTGGAGCAGGTGCGGGAGCAGGTGCTGGTACTGGTGCAGGAGCAGACGCTGGTGCAGATGCAAACGACTCTGCATACATCTGGTATAATTGTTGTGGCATGGGAAGAAGAGGTTTGTATGTCAACTTTGGGCAGTTTTTCTTAACATGGCCCGACTGGCGACAATAAAAACAAGCGTCATTTAAGCATTCTCCTTTGTGAGGATGACCACACTTCGCACATTTTATCGTAGTTGTTTGCGAAGCATTACTGGTTGACGGGCCAGTCTGTAGTGATTTTGCATCTTTGCCTTAGACTTCGCTTTGGGTTGACATCTCTGACAATTTTCTTTTTCCTCTATCCTTATGGTTTTTATCCTTATGTTTTTGTGATTTTTCTTGATCTATTTCCACGAGTCACGCTCGTTCAACTAATTTACCGTACTCCAGGATGTCTAGGGGTATGAGTAAATTTCGGATGTCGTCTTGTAATCCTTGTTGAAACTAACGACATCGATCTTCTTCGGTCGTTACGAGGGAATCGACATAATACGTCAAATTGGAAAATTTTGCCTCGTATTGAAGCATTGTCTTTGATCCCTGAACGAGACGCAAGAATTTGTTGTGCAGGACTCGTTTCTCGGATTGGGGTACAAACCAGTTGGTGAATTTCTGGAGGAAGTTTGCCCATTTTACAATTCTACATCTAGCAATCTTTGTTGTGACTAAATTATTCCACCAACGTTTCGTTGCGCCTTCTAATAAGAACGATGTGAATTCAACCTTCTGATCCTCTGGACAACGCATGACTTGGAATATGGTCTCAATTCGGAGTATCCAATCTTCTGTTTCCAAAGGAGACATGTCTCCTATGAAAGTCGGTGGTTTTAACTCCATAAACTGTTTAATATCATAGTCCATTTGACGGTATTGGAGTGTCGGAGCTTCAACTCCTGGAGGGAGATTTGGAGAAGGGTTCATTGGATGTTGATGCAGTTGATGTGGTGGATTAGGATTCTTTGGGGGAACTGTGGGTCCTAAAACAGCTAACGTAGGGAAAACCATTCTCAGGGCTTCCGCGAGTGCCTGTACCAGATTTTCCGGACGTTGCTGATGTCCATTATCGCTTTCTTCAGATCTTGTTCCCCCTTGAACTTCGTGTTCGTCGTGATTCGCTTGGCGGCGTCAACTGGAATATACGCGAATGGGTTCCTATATAAGAAACAGTTTACGTTTAGTGGTTTATTCGTGTAATGTCTTTGTACTATTTGTGACACAATTTATTGAAAACATGTCCCTCAGATACCAATTTGTAGAGACCTAATTTTTGGGTTCTTCAACTGATTCAATGATCAGACAACAGTTTTGAATAAAAAGAGTTACAACAGCATTTAATACCATAGTACAAAAAGCACCAGCATTTTATTCCGTCATTTATTATTGTTACAACATTTAATAAAAGAAAAGAAATATATGAGTATTACTTGTATTCAATACAGAAGTCACAGTACGGATCTCTACAAGAGTTCTTATGCTTTATGTGAACTTCTCCAATGCCTACGAAGATCTTTAGTCATACCTTCGCTGATTCTTCTAGAGGAATCCGCTTAGGAGCACTGGGAGACGCTCATGTTGCCTAAAACAATGGGTCCACAACGGATTAGTCATAAAATTATGACTATGTGAGATAAGTATTTCATGAAACGTTGTACATGCAGACAATGAGGATGATAACAATATGCATACATTACAATAAAGCGTTCGTTTGATAATTCTTAATACTGATCCTTACACTATCCCTTAATTTTAGTTACATAAAATGAGAAATGCTCCGGTCATTCATCTTTTTGGCCACCACCCACTTAAGGGTTTCCCACTTAAGGGCTTTCCGTAGGCTCACCCATACTAGTAAATCCATCCGTAGATTCCTCTACATTATAGGATTCGAAACCATCACATTTTCTCATGCCGAATTTTATTATTCTGTTCTTGATATATAAAAGAAAAGATGTTTTAAATAAAACATCCCCACAGATAGTTATATTGCTTCATGATTTTTCTCTCGCCCACATTTATTTATTAGCGATATCTTAATGTGTTAAACTCATATGCACAGACATTGGTTATTTCAGAAAGTAAAACAAAATAGAAAATTACTTGAATAAAACTAATTCAGGAAATAAGCTCACCATAGCTTTCCCTTTCTCCACACTTTTATTGGCATTGGTATCACAATTATCTTGTGACGTCATCTTCTTCTTCTGCTGCACGAATTAGGGCTTTTCTGCTACTGCCTTCTCCTCCAAGGTTTCTTCTTTTTCTTTGGTCGACTACTTTTCTGCTCCTTTCTTCTTCTTCTTCTGTTGTATCCGAGTACTGCCTTGCTTTTCCCTTCCTCTGCTGTTGTCTCTACTCCTGATTCAGGGTACTGCGGATCCTGAGCTTCTCTTGTGTAGCTGCTGTCGCTGCGAAGTTGTTGCTGCTCCTTGTAGCTGCTCCTGTGCTGCTGTCTCCCTGCTACTACTTCCAAGCCACTGCCTCCTGCTTCCCCTTTGGCTGGTTTGGTTTATTTATTCTTTATTTGGCTAACTTATTACTTTAGGCTGATTTGAGTATGTTAGCTAAATGCTTTTTGGTTAGCCATTTTGGAATTTTGACGCGTTGTTTCAAGTTCGAGTTGATTTTGTTGAGTTTTCAAGAGGTAGTTTACCCAATAGTGTTAGACTTTGCCTGGACAGAGTTATGAGAGGACGTATGTCCATTTGGGGGCTGATTTAGTCCATATCGAGGCTTACTTATAGCTGTCCGACAAAGTTTATAAGGGATTTCATCTTTTGACGTTTTCCGCTTTTCGATGTTTTCAACGACTATAAATTATTTACACGATTAGAATGTGACGCGACCCAAATAAAAAGTACGTGTCATTTCAGTGGTTCCCCGGACTCAAAAAGAAGAGGATGACGTCACAAGATAATCGTGATACCAATGTCAATAAAAGTGTAGAGAAATGCAAAGCTGTGGTGAGTTTCTTATTTCCTGAATTTGTTTTATTCAAGTAATTTTCTATTTTGTTTTACTTTCTGAAATAACCAATGCATGTGCATATGAGTTTAACTCATTAAGATATCGCTAAGAAATAAATGTGGGCGAGAAAAAAATCATGAAGTGATATAACTATCTAAGGGGTTGTTTTATTTAAAACACTTTTTCTTTTATATGTCAAGAACATAATAATAAAACTCGGCATGAGGAAATGTGATGGTTTTGAATCTTATGATGTAGAGGAATCTACGGATGGATTCACCAGTATGGGTGAGCCTACGGAAAGCCCTTAAGTGGGTGGTGGCCAAAAAGATGCATCACCGGAGCATTTCTCATTTTATGTAACTAAAATTAAGGAGTGGTGTAAGGATCAGTGTTAAGAATTATCAAACGAACGCTTTATTGTACTGTATGCATATTGTTATCATCCTCATTGTCTGCACGTACAACGTTTCATGAAATACTTATCTCACATAGTCATAATTTTATGACTAACCCGTTGTGGACCCTTTTTTTTATGCAACAAGAGCATCTCCCAGTGTTCCTAAGCAGATTCCTCCAGAAGAGTTAGCGAAGGTATGACTAAAGATTTTTGTAGACATTGGAGAAGTTCACATAAAACATAAGGACTCCTGTAGAGATCCGTACTGTGACTTCTGTATTGAATACAAGTAGTACTCATATATTTCTTTTCTTTTATTAAATGTTGTAACAATAATAAATGACGGAATAAAGTGCTGGTGCTTTTTGTACTATGGTATTAAATGCTGCTGTTACTCTTTTGATTCAAAACTGTTGTCTGATCTTGAATCAGTTGAAGAACCCGGAAATTGGGTCTCTACAACTTTGCGGCACTTTTTGAGATCTGTGTCGGATGTACTTTTTGCTATAGTTCTTGTCCTATTTACAGGATCTGAGGGCTGCCCTGCAGTCAGTTCTTTTTCTTGAGTTACTCGGGCTTCCAGATGGGGATAGCAAGTTCTAGCACCTTCTCTGATGTTCTAACAATGTGAAATCCACCTTTTAATACCCTTGTTTGGCGAGTTCCCTCCTATTGGGCGAGTACTTCCAGAGTATGTGTGAGAACTCAAATTGTGAGAACCCTTTTGCGAGAACTCGCCCATTTCTTCCTTGGAGGAGAGAAAATGGGTAAAATATCCAAACACTAATAGTTGCACATCAATCAGTATTATTAGTTGCAAAAATATTCTTTATTACTGTGTTTAAAGCGTGCACACATAGAAATCCAAATATGTGCTAATATTTTGCCTCTATGATTGCTCATGCTGCTTTACACACTATTTCATTATCAGTGATAATCTTGACAATATTTTCAACACCAACTTCATTAATAATTTCAATCATTAATGAATTTGCAGATTCCTGTTGTGATTACTGGACTGGCCGAAATATCAACGACTTGTATTTGATCGTCCGGGATCATTTTCATATAATGAGCAGCTGGATACTTTGTCGTACAACTATAAGGCCTTTGAGTTTGACGAGGGCCATATCGTAAAATGCCCGTGAGGCCTTGTGAGAGACTACTATGTCGTTGCATGTTCCCATTTTGTTGTGGCCTCCAAGTATTTTTGTTGTGCCACCTTAGTTGACATCTTCTTGCTATCACTGTGAAAGAGTGCTCAACTTTGCTATGCCACCAACATTCCGAATTTCCTGCTCCTCAAAGAGGCAAAGGCATCCTAAGATAATAATTCAATAAATTTTGACAAGAATTAATTGATTAACTAATCCATCAATTGAATAATAAAATAAGACAATGTTGGGCTCGATGAGGAAGGAGGTAGCAGGGCTAGGTTAGGAAGGAGACAACGTGATGGTGTGTGGCTCGAGCAAAAGAAAAGACTAAGAGACAGGCTTGAAAAGGAGAAAAGGCCATTTGATGAAGAGATGGGAGAATGCGTGTATGACAACTTACAAGCAACCAGACGTGTATCTTAGCATGGAGAATGCCACCTGTTTCAATTGGTTTCTACGAGGGTTGAATACAACGTTCCAGTCATGTGGATGGAGAGGGTGTAGGGGTCGTCGACGCTTGATACGGACGAGAAGCGTATATCGATCTGTCTGGATCCACCCGATCGTACTAATAACAATCATTGTTGAGCATTGAGCATGTGTATGAGTGGATTGTGAGAGCACTATTCGTGGAGTCGAAGTTGATGGGTGTTTGCCCGATTGTTCGGTTTGAGAGAGTTATGTCGGCTGGAAAAAGAACACACATATTGTGGGGTTCTGTTTCACTTCAAGCACGTCATTGTGACAAGGGTTGCTCGCCGATAGGTTTGGTGCCCGATTACTGCAAGGGCCATTCAGTGATGCCAACATTCTCTAGTTTGTCGAGGAATCCATTTGTGGGGGTTGAATCAGCAAGGGAAGGAAGAGATTGGTTGGGCAGTGAACTATAAAAGATTCTCGGATATCAAGTTTTTACAGGCTCAGTCGTGGCTTGTCAGCAGCTTTGTCAGAGATGATCATATGTAAAGATGATGGTGGGGAGATATTACGGAGCCAGAACCGCAACTGCCCAGGCGGGGTGTGCTCAGGAGAGAGAGCGAGAGAGAGCTACCACAATCTCATACTAAGAAATAAGAAGAGACTCAACTCTTACTTGTTTCTTGTCATGACCTTATGGGTCCATAGATTGAGAAACATAATAGATAAGCGTAGTAAGTCCTAACATTTAGACTTATTATACAAATATTAAAGACTCTTAATGACTCATAGAATAGACTCGACGGAAATTAAAAGACCACGTGGCTCGAATAAATTTTGTATAATTAGCACTATAATATTGATTAGCCCATACCCATAACACATTTCTTATGATGAGATTAGTATTCTTTGTTAACTACCGTCTCTTTTGATACAGATATGAGATACTAGCTCCTGGACATGTGTCTCCCTCTGCATATGTAACCCAAGTGCCTTATCGTACTTTGTCTGCCCCACTCCCTATATATATGAGTGGTAGTGTCTCTTTATGTTTTATCTTTGAGATCTTGTGAGTGTTACACTCTCTTAGGTGAGAGAGGCTCTTAGGGGGGGAACGAACCCTCAAGAGTTTGGGTCGACCTTGTCTCGACATTTGTATCCTTGTTTTGTGTTCAATCTTATAATTTTAGTTCTTGATAGTGTGCAACTATCAATTGGTACGACCTGCCCCTCGTTTAGGGTTTCGAACGAAACCCTAATTGGCTTTGGATCCATGTTGCAGCCCGCACCCGCCTGATTCTGTGTCTTCTGCCAGGTTTGATCCGCTCCAATGCGTCTTTTGCGCGTTCGTTGGCTCGATTGCGGTCTTTTTCGCCTATTTCTTATGTCCTTCCTGCCAAATTTCTCCAGCCTGCCACTTCGACCCTTCGGGGCCTTCATCGACATTCTGTCAGCTCTCTAGCGCCGCCGTCCACTTCTGGTCAGCCAACCTATGCTTCTTCTGCTTGTAGCGGCCTTCGAACTCCTTCCACATTCTAGAGTCTTTACTGCAGTTTCTACAGCCTTCCGGCGGCCCAACACCTCCTCCTGGCACCTCCAACTGCACCCCGCCCAGTGCTGACTATTTCAGCTACCTCGGCACAACTTCCGACACTTAGTCGTCACCCTTGGTCCCGTCCTTGCTTTCCCCTCCCACATTCGCACCTCATTCAGCCCCGTTGCCGCTGTTTCCCTTCGGACCCGACCATTCTATGCCCCGAACATGTTCAATGACTCCGCACGTCGGCAAGGACCCCTCTACTTCCGCTAACACCCGTCGCTTAGATCAACTAGAAGCACGACTTAAAGATCTCACTCTCCTCCTTTAATAACTCGCGGCCACGATGGTAAACCACCCATCGACCCCTCCACCACCGCCGCAACCCCCTTGGCCAGTCCCATATTACATGGGGTTTCTCCAACCCACTACGAACATCCACCCGACCTATCTCTGTCGGATCGAGATCCCTTTGTTCGACGACATCGTCCGCCTTTGTTGGATCACTCGTGTCAAACATTTCTTTGATCTTCAGTCCACCCCTGCCAACCAGAAGGTTCCCTTGACAACTATCTATTTGGAGGGTTTGACGCTTCATTGGGTGCGTTGGACGCTTCAGCAGGTTCCCGGTCTCTCTTGGTCCACGTTTACGGAGGAACTACTTTACCACTACGACGGCCGCCAGGCGGGCAATGCCTACAATCGCCTCAACTGTGTAACAGTATATTGACGAGTTCATCGAGGTCGCCACACACGTACCCTGTGTTACCAAAGGCACATGGCGCACCGAGGCGCAAAGGGTGGAGCCTAGGCGCAAGGCGCGGGCACGCGCCTGAGGCACGTGAGGCGCAAAAATGGGGGAAATGGGCGCCCAATTCGCTGAAATTGAGTAAATTGGGCGCCCAATTCGCTGAAATTGAGCAAATTGGGCGCCCAATTGCACCTAGGGGTGCCTTGGGTGCGTCTGAGATCATGTTTTTCACCAAATTGGGCGCCCAAGTGCGCCTAGGGGTGACTTGGGTGCGTCTGAGATCGTGTTTTTGCCCATCTCCCAAAAAATAGGTTGAAGAAACACCCTGAAAGCCCTAGGCGTGCCTTTGGAGTGCATGGGAGCTGGTAAGGCGCGCGCCGAGGCGTGACTGGGGCACACCGCTCAGCGCGGCGGGCTGCGCCCGGAGCCTCAGGCGCGCCTCTTAACAACATAGCACGTATCCGACCTATCCCCCAAACATTACCTAGTGTACTTCTGTGGGGGTCTACAATCTACCTTCGTCCGCGTTTTCGGGTACACAATCCGACTACTCTTTCCCGCACCATGGAACTCTCTCATTGTCTCGATGAGGAACTCTACACAGCCCACCCGTCCTCATCCCTCCCACCCCATCAGTCGTAGCCATTACCACCGTTGCCATCTAAATCTTTGCCGCCTCTTCCCCACTTGGATCACCTGTCCCCGCATGGGATCCCACTGCTATGCTCGCCTCCAGCTCCGCCTCCACTGGCCCCGACAACCCCACCACTTATCTGACAAACAGCGCCCCAAGTTTCGCCCCAAGGGCCTTGCAGCCATACTCGCCCACCTATGTTATGCTTTCAAAGACTTCTTTGCTCTGGTTGGATCTGAATGTTACGATCCTGACTTCGGAGACTTGGATCCTCTGACGCTCGCGGATTGACCCCTACAAACCTCAACCTGGCAGGGTCATTTTTTCGGAAGGGGAGTGTTGGCAGGCATACGACATCCTGGACACATGTCTCCCTCTGAATATGTAGCCCAAGAGCATTATCGTACTTTATGTCGCACTCCCTATATATTTGGGTGGTAGTATCTCTTTATGTTTTATCTTTGAGATATTGTGAGTGTTAGAATCAACCCGAGTCAACAAGTGTATTTCTGGTTAGATATTTGGTTAGATCTAGGTGTGAGAGGCTCTTAGGGGGAACCAACCCTTAAGAGTTCGGGTTGAGCTTGTCTCGACATCTGTATTTCTGTTTCTTGTTCAATCTTATAATTTCATCTCTTGATAGTGTGCAACTATCATCTTTATTTTGTAGTTACCAAAGATATGATGAGGAAGCTTAATGCTAGAGATTCTACACCCGAGTCAACAAGTGTCGATGATTGACTATATGTAAGAATCCTCTGAAAGGAGAGTGAATAATTAGGTTGATTTTTCAATGAGAGCACCGAACCAACCCTTAAGAGTTCGGGTTGAGCTTGTCTCGACATCTGTATCTCTGTTTCTTGTTCAATCTTATTATTTCATCTCTTGATAGTGTGCAGCTATCATCTTTATTTTGTGGTTACCAAAGATATGATGAGGAAGCTTAATGCTAGAGATTGTACACCCGAGTCAACAAGTGTCGATGATTGACTATATGTAAGAATCCTCTGAAAGGAGAGAATAATTAGGTTGATTTTTCAGTGAGTGTGCCGAATAAAATATTAGAATCAGAATGGAACTATGAGCATGTGAACGAAACATTCACAAAGATGATAACAATCAACTCTGAGATGACTGAGTATAGTGAATTGCAAACAAGGATTTCATTGCTCATATGGTTTCACAATCTCCCTTGACTAGCTGATTAATATAACCTCTGTTTAAGGAATTTGGTAAATTTTTCAGCCGTGCTTGTGATAGATGAACAATCAACTCTGAGATGACAGAGTATAGTGAATTGCAAGCAAGGATTTCATTGCTCATATGGTTTCACTATCTCCCTTGACTAGCTGATAAATATAACCTCTGTTTAATGGATTTGGTAAATTATTCAGCCGTGCTTGTGATAGATGAACATGCACAACCTTTGAATAGTCATAATGAACAATTGATGAAGGGGTTCTACGATTTATTGAATCCCATGTGTTTTTTTAGAATCGTAACCAAGTTTGGCATATGGGATGAGTGCTCTGTTCGATCGCATTTCAAAAGGGGAGCATTTGAGAGTGACCATGTATCCTTCAAGTGTTGAGTGCTTATTTATGGTCGTTAAAATTTTAAAGGTAGGAAAATTCTAGGCAGACCGACGTAACTTAAGCTGAGTCGTTCACATGCTTTTGTGGACATGTTGAGTCAAGGCACGAGGAAATATATGTTTACCCTCTATTTGGAGAATATCAGACCCATGCTCCTGTTGTCTGTACAATTGAAGAAATAAAAAAAACAGAAGATGTCTAGAAATTATAAAAGAATAAAATCATTGGTACTAGATGGAGTGACATGAGATTCATGAGCGATTTAGGGTGGGGGGGGGGTAGGGTGCGGTTTGGGTTTGGAAGTGGGTTGAAGACAGTTGATATGGAACATGCAATGGATCGGTGATGGCATAGAGGTGGTTGTTGCAGGTATAATCAACAATGGGATGTTGGTCATGCGATTGGGCATGAGAGTCGAGAGGCTAGACGAGTTTGGCCGGCTTCAGAAGAGGAAGGAACTGGGTTGGTCGTCGACTACAGAGGAAGTAGTGGTGAGGACTTCCAGAGTGGTCGTGGACTGAGAGTAGGCCGTCAATGAGGAAGAGGAAGTCGGGCATGATGATACCTTGGAGTTGCACCAAGGGCATCTCAACGTTGCACCGAGAGAAGGGGGATTGACGGTTCCCAAAACTTGAATCTAACCTCTGATGCTTTAAATTGTCGCCTATGCATATGTATAGATGGTACATAACTGATAGGGTGTCCAGATCAGACGAATCACAATGTCTGAACCGATCGGGTGTCAAATAGAACTAGAAAAAATAAAATAAATGCATGAAAAGACTCGGAATGAACATCCAGATGCATCTATGGACTTAGATTGTTTGAACGAGTAGTGAATCACCTCCTCCCGCAGGAATATAAGTATATAGGCCGGTGATCTGTTAAACCGCCACACTCATTTTCCTTTCCAAAACCCGGGTCTAAGATAGGAGAGGCGGGGCCTATTATAAGCACGAGTGGACCGTCCCGGTAGGTGGTGTGGGACTAATCTTGGCCTGCCTTTTTTGGTTCATGCTGGACCGTCCAACACACCCTCAGCGCAAACCTACCTCTGATACTATGTTAAACCAACACACTCATTTTTCATTCCAAAACCCGGGTCTAAGATAGGAGAGACGGAGCCTATTATAAGCCCAAGTGGACCATCTGGGTAGGTGGTGGGACTAATCTTGGCATGTCTTTTTTGGTTCATGCTGGACTGTCCAACATGATCTCCATCAAAAGATCTAGTTGCGGTGAGCCACTGATAAATAACAAGAGGAGCCTTTGACACCTCCTTGTATGTTTGTGGGCTTCAACACCCACAATTTATATTATCAACGATTCCGTCTTTCGGTAACCCAGCATTGCTGCCTCTATGCTGTAGTATTCAGTGCCTATAAATAAATCATGAGTTTAGGTTAAATGTCTCTGATGACTCATATTGCCTGATCACATCATTAACCTATATCTCCGGATATTATTCAAAAAACAAATAGAAAATACATAAAAACTTAAAATCATGCTGAACGCGATGACAGGCTCCGATAGTTTAGATGACTTGCATTCCCTGCACAAACATTATTGGGGTTTTGTCTCATTTAACTGTACTTTAATTTACGTTTCCCATGAAATGATATAAAGTGCAGTATGTTTTATTTATGATTTTTTTCTTGATTTTTCTATTATAGAGTATTTTGGAAAATTCCTCTGTCTAAAAAACTTGTGGTTACTTATCTTTGCTTCTTTCTGCAACCCGAATTCTTCATAGTGATTATCTGTCGGCTGTCGCTCATGGACAATTCAAATTTGGGGTGAACCACATATTCTTGTGTTGTATAATTCTGTGGATTATGTTTTTTGTTCACTTTTCATGATTATAGATGACAGTTTGATTGTATATAATTTTAGCTTTAATTCCTATAAAAAATACATTTATTTATTTTGCTGAGATGCGAGTTATAGGTTTACTTCTTCTGCTTTCTCATGTCTTTACTTTAATCTGCTTAATATTCATTTAATTATTTTTTTCTGAAACTTATCTGGAAGGGTAGTCGGCTTAACAACAACAGCTTGACGGGTGCAATACCTATGTCTTTAACCAACATTAATGCTCTCCAAGTTTTGTAAGTTTTTACAGGTTGTTGAATATGATTATTATCAACTCTTCTTGTTTTTTTCAGTGTGATTGAACCTTTTTTAATCTTTGGTAACTGTGCAATCAGGGATCTCTCTAGCAACAATCTGTCAGGACCAGTTCCATCTACTGGCTCCTTTTCTTTATTTACTCCTATCAGGTATCTTGTTAGCAGTTTTGTGTATATGACAATTTTTTGAAGGATGTATTGAATTAATTCTATTATTTGGAATATCTATGTACAAATCTGCAGTTTTGCAAACAATCCTCTATTATGTGGTCCGGGAACGTCTCATCCTTGTCCAGGCTCTCCTCCATTCTCTCCCCCACTTCCATTTAATCCTCCAGTTCCCGTGCCATCACCAGGTGATTTTTAAATTTCAACTCATGATCATCATCGTCATACTATATTCCTTCATTCTGAGTCCTTGCATTTGTGTTTACTCCATAGAATTATCAAATACTCGTATATTTAATTTATGGTCTTATGTGTGCTACTACCTCTATACAATTGTTATAGTATTTTTTTTGGTAACAGACACTTGTTACATTCAGTGTTTACATTTTTCTGGTCTAGATATACAAAATTTCATGAGCTGAATTAGTACTGGTTGCTGACTTTCTGATTTCCAGAAAATAGTTCCTATAGTACTGGTGCAGTAGCTGGAGGAGTAGCTGCCGGTGCTGCTTTACTTTTTACTGCACCAGCTATTGCTTTTGCCTGGTGGCGTCGCCGTAAGACACAAGAACATTTCTTTGATGTACCCGGTTAGTTTTTAATGGGGGGACATACTTTTTTATGAAATATATTCAAATGCTTGATTCAAAGAAGGATTTTAATTTATCTTTCAGCTGAAGAAGATTCGGAGGTTCATCTTGGTCAGCTTAAAAGATTCTCCTTGCGAGAGCTTCAAGTTGCAACTGATAGTTTTAGCCCCAAGAATATTCTGGGTAGAGGTGGATTCGGAAAAGTCTACAAAGGCAGACTTGCAGATGGTTCATTAGTGGCAGTGAAAAGATTAAAGGAAGAACGCACGCCGGGCGGAGAACTTCAGTTCCAAACTGAAGTCGAGATGATCAGTGTGGCCGTCCATCGAAATCTACTACGTCTACGTGGATTTTGCATGACAGCACGAGAGCGTTTGCTTGTCTACCCATACATGGCTAATGGAAGTGTGGCATCTTGCTTGAGAGGTATTATTGCCACTTTTTTCTCCCTGTTTAAGAAAAAATCCTCCATTATCTTGTGACCCTGAACTTCATTTGGTGAATTTTGTGTTGGTTATTGCAGAGCGTCCGCCAAATGAATCGCCACTTGATTGGCTTACTCGGAATAGAATTGCATTGGGATCTGCAAGGGGGCTGTCTTACCTACATGACCATTGCGATCCAAAGATCATTCACCGTGATGTGAAAGCTGCGAATATCTTATTGGATGAAGAATTTGAGGCAGTGGTTGGTGATTTTGGTTTGGCCAAACTTATGGATTACAAGGATACCCATGTGACAACTGCTGTTCGTGGCACGATTGGACATATTGCTCCTGAGTATCTATCTACAGGAAAGTCTTCGGAGAAAACCGATGTTTTTGGGTATGGAATTATGCTTTTGGAGCTTATAACTGGACAAAGGGCATTTGATCTTGCTAGGCTTGCAAATGATGATGATGTTATGTTGCTTGATTGGGTAAAAACATTTTGTTCTTCTCCTTTTTATGATACTTTGATAACTATTATAAATGCAATGTTAGTCTGAATAGATTATCGTTTGATAATTTTTTTTAACCTTCTGATCTTTATGAAGCACTTCTGTTGAAAAGGAAGGAATTTCTGATGCATTAATGTTAGTGTTGGATCCCTATTTGATTTGGGCTAGGTTCACTAACTTAGAATGTGACCCATCATGTATAGCCAGGGTCAATTTGTGTCCTAGAGTGTAGGTCAAGTACTTAGAGTCAACTTCAGATGGACCAACTATCAACAAGACCATCAGAGACTCCAGACTTAGAAGATTTCAAGACTAAGTAAAGTGAGTTCGACGTTCGTCGAACTCAGCTCGACGAAAGGTGTACTGCGCTCGACGATCGTGAGGCATATCTCTGTACTGAGCTCGACGATCTTAGTTCTCTGATCGACGAAGACAGAGTTTCTTCAACAAGCTAAAGTCAGGACAACTCCAGAATTTTTCTAAGTCCAACTTCAGACTTTGGTCTACGAACTAGAATCTGAGCTCGACGAACTTGGACCTCAAGTTCACAACTTCTCAGGTCGACGAAGTCAACTTCTCAGGTCGACGAATTCAGTACTCTACTCGACGATTTCTGGACTACGATTTAAATCTCTCTCAGTCAGAGACTTCTCAGAGTCTAAGTCCACAATCACTCTCAGCTCGACGAATTTGGATCTCAGCTCGACGAATGAAGATTGTCAGTTCGACGAAGATTGAAGCATAATTGACAGGATTTCCCTTGAAGACCATTGCTATTGTCTGGTTGACGAACTCATCAAGCTCAGCTCGACGAACTCAAGCTCAGCTCGACGAACTCTCTCAAGCTCAGCTCGACGAACTCAAGCTCAGCTCGACGAACTCAAAATCAGCTCGACGATTGGTGTTCTTTGTTCGACGATTCCAGACTAGGTCTTCTCCAGTTTCGCGTCCCGTTTCTTGGCGATGATTCCGGAGTAATCAATGCCCAATCTTCTCGGAATGTTACCGTTAGAACGCGCATTGATCATGGATTATTACATGCCGTTTTTCCATGGGACAGTTAGGGAAAACATTGATTGTCGCTTCCTTCCCAGGCCGACTGCAATTACTGCTCAACATTCAAATTTCGAATGTTCTTAGTCAGTCAAAAGATGACACACAAAAGAAAAGGATTAATTAGTAAGAGACAATCAGCAATACCAGACACACAGACAGATTGCATAGAAGAACAATCTTACAACAATCAAAAAGTTCTTTACTACAATCAGTCAAGGCCAGAGAACATCTTCAAGAAGAAGAACAATCAATCACTATCAAGAGTCTTCTTCCTTCAATCCTCCAGGACAACTTCAGAAGGACAACCATTCTCTATCTGTCAAAAGAGTTCCTGAAGCAATCTCTGGTCCAGGCACTCAAGCTTTCAAGACCTGTCACCCTGAAGCAGTGCTCCAGTTTTCCTGATCTCAGGGGGAGCAAATCTGCTAACATCAATCCACAGTCTTCTCAGCTGTTATTGAGAAAGAGAAGACACCATCACCTCTCTTCCAACTGCTGTACAAGGTTTTAATTCCCTTCAAAATTATTCCTGGTTACAAGTCTCCTTTCAAAAGACTTGAGGTTTTGGTTTTTGAGCACCTGAACAAAAGCTCATTGGTGTCAGGCACCTGATCAAAAACCTGAGTGGATTCCTACCAGGGTGGTAGAAGAGTGGATGTACCCAGGTTGGGGAACCACTATAAATTTCTTGTGTCGTCTGGTTGCCCTTCTCTTTTGTTTTGGCTGTGCTCTGTGATTTACTAGGCTGTGTTGTTCCGTGATCTGTGACTAGTTAGGTTGTTGTGCTTATTGTTTTATTTACTGACCTGTTCACTTAGGAATACAACAAAAGTTGTAAAGAATTTTTAAAGAGAGCACAATACTCTATTCACCCCCCTCTAGAGTATTTCAGATCTATCTTGCACTTTCAATTGGTATCAGAGATAGGTTGGTTAAAATACCACACCTTAAGAGATCAAGTGGTTGTACATGCTAACACCTGAATCATAAAGATCCCTCTAGTTAGATCTGATTGTTTTGTTTTTGTTATTAGATTTATCTCTTCACAGACATGACTCAAAACAAAGATTATGCAAGCATCAGACCTACAGTATGCAATCTTAACAGATTTGTCATCTGGAAAGCAAGAATCAGATTATACATGAACTCTATTGATGTGGATATTTTTGCTTCCATCTTGACAGGAGTACCTCCAGCACCTACAGCTTCTACAAGCACTTCCACCAACATGACTGCAGTGCCTCCTCCAGAGAATAATGATGCCTACAAGAAAGCCAAAATTGCAGATGCAAAGGCAATGAACATCTTGGCTCAGACAATGTCAGATGACATATTTCAGAAGGTGGCTGAGTGCACCTCAGTCAAGGCCATTTGAGACTCCCTCAACCAAATGGTAGCTGGCTCAACAGATGAAAGAAAAGACAGGAGATCAAATCTCATATCCCTGTATGAGAATTTCAAAAAGGATGAGACTGAATCAGTGGCTGAAATGTATAACAGGTTGAGCTCAATCATCAATGAGCTCAAAACCTTGGATAAGGACATCGCCCTGATAGAGGTGAATGATAAGATTTTGATGTGCTTCTCTAGCTCTTGGGATTCAAGAATCTGGCCTATCAAAGAAGTCAGAAGCCTAAATGAGATATCAACTGAATCTCTGCTAGGCAAATTAAAGTCTTATGAGCAGCTGATAAAATCAAGAGAAGCAGCAGAATAGAAGGCAACAACCCCAGTAAGAAAGGATCACAGCATAGCCTTCAAAGCATCTGAGGAAAGTGAAACCTCAACATCCAATGAGGAACTCATGAGGCTCTTTGCAAAAAGATTCTATAAGATGTCTAGAAAGGATTTCAGAAGGAAATCATCCAGGCAGGATGATAAACCCAGATTTGACAAGACACCAACCAAGGAGGTTGTGTGTTTTAGATGCAGAAAGCATGTACACTACATCTCAGAATGTCCAGAAAACCAGAAGAAAGAGAAAAGTAGAGAAAAGGACTCCAGAAGAAAGCACAGCAGCAGACCCTCCTCCAGCAAATATAAAAAGAAAGACAAGGGTTTTGTTGCTGAGACATGGAGTGATACAGATGAAGAATCATCCTCTTCTAGATCAAGTGAAGAAAGGAATAAGCAAGATCCAAGGAGGTTTGTCTTATGGCAATTGATGCCTGCAGGAGCTGTTCTGGATCTGAAGGAGAATCTGAAGATGAAGCAGCCTCAGACTCAGAGGCAGATCAAGTTCTTTCAAGCTTTGATTTCAATTCTGATTTATTTAAAACTGAATTTAAAAGCATGTGTTTAGATTTATTTAATTCAGAAAAAGAAATAAAAACCCTTAGAAAAAGACTACGAAATCTTGAATCTGTCAACTCAGAAAATGTTAAACTAAAAGATCAACTAACTCTAGCAAATGAACAAATAATTAAATTAAAATCTGATTTATGTGAGGCCAAACAACTTGAGCAATCTCTCAATGAGAGAAGTCTCAAGCTAATGGACATAACAAGCACAGTGAATGCCAGATTAAATGGCAAGCTGAGCTTGAGTGCTTCATCAGGTTTGCCTCTCATAATTAAGAAAAATATTTTTACCACCCTCATTAAATTTGTCTCTGCCAAAGGAAAAGAAAAGATAACAAACAAACCATTGTCTAAAAACAATCCAGAACCCATAGACAAGAGAAATAAAAATCAGAAAACAGCTAATAGAAACAAGGTTCAGTAGCATTCGTCGAACTCAGATCGACGAAATGTGACCAGTTCGTCGAACCCAGATCGACGAACGCTGAAAGCAAACTTCAGCTATAACAATTCATCTAACTGCGATCGACGAACTTTGTATGGTTCGTCGAGCAGAGGTCGACGAACTTGTGGCGCAGAAAATGACTATTGTCATTCTCTGAGCAGAGATCGACGATCTCAGCCCTATTCGTCGAACTCTGCTCGACGAACTTACAGAAATTCGTCGAACCCAGAAAGTCCAAACTTAAATCATTTCTCCTACAGAAATTCTAAACCAACTAATAAACCATTTAATCCAGTAGCTGATTGGGTTATTTCACCTAGGAGATATCACCCCTTAGGTTATAAATCTCAACCTACCTTATCAGTTATATCTAGTTTTTCATTTCAACAAAATAAAGGACCCAAGGTAACCTGGGTCAAGAACAATTGAGTTTTGTTTTTCATTATAGGTACAAGTGAAGAGCTGTCCAAGGGTGAGTCAGACCTGGTACTTGGACAGTGGTTGCTCCAAACACATGACAGGCATCAAAACCAATCTGTCCAATTACAAGTCCAAGCTAGGACCAAAGGTGATCTTTGGAGATTCAAAGAGTGACCAGTCAGAAGGATATGTAGCAGTAAAGATTGGATCAGTTACCTTCAAGAAAGTAACATATGTAAGAGAACTCAAACATAACCTAATATGCATAAATCAATTATGTGATGAAGGTTATCAGGTACATTTTAACTCTACTTCTTGTTCTATTATTAATAATGAAAACCAAACTGTTTTAATTGGAATTAGACAAGACAACATATATTTAGTAGATTTTGTTTCTGCCAAAACTGATGTTTGTTTACTCAATATCACTAGTAACCAAAATGAGTTGTGTCATAAAAGACTAGGACATGTAAACCTTAAGAATATAGCTAGGTTAGCTAAAGACAACTTTGTTAGAGGCTTACCTTCTGACCCCTACAAGAAGGAAAACCTATGCAGGGCTTGTCAATTAGGCAAGTAAACTAAAAATAGTTTCAAATCCATTAATAAAAGTGATACACCTAGGATATTGTATTTGCTTCATGCGGATCTATTTGGACTCATTGCAATACAAAGCGTAGGAGGAAAGTCTTACACTTTAGTGATTGTTGATGACTTCTCTAGATTCAGTTGGGTAGCCTTTCTGAGAGGTAAGTCAGATACATTCAAGGTTCTTACAGATTTTCTCAGGACCATACAGATTGAGTTCTCTACTCATGTTGTATTGATCAGAAGTGATCATGACACAGAGTTTGAGTCTCTTCTTATGCATGAGTTCTGTGAGAAGGAAGGTATCAGACAGTGCTTCTCAGCTCCTAGAACTCCCCAACAAAATGGGGTAGTTGAAAGGAAAAATAGGACACTCATTGAAGCTGCAGACACATTATTGACAGATGCTTACATGCCTCTATCCTTTTGGGCAGAAGCTGTAAACACTGTAACTATGTCATGAATAGAAGTCTTATACATAAGCTGAAAAATAAGACCCCCTATGAATTACTTAAAGAGAAGAAACCTAAAATCACTTATTTTAAAGTTTTTTGTTGTATATGATATATTCACACTAACAACAAAAGATACATTAGAAAGTTTGAGGCTAAGACTGAAGAAAGGATTTTTCTAGGATACTCCCAAGTAAGCAAGACCTATAGGGTTTTTAATAAATCCACCCTTAAAATTGAAAAATCAGTTCATGTATCTTTTGATGAAGCTAACATGTCTTATAAGGAAAAAGAGATTTCTACCAATAGCTTTTTGCAGGTTCCACAAATGTGTGAGTCTATAGATGGACTAAACCTTACCCAAAAGGTGTCAACCCATCCTTCTCCACAGGTTGTTGAAGACAGTGAAGAAGAAATTCAAGAGGAAGTGGCTAAACTTCCCTCAACAGCTATTAACATTCCCCAAGAGGAATTAGTTACAGAAGCTGTTGCTGAACAAACTCCACCAACTGATCTTGTCACACTTAGAGATCACCCCAGATCTCAAGTGATTGGAGACATTTCAGTAGGTGTACAGACAAGACATCAACTCAACCAAGACTTGATGCATGCCTGTTTTCTCTCTCAGATTGAACCTCTCTCCATACATGAAGCTGAGTAAGATCCCCACTGAATCATTGCAATACAAGAGGAACTAAATCAGTTTGAGAGATGTAGAGTTTGGGATTTGGTTTCAAGACCTCATAACTACCCAGTTATTGGAACCAAATAGGTCTACAGAACCAAGCTGGATGCCCAAGTAAACATAGTGAGAAACAATGCTAGGCTTGTTGCTCAAGGCTACAGGCAAGAGGAAGGAATTGATTATGACCAAACATTTGCCCCTGTTGCAAGGTTAGAGGCCATAAGAATATTTCTTGCCTATGCAGCTCAAAGGAGATTCAAAGTGTTCCAAATGGATGTCAAGAGTGCATTCTTGAATGGAGTGCTTCAAGAAGAGGTTTATGTAGAACAACCTTCAGGTTTTATCTCTCTAACTCAACCCTCTTTTGTATTTAAATTGCATAAAGCTCTCTATGGTTTAAAGCAAGCTCCAAAAGGTTGGTATGAGACCTTAGCAAGCTTTCTTTTAGAGCATAAATTTACAAGAGAAACCATAGATAAAACTGTTTTCACTAGACATCATAAGGACTAAATTTTGTTAGTACAAATATATGTGGATGACATCATCTTTGGGTCTACTGATCCCAAATTGTGCAAGAGGTTTGTTGACCTCATGTATTCCAAATTTGAGATGAGTAGCATGGGTGAGCTTTCCTACTTCCTTGGTCTCCAAGTGAAGCAGCTCCCTGATGGTATCTTCCTCTCCCAAGCTAAGTATGCTAAAGAGCTTATCAAAAAGTTTGGGATGGGTGATGCTTCAGGAATGAAAACACCTATGACTACAAATGCTGTTGTGGATTCTGATGCAACAGGGAAACCTGTAGATCAGAAACATTATAGGGTAATTGTTGGATCCATATTATACCTAACAGCTAGCAGGTCTGATATCATGTTTGTCACATGTTTTTGTGCTAGGTTCCAAGTGAACCATAAATAATCTCACCTTATTTTCTTAAAAAGAATTTTGAGATATATAAAAGTTGCCCAAATCTAGGACTCTGGTATCCTGTAGAGTCAGAGTTTGAGTTAACTGGATACAGATGCTGACTATGCTGGATGTAGAGTGGACAGGAAGAGTACCTCTGGAACTTGCCAGTTCCTGGGTATAAGACTTGTCTCCTGGTTTTGTAAAAAGCAAACATCTGTGTCTACATCAACTGCAGAAGCAGAATACATGGCTGCTAGCAGTTGCTGCTCACAAATGTTATGGATACAAAACCAACTCCTAGACTATGGTGTCAACTTAAATAATATAACATTATTTTGTGATAATACTAGTGCTATTGCTATAGCACAGAATCCAGTTCACCATTCTAGGACTAAACATATTGAAATAAGACATCATTTCATTAGAGTTAATGTAGACAAAAAGAAAATTAATTTAATCCATATTTCTACTGATTTACAGAGAGCAGACATTTTCACCAAACACTTGGATGAGAAAAATCATCTGTTCTTTATAAATCAACTGGGAATGATCATTGGAGAAGAGTTAAATTAGTTTCTGTCTGCATTCGACGAATTTTCCAGAGTTCGTCGAACGGAGTTCGACGAATTAGGGAAAGTTTGAGAGATGCTCGTCGAACGGAGATCGACGAATTCTTTGTGTGGAAACAATTTTCGTCGACGGGAGATCGACGAACTTTGCTTCAGAAGATATTTCGTCGAACGGAGTTCGACGAACTGTTTTCGATTCTTCTGGATGAGATCGACGAATTATCTATCTATAATTTATTTCGTCGACCTCAGTTCGAAGAATTTTTCTTTTTCGTGGAACGGAGATTGTCGATTCATATTCTGAAAATCTTATATCTAGGTTTTCTTCGACCTCCGTCCCGCGCTTTCAGTTCTCTTGCTCTTGATCGCCGTTTTCTCTGTCTTTCTTGCAGGTCATCAATGGCGATTCCAGCAGGAGCTTTGGCTGGCATGAAATTCGACACCGGTTTTGACATGGACTTTGATTCCTTCCAACACTCTGACCCAATATTTCTTTATATTCTGGAACTACTAGAAGAACAGGGTCTCAAGGATTTCATGACTAGAAGAATTAAACTGCATGGAACTGAAATTAGAGAATGGGTATACACTTCTACTGTTTCTGAGGATGATACATTGATAGGAAATATCGGGAATAATGTTGTTTCTTTATCTCCCGCCGTTCTCTCTGAAATTTTTGGTTTCGTAAATGGAGAAGATGATATGGATATGGATTCTGAAGAGTTTACATCGATGCTGAAGTTGATGGGGTTTTCTGGAAGCAACCCTAACAAGTTGTTAAAGAAACAACTCTCTGCCGCGTATCAGTTCTTGGCAGACATTGTGGGAAAAATACTGATGGGCAAGCACACCGCACATGATTACATAACCCGACATCAATTCCTTATCACGTGTGCTGTGGTGAATAAGCGTCCTGTTGATTGGAGCAAGATCTTTTTTGATCTGATAAAGAAGAAAATCAGCAAGAAAGAGGTTTGTTTTGGAAGAATCCTGGGGATCTTCCTCAAGGAGAAGGCTGGTGAATTCATGGTCTCCCCGACCATCTTCATCAATGCCAGCAAGCGCCTCACCTGCGCTTTGTTTGGCAGATGGGAGAGGACGATCACCAAGCCATCCAAGACTTCCTCCTCTTCCATCCCTGCTTCAGAAGGCACCAGGGCTGTTAAAGCCACTCCCACACCTGCTGAGGAGATCCTTCCCCCTCCACCATCTCTTCCAGCACCCCTTCCAGCAAAGCAGCCTCCTCATGTGCCTACTCCTCCATCTCCATCACTGGACATCACCAACATCCCATCTCCACCTCCATCTTCCCCTCTGCAAGCTAATCAACCATCAACACCTCCAGCTTCACCTCATGACACATACTCTTACCCCTCCTCAGTCTCCACTTCCCCCTCATTTGTCCTCCATTCCATCTTACACCCTACCCACAGACATTGTCATGTCAGATGCCACCATTCCATCTTTATCACCATCCACTCATCACATATAAGCTGTACTACCCCACATTCCATCCTCTTCCCCTTCCTCCTTTTATTCATCTACCATATCATCAATTCTCACCATTCTCACTCCCCTCATCAAATCCCTTATCACAGAGGCCATTACACCTCTTATGCATTCTATTAATTCTTTATCTGCTCAAATTTCTGCCCTTTCTGCTGCCCCCTCCTCAGTCCAGGGCCTGGCCTCAGTCCCCACTGAACCCAGGCAGGGGGAGATGCCTGATGATGAAGTAGCAACACAAGATTCAGATACAGATTCTCCAGCAGATACTGCAGATTTTTCAGTCCCCGTAGAAGTATATCCAGATACTACAGATGCAGAGTTAATTGATTTGATTAATTTTATTAATACTGATATGGATATTGCTTACATGGATACTGCTGAAACTATTGGTGATTTTTCTCTCAATCCCACAGTTAATCTACAAGCATTACTGCAAGTTTTTGATACTGTACATATGCAATTTCTTATAGCAGACTTAACTAAGCCACAGTTGGCTATTGTTCTCTATACATCTCCAGCTAGTCCAACAGTTGCTAAGCAACTCTGTGACAGTTTTGCTATCCCAACTTCATCTTCAATCTCTGCAGCTAGTCCAGAAGTTATTCCAGAAGATATCTCGGTACCAGTTTTTGTTATGGATGATTCCCCTATGCCAGATTTGGATGAGCTAATCCTGGCTGATATTGAAGAGGAGAATAAGGCAGCTGCTGAAAGCTCTGTCACAACTATTTCTGATTCATGTACAGTCTCCTCCTCATCTATTGCTGTAACTTCAGTTGTTGAAACTTCTACTTCTGCCCCTGCTCCAGCAAAAGCTGTCATTGATGCTAAAACTTTAAAAGCATTGGATGCTTTATATGATAACCCTCAGGGTTCTGATACTGAAGATGAAGATGATGATGATGATGATTCAGATGAAGAAGCTTCCAAGAAGAAAAAGAAATTGTTGTCAAAGAAAAGGAAGGCTCCTCCTCCTCCAGCTTCTAAGCCTAATCCAACTGCTGACACCCCTTATTACATTTTGCACAATGTTACTCCTTATAAGGGAATGTCTGCATGGATGTGGTTATCAAAGAATCAGCAGAAGGAAAGGAAAAGAAGCAGGAGATATTCTCCTCCACCAGTACACAGATATAGAAAGGATCCACCTCCTCCTCCTCCTCCAGCAGCTGGTGCCACTGGCTCTAGCTCTCAGAGATCTGCCCCCATGCAAACCTATCAGAGACAGTCAGGGAGATCCTCTGGAAGCAGCCAGCAGAGGCAACCATCCTCAGGAAATCAACATCAGCATCAGCAGCAAAAGCAACAAACATCTGAAGATCAGAAAGCTGACAGTCCAAAAAGGCCATACTCTACTCTTATTCCATTTGAAGACCCTGAAACAGACAATACTGCAAAAATGGCCAGATTCCAGGAGATAATTTGCCTATCTTTGATCAATAAAGCAAAGGCTGAAGGAAAAGACACATCAGGCTTAACAACTATGTCAAAGTACAGGAAAGAAGAGTTAAAAAGGTTTGAAATAGGAAACAAACTCTTCAATGTTGATGATTATATGAAGCTCCATCCAGAAGCAGTTGTCCCCAGAGCTACATCTCTGAAGATCATTGGGGCAGCTGACATGACAATGACCCAGACAGAGGCTTCAAATCCTAACAGAGAAATTATCTTCAAAAAGGCAGGAGAAAAGAGAACAGAAGACAAATCTTTGCAGAAAAAGAAGAAGTAATTTTTATTTTGTTTCAAATTTTCTTTCTGCATTTGTTTTCAAACTATGTGTCTTAAACAAAGCCTATATATATATATATATATATATATATATATATATATATATATATATATATATATATATATATATATCTGTTGCATGTGTTAGTAATTCTCTGCCAGATATATTTCATTTCTTGCTTTGTTTATCTGTTTGTTTATGTTATGAGTCTCTTAGTGACCTCACCCAAATAGGGGGAGATTGTTGGATCCCTAGTTGATTTGGGCTAGGTTCACTAACTTAGGATGTGACCCATCATGTATAGCTAGGGTCAATTTGTGTCCTAGAGTATAGACCAAGTCCTTAGAGTCAACTTCAGATGGACCAGCTATCAACAAGACCATCAGAGACTCCAGACTTAGAAGATTTCAAGACTAAGTAAAGTGAGTTCGACGTTCGTCGAACTCAGCTCGACGAAAGGTGTACTGCGCTCGACGATCGTGAGGCATATCTCTGTACTGAGCTCGACGATCTTAGTTCTCTGATCGACGAAGACAGAGTTTCTTCAACATGCTAAAGTCAGGACAACCTCAGAATTTTTCTAAGTCCAACTTCAGACTTTGGTCTACGAACTAGAATCCGAGCTCGACGAACTTGAACCTCAAGTTCACAACTTCTCAGGTCGACGAAGTCAACTTCTCAGGTCGACGAATTCAGTACTCTACTCGACGATTTCTGGACTACGATTTAAATCTCTCTCAGTCAGAGACTTCTCAGAGACTAAGTCCACAATCATTCTCAGCTCGACGAATTTGAATCTCAGCTCGACGAATGAAGATTGTCAGTTCGACGAAGATTGAAGCAGAATTGACAGGATTTCCCTTGAAGACCATTGCTATTGTCTGGTCGACGAACTCATCAAGCTCAGCTCGACGAACTCAAGTTCAGCTCGACGAACTCTCTCAAGCTCAGCTCGACGAACTCAAGCTCAGCTCGACGAACTCAAACTCAGCTCGACGATTGGTGTTCTTCGTTCGACGATTCCAGAATAGGTCTTCTCCAGTTTCGCGTCCCGTTTCTTGGTGGTGATTCCAGAGTAATCAATGCCCAATCTTCTCGGAATGTTACTGTTAGAACGCGCATTGATCATGGATTATTACATGTCGTTTTTCCATGAGACAGTTAGGGAAAACATTGATTGCCGCTTCCTTCCCAGGCCGACTGCAATTACTGCTCAACATTCAAATTTCGAATGTTCTTAGTCAGTCAAAAGATGACACACAAAAGAAAAGGATTAATTAGTAAGAGACAATCAACAATACCAGACATACAGACAGATTGCACAAAAGAACAATCTTACAACAATCAAAAAGTTCTTTACTGCAAGCAGCCCAGACCAGAGAACATTTTCAAGAAGAAGAAGAACAATCAATCACTATCAAGAGTCTTCTTCCTTCAATCATTCAGCACAACTTCAGAAGGACAACCATTCTCTATCTGTCAAAAGAGTTCCTGAAGCAATCTCTGGTCCAGGCACTCAAGCTTTCAAGACCTGTCACCCTGAAGCAGTGCTCCAGTTTTCCTGATCTCAGGGGGAGCAAATCTGCTAACATCAATCCACAGTATTCTCAGCTGTTATTGAGAAAGAGAAGACACCATCACCTCTCTTCGAACTCCTGTACAGGGTTTTAATTCCCTTCAAAATTATTCCTGGTTACAAGTCTCCTTCCAAAAGACTTGAGGTTTTGGTTATTGAGCACCTGAACAAAAGCTCATTGGTGTCAGACACCTGATCAAAAACCTGAGTGGATTCCTACCAGGGTGGTAGAAGAGTGGATGTACCCAGGTTGGGGAACCACTATAAATTTCTTGTGTCGTCTGGTTGCCCTTCTCTTTTTTTTGGCTGTGCTCTCTGATTTACTAGGTTGTGTTGTTCTGTGATCTGTGACTAGTTAGGTTGTTGTGCTTATTATTTTATTTACTGACCTGTTCATTTAGGAATACAACAAAAGTTGTAAAGAATTTTTAAAGAGAGCACAATACTCTATTCACCCCCCCCCTCTAGAGTATTTCAGATCTACCTTGCACTTTCAGTTAGTCTGTAGATTATTTTGTAATAACACATTTATACACAGGGGGTTCAACATGATCATGCTGTCTGAAGCTGTGTGTGACTAAAGAAAGAGTGACGACAATTAAAGAAAACAATAGGCGAATTCTATATAACATCAACACTCAAGACTTTATCCTACCATGGTGGGGTCGGTTGGATCCTTTGTCGCCTTTGTGCCCTATCTTTAGTCATAATCTCACTAATGCCTACGCACATCATGTTGTTCCTTATAATTTCATTCCAAGTTTTTTTGCTCTACCCCTCCCCCGTTTAACATGCCTAGTGGATTCTAGTACCGCCTAACTGGTGCCTCTAATGGTCTCCTTTGTACGTTTCCAAACCATCTTAATTGAGCCTTTCACATTTTCTCTACAATTGTTGTCACTCTTGTGTTATCCCTGATACATTATTTCCTAATTTTATCCAGTTCATGGGTCCAGACATCCACCTAAACATCTCATCTCCACAACTCCCATTTTTTTTGCTCATATACATAATTCACTGCCCAACACATAGAACCATAGAGCATTGCTAGTTTAATTTCAATACAATAAATCTTGCCTTTAAGTTTTATTGGTACTTTTTGATCACATAATATCCCAGACGTGTCTCTCCACTTCAACCAACCTACTTGAATTCTATGTTTCACATTTTTATCTACACCATTTTTTTGAACTATCGGTCTCAGATATTTAAAGCATTCACTACAAGAAATATCTTGGTCACCAAACTTTGACAGAGTCATCCGTCCTTCTTGCACTACTAAATTTAAGCACCATATGCTTTGTCTTTCTTCATCTCAACCTAAAACTCTTCTTTTCTAAAGTGTCTCGCTAGGATTCAAGTTTCGCGCTTACACCCTCATGCGTCTCATCGACCAAAACAATATCATCTGCAAACAATAAACGCCAAGGTATTGCTTGTTGGATGTTTGATGAGTGATGCGGAGATAGAACAAGTGTATTGGTTGCACAAGTAATATAAAATGGGAGTCAATCCCCAAGTATCGATCTCAGATGAGTGCAATTAAGGTGCGTGATTCAATTGTTCGGAAAAGTGTTTCTAAGTGCTCAAACGGAGCAATGGGGGGTTATATTTGGTTTACTAAAATTATAAAACCTAATTTATCTACGCGGGTCACATTCACAGCTTCGCTCGGGTGGATTACCCAATTGGGTAATGATTTAGATGGTGGATCGAGTGAGGGTCGTAGTCACCTTTTCGCTACGCACGCTCCTAACAATCGCTAGGACGACACAAAAACAAAGGAATCGAACACACGGTGGATGGAAGCGCACCACGAAATTAACAACCACACATAATCCCCACAAAGACGTAGTGAGAAACATGAAAATGCATTTAGGGTTATTAAACATCATTCCAAACATCCAAACAATATCAAGTAATCTACCACAAAGGAGAGAATACAACCAACGCACGAAGACTCGTCATGGTTATCGGCCGAAATCGAGGTTTGTCACTCCTCGTCCGCGCTCGGACTTCGACTGCTGTCCGGGGTAGAGAAGCGCTGTCACCGCCTTCCAATGACCCGTCTTCTTCGCGAATTACTGCCGATCACATTCACATCGGATAACTTTGGAGATGTAGAGAAATCGTTTGAAACAAGCCTTGAATGGTTGGAGACGATGGCAGAGGCCGAAGAGGAATCCCTAGCAAAGGATTTGCACCAAAAACGACGGCCAGAGTTCCTCCCCAAGGTGGGCGGCAAAGTAGGGCAAAAATGGGCAAAATCGGGCATCCCGGACGCGGGGAAGACAAACTCTATGAAATTAGGGTGAATACCTGCAACTTAAATAGTAGACAGTCAGAATTTACGAGACGCACAACCAAACGAACAATTGTGTATTTGATTGTGCGATTATATTTGCGCAAGAAGCCCAACTTGAAGCAACAGACAAATCGTGTGTTTTTGAACTCGCACGAGCAAACTGCTCGTGCCCGAACAAATCGCACGAGGTTGGACAGAACTCGGTTTTCAGGCAATACAGGGAGGTCGTGCGTTTTCCTTCTCGCACGATCGAATCCAATCGTGCGTTAAGAAAAATGCACGACAGCTACTCACTAAAAGGGACCTGTAGCAATCGCACGACTGAAACGGTCGTGTGTCAAGGAAAACGCACGATCGTGCGATGTCTGCAAGCAACAATTTAAGTCTTGAGGGAACAACCCACCTGCAAACAAACATCACTGTCTGGAGTACCCTCCAGCACAAGCAGAAATATGACAAAATAAGAAGAAATAAGCATGGGGAGCTTACCCCCAGCAACGGGATGCACGCTTGCACACCCCAGCAGAGCTAGAAAGTGCACTTTGTACTTAAACAATTCAAATAGAATATGAACAAAAACATGTTAAAAATGTAGTGCACGTGCGTGAAAACTAGTCCGGATGAGTCCGAAAAATTTTATATAAATCGGGCTCATCTAAGACTAGGGTAAAGAGATATGGGGCTTAAAGTTGGCCCTTGATGTAAGCCAACAGTGATAGAGAATTCTTGTATTAATCATCCAGATGTTCTCACCCTTGTCATTGAATTTGTATATATATCTAATACACGAATCTATACAAAAAATAAAATCATTATCAACAAAACACTGCAGGCTTAAGATATATTTTTCCGATGATCAATCTGAAAAATGTAATTTTACTTGATTTTAGTTTGTATTGTTTATAATATTAATTTCAAAATTTTGGATGAGTCTGTGTGTGTAGCTTGTCATGAAAATCGTAAATTACAATTTAATAATTGTTAGATCTGTCTTATTGTTGCCAAGGAAATCCCTTGAAGAAATCCGTTGAAAATAACTTTCAAATTTGTTTGTTCACCTAATTTACTCCTTCTGGAACAGTTACTGTTGCTGGGTGTGATTGTTCCTCTTGTTCGTGTGCACCTCACTTCTCACAGCTCTGTTCGTGACCCAATTATGGTGTTCTCTTTATTAAAACAAGTGGCTTCCTCCAAAAGTCCTTGTCAAAAAATTCCTTTCTGTCACTTATAGTTTTGACGGTTGATGTGGATATTAAAGAGCGATGAAAAAGATACTTTTATCAACTCTATAATGAAACAAAGGACAATGAATTGAACTTTAAAGAGTTAAGTAAATCAGAAAAGTATAAAAACGTAACGTTTTATGTAAAATTCAAGTATCAGAGGTAAAATATGCTCTAAATAAGATTAAAAATGGAAAGGCGGTTGAGCCAGACGATATACCCATCGAAGTATGGAAATGTCTAAGAAATGAAGGAATTTTGTGTCTTACATATTTTTTCAATAAGATATTGAAGTCAAAAAAAATGTCAGACCAATGGAGAGAAAGTATCTTGGTTCCTTTGTATAAGAATGAAGAGGATATACAAATTTGCGTTAATTACAAAGGAATTAAATTGATAAGTCATATCATGAAACTATGAGAACGAGTAATAGAAAGAAGATTAAGATGAGAGACTAATATCTCGGAGAATCAATTTGGATTTATGTCAGGGAGGTCGACCATAGAAGCTATACATCTCTTGAGGAGACTCATTAACAACTATTGAGAAAGAAAACAAGATTTGCATATGTTGTTTATTGATCTTGAGAATGCTTATGATAGAGTTCCAAGAGAGATCTTATGGAGAGTCTTAGAAAAGAAATGTGTAAATATATCATATATTGACATAGTCAAAGATATGTATACAAATTTTGTGACAAGGGTGAGATCATCTGGAGGATTAACACAAGAATTCCCTATCATTGTTGGCTTATATCAAGTTTCAGCTTTAAGCCCATCTCTTTACTCTTACCTTAGATGAGCTCACCAGACATATCCAACAAGCAATACCTTGGTGTTTATTGTTTGCGGATGATATCGTTTTGGTTGATGAGATGCGCGAGGATGTAATCGCAAAACTTGAATCTTGGCGAGATACTTTAGAAAAAAAGGGTTTTAGGTTGAGCAGGGCAAAGACGTAGTATATGGAGCTTAGATTTAGCAGTACAAGAAGGACAGATGGCTTCGTTATTAAGTTGGGTGATCAAGATATTTCCCGTAGTGAGTGTTTTAAATATCTTTGATCGATAATTCAAAAAGACGGAGGTATTGATAAAGATGTGAGATATAGAATCCAAACGGGTTGGTTGAAGTGGAGAGGCGCGTCAGGGATCTTATGTGATCGTAAAGTACCACTAAAACTTAAGGACAAGTTTTACTGTATTGCAATTAGCCCCGCGATGCTCTATGGTTCTGAGTGTTGGGCTATGAATTGTGTACATGAACAAAAAAGGGGAGTTGTGGAGATGAGAATGCTTAGGTGGATGTGTGGACACACAAGATTGGATAAAATTAGGAGTGAAAGTATCAGGGATAAGACAGGAGTAACACCAATTGCAGAGATGCGAGAAGCTCGTCTAAGATGGTTTGGACATGTACAAAGGAGACCATTAGAGGCACCTGTTAGGCGTTGTGAGAGTCTAGTCACTAGGCATGTTAAACGAGGGAGGGGTAGAGCAATAAAGACTTGGAATGAAACTGTAAGGAAAGACATGATGTACTTAGACATTAGTGAGATTATGACAAAAGATAGGGCACAATGACGACAAAGGATCCATATAGTCGACCCCACTATAGTGGGATAAAGTCTTGAGTGTTGTTGTTGTATTCTTTGCTCATGCTGTTCTAAAATGATTTTTCCTTTTCGTACATAAACTAGTAATTTTTCTCTCTTAAGTGAAATAATAAAAATAATTACTTGTTGTAATCCACTCTTCTATGTGGTATCAAAGCAACACAATTCCTGACGTAAAACTCTCGACAATTGATCTCCTACTCTCTCCGATTATGCTCATGTCTTAAACAAAAACAGCCCGCCCGTGGAATTTCTGGCTTGTGCCCATGGAGCTCACTAGTTTTAGTTTGGAAGACTCGTAGATACTCCACGTCGAGCTTTCCAAGTTCTATTTTTCCCTCACTTATCCAAACATGCCATTCCACGTGCCCCCACCCCGCCTTCTATAGAATTCTGACCCGTTGGTGTGCTTGCCAACATCTAATCTCCAGAATCAGAACTTGTCGACTCCTCCCGTTGGTGTGCTCACAGACTCATGTTGTGCTGGTCTCGTTGATTCCTCTTGCTGCTGGACTCACCAATTCACAATGTGCCTGGTCTCACCACTTTCTCTTGCCGCAGGGCTCATCGTCTCATCCAACACTAGACTTGCTGATTCCTCCTGCCCTATGTTATCAAGGCGCGTGCCTAGGCACGCCTGAGGCGCCGGGCGCACCCCGCGGCGCCTCAGCACGGCTGAGGCATGGGAAGTGCCTCAGGCGCACCTAGGCGCACACCCTACTTGCCATCCAGGCGCGCCTGGCAATTCTGGTCTATTGTTTTGCCCGACCGGCTTGGTTTAATTAGGTTTAGTGTTTTATTTTCACGCGCATAAGGAGTCACCCGACCATTTTTAAAATTTCACGCGTCACCCCCTTTGGAAATTGAGCCCAATTCGCTAAAATTGAGCTCAATTCGCTGAATTTGAGCCTAATTCACTGAAATTGAGCGAATTGGATGCCCTGACTGGGCATGCAATTTTTGCTCGGGGGAAAAATGCGCGCACATGTGAAATTGAGCGAATTGGGCATGCAATTTTTGCTCAGACGCCTAATTCGCTAAAATTGAGTGACTTGGGATCCCAATTCGCTGAAATTGAGCGAATTGGACGCCCAATTCACACAATTTCAGCGAATTGGGCACCCAATTCGCCCAATTTCAGCAATTTGGGCACCCAATTCGCCCAATTTTAGCGAATTGCATTGAATATCAGCGAGTTGGACGCCCAATTCGCTAATTTTCCTTGAATTGGATACTGATTTTATTTTTTTCCCATTTTTACGCCTCACATGCCTCAGGAGCGCACCTGCGTCTAGGCTCCAGGGCCCCTTTACGTCTCGTTGCGCCTTGTGCCTTTACACTATTGTCGCAGAACTCATTGATTCATTTGTTACTGGTCTCTCTGAGGCTTGCACTCGTCCGACAAATCGATGCCTCCTTCCTCCTACAGATCAAAGCCCGTGAACTCCTGCCACAGAGCTCTCTATACTATCCAGCAGCCGCCAACCTCATGGACCGTGCTCGCCCGACTTGCTTAAACTCTCCGCGCTTTCAGAACTCGTTGAACACAATTGCATGGAGACGAATACCGCGTCTGCCACATCCACATTTTTGATCTTGACTTCGGCTCCCATTTCTAAAGTCTGTTGACGGGTTGTGAATTGCCACTATCTCCCTCATTGGGTTGCGAATTACCATTATATCCCTCACTGGGAAGAAATATTTTGTTGAGTGGGCCCCCACTCGGTGCGCCGAGTACTCCAGACCAAGGATCTTCATCATCATTTGACTCTTGGTCCACCTTTTGAACCTACCGAGAAATGGCTCCCAGATGATGGCCAAGTTCAATCCTAGATTTTGAATTCCATGGATAGTGAGACATATCGCATGGCTCTTCACCATAAAATTGTGAAGGCCATATGGGATGAACTCAGGCCTCTCTACTTTGGGCAAGATAACCTTCAATGTATGTTCGATTTCTATACGGACCTCCAGACCGTTGAACCTGGTTCGAACGGTGACTTAACATCTTTCGTGGCGCAGTACAAGACACTCGTCGAGGCGTGTATTCAACACCAACCTTCGACTTTGGATTTTGCAACACGACGGGCTTAGAAGGAAGTTGTTGGCATCGCACTGGTGATGGCGCATATACCACCTCATCTATAAAGTGCTTGTGCTAATATTTTCTCTTCTCCCACTATTCCGTCTCTTTCAGATATTTTCATGATTTTGGAGGTGACTCCCTTCATTGTTGTCTCTTTGATTACCTCTCCTTTACCCCAACAATACTGAAGCTCGACCTCCATCTACTGTGTTCCGTGGAGGTCGACACGACTCTCGAGGCAGTGGCGTGATAGAAGAAATAGTTCCAAGGGACAGAGCACTCACTTGTGTGCCCATTCCGTCCATGCAAACCATATTGAACTATCTGTTATCAAAAACATTGGTTCCCGCAGGCGCCTCCTCATAACGCCTCTCCAACGGTGGTTGTTCCCAGCTCGTCTTCTTAGACATTGAAACCCCGTAGGAGGAACCCTAGAATTTGCAGGGGTTGGTTACTCAACCTTCAGATCCATTGCCTCTACCTCCAATGAAGGTATATCTTGTTTTTCTCATAGCTCCTAGATGCGGACTAGGGGGCCACCAATCAATATTGTCAATGGAGAAGCCACCTCAGTTTGGGATTAGGAGATGTTCCTCTCACTCTGTCCATTTCTATGGTTTGTACATGTCTCTGACTCAATTTAATTTTATCTCTGTCAGTCAATTTTCTTTTGGTCTTGAATGCTTGATCACTTTTACTCTTCTTCCTATGTCGTGTGGGATCGACAGACGCAAAGTATCATTAGTAAAAGAAAACTGTCAAATGTGCTCTACACTTTGAACCTGAGCGCTTTTATTTTTCTCTTCTGTTGATTTACATCGACGTCTTGGTCATGCTTCTCTTCCTGTACTACGGAAGGATCTTCCCACTTTTACATTTTTTGAATTTACATGTGAATCTTATAGCTACGGAAAACATCATCATTCTACATTCTCCCCTCATTGTACCAGGAGCTCTGCTCAATTTGCTTTAGTTCATTCGAACATTTGGGGTCCTTATAAAACAGTTAGTTTCTTACTTTTATTGATGATCATTCTCGCATGACATGAACGTATTTATTGTGTGATCGCTCTGAATTACTGTGTTGCTTTGGTTCATTCATTGTTGAAACTGGTACTGAATTTTCGAGTTTCATTAAAATTCTTCTGACTGATGATGCTAGCAAATATACTAGTCACGAATTCCATGACACTTACAATACATTGAGTATTATCCACCAAATGTCGTATGTACCACGACAAAATGGTGTGGCCAAGCGGAAAAACCGCCACCTCCTTGAGGTTGCCCGCTCCCTTATGTTCCAAACGCAGGTTCCCAAGATGTATTGACACTTTGATATTACCACAACATACTTTTTAATTAATTGCATGCCTTCGACATGTTGAAAAGGGGGCACGATCCATCTTGGGAAACCCGGTGAAGAAAGAAGCCTACATCCCGACTGCAGTCGGTGCACTCCAACCAAATCTCTCGGGGCCCACATCTTGGGGAAATCCCGGGAAGGTTTTTGAGGCTCAGGCTTGATCTCGGGACCTCCTTTATCAAGCTCAGTTGGGTATCAGGACTCCATGAAGGAGCTTGATAAATGAGGTCCCGGAATCAAGCCCGAGCCTCAACAACCTTCCCGGGATTTCCCCAAGATGTGGGCCCCGAGAGATTTGGTTGGAGTGCACCGACTGCAGTTGGGATGTAGGCTTCTTTCTTCCCCGGGTTTCCCAAGATGGATCGGGCCCCCCTTTCAACCAAAGTGCAGTTGGGATCAAGCCCGAGCCTCAACAACCTTCCCGGGATTTCTCCATGATGTGGGCCCCGAGAGATTTGGTTGGAGTGCACCGACTGCAGTCGGGATGTGGGCTTCTTTCTTCCCCGAGTTTCCCAAGATGGGTCGGGGCCCCTTTTAACACGACAATCATGTTTCCCTCAACACCTTCCCTCTAATGCCTCGTGTTTCGTGTGTGTCTGTTTTGCCCATCATCTTGGCCCTCATGTGGGTAAGCTAACCCCACGTCCTATTAAATATCTTTGTTGGATATTCTCGCAAATAGAAAGGTTCTGTTTTACTCTCTTACTGATCGGAAAACGGTAACATCAGTTGATTTCACCATCCTTGAGGATCACCCTTTCTACTCGTCTCCTCCCTATAACTTACCACCCGCTATCTCGTCCCAACTTCTCTGCTAACAACGTGTCACCTCCTCCCGTGCTACCGACATTACCACCTCCTCTTCTACATATGCACACTCATCGCCATCCTCATTTAGATGCCCTGAGATAGTTGGCCCCTGTTTATGTGGCTCCAAGACCAACTGATCCTTTTAGGGATTCCACCCAACATGCACTTCCCTTTGCAGTTCATCTTATCTCTCATTGTATCTTTTCACCGCTTATCTCTAGAACTTCACGTGTTTGCAACCACCATATCTTCTATTTCCACCTTTTTGCGCAAGTAGCTCTCCAGCATCCGGGATGGCAGGCCGCGATAGACGATGAAATGAGTACCCTCTAGACTAATTGGATGTTGGATCGTGTTTCCCTTCCTATCGACCAATCTCATGTGGGATGTAAGTGTGTCTTTACTGTTTAACACCGTCCTAATGGAACGGTTGAGTGCCTCAAAGCCCATCTTGTGAATTGCAATTTCAGGCAACAATATGACATCAACTATGAAGAGACATTCTCTCCAGTCACTAAGCTAAATACGATATAAATATTGATCTCCTTGGTCATCCATAGTCATTGACAATTGCATCAACTTGATATCAAGAATGCATTCCTTAATGACGATTTAGCAGAAATCGTCTATATGCAACAACCTCCTGGTTATTAAATCAGGGGAGAGTCTCTTGTATGCCGTCTCAAAAAATTTATCTATGGACCTTGTTGAGAAACCTCAAAGCTTGTATGTATTGCTTATGTAAGTAAATACAAGGAGAGAATACAAATATATAGGAGGAAGAGAGAGAGAATAAATCCTATACAAGATGTGAGACTAAAGAGGAGAGAACAAAAAATGGGCCCAAAAGATGGGCCCAATACATGGGCTATTCTAACACTCCCCCGCAAGCTAGAGCGTACAAATCGTATGCACCAAGCTTGGACAAGCATTGATAGAAGAGTGCCTTGGGAAGAGCCTTTGTAAGGACATCCACAACTTGTTCCGTCCCTGGGACATGCTTTAGATCGAGCTTCTTCATTTGAACTTTTTCCCGAATGAAGTGACAATCGACTTCAATGTGTTTCGTTCTTTCGTGGAAGACTGGGTTCTTGGCGATATGTATAGCCGCTTGGCTGTCGCAAAGGAGAACAGCCGGAGATGGTAATTTTACACACAGATCCGTGAGAAGACTCTCAAGCCACGTCAGTTCCGATACAACAGATGTCATTGCTCGGTATTCTGCCTCAGCTGATGATCGAGCAACGACCGCTTGTTTCTTGCTTTGCCATGTAACCAAATGTCCTCCAAAGTATGTGAAAAAACCAGTAGTAGATCGTCGGTCATCAAGAGAACCAGCATAATCAGCATCTGAGTATGCCACCAAAGTTGGAGCAGAAGAAGTGGTACTGTAAACAAGTCCTTGACCAGGAGCTGTTTTAAGGTACCTGAGAATACGTTCAACAGCCTGTAGATGAGATCTTCGAGGAGAGTATGTATCGACTGACAAGACCAACAACAAAAGAAATATCTGGTCTGGTAACCGTGAGATAGATCAATTTTCCAACGAGTCGACGGTAATATTCAGGATTCTGGAGAAGTATATCCGAGTCCGATGCCTGGGCACACAACTTGTGGTTTACATCCATAGGGGTATCACTTGACTTACAACCTGAATGACCAGCATCATGAAGAAGGTCAAGACAGTACTTCCGTTGAGATAGAGTAAGCCCATCCGGTCGTCTGGCAACCTCAAGACCCAAAAAATATCTTAGAGGTACCAGATCCTTTGTCTGAAAGACGGAGTTTAGATGTACTTTAATTGTTTGTATCCCTTGTGAGTTATCTCCTGTAATGATGATATCGTCAACGTAAACTAATAGAAGCACCGTCCCTGTTGGTCGATGACGAGTAAACAGCGAGAAGTCGGCTGAGCTTCGAGTAAAACCGATATCACAAAGGACCTTACTGAATTTTTCAAACCATGCCCGTGTAGATTGTTTGAGACCATACAGAGCCTTTAGAAGGCGACAGACATGAGACTCCCCCGTGGTCTCAAACCCGGGTGGTTGTTGCATGTATACCATCTCCTGGAGATCCCCATTTAAGAAAGCATTCTTGATATCCAACTGAAATAGGGGCCACTTGCGATGAACAGCGACAGAGATGGGGAAGCGAACGGTATTGAGCTTGGCGACCGGAGAGAAAGTTTCATCATAGTCGAGTCCCTGTTGCTGGGTGAAACCACGAGCCACGAGACGAGCCTTTAGACGGTGTATGGTCCCATCAGCAGCATGTTTGATGACAAAGACCCACTTACACCCCACCGGTTGCTGACCCGGAGGAAGGGGCACGACGGTCCATGTCTGGTTAGCCCAGAGAGCAAACATTTCTTCCTCCATGGCGGCCCGCCAGCCTGGATGTTGAAGCGCCTCCTGCACAGAGTTAGGAACAACAACCGAAGAGAGAGAAGTAGCAAATGTGTGCAGAAGGGGAGAGAGGCGATGAAGAGAGACGTAGTTCGCCAGAGGATGAGCAGTAGAAGGCGGTACCTGATCAGCAGGATGCGGAGTATCCGTGGTAGAGAGCGTCTGCAGAGGGGCAACAGAACTGGGAGGCCGACGAGTGTACACACAAACAACTGGTGGTTTGGAGGGAGCAGGAGCCGATGCAGGAGAGACCGGCGAAGGTGGTGTAGTAGCGGGAATAACTGGGCATGAGATGGATGGCGGGAGAGGAGTTGGCGGTAGATCAGCGGTTAAAGGAGCAGGAAAAAATGGTTATTCTTCCCGGAAGGTAACGTCAGCAGAAACAGAGTTATTTCGAGTAGCTGGAGAGTAACACGCATAGCCCTTCTGGGTGCGCGAATAGCCGACAAAGATGTGAGAAGCCGCCCGGGGATCCAACTTATCCAAGGATGGCCCCATACGGTGGACGTAGCAGAGGCTGTTAAAGACACGAGGTGGGAGAGGAAAAGCCGGAGTTGAGGGAAACAATAGGCTAAACGGAGTAGCATAGTTGAGGACGGAGGAAGGGAGACGGTTGATGAGAAAGCAGGCAGTCGAGACCGCAAAGTTCCAATAAGGCTTGGGAATATGCATTTGAAGCATGAGAGAGCGGACAACATCTAGTAAGTGGCGGTTCTTCCTTTCGGCAAAACCGTTTTGCTGGGGCGTGTAAGCACAAGAGGTTTGATGAAGAATCCCAAATTCAGAACATAAAGCGGTAAAGTCGTGGCTGGTGTACTCACGAGCATTGTCGGTGCGGAGTATTTTGAGAGTGGTGTGGAATTGTGTACGAGTCTTGAGGACAAATGCCCAAAAAACTCTGGGAAGCTCGGAGCGATCACGAAGTAAGTATATCCACGTAGTGCGAGAGTGATCAATAAATGTGATAAAATAGCGAAATTCAGAAATACTGGTAATCTTAAAAGGGCCCCATACATCGGAATGTACTAAATCAAAGGGAGCAGCGCTCCGAGTACAATGCGAAAGAAAAGAAGAACGCGGTTGTTTGTCGAGGATACATGAGTCACACTGAAAAGGAGTAAAAGAGATATCTGGAAGAGCCCGCTGGAGAACCGGCAGAGGAGCATGCCCAAGGCGACGATGTCATGCAGTGGAAGAGACCGAAGACAGAATGGTGGGAGATTCGTCGAGAAGGTAGAGCCCGTTCCGCAGGTGGCCTTTACCAATGGTAGTCCGCGTCCGCCGATCTTGTATAACAAAGGAAGAGGAGGTGAATATAACAGAACAATCAAGATCACTCGTAAGACGACCAACAGAGAGTAAATTAAACGGTGAACTCGGAACATCAAGTGCCGAGCGAAGGGAGATTGACGGGTTGAGAGAAAGATCTGCCGAGCCGGAGACGGGAACCATCGCCCCATTGGCCACAGTGATAGACTTCGGATAAGGAGAATCTGAGTAATGGGCAGAACGTCGCGAAGTAATGTGATGAGTGGCACCAGAGTCCACAATCCAGTCCAGGCTGGTGGAGAGACAAGTCGTACATGTGTTGGAGACGGAGGCGACGAAGGCAGATGGTGGGTTGAGCAGGCCCTGGAGATGCTGGAGCTGAAGACGGACGGTCTCAAAATCAGGAGGACTGGCGTCAGTAACAACAAATGCCGTCGGACGAGTAGGATAACCAATTTTCCCGTAGCAGGTCGCCTCCAGATGACCATCTTTCCCGCAGTAGGAACACTTCGGCCGACCCCGGCCACCACGACCAAGGCCCCGAGAGCCCGAACGTCCCCCCCCCCCCCCCCCCCCCCCCCCCGAGCAGAAGGAGGAGGGGATGGTAGGAGCGGAGGGGCCTGCTGTAGAAGGGCCGGGGGAGGAGCAGAAGTATCCGGAGGAGGTGATACACGGAGAAGCATGGAGCATACATCAGAGAAAGATAGTGTGGTGGGAGCAGCCAGGACCTGAGCACGAATGCTCTGAAGGTGAGATGGAAGACGTGCCATTATGATGGCAATGCATGCGGCTTTCTTTTGAGCGTGCTGAACTGCATGATCATTGGTGGACGGCTGATGCTGGATGCAGGCTTCAACAAGAGTTTTAGCCCGAGCGACAAAAGAGGTCATATCTGAAGCCCCGCTAGTGTCGAGAGCAAAGAGGTCAGTGAGTATGTCGTAGAGATGTTGAAGACCGTCGCGACATGAGTATAAAGAATGTAGCTCATCCCACATAGCCTTGGCGGTATCGTGGTACATAACCATCTGATAAGGCTCACCATCCAATGAATTCAGGATCCAAGTCTGAACGCGGCCATCATTGCGGAGCCAATCATCGGTAAGAGGAGACGAACGTGCCTGAGTAAGGTGAGGCAAAAGACCCTTGACCTGAAGAACCCGTCTAACGGAGTGCACCCAAGGGATAAAGTTTTTCTTGCCAGAAAGAGAGATGGTAGTGATCCGCAATTCGTCACGGACTTCAGCAGAGCAAACCGGGCGGTCTGTAGGACAGGTCGGGCGGTCAATAGGCGGACTGGCCGCCGAGCCAGTGGAGGTACCCGAAGAACCCATAGAGGCAGAACGCAAAACAGATCACCGAGGGAGACCGCTGCGAGAAGAGCAGGAGGTTGCACGACAAGGCCACTGCGGGAAGGCTGGAAGAGACCACGACCGAAAAAAAATGTGGGACGTCACTAGTCCGCACGGTCACGCTGGACACCAGTGATTAGTCAGATCGCGACCAAAATGTGGAAAGAGAGGAGTCCGCACGGTCTATGTGAACACAGCAGCGGTCAGAGCAGACGAAGCAGCAAGGAAAACTCGAGCCCGCAGCGGACAGGAGCAGTCCGCAAGAGATAGACTGCGGCGGACAGGAGCAGTCCGCAGAAGAGAGAAGCAGGCCGCAAGGGAAAACTCGAGCCCGCGGCGGACAGGAGCAGTCCGCAAGAAAGAGGAGCATGCCGCAAGAGAGAGGAGGCCGCGACGGACAGGAGCAGTCCGCAAGAAAGAGGAGCAGGCCGCAAGAGAGAGAAGCCCGCATCGGTTAGGATAGAGGAGCTCGAGCCCGCAGCGGACAAGAGCAGTCCATAAGAGACGACGATAGAGAGTAGCACAGGGAGAGGGAGAGATAGAGAGCAGTCTGCAAGAGAGAGGAGCTGTCCGCGAGTAGAGAGGTAGGAGGTCGCAGTGGAGAAGTCCGCGAGTAGAGTAGCTCGAGCGGACAGAAGAAAAGACCGCGAGGTGGGGAAAACAAGCAGCAAGGAGAGGAGCTCGCAGCGGACAAGAGAGGTGGGCCCCCACGGGTGAGAGCAGAAGATGGCTATAAGAAGCCTGAGAAGGGTGGAACCACAGAGAGAGAGAAGAGAAGCAGATGCAGAGTTGCAGTCTGCAGAAGCCACGCGGATATGGGGAGAACAGGCCGCAGGAGACCGGAGCGGACAGACAGGCAGTCTGCAGAGGAGGGCAGGCTGGGCGGGCTGGGCGGTTAGAAAAAAAGGGAAACCGCAGCTAGAGGACCGCAAGCTCTGATACCATGTTGAGAAACCTCAAAGCTTGTATGTATTGCTTATGTAAGTAAATACAAGGAGAGAATACAAATATATAGGAGGAAGAGAGAGAGAATAAATCCTATACAAGATGTGGGACTAAAGAGGAGAGAACAAAAAGTGGGCCCAATACATGGGCTATTCTAACAGACCTAAGTAGTCCCCTAAATTATGATTTAACAAATTTAGTCGGGTTGTTCAAGATTTTGGATTTCCTAGGATTTTGGCAGACTTCTCCTTATTTATACATCCCCACCAAGAAGGCACATTGATACTTATTGTGTGTTGACGATATTATCATTTTGGGCTATGATTTCAATGGTATCTCAATGATCAAGAAACACTTGGTCTCTCATTTTCAGACCAAAGATTTAGGTTGCCTACAATACTTTTTTTGAGGTAGCTCATTGACCTGATGAACTTATTTTTCCTCAACGAAAGTACTACATTGATCTTCTACAGGATACCGACTTCCTAGGTTTCAAGTCTGTCGACACACCAATGGATGTCAACCATAAGCTTTGTGCTCAGAAGTCTGATTTTGATCTTCTTCTCCCTAATTTAGAGTATTATCAACGCCTTGTTGATAAACTTATCTATCACCCGGCTAGGTATCTCATTCATTGTTGGCATGGTCAGCCGGTTCATGCATGCTTCTCGGACATCCCACCTTCAAGCTTTTGAGCGAATCCTTCGATATCCGAAGACACCCCTAGGACAAAGGCTTGTATATAAGTCCTTTTCCCTATCGTTAATTGTTTATTCTAATGCAGATTATGTTTTCTCCTTCGATGATCGTCGCTCTACAAGAGGCTATTACACATTTTTAGATTACTCATGGTCACTTGGCAGAGCAAAAAGCAAACGGTGGTGGCACACCCTTCTGGGAAGCTGAGTATCATGTGATAACATTTATCATTTCTGAAATCACTTGACTGTTGAGTCTTTTTGACGCAGGGTGAATCTATAGGCGGAGAGATAAGCGGTCACCTAGCCCTACATGCTATGCAAAGCCCGACGGTTAGATTACAATTAGATAATAAATTTTAACATTCCACGAAGATAAATTCACAGCAAAATACAAATTATTTATTAGGGCAAAAACAAGCTTAGGCTTTCCTCTACTTGGAGGGTCAAAGCACGAGCACGAGACGAATAAATCATGCAAATCACAATAATAATCTAACAAACAACTATCATACAGGAGATAAAAATTCAGTACAAGATCCAATCTAATATAAATATGCTGAGAATAATTATCTGATACAACAAGTACTCACCTAGTAGTGGGCTGACCGAGGCACTGAAGAATCCGGCAGCGTGAAAATGATGTAGGTGGATGTCCTCGACGGTGGGAGGTGGAATCTGGCCGGAAAGGGACAGATCCGGCCACGTAGGTATAGATCCGGATGGGGGTGGATAGATCTGATGTTTTGAGAATGGATCGGGGTTAGGGAAAGAAGAATGGGTGGAGGGAAAGGCGGGGTTGGGCTGGATTGCCCAAATCTGGCCGGAAAAGGGTGAGAGGCTGCTATGGTGGCTCCACGGGAGGAGGGAAAGGAGGCTGGTGGCGGTTGGGGTGGAGTGGGAGGAGGCCGACGGTAAGGGGGATGCACGGGGTGGCTGGAGTGGTAGCAGGGAGGGAGGAAATAAGGGTCCACGGCGTGGAAAATCAAGGGTTGCGGGTGTCGTTGCTTGAAGGGGGTGGGGAGGCGGACGGCTGAGGAAAGCCTGGAGGGGTGGCGGTGGCACAGGGAGGGGAGGGAAAACTATACGATAGGAATAGTTTTCATTTTTGAATAAAGTGGAAATGAAGGGGCTGGAATCTGGGTTGCAGGTGGGCTGGAATTGGGAGGAGCTGGGTTGCTGTGGAAAAGGATTTGTGAGGGGGGAAAGAGGGCTGAGTTTATGGGGTACCTTGGGGAGAAAATCTCAGCCTGGAGTCATCACCTAGGGTTCCACAGAGTCGACACCGTGGGATGATCGCGGGATTCCGGGAATGAATTCTCCAAAATCTGCAAACCCTTAGATTAACCTCTAACACCTCTATTTATAATAAAACATGGATTAGGGCATCCCCCATCAACGACTATGATTGGTCGGAGGTGAGGCTGCCCGAATATATAAAAATAAATGCAAACATAGTTAAATAATTTATCAAATCGATTCGCAACGCGAATCTGGACACATCTGCGTAGTCCGGTCGTCGATCCTGGCATATCATATATGGTAAGTCGCCAAATCAGCCCCGAACGGGCCCAAAACTCGTTCTCGTCTCTGCTCTGCATCACTTCTTACGAATCTTGGTGTCAACCTCCCCTCTTCGGCCATCCTCTACTACGATAATCAAGCTTCCAGTCATATCGCAAAGAATCTAGTTTTTCATGAATGCACTAAACATATTGAAGTGGATTGTCACTTCATCCAGGAAAAAAGTTGTCTCTTCCTCTCTACCGACCGTTCATTTTTAAGCTTGGCTCCTACAATTCATATGCTCTAGCTTGCAGGAAAGTATGGAAGAAATATGTCTGTAGAAGCCACCAATATATATGTGTGCATGAACTTGTTTTCAATAAAAGCAATTGTGTTGTATTCCACTCTTCTACAGTAATTAAAGTAAAAAAAATTATTTTGGAAGTGCGAGTCATACTCACAAAATTCAACTCTGCAATTCAATTGAGAAACTTGAAGAGTTTATGAGAGGCTTTGTCTTTGCCGAAGCGCGGGACTTGCTTTTCGTTGAAAAGGTTGGAAAGACAGATTGTTTCCAGTCAATTTTGGTACTGTCTAAGATTCCTCAAATTCTACAATTTCAAAACATTCATGGGACTTTGCTGATTTTGTATTGCAGTAGTTAATTTCTTTTAGAAGACCATTCAAAAATTTTCATAATTAGTTTTCATCATGTTTTTGGTACGATTAATAGTTTGTCCTATGAATTTGAATCTGATTCTTCCCCAATTGCATAAACAAACCTACATTGTTTTCCCCACAATTTTCTCAGGTTAAAGGACTCTTGAAGGAGAAAAGGCTGGAAATGCTGGTTGATCCTGATCTCAAGAACAATTATGTGGAAGCTGAGGTGGAGGCATTAATCCAGGTCGCCCTGCTTTGCACGCAGAGCTCTTCGTTGGAACGGCCAAAAATGTCGGATGTGGTGAGAATGCTTGAAGGAGATGGTCTCGCCGAGAGATTGGACAAGTGGCATAAAGTTGAAGCCGTGAGTCACGAAGTCGAGATGGCCCAACATCACTATTCTGATTGGATCATCGACTCCACCGACAATCTCCATGCCATGGAATTGTCGGGCCCCAGGTAGATCCTCCCGTGGCGAAATCTAGGTAGCAAACTGATCTTTTGAAAAAAGAAAAACTATATATATAGGAATAATTACCAAAACTTCCCCCTGAAGATGACATAATTACAGCTTGCACCTCTCTTGTTTTGAAAACATAACATTTACCTCCCCTAAAGTTTACATTTCATAACATCCGTGCACAAAATACCCTCTTTGGAAATGTACTCTGAGGGAGGTATTTTTGTGCATGGATGTTATGAAATGTGTATTTCAGGGAAGGTAAATGTTATATTTTGTAACATGAGGGGAGATTTTTGTAATTTTCATAGTAAGAGGGGTGCAGCCTGTAATTTTTCAAAGTTAGAGAGGAGGTCCCTGTAATTTTTGCTAATTTCATTATTATGATGTTTTTGTAGTTAATTTGTATGTTACTGGAAATCTGATATATTTGGCAGCTAACTGTCTATGAATATTAACAAAATTGTGATATTGAGCTATCATTTTCTGGTAAAGTTGCGCGGAGATGTTTTGAATCCTGATATGTTTGGAGCATCTTTAGTTGATCCTCTTTGCATACATTATTGTAGGGCCGGGGCCACTATGGTCTAGCCCTTGGCCCCAAATAGTATATGTTGTTGAATCATGGGTGGGTACACCATTGATTTGCGGATAACAAATCTTGTGTTTGATCAATATTTACATGTATTTTTGTAATGTGTAGGTTGTTGAATCACATTTTATACAATCTTTGGAAGCCACAATAATTATCAAGCTTAAACGATGTGTCAAAACCAACTTTGCAGCCTACTGTCGCTGATAGCCACTACCGCCCGACGATAACACTTGACGCACGATGATTTTCAGTTAAAGTCTAACTAAAGTTGGATGTTACATTAAATACCCTAAGAATGATGATAGATCTAACGATAGCTTCACTACTCAACGATAGTCTCAGGCTTCATTTGGTTCGGCGGTGGCGGGTCGATCCAGCGGGTGGAAACGGAGTTTTCGAACCGGAGGGGGGAGGTGGCTGCTCCAAATTGAACTTTTTGAGGTGTTTCTCAAGGCGGGCGGGTGGAAACGGAGTAAACGCTGTCGGAGGTTCATTTGTTTACCTGTCTTCCTACGGCGTTTGTCCAAAACGGAGCGGGAAAACGCTGAACCAAATAGAGCCTCAATCTCTTATTATGACAACATGGCACCATCATGTGAATTGGATGTGGAATGCTTCCTATCATCCGTCTATAAGGCCTAATACCTTGGATTGCCAAATTCAATTTTACTACCATTGATGATAGCTCGCTACAGCCAACCTTAATGTAAATCTAAATAAGGAAAGCTCTGTTGTTCTGAGATGGAAAATTGGTGTGCGTGCGATAGCTCATGTAGATCTATAAAAGCATATTTTGACTCGGGATTTTCATTCCAATACACATTCTTCTAGGAAAGGACGTCCCAGCCGCTTCCAGAGCTTCCTACGCTCTTCGGAGAACATCTATCCGAAGGAAGATTAACGTGTAATGATGATAATCAAGCGAAGGGCTCGCGTTCTAACACGATGATTACGAGTGTCTCTTTTGCGTCTTCCACCGACATTAGATTATAGATAGTTTATCAGCTGAAGTTTTATTTATCTTTTGTATTTTGGTTGTTTGATCTTCGGTTTTGAAATGTTTGTATCGTGTTGGAACTCGCCTCTTATGGGGCAACTAGATCAGGGAGTAGTCCTAGGACTAAAAATTCACCTCGTGCATGGTGATTAGATTAAAGTGTAGGTGTACGGGGTGCGAGGCCAATCCAAGATGGATTGATTAGGAACAATCAGTTCTTAAGGAGAAGAGTTGGTATAGAAAATACTAACATTAATTTTTCATTGCCTTAATTTTAGTGTCATCAACATCAAACTTTTTGTAGTATGAAAAAATATTAATAAAGATCTTTGATTTTTTTGTTCAATTCTAAAAACTAATTTTCATTATGCTTAATCTCTTAATAACTTTCATATTTGATTTCTTGAAAAGAAAATTTTATAATTTTTAATATTCTTAATCTCATAGAAGGTGTAATAATTTTGAGATTTGTCTAATCACGATTTTACTTTTAAAGAAAAACTAGAATGAAGCTCTTCCTTGTGACATTAGATATGGATGTTTGACACATGATTAAAATATGTTGCACAATCATCTATTACTTTTGAAAATATGGTTGTAGAAAAGCCCCGAGATAAATGGACCGACTTTGATAAACGTACATGTACTAATAATGATAAAGTCATGAATTTTTATTTTGCAAATTAGATATAACTAAATTTATTAGGACTTGTATTTGTGAAGCTACGTTTGATATTTGAAGATTACGAGTGACGGCACAGGGCTCCGAGACATTATACCGGCTATAGTGCCTCAACTTCGATAGTGCAAAGGGAGCCCTCGTGCCCCACACGATATTATCCCGGCTACGTCATTGCCCTAGTGCGCCAACACACCGCTGCCTGCAAATCTTTGAGTGTTATACTCTGCTCGTTGCTTATTTTTGTCGTGAGCACGGGAGTTTGCGAGCGACAGAGAGAACATATTTTTTATTATAGGTAGAGAACTTTGTCTATATAAAAGCACATTTTTTAAAAAAAATAAAAAAAAACATAAATTTTAAAAACTGGAAATATTTTAATATATAGGGGTAAAATTGGATGGTCCATGTTTAACCAAATGGATTTTCCCTTTTGAAATAGTATAGATTAGAACTAACTCATGAAGTTATTTCACATGTTGTCACTGAGTCAAAGTTGATCTTTTTGGAATTAGAGTATGAGCACTACTGCATGAAGATAGATGAAGAGGTGGATGCTATGTAGCCAAGGTTCTAAAAAAATTGTGAATGCATCCAAATCTCTGGGCAAGACCTTGTCTTAGGACGATTTGGTGTGAACGATTCTAAGATCCCTTCCATCAAGGTTTGATCTAAAGGTTGTAGTGATTGAGAAGTCGCATGATCTTAGTCGTCTCGAGATTGAGCCTCCGTTTGGGGGGACTTATTTTCACCGGTCAAGCAGTTACGACCGCATGAACCAGACCTTAATTATGATCCGGTTCATGCGGTCGTAACCGCTGACCGGTGAAAATAAGTCCCCCAAACGAAACGTGAGCCTCATTAGGAACATAAAAATCCATGATATCGAACTAAAGATTCAACACAAAGAATGTCAAGTTGAGTTAGAAGAAGGAATCATTGACACTAATGTCAACAAAAGGAGAAGATGGCGACGATGACGAACAAGACATGTTCATCCAAGGCTTCAAGAGAAAAATAAAAGTTCGCAATGAAGGAACAATTTCTGAAAATATATGAACAAGAGAGTTCATCGTTAAAGAAGGTGGAAACTTCAACAAGTCAAGAAGAGAAGCCGACTCCTTAGTGATATTAGTGTAGAAAGCCCGACATATAAACAACAACTACCTTTAATACATGGAAGAGAATGAAAAAAGGAGATGAAGTTTTGAAGGCGTCCACCCGGAACAATTCCACATTCAACTTTTGAGGAGTCAAGTGTGCCTACTTCCTGCTAACATGTGCCTTAAGTGAAGCACATGTTCTGCTGATGATGACACCAGTGTCCAAAGAAACGCTAAGGATCTTCTCCCTCTTATAATGATATGTATAAGCATGCAGGGGCGGATCCAGGAATTTTAGTTAGGGGGCCCAGTCACCAAGCGAAGGCAAAATGATTTAGATTTTTTGAAAATTGACAATAAAACTTTTAAATTACAAAATATAAATGATCTCGGTTATTGAGTTAAATTTGAAAAGGATGTGTTAAGAATTATTCTCCACATCCAACTTACCATTGAATGTTGGATGCCGCTGGAGATCAAACATAAGAAATCCTTATCCTAGATTCAAAAATGGCAAGAAATTGTTGCGACGTTTCACCTAACAAATGGTAATTTCACAGATGTTATTCAGCTAAATACTGTCACAGGTAAAACCATTCGTCACATGGAATATAATTCCGGTCCGGGCCCCATATTTCACAGACAAACGGCGGAATTACCTGTGGATTTAATCAGATCTTATTCTACTCAATGTAGCAACTGAATGCATGAATCTAGCGCAGCATTTGGTCAGTTGTTCATGAACTCAATTTAACACATGAATGTCCACTAAATATATAAACTCGACATTTATACATTTGATAATTTTTGATCAGGAATGCTTACAACACACTCACAGATCTCATGGCCTTAAGGCCTTACAAGTTGCTGGTTTCCAAATATACCAGTTTCATGGAGATTGGCACGCAGAGCCGCGGAGCCACAAATGAAATCCTAACATTCTCCGCACGGCCTTCAGAGGCCTTTAAGCAGCGGGGCTTCATTACTTTGACTCAATGTATTCACTTGCATCAAGAGTGCAAGTCATCCACCCCGAGAGCGAGACAAAGCAACGGTCTTAGCATACAGTTTTAGCATGACCAATTTTAGCATACATCACATTACCCCTTATCAGTGGGTTAGTATGCATTGCCATCTAAAGAATATCTACTATTTACAAACAACAATGAACTCACAAACGCCGATACCTACCAGACGTTTTGTGCACTACAGGGCACCTTATTGGTGTACCAGATATACCAGTCGTCCAATCAGAGGTCTTGTTGGTTGGCCGGTCCTAGTCCACCAGAGGTTGGCGAAATCCCAAGAGGTACTACTAACGGAACTCACAGCAAACAGAGCATCTAGGCGAGCTTTGCAACAGAAGACCCACTAGTTGAGTAGAAGGGTTTATATGTGTCTCCCCAGGCATAACCACGGTAAATTGCAGATCTGACCCACCCTAGGCGGGCGGAGAGGAGGAGCAAGTCGCCTGTTTACCTCGGCTGCCTGGTGGATATTGCCACCAATGGCGACCCCTCAAACTGAGGAGTACAGAGGCTCAACCCACCCTGCTGTGATATATGTAGCAAGCGGGTTTATCCGCTCCCCAGGCGTTGCTACGAGTTGAGGGAGCTTACACTGGAGCCTCTGGAGAAGAGGACGGATCGGGGAGTACATCCATACATCCATACAAAAGAGCGACGGACTCATAGGGCATACACGTCCATCAAATCCACGAAGTCTTCTCCGAACTTCATCACTAATCCAGCTGGAACCATCCAGATGGGCTTGCGTCGACAGGCAAGATACCTATGCGTACTTCACACTTTCGGCGTAGGGTGGCAGACTCGAGGAGCTGATGAGCCCAGCCTGCTGGCGGGAGGAGTTCCATACGAGGGGATAAAGAGAAGGACTTCGATATCGTCGCAGGACGAAGGCATTACCCTTGAAGATCGCTTTGGAGCGAACTAGGAATGGAAATCACTGCTCGGCTTTGCCTTCAGAATCCAAACTCGATCTTGAGCAATCCGCAGCTTAGCAGCTGAATTTAACCTTCCCTTCCTTAAATGCTGCCCTTGCTCTCCCTCTCTCTCTCTGAGAATGAGAAGCAAGGAAAAATGATGAATAAGCTGCATTTTCGGGGGATCTCAGCAGGGCATAGATCTGAGGCCCTTGGATCCGGATAAGGGAGTGCTGTGTAAAAAAGTCAAGCCTACACATGTTTTACACGCCCGTGTCAGGCTGTTTAAGAGGATTTTTGGCATGGCTGGCACACAAGACTCAAATCCAAACAGTGCACGGTCCACGCCTGTGTCACATGCCACACGCCCGTGTCATGGCCGACACGCCCGTGTCCATAGAACTTGTACCTCACTCAAACAATCAATTGGGGGGGGGGGGGGGGGGGCGGGCCCCCATGGGACCGCCCCCAGGCCGTGGATATGCCCGTGTATCAACATGCATAATTTTCAACTGGCTAACTATAATTGATTTAGGACAAGTGTGACAATGTAAAACTCCCCTTTTAAAATTAAACAAAAAAATTAAATAAAGAATTGATTAAGCGCAGTTCGTCGAAAGGGAGACACGCCCTCTGACATGTCTTATTCCCTCCACATCGAACTCTACCATTGAAATTTCGTCGACCAAACACCCAACTGCTCGACCCGAGCACGGATGTGGAGATCAAACTATAGAAATCCTTATCCTAGATCAAAAATGGCAAGAAAACGTTTACTACCAAATGGTAATTGTGGTTATAGCAAATACTACTCCAAAAGCACAAATTCATGATTTGAACCTCATCATAGAAAAAATTGATGTTGGCCAAATATCCATGAACATGATTTTGTCCCGCCAAGGCCACTAAGGTTCAAATTATATGCTCAAATATACTTTTGTGACATTACTGTCAGCGGGACCTGCTATCGCAGGCAGTAGCATTTCTTTTCGTACAACACTCAATAAACAGAAACATGGAATGCATGTTGTTCATGATTATCCTTGCTCCAACAATAGTCCGTACTGGACCGTACAGAACTCAAAGACCGATCTCCATCGCCTTTCTTTCATGTTTGACATCTTTAAATTTGGGCACCTAGGTATCCACCTATGCTATGAGAGGAACTTCTTGATATATTCGGATCTTTACTCACTTCTTTCTAGGTATGTTGATAGTCTAAGGACAAGGACATATGGTATTTGATCTCAGGTTCCTTAAAACATATAACATAATAAAGATAACTTCCTCAACCTGAAGGAGAAGACAAGTTGAAATGTTACCTTTGGCAACAATATCTAAAGAAAGTCACGAGTATTGGTTCTATGGGTAAAAGTTTCTTTTTATTTCTAATGTGTTGTATGTTGATGATTTAAAACATAACATAATTTATATTAGTCAACTATGTAATAAATGCTTAAATTTTTCATCCATCAATACGTGCAAAATTATTAACGATTTTTCTAACGAAATATTATTCACTACACCTATGACTCATAATGTGTGTATGATTACATTTAATGACCTTTCAATATCACATTTGAAATGCTTAATTGTTAAAAATGAAAAATTTAAACTTTAGCATAAGCGACTTGGTCATTCGGGAACCAGTTAATTTTAAAATTATCAAAAAAAATTTAATTTAACTTCTTTATATGAATTGGGGGTTGGAAAAATAACTGAAGAACTGAGAATCAGACCGAACTGAGTGACTCGAGTCGGTTCTCACTGGTCTCGGTTCGATTCTGGGTCCAAAATTTTCAGGACCAACTTCTCAGCTCTCTTCTCGGTTTTTACATTCGAGTATCCAGAACCGATCCGAGAATCAAGTTATTTAAATTGGCTTTCTCAAATATATGTGTCATTCGATCTTTATTGCATTCAATATGAGCATTCTGAAATAGTCTATGTTAAGTTAAACCTAAAATTTTCACCATTCTTACATATCCACAAGATTTTTAATGAGTCAGATATGTTGTCTTAGTTCTCACCATTATATGAGTTTTTTTGCTCTCTCTTAGTATGTCATTGCAAATTGAAAAAAAATTATGCATGAATATATGTATCCCATCTAAATATACAATTGTTTGCTCATGCTATTTTATTTACAAAGGATATTTTGTGTTTTACTATTTACTTAAATGAATACTATTGTGGGTCGTTGGACGCTCATATGGATCATTCAAATTGAACTGTGTTAGCTTGAGAGTGTGCTGAGCGCGCAAACTATCACAGAGAAGAACAACAGCTGACAGAGAATCTTTTGATGTGAAAACCCCCAAAAGGGTAAAAATCACGAGGTTGGATCAGTGCCGACCAAGTTCCACTATTCCTTAGGGTGTTACAAAAGTTATTTCTCGAGGGTGATAGATCACCGCTCATTACAATAATTCTTCTGGACCGTGGAGGTCGCTTGGAGCAGAGTATTGAGGAGCGTGCTCGGAAGAAATCTACAATGATGAATGTGGAAATATGTGCTTTGGATTCAAAAGGCAGAGTTGAGTGAGGTCTTCGAGATGAGGTCTTCGAGGCTCCAAAGGACTCTTCAAAGGCTGACAGAGTTCTACAAGTAATGTTCAAGGGATCTTCGAACTTCGAAGGAGATCTTCAAGCGCCAAACAAGATCTTCGAGCATCGAAAGAGATCTTTTAAGGAATATTCAAGCTCTGAAAGATATATTCGAGCGTTGAAGGAGATATTCGAGCACCAAAGGAGGTCTTCGAGCGCCAAAGGAATTCGAACGAATATTCAAGCACCAAAGAAGAACTCAGGGAGATCTTTGAAGGAAGACTTTGGAGCTCCCTCAGACGTAGAAGGCAAGGTCCCTCTGTACAACCCCGTGTCCGGCGAGCGGGTCCCGCCAGAGAGGTTGAGCAGAGCGGCAGAAGGGCTGGCCCGCTCCCGCCCATTTCAGGCGAGCGAGCTGGCAAGGCAAGCGAGCGGGTCGCGCAAGGAATCCCTGGCCAAAGCAGATAAGCCCGGCGACCCGTGATTGGCGAGTCGATCAAGGTCGCGACGACCGCCGGCCAACCCGCACGCGACCTGGCTGCCGGTCCGCCCGGCAGAAGACGGGCAGCTCGCCCATGTCGTCTCGCGCTCGCCCAGGGAGGATAGGCGAGCCGCAAGACCAGGCCGCGCCCGCCTCCTGCGGGGGAACTGGAGGCGAGCTGACCCCCAGGGGTGCGAATAGTTACTCAGAACAGCGGAGCCCCGCTGTTGGCAGACCAGGTTGGACTGCGCATAGCTATTCAAAACAGCGGAGTTTGGCTGTTGGCAGACCCAGCCAGGGGCCTTTTGGTATTTCCAGGTCAGTCCTTTTGGTTATTGGCAGTTCAGATTCTGAAAATCTATAAATAAGACCCAAGGGGTACCTCAGAGGGCACGCTTTCAGTGCCTCCTTACTCTGATTTTCGAGTGTTCTCTGAGGGTACCTTAGCTCGGCTTTTGGCTAAGGAGAGGAAGCGCTCAGAGATCTTCCGGGTTTGTGGTGGGACCTCCCTGCCGAGTCCTTGGGTCTGTTCTCTCTTGTCTCTTTCGTTGTTTTTCTTGCAGGATCAAAGTAGGCGCGAGACCACCCCTTCCCCAAGGGTCGAACTCCACAAGAGACCGGATTCCGGTTTCAACATTTTGGTGCGGTGAGCGTGGAAAGTGGTCAGTGCAGAAAAGCTTCGGCGAGCTCAATGACGGGAGGTCAAGGATCTGACAGACAGGACTCGCCACCCCCGCCACCTCTTGCAACGGTGGGAATGTTTGAAGACTTCAGGAATGAGGTGCTGACTCTGGTCAAGATCGCACTCGGCACGCGGGCCGAGTGCTCGACTCCGGCGATCCCGATCGCGGCTGCCCCCTCCTTAGGCGAGGACGCTCCCGGCAGGCGAGCCGGGAAGGAGGTGGCCGAGGAGGGCCGAGGAAGCGAGCTCCCGGGGCGCGAGCTCTTCCCCGGTTCGGCAGGCCGAGGCCGGTTCGGCGAGTTGGGCCCGCGAGACTCGCTGGCCCGCCAGGTGGGGGGAGGCAGCCCCTTCAGCGAGCTGGTCTCCTCAGCTCCAGTACCAGACGGGTTCAGGGAGCCCGAGATGACCTACTACACCGGGAAAGGAGACCCGGTTCAGCACGTCCAATGGTTCGAGGACGTGGTCTCCATCCGTCAGATGTCGGACGGATTCAAGTGCCGTCTCTTCGCCATCACGCTCCGAGAGAAGGCAAGGGAGTGGTTCCACCAGCTGCCGGCTAGTTCCATATATTGCTTCGAAGACTTGCGCCGGGGGTTCATGTTGAGGTTCACTACCTCGAAGAAGAGGAAGAAGGAGTCCGAGTCCCTGTTCCACATAAAGTAGGGGGTGAACGAGACGTTGGGGAGCTATGTGGATCGGTTCCAGGAGGAGGTCACCCAAGTCCAGGAGATGTCGGGCCACAGTCTGATGATGGCCTTCACCCTGGGCTTGCAACAGGGTTTCTTCCGCATGGAGCTGAAGAGAATTCCTCCCCTCTCCTACGAGGAGCTGATGGAGAGGGCGGCGAGAGAGGTCGACGGGGAGGCGTCGAACCCGGAATTTGCAAGGAAGTTGGCCAGGTGGGCGACTGAGGAGGAAAAGGAGTCGAAGGGAGGAAGAGGACAGGAAGAGAGAAGGGGGAGCCTAGGCAAAGGGAGCAGAGAGAGCAGAGGCAGCCCCAATGGCAGCAGCCGCCGAGGTGGGGGCACCAGGAGCCCGACCGTCGGCTGGGCTGGAGGCCTGAGTGGCAGGGGCAGGGGCCACAGAGGGGGAACTTTGGAAGGGGTCACTTTCAGGGGAGGCAAGACCAATTCCACCCCCCAGGCTGGAGGCAGGGCCAGAGGCCTCGACTCCCCGATCAGGAGGAAGCCATGGCCATAGCTCTGGGAGCCAGGAGGGGGATCATGAGAAGGAGGAGAAGGGAGTTCAGGGTGGAGCTGCCCTACTGCGACTTCCATCAAGAAGAGGGGCACGCAACAGCCACGTGCCCGGAGTTCCTGGAAATGAGGGGGAACAGGGGGCGGCAGCAGCAGCAGGAGGAGGCGCGGCAGGAAGTGAGGATCGAGGAGGTCCTGCCTCGGGCAGAGGAGGATCGCTGCGAAGACCGGGTGGATGTGGGGACCCGAGGAGGGATCGGAGTGATCCACGGGGGAGTGGGGATCGAGGCTTCCCGCAAGGCAAGCCTCCACACCATGTACCGGCGGAGCGTCGCCTCTACGTCCCAAACCCCGCCGCCAGAGGAGAGGATCACCTTCTCCAAAAGTGATATGCCAGATCACGAGGATCCGTTCTGTGATGCGCTGGTCATCAAGGCCGCCATCGAGAACTTCACTGTCTCTCGGATCCTCGTGGACAATGGAAGCTCCGTGAACGTCGTCTTCAAAAAGGCGTTTGATGCGATGCAAGTGGAAGCTAAGAGGGTGCTGGCCTCGGACGGGCCCTTGTTCGGATTCTCGGGAGAAAGGAAGGAGGTAGAGGGAGGAGTTGGCCTCCACATCACCCTGGGGGGGCAGTCCCGAAACTGCAAGTTCGTCATTGTGGACGCCCCCAGCAGCTACAGCGCAATCTTCGGGAGGCCCCTGATCAGCGCCTTCCGCTGCGTCCCCTCATCTTTCCATCAGTGCCTGAAGTTCAACGCTGAGGGGGTACAGGTCAGGGTTAGGGGAGACCCAAAGGTGGCGCGGGAGTGCTACGTCACCGCGGTGAACACCATCTCTTGGCAGGAAGGAGCCGAGGAGATGGGGCGGAGGATGGAGGAGGACGAGCAGGAAGCCGGAGAGGTGGAGCTGGGGGTGAAGGACTGCGCGGAGAAGGCGGAAGGGGGAGATCTGGAGGAAGTGGCCGAAGTAAGGGCCGTGGGAGGGGAGATGGAGGTAGAGGTCCCCATTCCGGAGGAAGGGGACGCCGAAGGATGGGGGGAACGATCCAGGCTTGAGGCGGCGGAAGAAGTGGTGGAGCTGGAGGTGCTCACCCGGGGAGGAAGGATGGAGAAGGTTCGCGTCAGCGGAGGGCTGACCCCGGAGGACCAGGGCCGGATGCTGGAGTGCATCCAAAAGAACGTGGACATCTTCGCCTGGAACGCTGCGGAGATGCCGGGGGTTGACGCGGATGTGGCCTGCCACCGCCTCAACTTGGACCCGGGGACACGCCCCGTCCAGTAGAAAAAGAGATCCACGGCGGACAAGCTGGCAGAACCCATCAGGGAGGAGGTGGCAAAGCTTCTCAAAGCTGGCTTCGTGTCCGAAATTCAGTACCCCGGCTGGGTCTCCAACGTTGTGATGGTCAGAAAAGGAGACGGCCGCTGGCGGATGTGTATCGATTTTTCCCTTCTTAATAAAGCTTGTCCTAAGGATTGTTACCCTTTGCCTCGGATCGACGCGCTGGTTGATTCCGCCGTCGGCTTTTCTGTAATGAGTTTTTTAGATGCCTTTTCAGGTTACCATCAGATCAGGATACACCCCCCGGACATCAAGGATGTCTCATTCATCACAGGGGACGGCTGCTACTGCTACAAGATGATGTCGTTCGGGCTGAAGAATGCTGGGGCCACCTACCAAAAAATGATGGACAGGGTCTTCAAGGAACAGAGGGGGAGGAACTTGGAGGTGTACGTGGACGACCTCATGATCAAGAGTCGGGACGTGGATTCCCACCTCCGGGACCTGGAGGAGACGTTCGCCACCCTGCGCAGATACAAAATGCGGCTGAATCCCCTTAAGTGTGTCTTTGGGGCAAGCCGGGGGAAGTTCCTGGGGCATCTCCTCACCCCTGCGGGGGTCGAGCCGAACCCGGACAAGGTCAAGGCCATCTTGGAGCTGGGGTCCCCGCGGAATGCAAAGGAGGTCCAACGGTTGACAGGGAAGCTAGCAGGACTGAGTCGCTTCCTTTCTCGGTCGGGGGAGAAGTGCTCCCCTTTCTTCAAAACGCTGAGGGGAGGCCAGAGGTTTGAATGGACCAAGGAATGTGATGAGGCGTTCCAGGCCCTCAAGGCGCAGTTGACACAGGCTCCGCTGCTCCAGGGGCCGAAGGAGGGTGAGGATTTGTTCTTATATCTCGGGGTCGGGGCAGAGGCCTTGAGCTCCGTCTTAGTACGTGAAGAGGGGAAGAGGCAGCTCCCCATTTATTATGTCAGCCGGGTCCTGAGGAAGGCCGAGCTCCGATATCCAATCTTGGAGAAACTCGCGTTCACACTAATCGTCTCAGCTCGGAGGCTACGGCCTTACTTCCAGGCGCACTCGATCCGAGTGGTGACCGACCATCCTCTCCGCAACATCTTCGAGGGGGTGGAGCACTCAGGTCGGCTGGCCAAGTGGTCGGTGGAGCTAAGCGAGTTCGATGTCTCCTTCGTTCCGCGGCTCTCGATCAAAGCTCAGGCGATGGCCGACTTCCTGGCCGACTACGTGGTAGAAGTAGCAGAGGAGGAGCTCACTTGCCTAACTCCTTGGAAGGTGAGGGTGGATGGAGCCTCAGGAAGGCATTCTCTCGGGATAGGAGTGGTTCTGGAAAGCCCTCAAGGGACTCAGATCGAGCAGACGGTGGTGGTGCATTTCCCCATTACCAACAACCAGGCCGAGTACGAAGCAGTGATAGCGGGGCTGCGCCTGGCCAGAGAACTGGGGGTGCTAGATGTGGAGGTCCTAACCGACTCCATGGTGGTGGCTTCCCAGATCAACGGGGAGTTCGAAGCAAGGGAGCCCACTTTGCAATTATACTTGGCCAAAGCAAAGGGAGTCATAGGGACCTTCCAGACCTTCTCCGTCTGACACGTGCCAAGGGGAGAGAATGAACAGGCCGACCAACTGGCGAAGCACGGCCCCCGAGCAGGGGGCACCATCACCGACTTGTTCCGCCCCTCCATCGGAGAGGGGGAGCTCATGGAGATCGATCAGCAGCCTTCGTGGATGGATCCAGTGGTAGTTTTCCTCTCCACGGGAGAGTATCCGGAGGGAGTAGACAGGAAGAAGCTGAGGCACAAGTCCGCTTACTACCTCCTTAAAGACGGACAGCTGTACAGGAAGACCCTCTCCGGGATGCTGGCTCGCTGCGTATCCGAGGGTGAGGCGCAGAGGATCCTAGAAGAAGTCCACTCCGGGGAGTGCGGGAGTCATTCCGGTAGCCGGACCTTGGAAGGAAGGATAGTCAGACAAGGGTATTTCTGGCCCACCCTGGGCCGGGACGCCGCAGAGTTCGCAAGGAGATGCCATAAGTGCCAGCTATTCTCCCCCCTCCAGCTACAGCCGGCCCAAAAACTCAAGAGTATCACGGCCCCTTGGCCCTTTGCAATCTGGGGAATGGATTTGGTTGGACCGTTCCCCCAGGCCAGCGGCCAGCGAAGGTTCCTCCTAGTGATGATCGACTACTTCTCAAAGTGGATGGAGGTGAAGGCACTGGCCAAGGTGACCTCCCAAGTAATCAGGAACTTCGTCTGGGGGGAGATCATCTGTCGCCACGGGATGCCGCAAGCCATCGTCACCGATAACGGACCCCAGTTCGCCAGTGCCGAGTTCACCAGCTTCTGCGAGCAGCTTGGAATCGACCTCAGGTTCGCCTCGGTCCACCACCCCAGGAGCAACAGGCAGGTGGAGGCAGCGAACAAGATCATCGTCAATCTCCTCAAGAAGAAGGTGGAAAACTTGCGGGGGAGCTGGGTGGAGCAGCTCCCCGCCGTTCTTTGGGCCCTTAGAACCACCCCTAACACGGCCACGGGGGAGACCCCCTTCAAGCTCTCCCATGGATGCGAGGCGGTGCTCCCCATAGAATTTGAAGTTCAAACGCCGCGAGTCGGGACGGCCAAAGAGGGCCGAGAGGAATGGCGAGCCGAGAACGAGGAGGAGCTGAGACTCTCCCTTGACATGGTGGAAGAGTTGAGGGACCTCTCGGCCATCCGACAGGAGGAGGTCAAAAGGAGGATGGCAAAATACTTTGACAAGCATGTCAGGGTCAAGCAATTTGCAGAAGGGGACCTGGTGCTGAAGAAGGTGGATGCGACAGGAAGGTCGGCATCCGTGGGAAAGCTCAACCCCAGCTGGGAGGGGCCATTCATTGTGAAGGAAGCTTTGAAGTCAGGGAGCTATCGGCTCCAAAATGTAGAGGGCGAGACCCTGAGTCTCACCTGGAGCGGAGACGACATGAAGAGGTTTTTTCCCTAAGCACATGTAAGCGACGCGATTTGTTATAATGAAGTCTTTCTTCTCTTCCCCCCCCCCCCAGGATTGTCATGTCTAGCTTGTTCAGAAAATCGGAATATGTTTGGACCCCGAGAAGATCCCGCTGCCAGGCTCCCACCTAGCTGGCAGGGCCGGAAGTCACTCGGTGTCATCCCTAGCCTCGAGAAGATCCCGCTGCCAGGCTTCCACCTAGCTAGCAGGGCCGGAAGTCACTCGATGGAATGTGTTTGGACCCCGAGAAGATCCCGCTGCCAGGCTCCCACCTAGCTGGCAGGGCCGGAAGTCACTCGGTGTCATCCCTAGCCTCGAGAAGATCCCGCTGCCAGGCTTCCACCTAGTTGGCAGGGCCGGAAGTCACTCGATGGAATGTGTTCGGACCCCGAGAAGATCCCGCTGCCAGGCTCCCACCTAGCTGGCAGGGCCGGAAGTCGCTCGGTGTCATCCCTAGCCTCGAGAAGATCCCGCTGCCAGGCTTCCACCTAGCTGGCAGGGCCGGAAGTCACTCGATGGAATGTGTTTGGACCCCTAGAAGATCCCGCTGCCAGGCTCCCACCTAGCTGGCAGGGCCGGAAGTCACTCGGTGTCATCCCTAGCCTCGAGAAGATCCCACTGCCAGGCTTCCACCTAGCTGGCAGGGCCGGAAGTCACTCGATGGAATGTGTTCGGACCCCGAGAAGATCTCGCTGCCAGGCTCCCACCTAGCTGGCAGGGCCGGAAGTCACTCGGTGTCATCCCTAGCCTCGAGAAGATCCCGCTGCCAGGCTTCCACCTAGCTGGCAGGGCCGAAAGTCACTCGATGTAATGTGTTTGGACCCCGAGAAGATCCCGCTGCCAGGCTCCCACCTAGCTGGCAGGGCCGGAAGTCACTCGGTGTCATCCCTAGCCTCGAGAAGATCCCGCTGCCAGGCTTCCACCTAGCTGGCAGGGCCGGAAGTCACTCGATGGAATGTGTTTGGACCCCGAGAAGATCCCGCTGCCAGGCTCCCACCTAGCTGGCAGGGCCGGAAGTCACTCGGTGTCATCCCTAGCCTCGAGAAGATCCCGCTGCCAGGCTTCCACCTAGCTGGCAGGGCCGGAAGTCACTTGATGGAATGATTCAGTAGACGATAACCTGCAACCCAGAACAAATCACGTTGCCGGACTCCCACCTAGCCGGCGAGGCCGGGAATTACTCGAAAGGCATGAGCAGCAGGTCGAAATCACAAGAGTTAGTCAGAAAAAAGGGAGAAAGGGCCTAGCATAGCCCCACCCACAAGCCCCAGGAAAGGCGGCCGAGTAAACACAAAGGCCTGGGCGAGAGCCCGCGGGGAATTAGGCATACGGCCGAGGGACGAGCCGGCTCGCCTCGCTCGAGGGACGAACCGGCTCGCCTCGCTCGGCGGACGGGCAACCGCCTCGTCCGAGCCGGGCCGCAGGGGCAGGTCGCGCCATCCGGCAATAACAGCGTTGGAAAAAATAAAAAGCGGGCGAGAGAGCACTTATAAAAAGAGCAACAGCTAAAAAATATGAAGTATATGCGCAACTCGCGCATACATCTCAGAACAGATTGATATACATGATAATGTTCATCCAAAAGAATAAATTACGAGAGTCTGGGGAAACGCGAGATCAGGGTTGAGAAATCCTAAATGGGCTGGAAGCCTTTGTCGCCAGGCTCCGGCACGGGGAGAAACAGCGCCGGCACCACGTCTTCCGCCAAGAGTCCCGCTGCCTCGCTCGTAAGCAGATCCGCGCGCCTCAGCGTTTGCATCGTGTATTTCGCTGCGCTAGCAGCATTCTTTTGCATTAGCACTTCCAGGTCGTAGTCAGAGAGGTGCTCGCGCGGACAGACCCTGCTGTCTGGAGGAGGGACAGCGGCGGCGGCCTCCAGCTCGCGTACCCGCGCCTCCAACGCCGCCTTCTCTTGGCCAAGGGTGGCGATCTCGGCACCCATCCGGCTCGCCGTCGCCGTGTCCTGGGGAAATGTATAAGAATAATCGTGATCTGTGCCCGCGAAAAAGGGGAAGGGTAATTCAGGTTGAGCACGTACCACCCCGCCCAGGTACTGCGCGAGGGTCTCCTCGGCAGCGTCGGCTCGCCCCCTGTGAAGGTCCGCGTCCGCCTGAGCGAGCTTTCGGGCCACTTCCTTCTCATCCGCCATCTTTTGGATGGACGCGGCGTTCCGCTCCACCTGGGCGCAGCGCCTCCCCACCATGTGAGCCAGCTCCAGACCACGCAGCTGGGCCCGCGCGCTCTCATGAATCAGCACTCGCGTCTCCTCCTTGTCATAAATGGCGGCGTCTTCGCGCGAGTACAGGCCAAAGGAGAAGTTGTACGCCTCCCCGCCGATGGTATCCTGCTCCATCCAGCTCGGCAGCAGGGTCGAGATCATCACGCGGTTCAACTCCTTATCCCACGCCAGGAGCGGGATGCCGAGCTCGTCCCGGTACCTCTCGCCGTAGCCGAAGTTACGATGCCCTCTCGGCACCGGCTCCGCAGCAGCTTGAGACCCGCCCGGCGACGTGGAGGTGCCCGCCGCCCTGACCGGGGAGTCGCTGGTCGAAGCAACCAGCGGGGGCGAGGGGCCCTCAGTCGGCAGGACCGCGGGGGCCTTGCCTTTTCTTTGGCTCGCGGTGAGTTGTTGATCCACGGTCTTCGCCACCTTCGGTGGAGGGGCTGGCTGTCCGCCACCCGGCCGCTTCTTGGCCGGGACCGATGGGATGTCACGCTGGGCGGCATCCGCAGCCTGCGCACGGGCGAGAACCACGGGGGGAATGCGAGCGCTCTCGTAAGGAGGGTGAAGAGGGATGTCGCGCTCGCCTGACAGAAGGAAGGGGTGAGATAAATTAAGAAAGGGAATAAGGTATAACAGCGGCGAGTGACAAACCTCCTCCCGGCGGGACAGCGGCGAGGTCGTCAAGATGGCGACGCAGGAACGCAACCTCAAAATTCTTCCCAGCGAAGAACGCGCACAGGTCAGCTTCGTGGCCGCCTAGGCTGGGGGGCCGGTAGCTCGCCTCGCTAAGTTGCACCGGCGAGAAGGGGACGTTGCTGAAGTCCCCTTTGACGAACAGGAATCTCTTGAGCCAATTGTGACTCTTGTTAACTGTCTCCCGCACCTTGAGGTGGGCGCTGGAGAAGTAGGTCGTCCCGTCTCGATTCGCCTGGAAGGAGAACAGCTTCTGGAACACGGCGAGGCTGAACTCCACTCGCTCCTCTCGCAGGAAGCAGGCGAACCCCACCATGACGGCGATGGAGTTCGGGGTCATCTGGCCCAAGACAACCCCGAAGTACTTCAGCACCTGTCGCACCTCGGGCTAGAGGGGAAGTCGCAGGCCCACCTCAAAGTGAGCGAGAGGGATGGCGAGCTCGTCCCTAGACAAGTCGTTGATCTTCTCTCCATCCCCAGGCCGCCTCGCAGAAAAGCCCGACGGAACGTGGTCGCCAAGGGCATCCAGGTACTCGCGCTCAGAGAGGACGGCGCGAGGAAAATCGTGCTCGGAAAAGGTCCAAGCGCACTTGCTTCGACCGTCCACGTCGCCGCCGCCTCCGCCCATTCCCATCGAGTCGCCGCCGAACGCGCGAAGAAGAGACAGAAGGCGAACACAAACGGTACTCCGCGGGGAACGGGAAGCTGGAGGGTTTGGATTCGGTGAAGAAATAAGGGCCTGCAAGGCCTATTTATAGGGAAAGAGGAAGGGCGGGAAACTTCCCGCCGAAAGATGGGGTGCGGATAGCAAAAATCAGTCCGACGGTTCGACTTCCCGCGCGCGGCCGCACCTCAAAGGTCGATCCGGCACGGTTCTCGCCCGGCTGCAACCGCGGAAGACCAGTGCGGGCGAGCCTCAACCCGCACCCGCACGCTGTTCCGCGCGAGTCGGGAGAATCCTGTCTGGCGAGCCCCTCGGCTCGCCCTCGCCCCGATCAGCGCAAGAGGAAGAACGGACCTTTCCCTTAACCCGCCCACAGAAAATAATAAAAACAGCATGACATTTCCAATGAACCTCAGCAGTCATAAGTTAGGCCCATAGGCGGGCTAAAAGAGTCGCTAGCGATTGCAAATACAAGATAACTCCGAAATGACAACAACCCCGCAGTATCCCGCAAGCGAGGGGCAGACAACTGGGTCAGTACTCGACCCACTTCCACCTGTGCCGCCTCTTCGTTCCCGATCGCGGCGGCACGCGAGGATCGTGGTAATCGCGAACCGCCACCAGTTCCCGCTGAGCCAGGCCGACCTGCTCTGTGGCGCTCCTAAGATGTCCCTCGGCCCGCGTTATATGCATGCCCGGCGAGGTGACGTCATCGTCTTCCGCTTCACGCGGAGGGCCCTCCAAGGCCGCGAGCCGGGCCTCAGTCTCGGCCTTGTCTTCATCGACCCTCTTCATGATCTCCTGCAGCAGCAGTGTGTGTTTCTGGAACAGCCGCGTCACCTGCCTCTTCATCCCGACCGCATCGGTCGGGTCGCCCAGGTAGTCAGAAACACTGTCCACGTCGGGCGGGGGCGAATATCCTTCGCTCATCTCGGTTTCAGAGGAGGCCCTTTTATAGCCTGCAAACGGGGCGAGTCAGAAGGAGCGAGCAAGAGACGAAGCCCAACGGTAAATACCAGCTCACCAGGGGTTGGCACGTCGCCCGCACCGGCGGATAGGCGAGAAGAGCCCGGCCGACCCCGAAAAGTTTCCCCCTCGAGGGTCTCGAGGGATTTTCCCAGTCCGTGGGAAGCCGGCGGGTGGGGGGTCTCCGGAGGTGGGCGGTCCAGACCTGGAGAACTCGCGACCTTCTCAGGCGACGGAGGAGGGGGACGATCCTCTCCCCGGTTCTCCACCTCCTCACAGGGAATTACCTGCAAAACAGAAAATCAGAGAGACAGCGATAATCCGCGGAAGGCCACGTACCCCAGGGACGACCTCAGCACCCGCCGCCGAGCTGGAGGCCGGGCAGTCACCCGCCAGAGAACGCCTAACAATCTTTCCCTTCGCCGGCCTGAAGAGAGGGCCGGGAGACCCGCGTACTAGCCATGGGGCGGCCTCGAGGGCCTCCTCCTGAGTCTGCAGGACCGCTGCCGCCAGGCGAGCTTGCACCTCTTCGCTAACCGGCATCGAGAAACAAAATTCTGCTCAGAGAAAATAAAGGGGGTCTGGGGGGCCTCCTATAGGGGTCAGCGGTATGTATTTATAGCCGGACAGTGGGGGCCCACCAAAAGATTCCCTGCCAGCTCAGCACAGTGCTCGCCGAACACGCGGGTTGGATGATTCTTTCCGAGCTTGATTCAAGCTCAAAAAGAGCGGGGATTGTGTACAACCCCGTGTCCGGCGAGCGGGTCCCGCCAGAGAGGTTGAGCAGAGCTGCAGAAGGGCTGGCCCGCTCCCGCCCATTTCAGGCGAGCGAGCTGGCAAGGCAAGCGAGTGGGTCGCGCAAGGAATCCCTGGCCAAAGCAGATAAGCCCGGCGACCCGTGATTGGCGAGTCGATCAAGGTCGCGACGACTGCCGGCCAACCCGCACGCGACCTGGCTGCCGGTCCGCCCGGCAGAAGACGGGCAGCTCGCCCATGTCGTCTCGCGCTCGCCCAGGGAGGATAGGCGAGCCGCGAGACCAGGCCGCGCCCGCCTCCTGCGGGGGAACTGGAGGCGAGCTGACCCCCAGGGGTGCGAATAGTTACTCAGAACAGCGGAGCCCCGCTGTTGGCAGACCAGGTTGGACTGCGCATAGCTATTCAGAACAGCGGAGTTTGGCTGTTGGCAGACCCAGCCAGGGGCCTTTTGGTATTTCCAGGTCAGTCCTTTTGGTTATTGGCAGTTCAGATTCTGAAAATCTATAAATAAGACCCAAGGGGTACCTCAGAGGGCACGCTTTCAGTGCCTCCTTACTCTGATTTTCGAGTGTTCTCTGAGGGTACCTTAGCTCGGCTTTTGGCTAAGGAGGGGAAGCGCTCAGAGATCTTCCGGGTTTGTGGTGGGACCTCCCTGCCGAGTCCTTGGGTCTGTTCTCTCTTGTCTCTTTCGTTGTTTTTCTTGCAGGAGCAAAGTAGGCGCGAGACCACCCCTTCCCCAAGGGTCGAACTCCACAAGAGACCGGATTCCGGTTTCAACACCCTCCAAATGAGGGCGCTGGGCCCTTTTATAGTTTTAGAGAGGGGTATTCCAGTAATTATCGCCATGAGTGGGGATTACCCGCACAACCATGATAATTTGTTTTGTTATACACACCCCCATGATGGGGGATTTCAGTATATACACCCCCAAGATAGGGGATTTCTCTATACGCACCCCCATGATGGGGGATTTCACTGTGTGCACTACCATGATGGGGGATTTCGATATGCGCATCTCATGATGGGGGATTTTGCTACATGCACCCCCATGATGGGGGATTTTTCTATGCACACCCCCACAAAGAGGGGGTTTCATTGAATACGGGAGCGTGACAGTCGAACAGAAGCACGACAATGGCTGTACGGAGGCGCGATGGCTGCCATACAACCAAAGCGGGCTGTGAGGCGATGGCAGTAGGGCTGGGGCGGCCATGCGATGGAGGTCAGGTGGCGGTGCGGCAAAGGTCGCACGGTCAAAGCGGTCCCGCACAGTCGGGGGGGGGGGGGGGGGACTGTGCGTCGGTGTCTGCATGGCAATGACATGGAGGCCTTGCAGGTGGCACGGGGTTGCACAACCGTCATGGGGCCGCATGAACGTTGCCTTGTTGTGGCGGCCGCACAGATGGAGCCAGTTGACGGCACGGTTGAGTCTACACGGTCGGTGCAGGGCTACATAGTCGGGGCGTCCGTGCGGCGGCGACTGCACGGTTGTGCGACTGCGGCCGGCTTGGTCACACACCAATGAGGCAGTCGAGTGGCGGCATCAACACGGTTGATGTGGTCATGTGGTGGTGTTCGTTGACTCGTGTGGCAGAGACCACGTGACCATAGCAGGGCCACAACGATCGCACGGCCAGAATGTAGGTCATATGTCTAGTGTGATTGGTTCTCGTGCGCAGTCTCAGTCATGGCGTTGGTAGGTGGAGTAATGCCTTGGTAGTGGGTGGTTTTGGGCATTTCCCACTCTCCCACTATTGACACTAGTCATAATAAGTGGGGAAATGGATCTATTGGCAACCCCATTGTAAAGGAATTTTGGATATTTGCAGTCAAATTCTTCTTATTTATTTAGGGTGTACTCTTCAATTTCCCTCCAAATATTGGAATCACGCAGCCAGTATAAGTGGAGTGCGAGGATTTTATTTTCTATCTCTACTTGTTGCGGCTCTTGTGAAATTTGTCGAGGCGGGAAGCGCAACACAGCTATGCCGGAGGTAAAAGAAAATTTAAACGTGTATGAATATGTCGTGGTTGATCCAACGAGCGAGAAGACAAACGATTGTCCCGGGGAAGGGAGTAGGTGTGGCAAGCAAGCTAGGAGACCATTTCTATGAGCACGTGGATGGGAGTGGACGTCGACCACGCAACCCTATGGCATCGTGCCGCCATGCGACTTTATGACCATGCGGTTGTGCGGGTGCTCGGTTGCGGTTGTGCGGCCGCGCGGTTGCGGTTGTGCGGCCGCGCGGTTCCGGCCAAGCGGCTGCGGCCATCCGGCCGCGCGGCCATCCAGGTGCGCGGGCGCGCGGTTGCGGATGCGCGGGCGCGCGGTTGCGGATGCACGACCGCCCGGTTGCGGACGTGCGGCTTCGGTGGCACGGTTGCGGTCATGCTGCCGCGCTGTTTGTAACATCCATAATTTTATCACAAAAATTTATTTTGATTTCAGGGCCCGATCTCGAGGGACTTTGGTCGAGTTTGCATCTTGTCGAGGAATGACATTATAAATGTTGGTCGCACATTAAGAAATAAGTTCACTACTTTAATATCTTGGACGTGTGTTGTGTGATGGCGTCCCAAAAATCTTCTAAGTATTTGCTTGAATGGCAAATATGTAATTAAATTGAAATCTTTAATTTCTATAGTGGAATTGTTGGTTCGATATTCAGCATACGATTTCCGTAACCGCTAAGAGTGTTGCTTCCCTCACGCACTCAAATAGGTCCAGTAACTCCTTTTCAGCGTCGTGACTGCTCTTTTCCCTATTTCATGCGACGTTTCTTCCAACCAAAGCCCTAGATCCTGCAGTCGGCCGCTGCTCTTCTTTTTCCTAGTCGTTGAAGAAATCCCCATCCTCGTTGATCCTATATGGTGTTGATCTCTGACTGCGCAGGCGCTAGTTTTGGCGGGTCTGCTGCAACATGGAAACTTCTCCTGCATTTCTCCTTCATCTCCAGGCCATGTTCGACCCCCTCTTGCACTTCTGAGTCAGAAATCGAGGATTCTTGCGAGCAAGTAACCCTAATGTTACCATCAGTGGTAGTTCTGGGCGTGGGATGATTTTCTCTTTACCCTAGCTTTGAGATTTCTGACAAGAGACGTGGTTTTTGGGTGTTTCTTTTCCTACAGAAATTTTCAAGTCCTCAACGTGACCCCTCGATCGAAACTAGTGGGCGGTCGATCTTCCGTTCTCGTTTTCACTCAGGTTTTGTACTGTTACTCCTTAATTTCCAACTTGTGCTTTCAAACTTCCTTTTATATTGTGTTACGGCTTATACGTGGAGGGCCAGGATTGCTTTCCTATTGAAAAATACCAGCCCAGCTTTCAACAGGTGGCATCAATCCTGCAGTTCTTCTTTTACCGAGATTAGATCTCCTCCGTTGTATTAGTTTTATTTGTTTTTTTATATATTTTATGTAACGGTCAAATCTAGACCTATATAAATAAACTCTCTGTAATGAATTGGCTTATGCATGGATTAATTAAATGAGTTCTTCTCTCTCTATATCTCCGCTTCCCTCTCAACCTCTCTCACTCTCTCTCACTCTCTCTGTCTCTCTCTCCCAAATACATCCCCTCCTCCATTTGTTTTTACGCACTCACAGGAGACTCACCCGGTCATTGTCTCCGCGTCACCTCATTTATTGGTCACCACCCACTCCACACTTTGATTGATAGTGGTAGCTCCCATGACTTTATTTCAGACCGCTTAGCTACCTATTTACAGCTTCCGGTTCTTGCCATTCAGCCTTTCAAGGTCTTCATGGGTAATGGCATGTCCATCACATGTCAAGGCAAGTGCTTAAACGTTACTCTGTTCATCCAAACACGCACATATACATTGTCATTATATGTCCTTGCACTCCAAGGGACGGACGTTGTATTGGGAGTACGATGGCTGCGGTCTTTAGGACCGGTCACCACCGACTACTCAACCCTTACAATGTCATATACTTCAGCTCAGGGACCGATCACTTTGCAAGGACACTCATCCAATTTGGATCTCGCGGTTTCATCATCGCAGATTGCACGTTTAATGTCACTTCAAGCCTCGGCATTATATATGGTTTCAAATATCATACCAGGAACCCAACAACAGGGCACCACCCACATAAATATTTCCTCCCTGCCCCCACAATTTAGGGACTTATTACAGCAATACCACGATTTATTCCAACAGGACACACCACTTCCCCCAAAACGCCCCATCGATCATACCATCCCACTTGAGCCGCACATACCCCCTATACGTGTTAAACCTTATCGTTACCCACACTACCAGAAAAACGAAATTGAACGACTTGTCATTGAAATGCTGCAATCCGGACACATACGCCCCAGCACATCAAGCTTCAGTTCCCCCGTAATTTTGGTTAAAAAGAAAGATGGATCCTGGCGATTTTGCGTAGACTATCGCATGCTAAACAAACATACTATTAAGGATCGTTTTCCCATTCCAACAATAGATGAACTTTTAGATGAACTCTTCCATGCACGTTATTTTACCAAATTAGATCTTAGGGCAGGTTACCACCAAATACGAATGGCCGAAGGAGACATCCATAAAACAGCTTTTCGCACACACCACGGCCACTACGAATTCACCGTCATGCCATTCGGCCTTACAAATGCCCCTTCCACTTTTCAATCTTTGATGAATAACATTTTTCGCCCATATTTACGTAAATTCATTGTGGTTTTTTTTGACGATATACTGATTTTTAGCAACACAGAAGAAACACATTTCACTCACATGGCCATAACCTTTGACATCTTATGAAAGCATGTTTTACATATTAAACTTTCAAAATGTTTTTTTCTCCAAAGAGAGGTGGAGTTCTTAGGCCACTGTATCACAAATGGAACGGTGTTTCCCAACAACACCAACACTCAGGCCATCCAGCAATATTTGATTCCCACAACGCAAAAATAAGTTCGAGCTTTTTTAGGACTGACTGGATTCTATAGAAAGTTTATCAAAAATTTTTCAAACATTGCGGGTCCTTTATCAGATTTATTACGTAAAACTAGTTTTGTATGGACCACAGCAGCACAGGAAGCTTTTGATACTTTAAAAAAATTATTAATATCCAAACCAATTCTGTCTTTACCAAACTTTGATGAACCATTTAAAATCGAAACCGATGCCTCTGGCAGTGGCATAGGAGCAATATTAATACAAAATTCTAAACCGATTGCTTTTTATAGCAAGAAATTGTCTCCACTTATGCAACGGAAATCAACCTACGTACGGGATATTTACGCGGTTACATCGGCCGTCGCTAAGTGGCGACAATACTTGTTGGGCCACCCATTCCAAATTCTTACGGATCACCAAAGTTTGCACAATTTACTTACGCAAGACCTCCATACCCCCGAGCAGCAGATGTTCTTAGCAAAACTCATAGGCTATGATTATACCATTAAATATAAGACTGGACGATCAAATATTGTCGCCGACGCCCTCTCCAGAGCACACCACAACCAAGAAAATGCAAACACAGATCACCCGACCTCCACATCACCTCAACTCAACCAACTCACCACTTCTGGACCTCATTCGACATTACTTACAGGCTTGCTGCAAGACTATGCGGCCGATCCTGATACCCAACAATTGTTGGAGGACCTCACCAAAAACCCGCAATCCAAACCCAATTGGGTACGGAAAGGAGACTATATTTTTTATAAACATAGGCTATATATCCCTCGGAATTCTGCAATTACAAAACAGATTATAATGGAATCTCATAACAGCTGCTACGGCGGCCATTCGGGAATCAACGCCACATTGCACCGTATTCAACAACAGTTTCATTGGCCGCAAATGAAAAACGATATCGCCACACATATAACCCATTGTGAGCTATGCCAAAAGGCAAAACCCTCAAACCACCTTCCCTATGGGTTATTGCAACCCCTTCCAATTCCCTACCACCCGTGGACCGACTTAACTATGGACTTCATTACACAGTTACCCGCCTCTAACCATTATACCAATATTATGGTTACAGTTGATCGCCTCTCCAGGGCGGCACATTTTTCCCAATTAACTTCGCCACTTACGGGCCCCAAAGCAGCCGCAGCCTTCTGGGACGCGGTGGGCAAAATTCACGGGTTACCGGCATCAATTGTTTCCGACCGTGACCCCATTTTTTAGGACATTTCTGGAAGGATCTATTCAAACTACAAGGCACAACATTACACTACAGCACCGCTTACCATCCACAAACTGATGGACTTACGGAAAGAACAAATCGTAGCCTTCAGCAATATTTACGCATGTTCACTCACGATAACCCTAAGAAATGGTCTACTTATCTTAGCTTAGCGGAATATCATTTCAACACAAGCGTTAATTCTTCGACCGGCATGTCTCCATTTGAAGCCATGTTCGGTCGGCCCCCACCGAGACTTCTATCTTATTGTGCAGGCCAATCGAAGAACGACGCTGTGGAGCTTACTTTACAGACAAGGGATGAGATCTTACATCAACTCAAGGAAAACCTGCACAGGACTCAACATCGCATGAAGACGCAGGCGGATCAACATCGCACAGAAATCACATTCCAAACAGGAGACTGGGTGTTACTTAAGTTACACCCATTCCGACAGATCTCTCTACGACGTTCTCATTGCAAAAAGCTGGCGCTTCGCTTTTACGGCCCCTTCCAAGTTGAGGAAGTCGTCGGAGAAACCGCATGCCGTTTACGACTACCAGAGGGCAGCAAGATACACCCGGTCTTTCATGTATCATTACTCAAGCCGTTCAAGGGAGAGGCCGGGATAACACCTACACCACTCCCAGACACCAGTTACAAGAGCATGCCAGTCCATACCCCTCTAGCTATTATCGGGGTACGACAGCTAGTACGCAAAAAGCAACTGGTTGTGCAAGGCTTGGTCCAGTGGAAGGATCTTACACCCGAAGACAGTACATGGGAAGACTACGATGATCTACCCGAACCATTACAAACCACAGTACCTAACTGCCTATCGACCACTCCAACAGCAGATCTCGAAGATCTCCTTCTACCTACTTGGTCCCATACGAAGAGACGCTCTACTAAAAATAAAAGCAAGCGAGAAGCTTCTAGCAACCCAGATCTACAAGATCTGTCAACTCCGCGATGGATCCTGAAGGGGAAACGTTCACAGAGGAAATCTACTCCAGATCTACTTCAACAACCCAACGGAGGTTCAGTTATACGATACCAGCCAACCAGCCCCGTGTCGATGCGCACCACGGAAGAGCGTCCACCACCGCCAGGGACGCCAGTCTTCCCCATTGCAACGCCATCGCCGCAGGTTGCCGCTCTCAGCCATGCCAAACCCTAACCTGTTTTGCGGAAGATGCAGAACACGATGCAGACATCGTTTTAAAAAGGGAATGGCATTGTTACGGCTTATACGTGGAGGGCCAGGATTGCTTTCCTATTGAAAAATACCAGCCCAGCTTTCAACAGGTGGCATCAATCCTGCAGTTCTTCTTTTACCGAGATTAGATCTCCTCCGCTGTATTAGTTTTATTTGTTTTTTATATATTTTATGTAACGGTCAAATCTAGACCTATATAAATAAACTCTCTGTAATGAATTGGCTTATGCATGGATTAATTAAATGAGTTCTTCTCTCTCTATATCTCCGCTTCCCTCTCACCCTCTCTCACTCTCTCTCACTCTCTCTGTCTCTCTCTCCCGAATACATCCCCTCCTCCGGCGGCCTTCCGGCGACGCCTTGATTCTTAGCCCATCTAGGAGCTAACATATTGTTTGTATCATTGTTTAGGGTTGGGTGGGATGACACTGACCGGAGACGAGGACGTATTCCATTTTTGAAATAGCAACTTTCGCTATTAAAGAAGTGGTGAGCGTCTCCCCTTTACTATAGCATAATATTACTTAAAATTTGGAGAGTGATTTAGGTATGTTAAATACTATTTTAGGATTTTTGAGTATGTTAAGTGTTTTTTTAGGATTCTCGAGAAGATAAGCCTCTGACTAATCAAAGATCAATTGGGGTTTAAGATTATTTCTCAAAGAAAGTTATGTCGTCGCATATGGTGCGCGAGCATCGTAACACTACGGTAAGAAATCTGTATTCTTTATGATTATACATATTATATAGCTTGCATGTAAGTATTTGTCTAACTCAGTAGAATTTATTATTGTTGCACATAATTATTATATCATTAGAGATTTGTAATCTTGTAATCATCTGGTTAGTATATGTAAGATATCATAAACTTCTAAATTGCTTGAGTAATTAGACCACCAGAATTAATATAATTTACTGACCTTTTACACTTGTATAGATTTACGAACATGAAATATTAAATTCATGAATATGATATCTAGTCGATTAAATATGATGAACTGTCTATATCACGCAATTATGTTCGCAAGCAGAGTAGCACTAGAAAAAAGATGTTTAGTAGGCATGTTTGAGACCTCCTCTCATGCTAGATAGAGGCGCATTATCTTTCTCATAAGACAGTGTGTACCTTATGAGTCTTTAAATTTGAGAAATGTTATCCCCATTTTAGAAGATTAGTAGATTCGAGTTTGTGTCTGTGAGACACTGGAACACCTGGGTTTGTTAGTGGGACTCGGATCATTAGATTAGAAATGTGTGATAGAAGCTACCCTGCCTAGAGCTTTATAGAAGGACAACCTTAAGTTATTAAGAACTCAAGTGTAGACTAAAACATTGAAACTCCTAGTCAACCACATTTCCGAAACTTGAGTATTTGTACTTAACATGATTAACTAGAACAGACATTTATTTTGCTAAACTTTTAATTTATAAAAGCATGCATAATACACTAGCATATAATTTTTTGTAGTATAAATCTTATTTTAAAAGAATTCATTCATTTATTTTCAAATAATTTTAGTGTCACTAGAAAGAATAGTTTTTCTTACTCTCCCTTTGACCTGACTCATGTTTGGACATGTTTTTATAGGGGACTCAAGTGGGAAGTTGCGCATAGGATGAGCGTATTTTTTTGGAGGTGTCCCTATAGTTGGTGTTCCTTTCAGTTATTGTCTTTTTTTAAAATACTGTTTAGTTCATGAACACTTGTAATATTAATGTTTAAGAATTTTTTTGTACCAGACAGTTTATAGTATTTTAGATATCATGTTGTTGGTTCATTATCTCTTCTAGTGGCTTTGTGAATTCAGCTTGTTGAGATACACTTTTACCCTTAGTTGCACTTTCAACTTCTGCTGTAAGTTAAATTTCAGTTCTTTTCATTCATGTCTATTATGTACTAGTTTTAATACTATTTCTTAGTTTACTGCTTATCGCTAGACCCGGCCGAACTGCTAATTTATAGTTAAACTAGGATGAGCTGTTACAATTGGTATCAGAGTTAGATTTAGGATCTCATGACCAGTAAATTAACAGAGTCATAGGATTGCACCTGAGTCATTCTTTTGATGATAAAGTCATCAAGTTTTATATAGCTCTCGCCTCTCAAGTATGCATGTGTTTAAGAACATCCTTTATAGTAGATCATTTATTTAAGACATGGACATCAATAAATCCATTCCTTACATCATATAGGCATTGCGTACCAGTGAGGCGAGCGAACATTCTAGGAAGAATACAACTCTTGAAATAGACATGGATGTTAATAGTACACCAACAGCGTCTCCAGCATCTGTAACGCCCCCGATTTTTTTTTCGATGATTTTATTTGATTTGATATCGTCATATCTATGACGTCAGAAAGTTACCCTTTCTACATCATGTTGGCGGCGCTGCACCGTTAGTGCGTTTTTGCGTCTGTTAGGTCTGATTGACCAGATTTTTGGGATTTTCATCGAAACTGAAAATTTTCGAGTTGATAAGTTAAGTTTTGTGGTTTTGACTTCGCTGTTAAATTCGTAGCATCAGTGTTTGTCTTCGATGCGAGTTTCGTTTAATTTGGCGCGTGTTTGGGCTTCCGTTCTGAGTCTTCTCGAGTAGCTATGGTTCTTCTCGAATAGCTCGTTTCAGATTTTGCTCGGACGCCGTTTTGAGGGTCAAACCTTCGTCGAATCAAAAAATATGGTTAACATGAAATTTGTTTGTCTCGACGAGATCTACAACTTTCATGTTGACCACTTTTCGATTTGAAGCCATTTTGAGCCCCTAATTTCATTTTTTCTGCTGGAACTCGAATGTTGAACTGCTACTCGAGTAATGCATGCTGTAACTCGAGTAATGCATGATGTAACTCGAGTGTTGAGGTGCTACTCGAGTAAATTATGCTACTACTCGAGTACTTCATGCTGGAACTCGAGTGGTATGCTGCTACTCGAGTAGATTATGTTGGAACTCGAGTGGTTCATGCTGCCACTCGAGTAGTCCGTTCCTATCTTCGTTTGGGTTCCGTTTTGAGGGTCAAAACGGCATCGAATCAAAAAATGGTTAACATGAAATTTGTTCATCTTGACGAGATCTACAACTTTCATGTTGACCACTTTTTGATTTGTAACCATCTTCAATCTCTATTTTCATTTTCCGCGCACCTACTCGTAAATAGTCCGTTTTTAGACAGAACTTTTTATAAATACCTATATATATATATATATACGTATACTTAGAATTAGAACCGACCCCACTCTTCCTTTAGGACTTCTTCTTCTTCTTCTTCATTGAATCGAACCAGAACTGAAGAAACGTGAGGACGGCAATGGCGGAGCGTGAGATTTCGTGAACCTTCTGGTCTCCACCGACGGAGTTCCGGTGCTCGAAATCTTCATTTGAGCATAGATTTAAAAAGCACTTGGCGAGATCTACATCACCGTGGTAATTTTCTTCCCATTTCTTGAGATTTCTCGTTAGGGTTTTTTGGCCGTAACTTCTATTTTGTCCACTCTTATTCAGATTTCGGCTTCTCTCGTCTCCCTTAGTCCTGATCTGCGACGAGGTGTGATTTGGAGGCTTTCTCTGGTAAAGCCAAGGCAAGTGGCTCCTTTCCTCTCCTTTTCCTTAAGTTCTTATGGTAAGAATTTCATCTTATATTAATGTTCTTGTTTCTTTTAGAGTATAAGATGTTAAAATTTTTTAGGCTTATGCTTAAGGTAAATTTTTCGACGCCGTCGAGCGTAGGATGCATTGCTCTTAGTTTAGGTCGATTATAGGTCATGGTCTTTGATTTAGTGCTGTAATACTTAGGTGTTGTGCTGATTTTTGAGATGGTGATGTTGGGGGTATGAGTGTTGGTTGTGGTTAGCATACCACCCAACCGGGAGGCCCCTTCTTTTTGTGGATCATCACAGTGGGAGTATGCTTAGTTTCTCCTTTCCTGGACTGTTGGGTTCTGTTTGGCCCGGTTTGGCCATGTTTGTGGACCACAATACCGATTGTGAGACAGTTGAGGATCCGGAGTTGGGCTTAGGGCGCTTGAGGTCGTCGCCCTCTCCGACCTGCAACGCAGTCATACCACGTGTTGATGATCCACCCTCTTCCGAGCTGTATTGTGCTCAGTTGTTTTCTTATGGTTTATGACAAAGTTTGCTAAATTTTGCTGATTATGCTCAAACTTGTTCACCTTCGCATTTGGTGCATTCTTTTTTAATTTAGAGGTTATTATATTGGCTAACCTTTCTCTACTTATACTATTTGGCTAATTGTTGCTGTATTTTGCATTCTTCCTCCTTGGGTTGGGTTTGGTACACCCTCCTTTGTTTGGCTTACTCACTTACTTACCTATTCTTTTGCCACTTGTTTTTTTGGCTTGCTGAGGTGTTCTTCTCTTGAATGCCTCACGTTCAGGGTTGTAGCCGGTGGTGCGGCTGAGTAGTTTTGTTGTTGGGTTTGCTGAGGGTGCCTCGAGGTTGCGAGGTAGCTTTTGTTCTTTTGTAGTATGCTTCAGACTTGAGAACTTTTAGTGGATTTGTGTCAGGTATTTGACGCACACTGATTGTTTAATGTCGTTGTTAGTTATTTGGCTAGTTGCTAGTGTCTACTTTTGTGTTAGTAGTTTTTGCTCTTTGGGAAGGATTTATGTTAGGATGTCTATAGGTATTTTCAACTCTAAAACTAACTATTATCACTATATCATACACATCATGTTTTAAAACTCTAAATCACTATATTTAAATACCGTACAAACTACTTCGATATCATTACTATAAATTTAGTGTAATGCATGCCTTGAGTTTTTTTGATGCTAGACTCATGTAGGATGTCTAACCTGTTTACTATAGTATTTTCCGCTACATTTAACTACTTTTCTTCTGGTGGACTCGTGAGCCACTAAGCCGAGGGATACGGCTAATTGTCTAACTTAAAATAAACTTCTTTAATAAAAATTTTAAATCATATTTTTAGTATTGAGTTGGAGTGTTGCCTGAGCGTCTGCAGTTATCCCCTACTAACGTGGCATCATGACGCGCATTTCCCTTACTCTGATATTTCGTCGTTGTGGCGAAAATGCGGGTTGTGACGGTTGGTATCAGAGCCAGGTTCTGCAAGAGGGGCAGTTGATTTGGCAAGTTGGTCGAACAACTTGCCCTCAAGCAAAGCTCTCGTCGTGTCATTCATTGCATACACACATCGGTATGTCATCAGTAGATTTTGATGGAAGCATAAACACTACACTCATAACACAAAAGAAGAAGTATACGTAGCATGTTATGTAGTATGAGATGCATAATATGTGTTTGTATATGGATCCACCATAGGTGGTGATATGTGACGGTTATGTAGTATGGGATGCATAACCATCATCACATGGATGCCCATCAGCACGTTTTACCTATTTTGTTACATACAATATTATGTAGTATGAGATACATAACATTGTATGTGTACGCCGCTCATACATGCATTAAGGCTTTTCTTTAGAATGCATAACACTGCATACATATCATGTCATTGCATAAGCACACGTGCCAAGTTAAAAATCTACATGATGATATATGTACACACATGATTTGAAATAAAAATGTAATCATTCATGCACTCGTATAATAGGCACAAGAGTCGTAAGGATGAGGTTGTTTTCCCCTAAGTAGGACATGCCATCATTTATTTTAAATCCCAGAGCAAGCTAGCAGCATGAGCAAGTATCTAAGGTTTTATGTCTGAGCTAAGTTGTAAGTCTAGCATGTTATGCTAGGTGTTGATAGATCGTTTATTGTTTGTTTAGAATGTCGCCTAAGCGTCCGGTGACGAGGACTACTCCCCAGTCGGAGGGAGAATATTTTGGTGCCCAGAGTGAGGTCGTAATAGAGGGATTGCGACAGAGCAATGAGGCCCTGTCGAGGCAAATGCTGGAGATGCAGTCGCAGATTTAGTTGTTGTTGTCAGTCCTGGCGAGTCAGTCGCAGAGGGCGCGAGAGCCCGCCGTAGATCTAGCTATTCATGTTCCCCCCGCTCCTCTGGTGCCCCTGGCGGTGTTGCCACCAGAGATGACTTTCATTTCGCACTTTCAAAGGTTATGACCCCCTACGTATGATGGCAAGGCAGATTTTATGGCATTAGATGACTGGATGATTTCCATCGAGGAGATGTTCACCTACTCTGGTATCTCTGCGGACCAGAGAGTGATGGTTGCCGCTTATCAACTCAATGGCATGGTCAAGAGTTGGTGGTTGAGGGAGAAAGAAAGCTTGAAGGATGGATGCTTGTGGGAGTCCTTCAAGGAGTTGTTGTTGAAGAAGTTCTTGTCGTCTGTGGAAAGAGACCGGTTGATGAATGATTTCCTTCACTTGAAGCAGAGGCAGCTTACTGTTAGTGAATACGAGGTGGAGTTTAGTAAGCTGAGCCGCTTTGCTCCTGACTTGGTATCTTTAGAATCCAATCTAGTCAAGCTATTTTTTGGTGGTCTTTGGAATGACGCCCAGCAGCTTACCAGTGCCTACGGATCCGGGACTTATTCTGAGGTGGTAGAGGCTGCTTTGAAGGTGGAATCCATTGACAATACCAAGGTCAGAGGTCAGCAGATGAGGAAGGATAAGAAGAAGTCTGCTGAAGGTAAGGAATCACAGGAATCCGGGACTATTGGGAAGAAAAGAGGCAAGGAAGTGTGCAGTTTCTGTGGTCGGGCAGGCCACCCGTTCGAGAGATGTTACCAGAGACTGGGAGCTCGGAAGCAAGAGCAGGTGCACGCGATTCAGGGCGCTCCCAAAGAGAGATCAGTTTGTTCCAGTTGCAACAAGACAGGGCATGATACAGCCCATTGCTGGAAGGATAAGACCTGTTATCTATGTGGGTGGAAGGGGCATGTCAAGACCCATTGCCCGCAGGCTCAACCCCCATTGCATCCAGTGCCACTTCAGTCCTTACCGCCACCGCAGCTCTTGGATAAAGGAAAGGACAAGTTGAACGTGGTGTCCGCGGATGAAGCTTAGACGTCGACCCAAGTTATTTCAGGTTAGATCCTAACCTAGTTTTATTTTCTATGTATGATTTAAATGTCAACGTTCTTTTCCCTTAGTCGTATATTTAATCTTATAGGAAAGTTTAAGGTACGTAACCGCTGGGCGCATGTCCTTTTTGATTCTGGTGCTACCCACTAGTTTGTAGCTAGATCATTTGTAGAGCGTCACCTTTGACCCTCAATCCGGTTGGCGACCCGTTCTATGTCAAGTTCCCCTCAGGTGATTTCGTGGTGTAAGATCAGGGAATTCAGGGTTGTCCAGTCCAGTTGGGAGATTTTCTCGCGGTTGCGGATCTAAAGGTTATAGACTTGGAAGATTTTGATGTAATCCTGGGCATGGATTGGCTATTGAAGTACGATGCAGTAATCCAGTGCAAGGTCAGGCGCTTGGACTTAAAGATGGATGACGGTCAACACAGGAGTGTTTATGGTTATTCGCGCCAAGATTCTCTGATCATTTCCGCTGTAAGTGCTCGAAAGTTTTTGAATTCAGGATGCTTTGCCTGTTTGGTTTCAGTGTTGACGACCGTTGTTAGTTTGCCGCTTGTGGAGGAGATTGTTGTAGTGCGCGCGTTTCCTGACGTGTTTCCTGATAATCTTCCTGGTCTTCCTCCTGAGAGAGATGTTGAGTTTGTTATAGATTTAGAGTCGAGTATCCGTCCTATCGCTAAGGCTCCGTACCATATGGCTCCGCGTGAGTTGGGAGAGCTGCATACCCAGTTAGACGAGCTGTTACAGAATGGTTTCATTAGGCCAAGTTCGTCACTGTGGGGTGCTCTCGTTCTATTTGTAAAGAAGAAAGATGGATCAATGAGGTTGTGTATAGATTACAGAGAATTTAATAAAGTGACCATCAAGAACAGATATCCCTTGCCGAGAATCGATGATCTGTTTGACCAGTTGTGTGGTAGCTCTGTATTTTCCAAGATTGACCTGCGTTCGAGTTATCATCAGTTGAGGATTCGTGAGGCAGACATTCCATGAACTGCTTTTCGTTCATGGCATGGACATTTCGAGTTCTTGGTAATGTCTTTTGGATTGACTAATGCATCTGCCGTATTCATGGATTTGATGAACAGACTATTCAAGGACTTCCTGGATCATTTTGTCATCGTGTTCATAGATGACGTTCTAGTCTACTCCCGCAATGATGAAGAGCATGTGTAGCACTTGCGATTGGTTTTGTCAACTTTGAGAGAGCATAAGTTGTATGCTAAATTGAGCAAGTGCGAGTTTTGACTACCTCAAGTCTCCCTCTTGGTCCATATGGTGAATAAAGATGGGATAACGGTTGATCCGGAGAAGATAGCTGCAGTGATGGATTGGAGTCGGCCTACCACTCCCAAGGAAATAAGAAGTTTTCTAGGGCTGGCAGGATACTATAGAAGGTTTGTGGAGGGATTCTCTACATTATTTGTGCCTTTGACAAAGTTGATGCAGAAGCATGTAGCCTTTATTTGGAGTGATAAGTGTGAAGAGGCGTTCCAGGAGCTAAAGAGGAGATTATGCACTGCACCAGTTTTGACCTGCCTACTGAAGGACTGGAGTATGTTGTGTATATGGACGCATCACATGTTGGGCTCAGATGCATGTTGATGCAGGAGGGCAAGGTTATTGCATATGGGTCTAGGCAGCTAAAGGTTCATGAATGGAATTACCCTACGCATGACCTGGAATTTGCAGGAGTGATCTATACCCTCAAGTTGTGGAGACATCTGTTGTATGGCGCTATATTCAAGATTTATACTGATCATAAAAGTTTGAAATACGTCTTCACACAGAAGGAACTGAATTTGCTCCAGCGTAGATGGCTGGAGTATGTGGCTGACTATGATGTTGAGATCCAGTATCACCCGGGCAAAGCTAACGTGGTAGCCGACGCCTGAGCAGGAAGATAGCTAAAATTTTTAACCTTTTGGTGGATTCACTGGTGGAAGAATTTCTACTGATGGGAATTTCAGTGGGAAGTGGCAGCTCAACTAGTGAATAAGAAGTGTTAGAGCCTTCGTGGATTACGTTTACTAGATTGCATCAAAAGGAGGATTCAGATCTGTTACATCTTTATAGTAGAGATGTGAAGGGTGAGTTGCCAGAGTTTTCTATTGATGATATGGGAACCCTGAGGTACCGTGGTAGGCTTTGCATTCCCGCTGTTAAAGATATTATGTATCAGTTGTGCAAGGAGGCACATGGTTCTAATGTGGCCTACCACCCCGGTTCGACCAAGATGTACCAGGATCTGAAACAGATTGCTTGGTGGATGGGTATGAAGGGGGATATAGCAAGGTTTGTATCTGAATGTTTCACATGTAAGCGAGTTAAGGCCGATCATGGAAGGCCTGGAGGCAAGTTAACACCTTTGGTGATCCCGAGTTAGAAATGGGATAGTATCTCGATGGACTTTATTAATGGATTGCTGAGATCTCCCAGAGGGCATGACTCAGTTTGGGTGATCGTGGATAGATTGACGAAGAGTGCTCACTTCGTGCCGTTCAAGATTGACTACTCCATGAAGAAAATAGCTGAATTGTATTTGGACAAGGTCATCAGGTTGCATGGAGTACCTGTCAGTATTGTATCTGATCGAGACTCCAGGTTCACGTCTCGTTTCTAGAAGAGCTTGCAAGAGGGGTTGGGTACCAACTTGAGGTATTCCACCGCCTATCATCTGCAGTCGAATGGACAAACAGAAAGAGTAATTCAGATCGTGGAGGACATGACTAGATGTTACATTTTGGACCACAGTGGAGCATGGGATGAGCGTCTAAGGCTAATGGAGTTTGCCTACAATAATAGCTACCAGGAGAGCTTGCAATTGGCTCCATTTGAAGCTTTATATGGAAGACGTTGCAGGACTCCTTTATTTTGGGTTGAGGATGGTGAGAGACCGTTGTTAGGTCCAGAAGCCGTTGAAGAGATGGAAATTTTAGTTAGGCTCATCCGAGAGAAGCTTCGGGTAGCCCAGGAGCGCTATAAAAAGTATGTCAATCGGCACAGGACCGATTTGGAATTTGCCGTCGAGGATATGTTTTTCCTAAAGTTTTCCTCGATGTCTGGTGTGAAGCGATTTGGTAAGAATCATAAGTTGGACCCGAGATATGTGGGACCCTTCCGAATTGTTGAGCGGATTGGTGTTTCAGCTTATAGGCTGGACCTACCGGCAAATTTTCCCGGAGTGTACGATGTTTTCCATGTGAGTCAGCTGCGGAAGTGCGTGTTTAGCGACAGGCAGATTCTCGATGTTGTGCCCTAGTTGGAGCCAAATTTTTCTTTTGTAGAGGTGTCTGTTCATATTTTGGAATCTCAGGATCGAGTGCTGCGGAGAAAGACAATCCACATGGTCAAGGTTCTTTGGAGAAATCAAGATGTCGAGAGCGCGACATGGGAATTGGAGTCAGCGATGAGGAAATCTCATCTGCATCTCTTCCCTTAGTTTTGGTAAGTCTCCTTGTTTTTGCGATGTTTAATTTTATCATTTTGGATTGGTTTTGGTGTTGTATTAAGTTTCGGGGCGAAACTTCTTTTTAGGGGGAGTGACTGTAACGCCCCCGATTTTTTTTTGATGATTTTATTTGATTTGATATTGTCATATTTATGACGTTAGAGCGTTACCCTTTTTACGTCATGTTGTTGGCGCTTCACCGTTAGTGCGTTTTCGCGTCCGTTAGGTCTGATTGACCAGATTTTTGGGATTTTTGTCGAAACTGAAAGTTTTCGAGATGATAAGTTAAGTTTTGTGGTTTTGACTTCGCCGTTAAATTTGTAGCGTCAGTGTTCACCTTCGGTGCGAGTTTCGTTTAATTCGGCGCGTGTTTGGGCTTCCGTTCTGAGTCTTCTCGAGTAGTTATGGTTCTTCTCGAATAGCCCGTTTCAGATTTTGCTCGGACGCCATTTTGAGGGACAAAATGGCGTCGAATCAAAAAATGGTTAACATTACATTTGTTCGTCTCGACGAGATCTACAATTTTCATGTTTACCACTTTTCGATTTGAAGTAATTTTGAGCCCCTAATTTCATTTTTTTTGTTGGAACTCGAGTGTTGAGCTGCTACTCGAGTAAAATATGTTGCTACTCAAGTAATGCATGCTGGAACTCGAGTGGTGAGGTGCTACTCAAGTAAATTATGCTACTACTCGAGTACTACATGCTGGAACTCAAGTGATATGCTGCTACTCGAGTAGATTATGTTGGAACTCGAGTGCTTCATGCTGCCACTCGAGTAGTCCGTTTCTGTCTGCATTATGGTGAAATTTTGAGTGTCAAAACAGCGTCTTATCAAAAAATTGTTAACATGAAATTTGTTTGTCTCGAACAGATCTACAACTTTCATGTTGACCACGTTTCGATTTGAAGCCATTTTGAGCCCCTAATTTTATTTTTTCTACTAGAACTCGAGTATTGAGCTGCTACTCGAGTAAAATATGTTGCTACTCGAGTAATGCATGCTGGAACTCGAGTGTTGAGGTGCTACTCGAGTAAATTATGCTACTACTCGAGTACTACATGCTGGAACTCGAGTGGTATGCTGCTACTCGAGTAGATTATGTTGGAACTCGAGTGGTTCATGCTGCCACTCGGGTAGTCCGTTCCTGTCTGCGTTTGGGCACCGTTTTGAGGTTCAAAACGGCGTCGAATCAAAAAATGATTAACATTAAATTTGTTCGTCTCGACGAGATCTACAACTTTTATGTTGATTACTTTTCGATTTGTAGCCATATTTAATCTCTATTTTCGTTTTCCGTGCACCCGCTCGTAAATAGTCAGTTTTTAGACAAACTTTTTATAAATACATATATATATATATACGTATACTTAGAATTAGAACCGGCCCCACTCTTCTTTTAGGACTTCTTCTTCTTCTTCTTCACTGAACTGAATCGGAACTGAAGAAACGTGAGGACAGCGATGGCGGAGCGTGAGATTTTGTGAACCTTCCGGTCTCCGCCGACGGAGTTCCGGTGCTCGAAATCTTCATTCGAGCATAGATTTGAAAAACTCTCGGCGAGATCTACGTCGCCGTGGTAATTTTCTTCCCATTTCTTGAGATTTCTCGTTAGGGTTTTTTGGCCCTAACTTCTATTTTGTCCACTCTTGTTCAGATTTCGGCTTCTCTCGTCTCCCTATGTCCCGATCTGCGATGAGGTGTGATTTGGAGGCTTTCTCTGGTAAAGCCAAGGCAAGTGGCTCCTTTCCTCTCCTTTTCCTTAAGTTCTTATGGTAATACTTTCATCTTATATTAACGTTCTTATTTCTTTTAGAGTATAAGATGTTAAAACTTTTTAGGCTTACGCTTAGGGTAAATTTTTTGACGTCGTTGAGCGTAGGATGCGTTGCACTTAGTTTAGGTCGATTATAGGTCGTGGTCTTCGACTTAGTATTGTAATACTTTGGTGTTGCGCCGATTTTTGAGATGGTGATGTTAGGGGTATGAGTGTTGGTTGTGGTTAGCATACCACCCAACCGGGAGGCCCCATCTTTCTGTGGATCATCACAGTGGGGGTAATGCATAGTTTCTCCTTTCCTGGACTGTTGGGTTCTGGTTGGCCCGGTTTTGCCATGTTTGTGGACCACAATACCGATTGTGAGACGGTTGAGGATCCGGAGTTGGGCTTAGAGCACTTGAGGTCGTCGCCCTCTCCAGCCTGCAGCGTAGTCATACCACGTGTTGATGATCCACCCTCTTCCGAGTTGTATTGTGCTTAGTTGTTTTCTTGTGGTTTATGTCACAGTTTGCTAAATTTTGCTGATTATGCCGAGAGTTATTCACCTTTGCACTTGGTGCATTCTTTTTAATTTAGAGGTTATTATATTGGCTAACCTTTCTCTATTCATACTATTTGGATAATCATTGCTGTTTTTTTGCCGGTGCACCCTCCTTTGTTTGGCTTACTCACTTGCTTACCTATTCTTTTGTCACTTGTTTTTTTTTTTGCTTGCTGAGGTGTTCTTCTCTTGAATTCCTCAGGTTCAGGGCTATAGTCGGTGGTGCGGCTGAGTAGTTTTGTTGCTGGGTTTGCTGAGGGTGCCTCGAGGTTGCGAGGTAGCTTTTGTTCTTTTGTAGTATGCTTCAGACTTGAGAACTTTTAGTGGGTTCGTGTCAGGTGTTTGACGCCCACTGATTGTTTAATGTCGTTTTTGGATATTTGGCTAGTTGCTAGTATCTACTTTTGTGTTAGTAGTTCTTGCTCTCTGGAAAGGATTTATGCTAGGATGCCTATAGGTATTTTCAACTATAAAACCAACTATTATTACTATATCATGCACATCATGTTTTAAAACTCTAAATCACTATATTTAAATACCGTACAAACTACTTCGATATCATTACTATAAATTTGATTGCAATGCATGCCTTGAGTTTTTTTGGGATGTTAGACTCATGTAGGATGTATAACATGTTTACTATAGTATTTTTCGCTGCGTTTAACTACTTTTCTTCTGGTAGACTCGTGAGCCATTAAGCCGAGGGATACGGCTAATTGTCTAACTTAAAATAAACTTCTTCAATAAAACTTTTAAATCATATTTTTAGTATTGAGTCAGAGTGTTGCCTGAGCATCTGCAGTTATCCACTGCTGACGTGGCATCATGACGCGCATTTTCCCTTACTCTGATATTTCGTCGTTGTGGCGAAAATGCGGGTTGTGACAACATCAGCAGCACCTGTAGCGCCCACAGTACCAGCAGCACTTATTGCACCAACAACACCAACTGTGTTAGAACTGACTCACATGATCGATATTATTGCCAGATCGGTGGCCTTAGCTATCATGGAATTCAGAAATGCACTGTCTGTTATAGATCTAACAACACTTCATGTGCTCGCTGTAGGAGATTTAGGGATGGTGCGCTCCCTGAGGAATTTTCGTGATCTTCATCCCTCCAATTACATTGGATAAGAGACACTGATGGAGACTGATGATTGGTTGATATAGATTCATAACTTACTCAAGGTGATGGAGTGACCTGAAAAACAAGAAGGTTCCTTTAGCAGGTTATCTCCTGAAAGGGGAGGCTCATCAGTGATAAACCAGACACTTGGCAGATGATCCGCTCATAAGTGACTTAGTTAAAAAATTCTTTCTCTAGTATTTTTATCCTTTCAGCATAATGACATGTGTTTGTCAATATTGTCAGGTCGTACCGCAGACATGTTCACCTGGAATGACTTCTCAATAGCACTAGCTAGCTGGTTTATTCCCCCGTCCGAGCACCGCAGTCTCCAGGAGAAGTACCTTAGGCTCATTCAGGAGGACAAAATAGTGGTAGTTTATGAGTGGGAGATGGCCTACCTTTTTCATTATGTGGACACAATACATAGGGACGGGAATGAGAAGTGTAGCCATTTTGTGGATAGATTACACGATTCACTGAGGAGGCATTTAATGACGATGGTGAAAGCTGATTACAAGAGTTTAGTGGACACTGCATGAAAATTTAAAGCTGACCAGCAAAAGGTTCAGAAGAGAAATAGCTTCCGATTGAAGAGACCTCAAGATGCACCTCAGCAGCAGCAGAGCAAGAATAGCGAAGGTAGGAACTGGAACAAGAAGTAGAGGGTGGATATTAAGAGAGGTGATCAGTCCGAGTCCAGGATCAAGGATTACTCCCTCTGTCCTAAGTGCTATCGCCACCATTTGGGCGAGTGTTTGGCTAGTGTAGGGGTATGTTATAAGTGTCAGCAACCAGGACATATAGCCCGATATTGTCAGGGAGCTGTTGTGAACAAGGTAATTTAAGTTTTAAGTGTTTGATCATTATTTATATACCTTTTCCACCTTAGTCTGATTAAGCATAACTCACTCGTATAGTTGAGGTTTGAGGCCGGTGGCCCTAGTAGAGCTGACAAGGGAAAAGCACTAATGGGTACTGATGTGAGGCCAACTCCGGGATGAGGTCCAGTGCAACCCAGGGCATATTGGCCTTGCTAGTAGGAAGCCAAGGAGCAGGAGGATGTGATGATAGGTATATGTCACACCTTATAGATAATTTAATTTAATCCTCCTTAGTGATACTGCTATTTTCGTTGTTCAAACATTCATGTAGGCATGTTTATGATTTTAATGTACCCTCCAAGATTCTCTTTGATACAGGCATAAAATCTCTAGTGCATAGGCTGGGTTTTGAAATTTTTCCAGTGCTAGTAACATTAGAGGTTATGATGCCTAATGGATCCTTCTTAATGACCAGATATAAGTGTATGGTACCCATGTAATTTGGAGAAGCGAAAATTATTATAGAAGCAATAAAGGATTGGTCGAGACCAAAGGCAGTTTTGGAGGTTTGCAGCTTTCTGGATTTGGCAGGATATTACAGAAGGTTCATTAAGGACTTCTCGAAGATAGCTTTATTGCTGACTTCGCTCTCCAGGAAGAGTGAAGCCTTTAGTTGGATAGTTGTGTGCGTGTTGGCGCTTGAAGAGTTGAAAACCAGGCTGATGACTGCCCCGATTGTGAGTTTACCATTAGGGTTAGATGGATTTCAGATATATAGTGATACATCGAGTCAAGGTTTAAGATGTGTGATTATGCAACATATAAAGGTCATAGCATTTGCCTTCAGATGGTTAAAGGCTAATGAGAAGAATTATCATGTGTATGACTTGGAGCTAGCAGCAGTTATCCAGGCTTTGAAGATTTGGAGGCATTATCTTTATGGTGTCTGTTGTGAGATTTTCACTGATCATAAACTATTAAGTACATCTTCGATCAACAAGAGCTCATTCTGAGATATTGTAGATGGTTAGAGTTTTTGTCAAACTATGATGTGGACATTCAGTACCACCCAGGGAAGACGAACGTATTAGCGGATGAGTTTAGCCAAAGAGGGTCGAGCTATTTACTCCTTACTCAGCAGGAGGAGGTAGTGCGAGATTTGGAGAAGCTAGAAATCAGTGTTTTGTCGTGCTCCAATTTTGGATCTACAAATTTGTGTTCGATGGAAATCTCTTGTGACATCAAGGGTAGGATCAGAACAGCTCTACCCTTAGATCCAAAGATGGCAAAAAATTTGTGATTTGACTCAGGCAAGGCAGAAGGAGAAGTTCAGTATTCAGGAGGATCTTTTGTTGCACGATAGTATGGTGCACGTTCCAGATGTTAGCCACCTCCAAGGGGACATATTGTTTGAGGCCCATAATTCTAAATATTTTATACATCTGGGTAGTTAAAGTCTTTGTTTTCAATAGTAGTTAAACACCTAGAGGGGGTGAATAGGTTTTTGTGTCTTTTAGACTATTTTCTAACTTTGGTGTGTTGTGACTTAGTGTTAGGTTAACTTTCAAGAATACACCAACAACACATAAGTATTTATAACGTTCCCCAAGGTATGGGTACATCCACTATCCCTCCCACCTTTCTAACATTGTGTTAGACAAGGCCAAGTTATCTAAACTCGGCTTCAAGAGCTTACAACATAGATCCCTCAAAATCTCTCGGACTCCTCCAAGTCCTACCTCAGGACCAAGGCCCTACCACTCAGAGCAACTGATGCTCCTACAGCTTAGTGATTCATAGATCACCTACCTCAGACTTTAATCAAAGTCCTACCACTCAGACTTGGAGGATATCCCTACACTCAGATCCAAGATAGGATCCTACCTCAGAGAATAACTCACCTACAGCTCAGTCATATAGGCCCTACCTCAGATCCACAGAAGGATCCTACAGTCAGCATTTATAGTTTTGGCTTACAACTCAGATCTATCAAGATCCTAATGATGAAGTGTTGGTTGTTGTTGATGATAGACTCCAGAGAAGTGATCTCTGAGATTGCTGCTTCCTGAATGAAAAATACTCAGTCATATCTTCTTCATAGCACCAAGAAAAGATCTTCAATATTGGTTCTGCTTGTGCTGAGAAGTAACTGCAGAGATTGCTTCTTCTTTTTCAGAAAGATATCTTCCTGACCTTATTGTTGAAAGTTGATTTAATCTTCAGAGAAAAGTTCCTTCAACAGCAAACTTTGTCTGTGATTTACATATTAACTTTTTAGCAAGCTCCCGGAATGCTTCAACTTCATCAAGAGGAAGAAGACGACCGCTCTTTCTCGCAAAAAGTGTTTTTCCAATTTCACGGAACTATCTTTTTGTATCTCGGGCTCAACGGCTCTTTGCGTGGTAAGGACAGGCTGGAAATGGCAACTGTTCCATTCCTTTTTCATTTATAGTTGTACATCAGGCATACGATGCCTTTTGTCTTCTAGCAAGCAGATCCCACGATATTTGAATTTTTGCTGACGTCATCATGAGTCAGGGCTTCTGGACTTAGTAAATTTCAGACAGACTGCACAGGCGTTGAGTGAAGCCTTATCACTCAACGTACAAGTACTTAGCAGACTTCTGTGACTTGAGGCATTGAGTGAGTCGTCCTCACTCGGCGCATATAGACTTTTATAGTCTATCAGAATGGGTGTCGAGTGATTCTTCATCACTCGACACTTCTGGACTTAGTTCGATTTTTCTAAATGTAGGCGGTGAGTGCATTTTCTTCACTCAATGCTTTCTCCCTTTACTTGGCTTCTTGATGAGGCGTTGAGTGAACTTTCTTAACTCAACGCTTTTGTCCTTAGATAGAATAGACGTTGAGTGAACTGCCTTCACTCAACGCTTCTGTCCTTAGACAGCATTCTTGACAGCAATACTCAGCTTTGATTGTTGGGTGTTCTGTCGATGCTCTTGCTTCTTGGCGTCGAGTAAACTTCCTTCACTCGACGCTTCTGGACTTAATGTAACACCCCTAATTTTTTGATGTTTATTTTAATTTTTGTAGTGACGTAATAATGATGTTAGGGTGTTACGTTCACGCATAGTCAACGGGCGTCGTTGTTGGAGCGTGATTTTGCTCATCAGAGTCTTAGGTTTTGACTCGGTGGATTTTAGAAGGTTGATGTTGGTTGTAACTTTGGGAAATTTTAACCCGAGTTTGGTTTGTCGAATCTTAATTTCGACTTCGTCGTTGGTTTTGTAGCATTGGTATTTAGACTTGGTGCGAATTTCATAGAAATCCAAGGTGATTTGGATTTTCTTGTCATTTGGACGTTTAAGTTAATATTAATAATAATATAATATTATATATATAAGCTTGATCGTTATAGTGAAACCCTATTCATCGTCTCTCCCAAGCCGTCGGACCGAATCGCGAAAGAAATAAAATGACTAACATCGCGAAGCTTTCGGCTGCTGGCTGTAGGAGTTCCGGCGCTAGGAATCATTATTGGAGGGTAGATTTGGAAATCTCTCGCCGAGATCTACCAGTGCACGGTAAGTTTTCCCCGTTTCATGGATTTTTGGCGTTGGGGTTTTTGACCTTGACTCTCATTTGGCCAAAAACGTTTCAGGAATAGTTGCCTAGGAGTTCTTGTGGCCGATCCTTGAAGCGCAGTGCTCGTGAGGCCAGATTTTTGAAGATTTGATGCAAGTGGTGAATTATTTCCCCTTGCTAAGTTTCTTGTTCGTATTACCTTTTTTCCTCTTTATTTTACTCCTTAGGAGATAGGAGTAGTGTAGGGTTCGACTAGGTCGAAGTCCGCCGGGTAGTGAAGGAGATCGATTGTGTGAATTTCGTCGAGTATGGGTAAGTCAACCTGTGAGTATTTGTCGAATATCAGTATTTGGTCGACCTTTCCGTCAAGTATTATTAGCCTTTGGCGTCGAGTGCGTTGAGTGGTTAGCCTTTGGTATCGAGTGCGTCGAGTGATTAGCCTTTGGCATCAAGTGGTTTTACTTTGGCGTCGAGTGAAGTCAATTTCGTCGAGTCAGACTTAAATTCGTCGAGTATCGCTAGATTTAGTGTTAGTACAATTCGACGAGTATCTCCTGTATTCGTCGAGTATATTTGACGAATCATGGTAGACTTAGGATCCTTTCTCGCCGAATGAAGTCAATTCGTTAAGTATTGGCCTTAGGGTGATTTTTTCTGGGATTTTCCTTCCTCCTTGTCGTTGAGGAAATTTTGATGTTAGATCTGGGTTTTACCGGTGTTCTGAATGTATGGTTGTGGTTAGGTTGGCAGTTGATAAAGGACCACCAACTTGATGTCGGTTCGTGAATCATTACACATGGTGGTTGGTGATTTTTGTTTGGATTGTTGGGTTGTGTTGGACAATATGGCCACCACCGTAGTACCTTTTTGAGATGTTTGAATTGTTGGGTTGTGTAGGACAAAGTGGCTGCCACCACAGTGCCTTCATGAGATGTTTGGTCTGATGGTTCCTATTGGACTATGTGTCACCAACTCAGTACCGTTTTTGTCAAGTGTTAATGATTCATGTGTTTAGAGTTGCTCAGTCTCTTTCTTCTTATTATAAAGATTCATGTTATTATGCTTACACTTGCAGACCTTATCGAAGCATGACTTCATTTCGCACTTGGTGCCACTTCTCGTATTATACTGTTTGAGAATTCTTCTTTGCTTATTATATTATGACTCATTTGCTGCAGTTTGACAGCTTTCCTTGTATTTGGGTTGGTAACCCTTTTGCTTCCCTTTGATTATTGTTATTAATGATCTTTGATCGCCACTTGCATATTCTTGTTGAGGTATTTTTTTCTTTTGAATGCCTCAGGCTCGGAGCAGTAGCCGATCGAGCAGCTAGGGTTGGTAATTGCTGGTGTTCTGCAGTTGTTGCAGTTGTCGATTCCTCACCGTTGTGAGGTAGTTTTGTTGTTTTGTTTTTCTTTTAGTTCAGACATACATGCATTTTGGTGGGTTCGTGTCAGGTTATTGACGCCCACTGGAGATTTATAGAATGTTAAGTTACTTGCTAGTTGCTAAATCACTTTCTAGATGATTTGTTGGTTTTACTTGCTCTCTGAAAAGGTTATATGTTAAGATTACATGTAGTTATTTTCAAGTTATAAAAACAAGTATAATTATACTATTCTCATACTCATGACATCCTTTTAACTCAAATAAGAATATATTTTAACGAACATAAAAGCTCTTTTCATACTTATTCTAAATCTAGAAGTATGCATATCATGAGTTGTCATTTTGGATGTCTCTGCTCATGTAGGATAATAATTGAACTAAGTAAAGTATTTTCCGCAGGGTATATTTATATTTTTATTGATGGACTAACTGATCTACTGAGCTGAGGGATACGACAGTCAAAACCTAACTAAAAATACGTTTTCTTCTTGATAAACTCGAGAATTCTTTGAAGAGTGTTAGGAGTATGTTCTCGCTTGAGCATCTGTAGTTATCTCATGCACAGTGTGGAATCACGGCATGTGTTTTCTCTTACTCTGATATAATGTTTTTTATTGAGAAAATACGGGTTGTGATAGTTGGTATTAGAGGTATAGTTTTAGTGGTCTTGTTCCATTTCATACACACACTGATTTGTCATCAGTACGTCTTGGTTGAAGCATGAACACTACACTTATAAGCATGATAAGAAGTATATGGGGCATATTATGTAGTATGTGATGCATAATATGTGTTAGTATATGGATCCTCATAGGAAGCAATATGTGACTATTACATAGTATGGTATGCATAACAATCATCACATGAATGTCCATTAGATTTTGCTTTCGTTACATGTGATATTGTGTAGTATGAAATGCATAAAATTTCATGTGTATATCACCCATAACATGCATTAAGACCTTTATTAGACTGCATAGCACAACATTCATGACATAACATAACATTAGCACACGTGCCAAGCCAAGATCTACATGATAACATATGTACACACAAGGATTAAAACAAAAAGAACAAGAATCCATGTATTCATAGTTTATGAACAACTGTCAATAAGATGACAGTATATCATCCTAAGCTAAGCATAATATCATTTATGAAAATCCCAGAACAAGTTAGCAGCAAGAGTAAGCATTCATTCATGTATGGTCTGAACTAAGTTGAGTAGTTCGAGCATTAAGCTAAGTTTTGATTTGACGTTCATTGTATTATTAGGTTGTCGCCTAAGCGTGTTACGATGAGGTCGACTCCCCAGTCTGAGGACGAGTCGTCAGGTGTGCAAAGTGAGGCTATGATTGAAGGGTTGTGGCTGAGCAATGAGGCTCTGTCAAGGCAGATGGTTGCGATGCAATCGCAAATTCAGGTACTGTTGAGTGTCATTTCAGGATAGTAGCCTAGAGTACAGGACCCTGTTGTGGGTCAAGATGTTTCTATTCCTCCTGCTCCTTTGGTGCCTCCAGTTTTACTGCCACCAGAGATGAATTTCATTTCGCATTCTCGGCGATTAGGACCTCCTACCTAAGACGGTAGAGCTGACTTTATGACATTGAATGACTGGATTATTGTTATCGAGGAAATGTTCTCGTATTCAGGAATTTCTGCTGACCAAAGAGTGATGGTTGTCGCATACCAGCTGAAGGGTCTTGCGAAGGGCTGGTGGTTAAGAGAGAAGGAGAACCTTATGGATGGATGTTCGTGGGAATCATTCAAGGAGTTGCTGCTGAGAAAATTTTAGTCGTCGGTCGAGCAAGAACATTTGATGAACAACTTTTTGCATCTGAAGCAAAGACAACTCTCAGACCGTAAGTATGAGATAGAGTTCAGCAAGTTGAGGTAGTTTGCTCCGAATTTGGTAGCCTATAAAGCGAGCAGGGTAAAGCACTTTTTGGGTGGTTTTAGAAGCGACATCCAGCAATTGGCTAGTACATATGGATCTGAGAATTATGTTGAGGCAGTAGAAGCTGCTCTAAAAGTCGAAGCAGTAGATAATACAAAGAATTGAGGTATGAAAATGAGAAATGACAAGAGAAAGTCTGATGATGGTAAGTGTAACGCCCCGAAACTCAAAAGAGCAAAGGGTGGCATTCTGAGCCGAGTCTGGGACTTGGTAGAGGTCACACGGCCTGGGATACGGGCGTGTCCCAGGGATGTGTCGTGTTTAGTTTCGACGAGCTACTCGAGTGGTTGTCGAAAGACACTCAAGACAGCGAACATGGCCTGAGATACGGGCGTGTCCAGGGTCGTGTCGTGCTCGGGTTTGACGATCGTCTTGAGTGTTCGACGAAAGGTACTCGAGATAGAAAATACGGTCGGAGACACGGGCGTGTCCCAGACCATGTCCTACTCGGGTAGTTGGTCGAGTTTGTACAACCCCGTATCCGGTCGAGCAGGATCCTCCCCAAACGGCGCGCTCGGGACATACTATGAGCGGCGTTTTGGTGCAGCCTCGTTCGAGCTCGTGCGGGTCCTCGTGCGTGCGTGCAGAGGTTCTATTTGTATAGACTTTAAACATATATATATTTATTTATGTATATATTTAATATTATAATATATATATATATATATATATATATTATATTATATATATATATATATGAGATTATATATACATGAGTTAGGAAGAAAGAAAGAGGGGGGGGATGGATGGGCGGTACAGGAAAAAGCATGGGAAGCAATTAAAAGAGCATGTGGGCTCATGATAGGGAGGTACAGCCGGAAAAAGAAGAAAAAAGGCAAATAAAAAAAGGAAAGAAGAGGGAGGCTGGGGGGGTGAGCTCGGGTACGGGCGAGGCAGAAAAAGAAGAAAGGAGGAAATAAAAAAAGGGAGATGGAAGCAGGAGGTGGAGCGGGATTTCCCGGCTAGGGTTCGGCCTGGAGCGCAATCCGGCCGCCCGTCTCTCCCTCTCTCATCGGCTGGAGCAGAAGAACCCCGCCCCGCCCTCTCTCTCTCTCTCTCTCTCGTCGGCTAGAGGAGAAGCAGCACCGCCCGTCTCCCTCTCTCTCTTTCGGCCAGGAGCAGGCCGCCTGCCCCCTCTCTCTCTTCGGCCACCGCCTAAGCAAGGCCGGCCGGCCCTCCCTCTCTCCCATCGGCCCGGAGCAGCAACCCCCACCTCGTCTCTCTCTCACTCTTCGACGCCGCCGCCTACGGTAAAGCAAGGCCGACCGGGAGCTCCTCTCCCGGCGCTGCCTACAGCGAGGCCGGCCGGGAGCTCCTCTCCCGGCGCCGCCTACAGCGAGGCCGGCCGGGAGCTCCTCTCCTGGCGCCGCCTACAGTGAGGCCGGCCGGGAGCTCCTCTCCCGGCGCCGCCTACAGCGAGACCGGTCGGGAGCTCCTCTCCCGGCGCCGCCTACAGCTAGGTCGACCGGGAGCTCCTCTCCCGGCGCCGTTTGGAGCTAGGCTAGTCGGGATCAGCTTCCCCGACGCCGCCTGAAGTTGTGGAGGCCGGGATCGACTTCCTCGGTGTTACTTGGGGCCGGGATCGGCCTCGTACAGCAGCGGCCGGCCACTTGGAGCACGGCCGGCCATGGAGAGGCTCGGCCATGGAGAGGCTCGGCCATGGAGGGGAAAATCATTCGGAGCTTTCAACTCTCCCACGGTGGTCGGATCCAGGCACGGACAACTACTACGGATGCTAGACGTGGAGCCTCGGGCCATGAGCGCGGTTGCGGCCCCGCCAAACACGCGTCAAGGGTAACGAAATTTCTACTTGGGCAGGTGAAGCCCTCAATTTCCATATTTGCATGGAAGCCCCTCTCCACCAACGGGTGGATGAAGGGAGCTCTCCGACGGGTTGACGTGTACGTCCCCGCAATTAACTGTGTTAGCACCCGGAAGCGTGAGTACGGGTTTAGGCATGCTGTGTGAAGCTCATCCGGACGTGTGAGCCGGATTGGTGATGTTTTGGGGATCCCGGAGAAGACTCCGAGGATGTTGTATATTTTCCATTTGCAGGGAATGCGCACCATAGCTCCGAAAAAGGGGTATGTGCAATGTGTTCGGCCAGCTTATGTTAACCAACTGGGGTTTAGCTGACCGCCGCTTGTCGAGACATTGACGTACAGGTGTTGCAGTACCAGACGGGGAGTAGCGGGCTTAAGCCCAAGCTTGTGCCGGCCCTCGAAGGCCTTTTTTATTTATATTGTCGGCCTGCGTGCCGAAGTATGGAATTCATATTCCTGTAATATTCTTTTAATATCTGTGATGCTCTGAGGATGTGTAGCTTTCTTCTTCGTATCAGGCGGGCGGTGTTTTCGAGAACCGCTCGCCCCGTGGGGGCCCCGAGGTATAGTTGCCGGGAAGCCCCTCATGTCCTGTTGACAGCCTTTTAGGACAGCGGAGTTACGCTGTTCGTGGCCCAGTTTGGGCAGCGTGTCGTGGAATTGCTCGGCGAGTTCGCGCCATCAGTAGGGCGGGTGAGGAGCATTTTGTGTAGACCCAAGGAGACACATCTGGATAGGAGAGTCGATCTCGAGATCCTCCTTAGATATTCCGGTCGGCCGAGAGCGCCCTCCGAAGGTGTCTTAGCTCAGCCTTTGGCTTGGGAGGGGAAGTGTTTGTTAGTCTTCCGGGTATGCGGTGGGTCCTCCACGCTGAGACCTTGGGGTATGTCCCTTCTGTTCCTAATCTTGTGCCTAGATCGTTCGCTTGAGGGTAGTAGGTGCGCGGTCACCCCTCTTTTGGGACCCCGAACTCCACAGAAGCCAATTTTGGGTTCAACAGTTATGGTGCAGTGAGCGTGGAGAGTGACCAGTACAGAAAAACTCAGTCGAACGTCATGGCTATAGAAGAGGAACCAAGTGACGACCAAGGTCATGTGATGAAAGAAGTCCCCTCCCATTCCCCTCTTGTCGCTAGGATATTCGATCCTGGAGATCAAAACGTGCCTTAGGGAGAATATTATATGATCGACCCTCGTTCTCAGGAGGGTGGATGTAGCGGGTAGATGTGCCCCGTAGTGGGTAGAGATTGACCGGGTAGAGCTACCCCGAGCGCGGCTCGGCCCCAGGTAGACCCGCTGCCTGGCTCCTACTAGCTGGCAGGTCCGTAGGCTCGCCTGTGGGGGATAGGTTTTGGTTTGAGAACGTCATCGGAACCCCGAGCTCGGCTCGGCCCCAGGTAGACCCGCTGCGCAGGCTCTCATCTAGCTGGCAGGTCCGTAGGCTCGCCTGTGGGGGATAGGTTTTGGTTTGAGATCGTCATCGGCACCCCGAGCTCGGCTCGGCCCCAGGTAGACCCGCTGCGCAGGCTCTCATCTAGCTGGCAGGTCCGTAGGCTCGCCTGTGGGGGATAGGTTTTGGTTTGAGATCGTCATCGGCACCCCGAGCTCGGCTCGGCCCCAGGTAGACCCGCTGCGCAGGCTCTCATCTAGCTGGCAGGTCCGTAGGCTCGCCTGTGGGGGATAGGTTTTGGTTTGAGATCGTCATCGGCACCCCGAGCTCGGCTCGGCCCCAGGTAGACCCGCTGCGCAGGCTCTCATCTAGTTGGCAGGTCCGTAGGCTCGCCTGTGGGGGATAGGTTTTGGTTTGAGATCATCATCGGCACCCCGAGCTCGGCTCGGCCTCAGGTAGACCCGCTGCGCAGGCTCTCATCTAGCTGGCAGGTCCGTAGGCTTGCCTGTGTGGGATAGGTTTTGGTTTGAGAACGTCATCGGCACCCCGAGCTCGGCTCGGCCCTAGGTAGACCCGCTGCGCAGGCTCTCATCTAGCTGGCAGGTCCGTAGGCTCGCCTGTGGGGGATAGGTTTTGGTTTGAGATCGTCATCGGCACCCCGAGCTCGGCTCGGCCCCAGGTAGACCCGCTGCGCAGGCTCTCATCTAGCTGGCAGGTCCGTAGGCTCGCCTGTGGGGGATAGGTTTTGGTTTGAGATCGTCATCGGCACCCCGAGCTCGGCTCGGCCCCAGGTAGACCCGCTGCGCAGGCTCTCATCTAGCTGGCAGGTCCGTAGGCTCGCATGTGGGGGATAGGTTTTGTTTTGAGAACGTCATCGGCACCCCGAGCTCGGCTCGGCCCCAGGTAGACCCGCTGCGCAGGCTCTCATCTAGCTGGCAGGTCCGTAGGCTCGCCTGTGGGGGATAGGTTTTGGTTTGAGATCGTCATCGGCACCCCGAGCTCGGCTCGGCCCCAGGTAGACCCGCTGCGCAGGCTCTCATCTAGCTGGCAGGTCCGTAGGCTCGTCTGTGGGGGATAGGTTTTGGTTTGAGATCGTCATCGGCACCCCGAGCTCGGCTCGGCCCCAGGTAGACCCGCTGCGCAGGCTCTCATCTAGCTGGCAGGTCCGTAGGCTCGCCTGTGGGGGATAGGTTTTGGTTTGAGATCGTCATCGGCACCCCGAGCTCGGCTCGGCCCCAGGTAGACCCGCTGCGCAGGCTCTCATCTAGCTGGCAGGTCCTTAGGCTCGCCTGTGGGGGATAGGTTTTGGTTTGAGATCGTCATCGGCACCCCGAGCTCGGCTCGGCCCCAGGTAGACCCGCTGCGCAGGCTCTCATCTAGCTGGCAGGTCTGTAGGCTCGCCTGTGGGGGATAGGTTTTGGTTTGAGAACGTCATCGGCACCCCGAGCTCGGCTCGGCCCCAGGTAGACCCGCTGCGCAGGCTCTCATCTAGCTGGCAGGTCCGTAGGCTCGCCTGTGGGGGATAGGTTTTGGTTTGAGATCGTCATCGGCACCCCGAGCTCGGCTCGGCCCCAGGTAGACCCACTGCGCAGGCTCTCATCTAGCTGGCAGGTCCGTAGGCTCGCCTGTGGGGGATAGGTTTTGGTTTGAGAACGTCATCGGCACCCCGAGCTCGGCTCGGCCCCAGGTAGACCCGCTGCGTAGGCTCTCATCTAGCTGACAGGTCCGTAGGCTCGCCTGTGGGGGATAGGTTTTGGTTTGAGATCTTCATCGGCACCCCGAGCTCGGCTCGGCCCCAGGTAGACCCGCTGCGCAGGCTCTCATCTAGCTGGCAGGTCCGTAGGCTCGCCTGTGGGGGATAGGTTTTGGTTTGAGATCGTCATCGGCACCCCGAGCTCGGCTCGGCCCCAGGTAGACCCGCTGCGCAGGCTCTCATCTAGCTGGCAGGTCCGTAGGCTCGCCTGTGGGGGATAGGTTTTGGTTTGAGAACGTCATCGGCACCCCGAGCTCGGCTCGGCCCCAGGTAGACCCGCTGCGCAGGCTCTCATCTAGCTGGCAGGTCCGTAGGCTCGCCTGTGGGGGATAGGTTTTGGTTTGAGATCTTCATCGGCACCCCGAGCTCGGCTCGGCCCCAGGTAGACCTGCTGCGCAGGCTCTCATCTAGCTGGCAGGTCCGTACGCTTGCCTGCGGGACAGAGGTCCTGGTTCTTGGTTTTGGAATAGATGTATGTTTATAACAGATGAAAGTTTTTTATATATTGAAATATAAATATATATACGAGTCAACGAACACGACTCGACCAAAAGTAATTCTCGATATAATACAATATACGACTCAGACTACATGACGACAACAGATAGCTATCATAAAATGTATTCTTTAAGTAATTCTGCCAGCTAATGATTTTAAATGTCTTATCATAGGCGGACAATCTTCAAAAACCTACTGATTATAGCTACATATGTTGTATTATTTTTCCTGCTGCTTAAGGGTTCTTACAAGCTCGTGTGTCTAGATTATGGAATAATGTTTTAAACATTTTGTTTTACAGATTCTCAGCAGCGCTAGATTCACCTATTATTATCTTTGATAAAGCTGTTGCGTATTCCTCATCATCATCATCTAGTGTTTCAACATCCATATTGAACATATCAGTGAATTCATCCAAGGGATTAGCAAAGGTTGTAGTGATGGGAACTAGAGGAATAACTATTGGTCGTGTTAATAAATCATTATAAGGTTGATCTTTACCTGTCCATGCTGATCGAGCGGGTATGCTAAGATTTATCGGTCCTTCTATACCTTTACCTGCTCCTGCGTTTAAATCCTCATTCTATGCTAGTTTCTCATAAAATTTGCTACTTGTTATACCACCATTACAGAAAGAGATTCAAAAAGAATAATTGTGTTTATAAAACGTTGGTTTTTACAGCATATTCAAGATAGTGAGTTGTTTCTGATTTAAGCCCTGGTGTGGAGCTCCCTTTATCTCCAAGTGAGCTTTTCTCTAAAAATTTTCTTTGTGTCGGCTCCCACTCGCCGGATACTTGGGGTTGGACATTTCTTTCCGAGCTTGTGTCAACCTCGAAAAGAGCGGGGATTGTGTACAACCCCGTATCCGGTCGAGCGGGATCCTCCCCAAATGGCGCGCTCGGGACATACTATGAGCGGCGTTTTGGTGCAGCCTCGTTCGAGCTCGTGCGGGTCCTCGTGCGTGCGTGCAGAGGTTCTATTTGTATAGACTTTAAACATATATTTATTTATTTATGTATATATTTAATATTATATATATATATATTATATATATATATGAGATTATATATACATGAGTTAGGAAGAAAGAAAGAGGGGGGGATGGATGGGCGGGGTACAGGAAAAAGCATGGGAAGCAATTAAAAGAGCATGTGGGCTCATGATAGGGAGGTACAGCCGGAAAAAGAAGAAAAAAGGCAAATAAAAAAAGGAAAGAAGATGGAGGTTGGGGGGGTGAGCTCGGGTACGGGCGAGGCAGAAAAAGAAGAAAGGAGGAAATAAAAAAAGGGAGATGGAAGCAGGAGGTGGAGTGGGATTTCCCGGCTAGGGTTCGGCCTGGAGCGCAATCCGGCCGCCCGTCTCTCCCTCTCTCATCAGCTGGAGCAGAAGAACCCCGCCCCGCCCTCTCTCTCTCTCGTCGGCTAGAGGAGAAGCAGCACCGCCCGTCTCCCTCTCTCTCTCTTTTGGCCAGGAGCAGGCCGCCCGCCCCCTCTCTCTCTTCGGCCACCGCCTAAGCAAGGCCGGTCGGCCCTCCCTCTCTCCCGTCGGCCCGGAGCAGCAACCCCCACCCCGTCTCTCTCTCACTCTTCGACGTCGCCGCCTACGGTAAAGCAAGGCCGACTGGGAGCTCCTCTCCCGGCGTCGCCTACAGCGAGGCCGGCCGGGAGCTCCTCTCCCGGCGCCGCCTACAGCGAGGCCGGCCGGGAGCTCCTCTCCCGGCGCCGCCTACAGCGAGGCCGGCCGGGAGCTCCTCTCCCGGCACCGCCTACAGCGAGACCGGCCGGGAGCTCCTCTCCCGGCGCCGCCTATAGTTAGGTCGACCGGGAGCTCCTCTCCCGGCGCCGTTTGGAGCTAGGCTAGTCGGGATCAGCTTCCCCGACGCCGCCTGAAGTTGTGGAGGCCGGGATCGACTTCCTCGGTGTTACTTGGGGCCGGGATCGGCCTCGTACAGCAGCGGCCGGCCACTTGGAGCACGGCCGGCCATGGAGAGGCTCGGCCATGGAGAGGCTCGGTCATGGAGGGGAAAATCATTCGGAGCATTCAACTCTCCCACGGTGGTCAGATCCGGGCACGGACAACTACTACGGATGCCAGACGTGGAGCCTCGGGCCATGAGCGCGGTTGCGGCCCCACCAAACACGCGTCAAGGGTAACGAAATTTCTACTTGGGCAGGTGAAACCCTCAATTTCCATATTTGCATGGAAGCACCTCTCCACCAATGGGTGGAGGAAGGGAGCTCTCCGACGGGTTGACGTGTACGTCCCCGCAATTAACTGTGTTAGCACCCGGAAGCGTGAGTACGGGTTTAGGCATGCTGTGTGAAGCCCATCCGAACGTGTGAGCCGGATTGGTGATGTTCTGGGGATCCCGGAGAAGACTCCGAGGATGTTGTATATTTTCCATTTACAGGGAATGCGCACCATAGCCCCGAAAATGGGGTATGTGCAATGTGTTCGGCCAGCTTATGTTAACCAACTGGCGTTTAGCTGACCGCCGCTTGTCGAGACGTTGACGTACAGGTGTTGCAGTACCAGACGGGGAGTAGCGGGCTTAAGCCCAAGCTTGTGCCGGCCCTCGAAGGCCTTTTTTTATTTATATTGCCGGCCTACGTGCCGAAGTATGGAATTCATATTCCTGTAATATTCTTTTAATATCTGTGATGCTCTGAGGATGTGAAGCTTTCTTCTTCGTATCAGACGGGCGGTGTTCTCGAGAACCGCTCGCCCCGTGGGGGCCCCGAGGTATAGTTGTCGGGAAGCCCCTCATGGCCTGTTGACAGCCTTTTAGGACAGCGGAGTTACGCTGTTCGTGGCCCAGTTTGGGCAGCGTGTCGTGGAATTGCTCGGCGAGTTCGCGCCATCAGTAGGGCGGGTGAGGAGCATTTTGTGTAGACCCAAGGAGACACATCTGGATAGGAGAGTCGATCTCGAGATCCTCCTTAAATATTCCGGTCGGCCTAGAGCGCCCTCCGAAGGTGTCTTAGCTCAGCCTTTGGCTTGGGAGGGGAAGAGTTTGTTAGTCTTTCGGGTATGCGGTGGGTCCTCCACGCTGAGACCTTGGGTCTGTCCCTTGTGTTCCTAATCTTGTGCCTAGATCGTTCGCTTGAGGGTAGTAGGTGCGCGGTCACCCCTCTTTTGGGACCCCGAACTCCACAGAAGCCAATTTTGGCTTCAACAGAGTTGTGTCGGGGGGTGAAACACGGCCTGAAGCCCAGGCGTGTTCAACCTGACACGGGCGTGTCAAGTACCTGTGTTCTTCTCGGGTTGGTGTTGGCCCTGTGTCGAAGGAGGAACACGCCCCACTACACGGGCGTGTACTGGATGATACGGGCGTGTCGAGAGCCCGTGTACTTTTCGGGACGCAACGGTTTCGGTGTCGAATGAGGAACACGGCTATGGACACGGGCGTGTCATAAGCCGTGTTCGGCCCAGGAAGCTGATTTTAAGTGTGAATCGTGGCCGTCCGTTTCCTTATTTTGGGATCCAACGGTTCAGGGCTGTTCTTGCTGGGTTATACTCGGGAATAGGGTTAGAAACCCTCATTCTCTTTAGGTTATTCTCTTTTTAAAGTTCTAGAGTGAGGGGAGAGCAAGGAAGAAGAAGGAAGGAAGATCCGGCCACCGGTGGAGCTTCGGAGCCCCAAATCGCAAGCCAAGTTCGGATCTACGGAGGTGAGGACATTACAGTGCTTTTCATCCGCATAGATATTCATGGCGCTGAAGATGAATGCTAGAGTAACTATTCTCATCCTAGAACATGTGAAGTCCATCTTTTTTGTGCATAGGAAGCCCGCTCTCGCGAGTTTGCGGTGAGTGTGAGGTGTTCCTTCGGGTAGACATGAATAGTCCTTGTTGTTTAGCATGTAGAGTCCTTAATCGAGAAACGGACATAGGCATGATGTGTGAAGCCTGCGCGGACAAGTTGTGAAAGATATAGTACCTAAACACCTAGAGGGGGGGTGAATAGGTGACCAAATTCTTTTTTACTTTTTATGGCAGCAATCAGTATTTAACACAGATTTCTATCTATTATTTCACAGCAATCACACAGCATTCACAGCTAATCACAGCACACAGAAGACACAAAGTTTTATAGTGGTTCCCCAAGCTTTGGGTACATCCACTTTCCCCCTTCGCCTATCTAGCAGTGTACTAGATTCGGCCAAACTCCTTCACTATCTCAGAACCCAAACTGGTTCCTACACCTCAGGCCCAAGGCCCTACAACTCGGCTTTTCCACAAAGCCTACACTCAGCCACAAAGGCCTACACTCAGCCACAAAGGCCTACACTCAGCCACCAAGGCCTACACTCAGCCACCAAGGCCTACACTCAGCCACCAAGGCCTACACTCAGAGATTTCACTCTCCTACCCTCAGCCTTTATAATTGCAGGCTTACAATCTCAGATCCCTAAGGATCCTACAAGTTATAATGAATACAAAATATAAACTCAACAACTTAGATGAAAGAGAGATAAGTTGTGAGATTCTTGATTAGTTCTTGGAAGAACTCAGCTGGACTCAATCTGACTTAGCTTTCTTCAAAGCTTCTTGAAAGTAGAACTCAATAAGATTGACTCCTTCTGTAGTTGATCCTTGATCTCTGCTTCTTAAGATTCAGACTAATCTGAATCCTTCTTCTCAGCTGGGTTCCAACAGCTGATTTCTTGGATGGAGCTCTCTCTCTCCAACTTCTTAGATCTGTACTTGATTCTTCAAGGAATAGCTAGATCTTCTTTGTTGAATACTTGATTAATAATTTGAACTTTGACAACTTCAACAACTCTTTGATCAATCTCTTCTGTAGACAGTATAGGCCTATTTATAGGCCTTCTTCATGGTAACCGGCTGGTCTGGTCCATAACTGAATTCTGACAACTCTGACAGGTGCTGTAGACCGGCTGGAATGGCAGCTTTCAAGTCATCCAGTCAGTTCTTGAAAATTCTCTAACTGTCTGATAGTGTCGAGACTTTCTGTCTTTAAGTGTCGACACTTATAGACCAAGTGTCGACACATGTTGTCTAAGTGTCGACACTAGTCTACAAGGTGTCGGCACAAATCTTTGTGTTGATGATTCTTTATCTCGACACTGCTTCTTTTTCATGTGTCGACACTGAAATTGAGTGTCGACACAAGTACTTGTTCTTCAGAATTTTGCTGAATTCTTCTAAGTGTCGACACAACACCTTTGTGTCGACACATCTTCATGTGTTGAATCTGTTAAGTGTTGACACTACTTCTTGGTGTCGACACATGTCTTCAGTGTTGATACTTGTTGACTGTCGACACAGCTCCTTGTGTCGACACATCCTTCTTCTGTCGAGACTTTAGCTGAGTGTCGACACTTCCCCTTAGTGTCGACACTTGTACTTAGAATAATTTGTTGAACTTTGCTGTTCTTTGCTAAGTGTCGACACAGCTCCTTGTGTCGACACTTTCTTCAAGTGTTGAGTCTTCAGCTAAGTGTCGACACATTGTTTTGGGTGTCGACACTTACTTCAAGTGTTGACTCTTCTGCTAAGTGTCGACACATTGTTCTGGGTGTCGACACTTACTTCAAGTGCTGACTTTTCTGTTGAGTGCCGACACATTGTGCTGGGTGTCGACACTTGTACTTATCTCTGCAGACTTTTGCTGAGGGTCGACACAGCCTCCAAGTGTCGACACTTTCTGATGTTGACACAGCTTCACTAGGTGTCAACACAACTGTTAAGTGTCGACATAGCTTTACTGGCTTTTCTTCATTGAGTGTCGACACAGCTCCTTGTGTCGACACTTTCTGTCTGGTGTCGACTCAGCATCCCTGGTGTCGACACAATGACTCCAAGTGTCGACACTGCTTGCTTGGGTGTCGACACAAGTCTTCTTAAGTGTCGACACTTTCCCTCTGGGTGTCGACACATGGACTTAGAAACTTTTGCATCATTTCCTGCAAATACTTAACCTGCACATGTAACTCAAAATACATCAAATACATTTTGATGTATATCATTGAGTTGGGTGAGGCTTCTTCAAATCAGGTACATTTAGACCAATGTACCCAACAATCTCCCCCTATTTGGAGAAGTCATAACTCTTAGTCAATGATATACATCATTCATAATAAAATTACAAAATGATGAAAATCAGGATTATGTACAGCAGGGTAAACATAAACATGTATTAATCACACATGTATACAAATACATCATCATAGAACAAATATGAAATAGACATAGACATCATCACAGAACAAATATGAAATAGATTTGACATATAACACATTGTTCTAATATCTGTCATATTCTTTTTCAGAAGTTCACAAAATATTTTACATCAAAAAGATTACAAAGTAAACTTCAAGAAAATTCTAATTCTATTTCTGTTCTGGCTCCTTAATCACTATGCATTTTCCAGCTTGAACTTTAGCTTGAACAGGAGCATTAGCAACTTCAGCATCAGCAGGCTTCTTGCCTTTCAGATCTTTCTTCTTAAGCTCTTCTGCTTTAATCTTCTGCCTTTCAAAATAATGGTATGGCTTTGGAAAGTACTTGCTAGGCTCCAGAGCAGTAGGAGGTAGCTTTCCCATCTTGACCTTCCTTCTATATTGAACTATGGCCTCCTGCCTTGATTTATGTTTCCTTCATTCAGTTTCAGAGAACCACTTATTCCTGTCTTGAATGTTATCTTTGGCAGCTTTCCAGGCAGTCAAAATGATATTTCTTGAGGTAGGGCTCCATTGTTTAAAGTCTGGCCTTTGTTCAGCTTGTTCCCTAAACCTCTTCTTAGACAATCTTGTTTCTTCTTCTTTCTGTAGAGCTTCTTCTTCTTTCTGAAGAGCTGCTTGCATAGCTTCAGATATAGGCTGAACCACTTTTTCAAGAATAACATTGGACTTCCCTTCAGTTGGGCTATACATGTGATGAATATCAGCTTGCACCATGTCAAAATCTGGTGGAGGATAGATCACTTGAGCTACTTCTGGTTGCTCACCTCCAAGATAGGCAGGGTTAATTCCAGATTCTGCAACATTGTCATCATCACAAAGAGGAGGATAGCCCAGTGTAGCTCTGATGGAATTAGATATCCATTTGGCATGATCAGAGCTAGCTTTGACTAAAACTCTCTCCCCCTTTATGACTTCTCTAGCCATGTGATCTCTGACATCATCCTTCTGGAATCTGATTTGACTATCCAAGAATCTGACTCTATCTTTAAAAAAAGGTTTGAGCTTATTAAGTTGTTCAGATATGGCCTTCTGGGAGTCTTGAATGGCAGTCTTAACTGCAGTGATTTCTTCTTGAAATACTTTGTCAAATTCAGCTTTAACAGCAGCAGTAGAGGTAGAAGGTCCAGCACCTATATTTTTAATTCTGTGACAATTGCATTATGAGATGCTGTCAGATTGTCATTCATCCTGAGTTGATTTTCAAGTACATAACCTTGCTTCACAGCTATGTCATCCACTTGGGCTTTTATCTTCTCCTGATGAGTTGCAAGATAGACTACTGCATTACCACCCTTGTGGAAGCAGTCAGTCATTTCCTTCTTGTTAAGATTCATTTCAAATCTTATTGACTTGATATCTTGGGCCAGATCAAATTGTAGTGATTTCTGCCCTTCATCCACATACTTCTCAATTGCTTTCCTATGTTCATCCAATTTAATCTGCATAGCAACCATCAGTGCACTATAATCAACTGATGGTGCTTGCTGAACTAAAGGCTGTGGTGCAATAGATTGTAGGGCCTTCTTATAACTTTGACTCCTTCTCTTGAATACATAAATCTTCTGTTTCTTTGCCCTTGCAGCCTCCTCATCTTCAGATGCTGAGGAGCTGGCTATATCTACCCTCTCCTTAGGGCTTGGGGGCCTCTCAGTCTGCACATCTAGTGCCTTCTCAGTTTCTTTTCTTGCAGGCTCTTCAAGAATTACATCTAGCTCCCCCTCAGCTGGAGCATTCTCCCTCTCAGCAGCATCAGTTTCCTTATCAAAATCTGCTTGATACAGATTTAAGAAAAGATCTTCCATGGTATATTCTTGTTGAGAATGAGCAGGAGAAAGTCTTGGCTCTTCAACCAATGAATCAGAAACTATTGGAGCTGTAACAGATGTGTCTTCCAAGACAGCATTTGGGACTTGGTGATCCAGCTGAGTTTGCTGATGAACATCAGACAAATTAGTATCTTCTATAGGAAAATCTAAATTATTGAGTTCAGTGATTACCTCTAGGATAATGTTAGTTGCTTGTTCACTTTCCAGTGTAGTGGGTTCATCTACAACTGGTAGCTCCCCTTGGCTTTGATTCTTGTGTATGGGTCTAGCTTGAGGTATCTCCCCCTGGATCTCAGCATCATCTTGAGGAGCAGAAGATTTCACAGCAGGCTCTTCCTCATTTTCATCTGGAGTGAAGACAACTTGTTCTTCACTGTCTGAGCTGCTAGTGGACTCTTGAGCCACTGGGGCAATTTTCCTTTTCTTCTTTGGAGGTGATACTTTCTCAGAACCTATCTTCTCAGGGGTTGGCAGCTCTTTAGACAACACCCTGTCCCATCTAGAGAACAATCTCATGTCCATTTTTCTCATATGATTTATTTTGCTTCCAGCAGCTGTACTCATAACTTCAGGTATTACACCAGCAAGGTAAAGACTTAAAATCCTGCCCAGGTTGGGCTTCTTCAAGCTTTCTTTAATCTTCTCATAAACTACCATAGACCAGTCAGTTTTTAGAGTGAAGATTATCCTTGTCATTATACTAAACATATGGGCAGACACTCTGTCATGCCCTCCTGGCTTGCTGAATATGACTTTGCCAACAATCTCTGAGAGGAATTTCCCTTGATTGTTCATGCCTTTTCTAAGAAACACTTATCCAAGCTTCATCTTAGGATCCAGTCCACACCAGGTTAGAGCTTCCCTGGTCTTTGTAGCTGTAACCTCATCTTCCTCTTTAATTCTTGGTAGCTGTAGAATCTTCCTCAGACTTTTAGGTGACACCTTCACCTTCTCACCATGAACCCTGGATTTGATTTTGAATCCAGTTTCGTCTATCTTAGCTCCACTGAGAAATTCTAGTACCTCTTTCTTCCAGATTTTAGTAGGTTCAGAAACAAGATATTCTAATCCTGAATCGACTACTAGGGTTACGACAGCCTTAATTTCTTGATCGGCATCCTCAAAAGCACCGCGCACCAGCTCGTATCCTTCGTTGACATTCTCCTCTAGCTTAGGCGCCATTAGGGTTTGTAGAATTTGTCTTGAGAGAAGAGAGGTGTCGACACAGAAGTTTGGTCTCGAAACTTTGAAAGCGTGTCGACAAACTAAGGCAAAACCTTATTTATACCTTTCTAATTTTGAAGATGAACAGGCGGGACAGCTAACTTAAATTGTGTCGACACTGGCAATAAGTGTCGACACTGACTTATAATGTCTCGACACATATGTGTCGACACAAGTTTAGTCAACAGATTTTATGTGTCGACACTTGTTTATGTGTCGACACCACTTAACTCGACACATAGTCGAGACTTTACTTAGAGAATTCTGAGTAAATACTAAGTGTCGACACCACATTGGATGTGTCGACACCTACATGTCATGTGTCGACACTAAGATTCTGAAGTGTCGACACCAATTTCCTAGATGTGTCGACACCTTTTTCCTGAAGTGTCGACACCTACTTTCTGTGTCGACACAGAAATCTCTATGTGTCGACACCACTTTACTTAGTCAATTTCAATTCTGTAAACTTACTCTAAGTTTATCATTCCTAGTTCAATTTTAAATCTATTGAACTTAGCTTCTTCTAGGGGCTTAGTATACATATCAGCTAGTTGTACATCTGTTTTAACATATTCAAGTAAAATATCTTCTCTTTCTACATGCTCCCTAAGAAAATGATATTTAATTTCAATATGTTTTGTTCTACTATGGGATACAGGATTATTAGCTATTGAAATAGCACTAGTAGAATCAAAAAAGAGTGGAGTTCTACTTACCTGAAATCCATAGTCCTCTAGCTGATGTTGTATCCAAAGAAGTTGAGCACAGCAACTTCCTGCAGCCACATACTCTGATTCTGCAGTGGAGATAGCCACACTTGTTTGCTTTTTGCTACTCCAAGAAATCAGTCTCCCACCTAGGAATTGACAGGTTCCAGTAGTGCTTTTTCTATCTTCTTTGCATCCTACAAAGTCTGCATCTGAATAACCTGTTAGTTCAAAATCCCCATTCCTAGGGTACCAGAGGCCTAGATAAGGAGTGCCCTTTAGATATCTCAATATCTCTTTGACTGCAGTCAAATGAGACTCTTTAGGGCAGGCTTGATACCTAGCACAGACACATGTAGCATACATGATATCTGGTCTACTTGCAGTCAAGTATAATAGGGACCCAACTATCCCTCTATACAAGGTTTCATCTATAGGCTTCCCTGCATCATCCTTGCTAAGAGACATACTTGACCCCATAGGAGTCTTCATGGTGCTGGATGAATCCATACCATACTTCCTTATGAGTTCTAGGATGAACTTGGACTGATAAATGGATAAACCACTCTCAGTCTGTTTAACTTGGAGACCCAAGAAAAACTTCAGCTCTCCCATACTACTCATCACAAATTTACTTTGCATTAGTTTTGCAAACTTTTTGCAAAGGCTACTTTCAGTAGACCCAAATATAATATCATCTACATATATTTAGACTAGTATTACTTTGCCTCTAGATTCCCTAAGGAATAGAGTCTTATCTATTTTTCCCCCTTGAGAACTTGTTCTCAATGAGAAAACTAGATAGGGTTTCATACCAAGCCTTAGGGGCTTGCTTTAACTCATATAAAGCTTTTCTAAGACTATAGACATGATTAGGTAAAGTAGAATCAACAAAACCTGAGGGTTGTTCCACATAGACTTCTTCTTTAAGATTACCATTTAGAAATGCTGACTTGACATCCATTTGGTAAACTTTGAATCCTTGAAAAGTTGCATAGGCCAGGAATATTCTTATGGCTTCCAGTCTGGCTACTGGAGTAAAGGTTTGATCAAAATCAATACCTTCTTCCTGCCTATATCCTTTAGCAACTAGTCTTGCTTTGTTCTTAATGATGACTCCTTGTTCATCCATCTTGTTCCTATAGATCCACTTGGTTCCTATTATATTGTGGTCTTTAGGTTTAGGAACCAGTTCTCAGACCTTGTACCTCTTGAACTGATTCAGCTCTTCTTGCATTGCTTCAGTCCATTGTGGATCTAGAATGGCTTCTTCAAACTTCTTAGGTTCAACTTGGGATAGAAAGCTGGAGTAGACTGCTGCATTCAGGTTTCTGCTCCTTGTTTGTACCCCTTGTCTTGGATCTCTAATAATCTGCTCTACTGGATGATCTCTAAGATACCTATTGGCTGGAGGCATCCTGACTTCTAGTTGAACCACTTCAGTTTCATCATCTTGCTGTACTCCTTGTACTTCTTCTGCATTTGGTACATGTAGTTCTCCCCCTGGACAACAGCCACTGTCTTCTACTATAGTGAGCTTGTCCATCTTCTTTGTTAAACCTGTGGGGCTGCATACACTACTAGACAACTCATTGTTAATAAGTTTAGTCTCATCAAATACTACATGTACAGTTTCTTCTACAACTTGAGTAGACAAGTTGTAGACTCTATAAGCCTTACTATTGTTGATGTACCCAACAAAAATTCCCTCTTGGGACTTGGCAGCAAACTTAGTTAAGTAAGACTTTCCATTGTTAAGTATGAAGCATTTGCAACCAAAGATCCTGAAGTAGGATAGGTTTGGTTTCCTGCCTTTCACAACCTCATAGGGGGTCTTGTTGAGGCCTTTAGTTATGGTAGCCCTATTAATAACATGACATGCAGTATTGACTGCTTCAGCCCAGAAATATTCTGGTAGTGATGTATCACTTAATAGGGTTCTACCTGCCTCAATCAAAGTTCTATTCTTCCTTTCAGCAATGTCATTTTGCTGAGGTGTTCTAGGTGAAGAAAACTCTTGAAATATCTCAAAGTCTTCACATAGTTTTGTCATGCTATCAGACTGAAACTCAGTACCATGGTCACTTCTTATTTTGACCACTATATTATTTAGTTCATTCTGAATTTGCTTGACAAAGTTATAGAGGACATTAGATGTTTCTGATTTCTGTCTTAAGAAGAACACCCAGGAAAACCTTGAGTAGTCATCTACAACTACAAAGGTATAGACCTTCCTACCTAGGCTGTGAACTGGCATTGGACCAAAGAGATCCATATGCAAGAGGTATAAACACCTCACAGCATCTTTGTTTTCTATGCTTCTAAAGGTGGATCTAGTCTGCTTGCCCTTTTGACAAGCTGAGCAAATACCATCTTTAACACACTTAACTTGAGGACCATTCCTCACTAACTCTTGGATAAAGAGTTTGCCAATTATCTTGTAATTTAGATGAGCTAGCCTCTTGTGCCATTTGACACAATGAGAGACTGTCTCATCAGCTACAAGACACACTTGAGAACCATTGGTCTCACACATAATGTCTAGGCAGTAGACATTCCTCTTTCTATAGCCAGTCAAAATGATCTCTTGATCAGTTGACCTCTTGATATGACAACCATCCTTAACAAATGAGATGTCATACCCTACATCACTTAATTGACTTATACTTATTAGGTTGTGTTTCAACCCTTTAACATAAGCCACTTGAGTAATGGTAACTAAGTTGCTAGAAATGTTACCAAACCCTTTGATGATTCCTTTTTCAGAACCACCAAAGGTGACTTTTGGACCATCTTTGATTGGAATGTAGTCCTTTAGTAGTCCCCTAGTTCCAGTCATATGTCTGGAACATCCACTGTCCAAGTACCATATTGGGGCATGGCAACTTGGACTCACCTGCAAAACAGATTAATGAACCTTAGAACCCAAAGTATTCTTGGGTCCTTGGTATTTGTTAGTTTGCATCTTGACAAAGCTACCTGCAGGCTTTCCTACAGGCAGATTGCTACTCACTTTGGCACTAGCATTGTGCCAACAGTCCATTGCAAAATGGCCAACCTTGCCACAGCACCAACATTCAAACTTATTGTACATTTGCTTAGGTACAGTCTTTGCTGTCTTATCTACAGCTGACTTGTTGAGTGTTGGGGCTTTGTCCTTGGACTTGGACTTGGACTGAACAGTCCTTGCAGGTCTTGTAAAACCCAGTCCAGCCTTGCCTTTGTGATGAACAAATTCATCAATTAAAGGTAGAACTGACTTAGGTTTAGAAAACCTAGCAACTAAGTCCTTTTCCTTCTGAAGATTAATCTCCAAACTCTTAATTTGATCATTCTTAAATGATATAGTTCTCATTTGAATCACAGTTATGTGCTTCAATCTGGCTATCTCATTAAGTTTTTGATCAAAAGACTTCTCAAACTCAGTTGCAGCAGCTTTAAGATCAGCAATTTCCTTTGCCTGACTTTTGGCTAGGGACTTGCTCTTCTTGTAAGCTTGCAACAGAACCTTGTATTCATCTATAAACTGATGAATATCTGCTTCAGACTCAGATGCACTCTCATCACTTGATGATGATGAATCTGAATCTGTACTGGCACAAGAAATTGAACTGAAAGTTGAACTTTGTACCTTACTGGGTCCTGGCTGCTTCAGGATTTTGTCATTTTCAGTCAATGCCATCAGTCCTGGGCACTGACAGTCTTCTTGTTCATAAATAGAATTCATAATCTGCATGAACTCTTCTTCTTCTTCTTCAGCAAACAGCCCTATGTATGCCTCAGCATCTGACTCAGTTTCTGAAGAAGAGATATCTGACAGGGTCTTCTCCTTTTTGGCAACAAATGACTTTTCTTTCTTGCCTTTGAAATGAGTCTTCTTCTTGTCACTAGACTCCTTTCTCTTCTCTGTACAATCTGCTATCACATGACCTTGTCTATTACAGCAATAGCACACAATTTTTGATAGTGTAGCTTTGCTAGACTTTGACTTTTTCTTGTCTTTCTTTGAAGACCTCTTTTGCTGATAAGAATCTTCCTTTTCCTGTGATGTAGAAGGCCTTGTCCTCCACTATTTCTTCTTCAAGAACTTCTGAAAATGTCTAGTGAAGGCAGCAAAGTCTTCATCACTTTCACTGCTTTCAGACTTTGTGCTGACAGACTCATCTGACTCTGATTCAGCAATCTTTGGAGGTGGAGTTGGTGACTTACCTCTGTACTTTCTGTGGGCTTCTGTCTTGAAAGCTACTGTTCTTTCCTTATGTTCATTTCTTGTTGATTTCTCCTCCTCTTTCCTCACTGTCAACTGCATTTCATATGACAGCAATTTGCCAAATAGTGTAGGTGGAGGAATTTCTCCCAACTTAGCCATTTCTCTAATGGCACAGATCTTGGTGTCTCAATCTTTAGTTAGGGACCTTAGGAACTTGTCATTTAGTTCATAATTACTGAACTCTCTTCCATAAGACATGAGTTCATTCACTATCCTATAGAACTTCTTATAGCACTCAGTTATGCTATCACCCTTTCCTTGTCTAAAACTTTCATACTCTTCATTTAGCAAGGATTTTCTATCTTGTCTAACTTCTTCAGATCCTTCCATATACACAATAAGGGTATCTCGCATCTCTTTGGCTGTCTTACAGTGTATAAGATTCTGAAAAGTTGCATCATCTATGGCACTCACTATAATGTTTTGAGCCCTTTTGTCCATGGTGGCTAGGACAATCTCATCCTTTGTCATTTCAGAGAAATCTTTTGGTGTTCTCTGATTAGCATCTAGGACTGACACCTTCATGGGCACATATGGCCCTTCCTTTACTGTGATGTAAATTCTAGGGTCTGAGGCCTCCATAAACAGCCTTACCCTTTCCTTCCAGATCCCAAAGATTTCCTTTCTGCATATAGGTAATTTCATGGATCCCAATTCCTTGTGATTATCTGTGGAACCCATGGTTCTTAATTTTCTTGAATCTGGAATTTGACTTAGACTGAAACTGCCAATCAGGATCTCCTCAGACTGTTAGTCCTTTTTGAGGAACCTCGCTTTGATACCACTTGAAAGATATAGTACCTAAACACCTAGAGGGGGGGTGAATAGGTGACCAAATTCTTTTTAACTTTTTATGGCAGCAATCAGTATTTAACACAGATTTCTATCTATTATTTCACAGCAATCACACAGCATTCACAGCTAATCACAGCACACAGAAGACACAGAGTTTTATAGTGGTTCCCCAAGCTTTGGGTACATCCACTTTCCCCCTTCGCCTATCTAGCAGTGTACTAGATTCGGCCAAACTCCTTCACTATCTCAGAACCCAAACTGGTTCCTACACCTCAGGCCCAAGGCCCTACAACTCAGCTTTTCCATAAAGCCTACACTCAGCCACAAAGGCCTACACTCAGCCACAAAGGCCTACACTCAACCACCAAGGCCTACACTCAGCCACCAAGGCCTACACTCAGCCACCAAGGCCTACACTCAGAGATTTCACTCTCCTACCCTCAGCCTTTATAATTGCAGGCTTACAATCTCAGATCCCTAAGGATCCTACAAGTTATAATGAATACAAAATATAAACTCAACAACGTAGATGAAAGAGAGATAAGTTGTGAGATTCTTGATGAGTTCTTGGAAGAACTCAGCTGGACTCAATCTGACTTAGCTTTCTTCAAAGCTTCTTGAAAGTAGAACTCAATAAGATTGACTCCTTCTGCAGTTGATCCTTGATCTCTGCTTCTTAAGATTCAGACTAATCTGAATCCTTCTTCTCAGCTGGGTTCCAACAGCTGATTTCTTGGATGGAGCTCTCTCTCTCCAACTTCTTAGATCTGCACTTGATTCTTCAAGGAATAGCTAGATCTTCTTTGTTGAATACTTGATTAATAATTTGAACTTTGACAACTTCAACAACTCTTTGATCAATCTCTTCTGTAGACAGTATAGGCCTATTTATAGGCCTTCTTCATGGTAACCGGCTGGTCCGGTCCATAACTGAATTCTGGCAACTCTGACAGTTGCTGTAGACCGGCTGGAATGGCAGCTGTCAAGTCATCCAGTCAGTTCTTGAAAATTCTCTAACTGTCTGATAGTGTCGAGACTTTTTGTCTTTAAGTGTCGACACTTATAGACCAAGTGTCGACACATGTTGTCTAAGTGTCGACACTAGTCTACAAGGTGTCGACACAACTCTTTGTGTTGATGATTCTTTATCTCGACACTGCTTCTTCTTCATGTGTCGACACTGAAATTGAGTGTCGACACAAGTACTTGTTCTTCAGAATTTTGCTGAATTCTTCTAAGTGTCGACACAACACCTTTGTGTCGACACATCTTCATGTGTTGAATCTGTTAAGTGTCGACACTACTTCTTGGTGTCGACACATGTCTTCAGTGTTGATACTTGTTGAGTGTCGACACAGCTCCTTGTGTCGATACATCGCTCTTCTGTCGAGACTTTAGCTGAGTGTCGACACTTCCCCTTAGTGTCGACACTTGTACTTAGAATAATTTGTTGAACTTTGCTGTTCTTTGCTAAGTGTCGACACAGCTCCTTGTGTCGACACTTTCTTCAAGTGTTGAGTCTTCAGCTAAGTGTCGACACATTGTTTTGGGTGTCGACACTTACTTCAAGTGTTGACTCTTCTGCTAAGTGTCGACACATTGTTCTGGGTGTCGACACTTACTTCAAGTGCTGACTTTTTTGTTGAGTGCCGACACATTGTGCTGGGTGTCGACACTTGTACTTAGTCTCTGCAGACTTTTGCTGAGTGTCGACACAGCCTCCAAGTGTCGACACTTTCTGATGTTGACACAGCTTCACTAGGTGTCGACACAACTGTTAAGTGTCGACACAGCTTTACTGGCTTTTCTTCATTGAGTGTCGACACAGCTCCTTGTGTCGACACTTTCTGTCTGGTGTCGACTCAGCATCCCTGGTGTCGACACAATGACTCCAAGTGTCGACACTGCTTGCCTGGGTGTCGACACAAGTCTTCTTAAGTGTCGACACTTTCCCTCTGGGTGTCGACACATGGACTTAGAAACTTTTGCATCATTTCCTGCAAATACTTAACCTGCACATGTAACTCAAAATACATCAAATACATTTTGATGTATATCATTGAGTTGGGTGAGGCTTCTTCAAATCAGGTACATTTAAACCAATGTACCCAACAAGTTGGTCTGGATCGGTGATGTTGCATTGCATGAATGGCCGGAGAAGACTCCGCGTCGATGGTTGTTTTTTGGGTTTTCTACGCGGTAGATTGCAATAGGGAGCCTTGGGGACTAACTCTAAAGTGCACCCGGAAAACTGGGCAGATTCGTGATTCTGCCATCTTGGTGGCCTGGGAGCCAACTTGCACATAACGGGTTATGTGAAGTGTATGATCGGATTGGGACTCGGGGAAGTTTGACCCGCGCCCATGTCTTAAGGTGACAGGGTGGTGTGAGCAATGGGTTAGGATGAACCGTACCCGCTTTATATCATTCGGTTAAAGAGACCTAAATGTACTTGGCACTTGTCGTTGGCATAGATGGAGGGTCTTAGGCTTTGGCCAGAAAGACCATAATACTCACGAGATTTGTCGTCCAAGGGGCAGTAGTGAGACCGCGGACTTTGACCGGGTTCACCGAGAATGTGCCCTGAGAGCACGGGGTGTGTGGTCATGCGTGCCCACGCCTGTGATGTAGTGTTTTTACACTATACTGCTTGGTTATGCTAACAAAGTGCAGGGAAGGAGCATCGCCGCCCCGAGTTCGGGGGCGGGGTCATTATAATTTGGTCAGCATAGCTGACCGTTGCTTTTATTTGCCACCGTTGCGGTGGATTGTTGCTTGCAGTTGCTGCGGAGCCAAGTGGTAAATAGCGGGCAAAAACCCATGTTGCTGAGCCGGCCCTCGAAGGCCTAATTATTAAATGTTCACTTGTATTATTCATGTGTGACCGGCCCGCGTGCCGAGGTTTGGAAAACACTTTAATTTGAGTAAACTGTTGTAAGGTCTTAAGGCCATATACTTGTGCATTTTTACGTACATTTCTTATAGGTTTGTTTAGTGGACATTCATGTTGTTGACAGGGTTCTTTTTTGTAACTTTTAAATTTCCTCCGCTAGAATGTGCTATGTGTAGGTCGTTGATTATTAGCAGGATGGTTTCCATTGAGTAACCTTCCGGTCTGTCTGTGGTATATGGCGTTGGGCCCCGGCTGGACCTACTGCTATATGCTATGCGACTAATATGGGGTGTTACAGTAAGAGCTCTTGGGATTCTGGCCCTACTTCAAAGAAAGGAAGCAGGGAGGTGTGTAGTTTCTATGGTCGGTCAGGCCATCCATTCGAAAAGTGTTTCAAGAGGTTGGGTGTGAGACCCTCCCCCCCAACCATAGACAGGGTCGGAGACGGGCCTCAACGCCCAAGACGGCCACCCTACGCTATCTAGGTGGCAACAAGCCACTCACCAAGCGTAGAATGATCGCCCTGTCAGGCTATGGAAACTCATCACATCACATCAGATCACAACGAATGTAAATCAGAAATCAACTTATACATATAACAAAGGCCATAGTCATTAGTTTATACATGCGGCCCATCGGGCTAAAGCAAATTACAACACTCTATCTGCTTTTACTAAGCTAAGGGCTCATATCTCTAAGGTTTGGAGATGAGTCTGATGCTTCTGCTTGTGCCGGCTCTAAGTTAGGTATGTTGTCACGCGCTATCCGGGCCACGCGCTTCTCCATCTCCTGTGAATGGTTATTTAAATAACCGTTAGTAACAAGACTAAGTGGATTCACACCTCCTCCCTAAGATCCCTAAACTTGGGGACGAGAGTGAGTCTCAACATTATCAACAATTGTTGAAGCAAAAGAGAGATAGTACAATATTTCATATATAAGCTAGGAACAACCATAAAAGAAGGTGCAGCACAGTATAACTGGAATAATATCGACAATATACATCAGTTATAACAAAAGTTCCACTACCTATCAGCAAAACATGTATTTATAACCAATATTGACACCGCAGGTATTCAAACCAACCAACACGCCGCAGGTATTCAAAGTCACGCACATACCACAGACATTCACAGCCGCGCACATACAACATACATTCAAACCTGTCACACCCACTATGTCGACATAGATTGGACCGCTTCTCTTCCAACAGGGTAGCGAACCTCGCGGGCCTCACCGATGCGATCGTCGATGACAGTTGCCAGTCATGCCACTTCTGGGTGTGGACGTACCGCACTACCCAGGCCCCACGTACATCCTCGTGTACTCTTAGATGGGAGCGACATCCAGTGATTCACCATTTTGGCCGACCAACAAAGGAAACCTAACGGGGAAAAACATAACAGTCGGTCACCCGTGGTACGCACCTCCCTGTCGCCTTGAGTCGTCAACCTTCCCACACTGGTACGTACGGTCTATGGGCATGACTGACCCACCACTTTTTAACACAAGCAGTTCACAAGCATTTCAATAGATAATTAACTTGCACAGTTTGGGTCTGCAACGGCCTGCCCTACTCGACATGAAATAATTCGAGTAAGCAGCCTTCTCGAATCAACGTGCTGCTCAACTTCATACAAGGAGCGCAAAGAGCGTGGGAGCACATTATTTAGGGCTAATACTGGAGTGATAACTCAACTCTCATTTACCCCTAACTAACGCTCTACCAAAAGTCCAACCGCTCGTCAGAGCAGGACCCGAGCGTAGAAATGCGGAAATAGTATATTGCATAAATAAGAGCAGTAAGTAAATATGTTGCTGAAATAAACTGCAAAAATAGGTACTGAAGTAAAGTACGAATTACAGTAATGAAATGATGAATTGTAAAGGCACTGAAGTAAAGTGCTAAAATAAACTGGATTGGTGCAAGATTGGAGTAGTACTGAATAGAAAGAACTGTAATTAAAGTACTAAAAGGAATTTGACCAGTACAAGACTGGAGTAGTACTTAAAAGAAATAAACTGAACTGAAAGTAAATAAGCAGGACCAGTACGAGACTGGAGTACTGAAAGGCAAGAACTGAACTAAAATAAATAAAGGAACTGGACCAGTGCAAGAATGGAATAAATCATAAAGAAAATGGTTCGTAGTCAATCACTCCATTTAGGAGGCTTCAATTTCATCTCCGTTCTCAGGAGGCAAGTTCAGTTCTATCTCCATTCTCAGGAGACAAGTTCAGTTTCACCTCCGTTCTCAGGAGCCAAGTTCAGTTTCATCTCTGTTCTCAGGAGGCGTTCCATCTTCGTTCTCAGGAGGCAAGTTCAGTTTCATTTTTATTCTTAGGAAGCTTCTTTTGGGTTTCACCCATTATTATTATCCGATATTAAGTTCAGTTGCTCATCTTAAACACGGCTTAATCTGACTTATATTTAGGGATTACAACCTTGCTCCTCGTTATAAAGATTATCGAGGGCTAAATATTCGCAAGTGGTTTAGCACTACCTCTTAACCTCAATTGCTCGCATCAGGGCGAATCAAATTTCTATGTTAAGTCCAATATCATTTTCTTTCGATTTAAATCTCTTTTGCAGCAAAGAATCGAAAATTGAGGAAACCAGAACTCGAGGTTGAATTTGCCAAAACATAAACCTCAAGAGTTCCTCGAGTTATTTCGACATTCGATTGAGCTTCAATAATTCATTAAGGCTCGAGCAAACCCTTATTTTTATATTTAAAAAAATAGTCGTATTTCGAAGCACCAAACAAAGGCAGTGAGTTTAAATAATAAATACATGTTGCTGAAAATAATTTCCATCGTTTTGAGGTCTTACATATCCTCTAACTTTATTTAAAAATACGCTCGAGTTAAATCAATTCATTAAAATGTCAGGAGCACCTCAAAATTCCTCGTATATGTCCAAAACATGTATTTAACCCCAGGAATTTCTTATAAAGATATAAGATATTTTAATCGGAAGATTTTGTATGTGACAATCTTTAAATTATTCTCGAGCATGATTTAAAATCTCAAAAATATAAGGATTGCTCGAAAATTTCTCAAATTTCATCATTGCATGCATTTAGTAAATATAAATCATCCATGAGATTTTAAAAGATTTTGATCGAGAAAATTGGTCTCTACTAATTTTTAAAGGTAAAAACCACCACTTTAAATGCTTGAAAAATATCAAAGTAAAACCAAAAATCTTCAAATCTTTATACAGCATACATAAAGGCTCCAAATATTACTGAGAATTTTATCAAATTTTTAGGATCCACAAATTAGTCAAATAAACACTATTTTATTTTTTAAAAATAGTAAAATGTGTCTGAAAATTTTCCAGTTTTTATGTGGTGTTGCTGACAGTAAGAGGGACATTTTTCATGTTGAAAATATTTTGATCAGAGCTCTAGTTTAGCCTCAGAAAAATCACAAATCCCTCTTTAATTATAATTAAAAAAATTATAAAAACATACATTTTTATAATTTTTTTTCTTTCCCACTCCGCCTGTAGAGAGACGCTATACGAGGACCGCCCCTTGCAGGCCTTCCCGGCCGCCGATCGGCTGCCGGCCCGCCGTAACTCCACTCCTGACCGACTCACCGAGATCGGGCGCTCCATCCGGCGGTGGTCCGGAGGCCTACCGTCGTCCATCGCCGGAGCTATTTTTTTTAAAACGGTGGAGAGTGGGTGACGGCGACGGCGCTCCGGCCGCCGGAGCTCACATGCAACACGTCAGAAAGATAGGGAGGGAGGAGAGTAGGAGGTCCCACCTGTCGTGGGGGTCTCCGGGAGCTTTCGGCGAGATCCGCCATTAGTGGTGGTGGAAGGTGGCGGAGCTTGTTAGGAGAGAAGCACAAAGGGAGGAAAAAAGAGTTTGATGAATATTATTTCTCCTTAGCTTAGCTTACAAATACTAAAATTACATATATATATATAGCCAACTTCATTCATAGGTAGCAAACATGAAATTTGGTTACTCTTAGTCTTCACACATGTGCACAAGAACTCACTTAAAATATAAAAGCATTATTCACACAACCATTAATAAAGTACAAATGTGAATCACACCAAGATTAATGTCAACATTCACCTCCTTAATCTTGGTCTTTGATCTTTATGACTTGGAGACCTATCTTAGTGAACATTTCCAAAAACTTGAGTCGACCAAGTGGCTTTGTCAGAATATCAGCAAGCTGGTCGTTGGTATGCACATACTCTACAGTTATCTTCCCTTCTTCAACACATTCTCTAATGAAATGATAACGAGTATCGATGTGTTTACTACGGTCATGGAGGACAGGATTTTTGCACAACGATATAGCTGATTTGTTATCCACTTTGATTGTAGTGCAACCGGGATCCTTTTTCATCAAGTCACCGAGTAGGCGCCAGAGCCAAATACCTTGGCAAGCTGCTGTGGTGGCAACAATGTATTTTGCCTCACAAAACGATAGTGTCGCCACCTTCTGCTTCTGAGATTGCCAACTAATTAGGCTTTTCCCGAGAAGATACAACACACTTGTTGTGCTCTTTCGGTCATCAACATCACTTGCCATGTCGCTGTCACTGTACCCGATCAAATGGTCATCTTCTCCTTTCCTCCTATTATAGTGGCAGCCCATATTGCGAGTACCATAAATGTACCGCATAATATGTTTCACAGCTGCTAAGTGCTCAGTGGTTGGAGCCACCATGAAACGACTTACATATCTCATAAAGTAGGCAATGTCGGGTCGTGTATACACCAAGTATCTAAGGCTCCCCACAATACTTCTAAAGAATCTGACATCGGTGGGAGGATTAGTGCTCACCTTGCTCAACTTGAGCATTGCTTCCATAAGCACTTGACACGGGTTGCAACCAACCATACTGCACTTCTCCAAGATCTTTAGTGCATAGGCTGACTGACTTAGAGTAATACCATCATCGGTCTGGTGCACCTCTATACCCAAGTAGTAATTCAACAAACCCAAATCGCTCATGTTGAACAATTTGTTCATCTCCTCCTTAAACTTGATGATTTATTGTTGGTGTGATCTGGTGATAATAAGATCATCGACATAAACACCTATAAGTAAAGTTGATGTGTTGATACCTTTTTTTACATTGCATGCTCCAATGAACTCCTCTTGAACCCAAGTGATAGAAGACTGTTGTCCGACTTTGAGTTCCATGCTTTAGGTGCTTGGCGTAGGTCATAAAGTGCTTTCTGGAGCTTTAATACCTTCTGCCCATTGTTCTTGTCAATGAAACTAGGTGGCTGGGCTACGTATACCTCCTTTTTAAGACCACAATTAAGAAATGCCTACTTGACATCCATGTAATGCCCACATCCGTCGTATAGCATATGACAGAAGGTCCGGCCGGGGCCCGACGTCATATACTACGGAAAGGTAAGGAGCTTACAAGTTGTTTCCAAATTCAAGTTCAATTATAAATGCACCATACCTCAGAGCATTCGAGCGGAAGTATTTTAAGTTAAGAACTCACACATAATGAGAATGTCCACTACACAAAAAGGAATGACATATAAGTATACACATAACACATGTTTCGGTCGTAGCCTTATTACAACTGTTTCATTTAATAAAAAGTGGTTTCATACATCGGCACGCAGGCCGGCCACACATGAAAACAGTAAATGTTCTCTTTTGGCCCTTCAATGGCCAGCCAATTGCAGTGCATGGGCTTCATCCGGCTATTTTCCACGTGGCTCCCCAGCACCTGCATAAAAGAGCCCACCAAGACGTGGCAAATAAAGCAACGATCAGCATTCTGCTGACCCAATTATAACAATCTCACCCCTTATTCAGGGTGGCTTTTCTCCATACCTGTAACAAAGCATAGCATATATATCTATTGGTAAAATCAAGGTGCACTTAAGCATCATTCACCATAGACGTTGGCCCAACGACCACACACCCCGTGCACTCATGGCACATTTTCAGTATACCGGACTCCCCTGTGTACCACCACCGTTCAGAGGTCCATGACTTAACGGTAACTTTGTCGTTCAGAGGTACTTAACTTGACGACTACGTCGTTCAGAGGTACTTAACTTGACGACCAAATTCCCATTCAGAGGTACTTAACTTGACGACCCAGTCGTTCAGAGGTACTTAACTTGATGGCACAGTAGTTTATCTTCACGGCTCAACTCATCACAAGCCACACGGCTTTGTCCATTTCGAGATAGCACCCACCACAAGCCAGGCAACTTAAGCACACAGCCTCGCATTCAACGGCCCCCAGGTCTCGTTAAGATAGGCCACACAAAGTTTCAGCTCAATATGAGCTATCGCCTTGCGACACTCTCTATCGCCTGACGACATCAACAGTTCTCAAAATCATGACCTTTCCCGGGTATTTTCCTGTAAATGCTTTCAGTACTATGATGCAGCATCCTGCATACCCCTAGACTCCGGATTTTACACGTACATCACACGCATATCCACGGAGTCTTCTCCGGCACGCAAACACAAAAAACATCACCAATCCAGACCAACCTGTCCAGATGGGTTTCACACAGCATGCCTATTTCGTACTCTACATTTCTGAATCTATATGCAAGAATATATGAGGATCAAACCGATCTACCCATTGAAATCCACCCTTTTTCACCTTTTGGTGAGGGAATCCATGCAAGTATGCATATTGAGGACTTCACTTGTCCGGTAGAAACTCGTTACCCTTGTAGTTCTCTTCCTAGCCATGGCGAAGCTTTTCGACGCGGATGGAAGTGATTTAGCTTTGGCTCTTGATTCTAGCCCAAAAATCTTATCCAACAACTTCAAGTTCCACCCAAACCCTAGCACCGACCGTGAGTTCTCTGCTCCAGAACTCGGGAAGTAAGGAAGAGAGAGAGCGAAAAGGAAATACTGATTTCCTCAGTCTCAGCCCTCTGCATTTGTGGTCTCGAGTTTTCCCCAGCCACACAATCTCTTCTCATCAAAACAAAGCAATGGCTCGGGTTTGAGCTGACAAAGTCAACCACCGCTCAGTGGTCGCACACCAGCCACCTGACATGAGTCGTCACTACGGCGATATCTGATTTTTACACTTCGTCGAACAGAGTCAAGTTCGTCGAACGCAAGTCGTCAAACGGGAGTGAGTTCGTCGAACTGACCACAACACATAATAGCCATTTTCTTCGAGTGGCGCTCGACGCCTTCGTCGAGCGGCTCGACGCCTTCGTCGAGCCGCTCGACTCCTTTTAGCATGTTACCAACAACTCCTTTTTTGGGTGTTACAATCCTCCCCTCCTTACAGAAATTTCATCCCGAAAATTAATTCAGTGTGTAGAAACCAGTAACAATTATGTTACAACATACATTCTCTTCAAAAAAATGTTACAACATTTTATACAAACAACTCGAGAAATTCAGCACGCATGGTTTGCTCCCGCTCTCATGTTAGCTCCTCACGGCCACAGTTGTTCCACCGAACCTTGACCATCCCGATTGTCTTGTTCTGCAGTTGCTTAACCGCCTTATCCTCGATCCGAATGGGCCTAACCTTCGTCGTTTGCCCAGATTCGACCGGTACGTGATCATTCGCAATCACTTGAGTTGGCTCTTTTATGGATTTTTGAACCACTGATATGTGGAACACATCATTCAAACCACTCAGTTCTGCCGAAAGAGCTAGCTGATAGGCAGCTTCTCCAATTCGCTCCACCACTTCAAACGGGCCAAGATACCTTGGACTCAGCTTTTTTAAGCGTTGAATCTTGTATATGCCTTTGAATGGCCTGATCTTTAAATATACCCAATCGTCCACCGCAAACTCCACGTTTTGGTGTTTGGCGTTGTTGTATTTCGCCTGCCTATCTTGGGCCATCACTAGTCGTTGTCTAATAGAGCGTATCATTGAATTAGCATCTTCGACTTCCTTACACTTATACAACTCAGACTCGCCTGTTTTCGCCCAAGCTAATGGTGTATAGCACTTCCTACCATACAAAGCTTCAAAAGGCACCATGTTGATACTAGCTTGATAGCTATTATTTTAGGCGAACTCTACCATATAGAGATGATCACCCAAATAAAATCGTTCCCGCGTTGCGAGCTCGGCAAACTATGCACGAAATCTATCGAAATGTCGTCAAACTTCCATTTCAGAATAGGCAGCGACTTCAGGAAACCTCCAGTCTTCTGGCATTCAGCTTTTACTAAGGTACAAGTCTGACACTTTGCCACGTAATGGGCTATATCTTTCTTCAGACCTGATCACCAGAACAATTTCTTCATGTCCTTATACATCTTTGTGCTCCCTGGGTGGATTGAATACTTCGTAAAGTGTGCCTCATACAACAATTCTTCACGTAATTTGCTCACATTCGGGACGCACAAACGATCACCTTTCCGCAAAAGGCCATCATCCCAGGAGAATTGGGCATTTGACCCATCTACTGCATAGCATTGTAGACTTTCATCAAGTTCCATTGCCCCCCGAACCCTGTCCGCAAGGTCATACTGTACCTCCATCCAGTTCAGGCATGCACTTGCAGTAGCATTCTTGTCCACGCAAGAAATATCTAAGGCCTCCAACTACTGGATTAGATGCTCATCATGCCTCTGCGACCAACTTGCTCTTGTCGGAGTCCTACGACTCAGGGCATCTGCGACCACATTTCCCTTCCCGGGAGTATAATGAATCTGGAAGGTGTAGTCTCTGAGGAACTCCATCCACCTCTGTTGTCGCATATTTAGATCCTTCTGATCCAGCAGATCTTTCAGACTCTTATGGTCTGTGAAGATATCCACTTTCACACCATATAAGTAATGACGCAATAGCTTAAGTGCAAATATCACCGCCGCCAACTCCAATTCATGGACGGGATAGTTCCGCTCATGCACTTTCAACTGGCGTGTGCCATAAGCAATCACCTTTCCAAACTGAAGATGAATGCGGGCTAAGCCACTCCCTGATGCATCACTATAAATTTCAAAGTCGTCTGAACCACATGGCGATGTCAAAATTGGCATCGTGGTCAAACGAATCTTCAGCTCTTCAAAAGCTCGCGCACACTCTGACGTCCAAACGAACTTCCGATCCTTCCTCGTTAGTGTGGTAAGAGGCAAGGCTATCAGCGAAAAGTTCTCTACGAAGCGCATGTAGTAGACCGATAGTACAAGAAAACTCCTGTCTTCGGCTACAGAAGACAACACCGGCCACTCTCGTATCGCAACAATCTTTGCAGGATCCACAGCAATGCTCTCTCTACTAACCATATGACCAAGAAAGGCCACTTGAAAGTGCAGCTAGATCTGATATACTCTAGAGGGGGGTGAATAGAGTATATGGTGCTTGAAAACTTTTTACAACAATTGTTGTAATGTGAGTGAGCAGGAAAACAATTATTAAATCTAATCACAGAACTAAACTAATCACAAAATAATCACAGAACAATCACAGCCAGAAACAAAAATAAAGACAAGCAAGCCAGATGACACAAGGAAATATAGTGGTTCCCCTAAACTTGGGTACATCCACTCTTCTACCACCCTAGGTAGGAATCCACTGCAGGATGAGTTGATCAGGTGTCCTGGGCACTGATGAGCTTTTGATAAGGTGCTCAAAAACCAAATCAGATTTTTTGATCAAGTGTCTTGCCACCAATGAGCTTTTGACAAGGTGCTCAAAAACCAAGCTCAAACTTTTGAAGGGAGTTTGAGAAACCCTTTACAGAGATGGGGGTGAGAGAGTGATGGAAGTCTTCTCTTTCTCAAAGCAGCTGAGAAGACTATGTGGATTTGATGGTGTCAAAGCTCCCCCTGAGTCCTTGAGATGTTCAGGAAAAGAAGCTTTGCTGTAGGGTGATAGGCCTTCAGAAGTTGATCTCCAGCAAAAGATGATTTCAGCAATAGCTGAAATGTTAGGTGTCTGGAGTCTTGAAAGATGTTGGCCTTGAACACTTGAGACAAGAGAGATTAGAGGATTTCAGAAAGTTTGATCTCCTTGGATATGTGTTCTTCAGAGAATTCTTTGAGACAAAGAATATATTTTTCTTGTTCTTCTTGTCTTTGTTCTGAGGATTATTGATGTCTAAGAGAGATTCAAAAAATCTTGTCTTTTATTCTCTGATACTAAATAGAAGAAACATCCTCTGTCAAGAATAGCCGTCGGCCTGCATTAATTGCATCCTTAATTGCAGAATGTCTTCTGGAGGAAAGTCCACAGAAATATTCCTTGAAAATCCCTTGAAACTTGGTCCAGAAATAAATGAAAACGGCTAGAAAATCTTCTGAATTAATTGCAGAATAACTCCTTAACTGATCTGAATTTGAATCTTGAAAAATCCTTGAAGTTATCAGAAAACGTCGAACTGAGCTCTGCTATCGTCGAACTGAGCTCAGCGATATGGATTTATACAGCAACACAATATCGTCGATTTGAGCTCAAAGATCGTTGAGCTGAGCTCAGAGATAGAGATCCAATGCTGAGTCAAGATCGTCGAACTGAGCTCGCAGATCGTCGAATGGAGTTCGACGATTTGTGGAAGTTGAGCTCAGTGATCGTCGAATGGAGTTCGACGATCTGTCGAAGTTGAGCTAGACGATAGTCGATCGGAGTTCGACGAATCGTCGTGCTGAGCTCGACGATATGACTTAGTCTCAAACTGCAAAAGTCTTGGTCTTGAGGGCAGCTTCCAAACTTAGACTTCTAACCATTAGACTCAATTCTACTAGACCTTTAGATCTATACAGGAGGTCAAAAACTAGTTTCCTAGAGACATAGTGATCCTGACCCAAATTAGTAATAGGGTGTTCCAACAATCTCCCCCTATTTGGGTTAGGATTACTATTTACAGAGTTTGGAAAAAAAAATTAAAATAACAACATACAAGCAATAATACAGAAAAGCAAAGAGCTGGACATTGCAGAACCACAGATATATATATTATCCCAGATAATAATCAGAAGTTAAGATGATTGTCACCTTACATTGTCATTTCTTTTCCTTGCTCTTAATGAGTTTGATTTCTCTGTTGGGGTTGAGAGCTTCTTTCTTTGATCTTGTATCATCTGCTGCACCTAAAGTGGTTTGTTGTTTGGGCCTGGGAACTACAGCTTCAGGATGCAGCTCCATGTATCTATCAGAATCAAAGAATTTGCTTGACCCATATCTTTCCAACTCTTTCTTTCTCTGTTCAGACATTGTAGTGATGTTGGAAGAGTCTTTGCCTTGCTCTCTAGCTTTCTTAATCTGGTCTAGTGCAGCAAGTTCTTTCATCCTTGCAGTCCAAGCAGCTGGATTGTTCTCAGGGTCTTCAAATGACACTGGTGGCTCATATCTATTAGATGGATTGTCCTGAGGAGGCCTGGATGAAACTGTTTCCTTCAATTTATAGGGAAAATGACCAGAGGTGGTGTCAGATGAGATTTGTCCTTCCTTGGAGTAGGGATGTTGCCTTGAGTATCCTTTAGAGTAAACCTGGAATTCTCTTTGATTGCCTCTATAACCTCCTCTTCTGGATTGAGAGCCCCTGGACTGGCTTCCACTATGATAAGATCTGACATGTGGCTGATAGTGGGTTTGACTTCTAGTAGGAGGTTGAGCAGCTGAACTTCCACCTGCACCTGCATCAGGTGGAGGTGGTGGAGGAGGATGAGGATGTTGGAATTGAGAAGAGCCTTTTTCATATTTCCTTTTCTTCTTCATTGCTTTAAGTTGATTCTTTGAGTACTGCATCCAGTGCTCAGTTATGGGGCAATCATGAAGGATATAATATGGTATGTCATTGTTGTCCTTGACCTTGGCTGGAGGTACTCTCTTCATGGCTTTGCTCCTTGCCTTTCTCTTTCTGGCAATGGTAGCAGAAGAATCATCAGAATCTGTCTTAAACTCATCACTTTCAGAACTTTGATTGTCATAAAGAGCATCAATCTTTTTCATCAAATCTTGCTTGAGCTGGATTGAAGCAGATATAGAACTGGTAACAGGAGTTGATGCAGCAGCAATAGCAGCAGATACTGAAGGTGTGGCAGTTGAAGTTGAAGCAGAAGCAGAGGTTGAAGCAGCAGTAACAACAACATATACAGAAGGTTCAGGAGCAGTAATGACAGCAGTTGGGGCAGCAGCAGTTTCACTAACAGAAACAGCAATATCAGCAGCAGAAATATCATCAGAAAATATAGAGGGCTCAACATCATGTGCCTCTGTCATAAGGATCTCCTTAGAAGTTGACTCATCAGCAGTATCAGCAATATTATCAACAAAATTGTCAGCAGAAAGGGCAGCAACATCAGAAACAACAATACTGCTTTCAGCAGGAGTAGCAGCAGCATAAACTGAGTTAACAAAGGAAGTGATGATGCTGGGGTCACAGCAAGAGAAGGGCACAAGGGCCTTGAACAAATCCTCTGGGGGCTGGATAGTAATTGTCTCTGGAAGACAAGCTTTCTCTGGCAGACAACTGAAATACATTGAATCAAATTCTGAGAGCAAAGACCTGAGGTCTATGGAAAAGACTGCAACAGGAGGTGGAACTGGATCTTGAAACACAGCAGCAGCAACAACAAAAGAAGAAGAACCAGCAGACACAGCAGGCAGGCTCACTGAAACAGCAAGAACAGCAGCAGTCAGGCTCACTTCATAGGGCATCTCCCCCTGCCTAGATTCAGACAGAGCTGGATCAAGGCACACTGCTGAAGGGGCTGCCTGAGGGAATAAAGAGGAGAGCCTGGCAGAAAGAGCTGCCACTGACTGGATTAATGGAGCCAAGGAGGTCTCTAAAAGAAGAGATAGCCTGGGGGCTAGCAATTCATAAAGCCTGTCAGCAAGGGCTGGAATATCTACTTGCTCAGTAGTGACTGGAGCAGAGGTAGAGGATGGAGGTGTAGCTGTTGATGATGGTAGTGGAGAGCTAGTGTAGGGAGGAAGAGATGGTTGAGGTGTGGGTAAGGTGGGTATGGAGGACAGTGGAATGGAAATAGATGGTGTGAAGGTGGGTTGATCAATGATCTCTTGCAGAAGGTCTTGGTAAGATGTTGAGGATGAGGGTAGCTCAGGAGGAGAGGATGGTGAGTCATCCATGAAGGAATCATCAATGAGATTGAAGGATGGAATGGAGGGTGATGAAGTGGCAATGTCTGTTTGAGGGTAGGAGTATAATGGATGGAATTGTTCTTCTGTTGTTGCTAGAGTAGGGATTAGAGATGGTGTAGATGTTGGAGAAGGGCTAGAGATGATGATAGTGGATGGAGTGTGAATGGTAGATGGAATTGGAAGAGATGGAATTGGAGGAGGAGGAGAGGCATCAGCAGGCAGGTCAGCTGCAGGGGCAGAGACCTGAGGGGAAGTGACTCTGACAGTCCTGGTGCCTGAAGGAGTGCTGGAAGAGGGCCTGCTGGGCTTGATGAACTGCCTGTCCCATTTACCAAAAAGGGCACAAGAAAGTATCTTGGAAGCATTTATGTGAATCCCAGAGGATACCAGCAATATAGGGCACCTATTCTGCAGAAAAATGCCTAAGATTCTTCCAAAATTTACAAAACTCTTGTTAATTTTCTTCTTAATTAGGTCAAAGAAGACCTCTCCCCAGTTCAGATTTTTTATGTCCACTATGGCTCCCATTAAGCAGAGCTGATACCTTGAAATAGTATCATGGGCAGAGTGCTTAGCCAATAGGACATTTCCAACTACATCAGCCAGGAATCTATATTCCACAGACAGATTCTTTTTCAACAGCTTGCTAGGGTTAGCCTCAGAATGACCCATTCTGGCAAGCAAGTCAGCATATTCTTCTCCAGACAAATCAGTAGAATCTCCACCAGTACTTAACTCAAAAACCTCTGTCAGAATTGTTGGGGTCAAAGGTACCTGAGTACCAGAGATGGATCCAACAATGGTGTTTTGATCCTGATTGTGGGCAGTGTAGACCCACTCTTTAATCTCATCAGAAGCAAGCTTAATCCTTGTGGTCATGATTGCAGCAAGTTTCTGCTCTTTGAATAGCTCTAAGATATCCTGAAAAACCTGGTCTGTCGTGCTGAAGGATTCCATGTCTATGTCAAAGCCGGCGTCAAATTTCATGGCGGCGAGAACAGCAACAGAAACAGCCATAGTTACTTGCAAAGATTCAACAAACAAAACGACCAAGTGCAGAAATGTTTGGAGGGAAAGAAAGTTTTTGCAGAGAAATCGAAAGCGCAAAGGAGAACGACGGCGAAAAATGAATTTTATATTAGGGTTCGACACAGAAATGGAAAGATCGTTGAACTCAGTTCGACGATCGGGGCTTCTAAAGGAATCTGAAGAGTCTTCAACATCGTCGATCTCCGTTCGACGATATTGGAGAGCGTCGAGCTCTGTTCGACGATCATTCAGAGAACAAAATCGTCGAGCGCCGTTCGACGATCGCTGACCGGAAGAGATAGTTCATACTATCTGAGAAACACTGAACTCAGTTCGCCGATTTCAGAAATCGTCGATCTCCGTTCGACGATCTGGGGGAAAATTGTCGAGCGCAGTTCAGAGGCCAGAAAAACTCTAGACACTAAGAAAAATCAAGATGTTTGCCTAGTCTTGGTCAATTTTTAAACTTTTAAAATCTTGGATATTATTTAAGACTTCCTTCATCTAACATTCCTAACTGATTTAGGAAGAAGGTGTGTTTCTTTTCATCCAAGGGCTTGGTGAAAATATCTCCCCTTTGTAAATCAGTTGGGATATATTGAAGTTTAATTTTATTCTTTTCAACATTATCCCTTAAGAAGTGATGCCTAATCTCTATGTGTTTTGTCCTACTATGGAGGACTGGATTTTGAGCTATAGAAATAGCACTGGTGTTATCACAAAATATTTTTGACTTCTCTAAGTTGTAGCCATAGTCTAGGAGTTGGTTTTGAATCCACAAGATTTGGGAACAATAACTGCCTGCAGCCATATATTCAGCTTCAGCAGTTGAAGTTGACACATAAGTTTGTTTCTTACAAAACCAAGAGACAAGTCTGTCACCAAGGAACTGACAAGTTCCACTGATGCTTTTCCTGTCAATTCTGCATCCAGCATAATCAACATCAGAAAATCCAGTTAAATCAAATGCTGAATCTTTTGGATACCAGAGGCCTAGATTTGGACAACTTTTGACATACCTGAGAATCCTCTTGACTAGTGTTAGGTGTGACTCTCTAGGGCTTACTTAGAACCTAGCACATATACATGTAGCAAACATTATATCTGGTCTACTAGCTGTAAGGTACAGTAAAGAGCCAATCATTGCTCTATATGTTGTCTGATCAACAGGTTTCCCATGTTCATCAGCATCCAATACAGCATTAGTAGGCATAGGTGTTTTCATACAAGATGCTTCAGACATGCCAAATTTCTTAACCAATTCATTTGCATACTTGGTTTGAGAGATAAAGATGCCTTCAGCATGCTGTTTGACTTGCAATCCTAGGAAGAAGGATAGCTCACCCATGCTACTCATTTCAAATTTAGAATGCATTAGGTTGGAAAACCTTCTACGCAATTTTGAGTCAGTAGAACCAAAAATAATATCATCTACATAGATTTGTACTAGTAGGGTATGAGACTTATGGGTTCTAATGAAAAAAGTTTGGTCTACTTTACCCCTTATAAATCCATTTTCCAAAAGGAAGCATGCTAGGGTCTCATACCATGCTCTAGGAGCTTGCTTGAGACCATATAATGCTTTGTTCAATTTAAAAACATAATCAGGATAAGTTGGAGAGATAAAACCTGGAGGTTGTCTGACATATACTTCTTCTTTGATGTCTTCATTTAGAAATGCACTTTTGACATCCATCTGATATACCTTGAATCCTTTATGTGTTGCATAAGCTAAAAAGATTCTGATGGCTTCCAATCTTGCAACTGGTGCAAAAGTCTGGTCATAGTCTATTCCTTCTTCTTGAGAATATCCCTGAGCAACTAGCCTTGCCTTGTTTCTTACAATTACTCCTTGATCATTCAGTTTGTTTCTGAACACCCACTTTGTTCCAACAATGGAGTGATCCTTAGGCTTTGACACTAGTTCTCATACTTTGTTCCTTTCAAATTGATGCAACTCTTCTTGCATTTCAATGATCCAGTGTGGATCTTGCTCTGCATCTTGAATGGACTGAGGTTCAATTTGAGATAGGAAGCAGGTGTGCAACAGGTTTTGGTTGACCTGATTTCTGGTTTGCACACCAGCTGAGATGTCTCCAATTATTTGGGAAATTGGATGATCTCTTGATGTTACTAAATCAACAGGGGGTGTTGATTGTTCACCAACCTGTGTTGTTGTTTCCTCTTGTGGTACAACAACTGGCTCTTCAAGTTGTTCTTCAATATGTTGAACACTTTCTTCATCTTCACTGCTTTCATCCCTTTGAGTAACCTGTAACTTGCTCAAGTCTTCAACAAGAGAATGTTCCTGCAAAGGTTCTATGGTAGAAGGGATCTTCTCCTTGAAAGACATGTTAGATTCATCAAATGATATGTGAACAGATTCCTCAATTTTTAGAGATGATTTATTATAGACACTATAAGCCTTGCTGATCATGGAGTATCCCAGAAACACTCCTTCATCAGCTTTAGCTTGAAATTTTGCTAAATATTTCTTGTCATTATTATGTATATAGCAAACACAACCAAAAACTCTAAAATAATTAACTTTAGGTTTTTTCCCTTTGAGTAATTCATAGGGAGTCTTTCCCTTTAGTTTATGTATCAAGCTTCTATTCAGCACATAGTTGGAGGTGTTCACTGCCTCTGCCCAAAAGGATAGAGGAAGGTGAGCATCTGACAACAATGTAGTGGCAGATTCAATAAGGGTTCTATTTTTTCTTTCAGCTACCCCATTTTATTGAGGAGTTCTAGGAGCTGAGAAAGTATGTCTGATCCCTTCACTCTGACAGAACTCTTGCATAAGAACAGAATCAAACTCTGTCCCATGATCACTTCTGATCAGAGCAATGTGAGTATTGAACTCAATCTGTATACATTTGAGAAACTCTGTCAAACACTTAAAGTTATCAGACTTCTTCCTTAGAAAGAACACCCAAGTGAATCTAGAGAAGTCATCTACAACTACTAAAGTGTAAGATTTCCCTCCTAGGCTTTGTACTGTGATGGGTCCAAAAAGATCCATGTGTAACAGATACAATATCCTAGGTGAATCACTCTTATTAAGTGACTTAAAACTGTTTTTAGTTTGCTTGCCTAATTGACAAGCCATGCAGAGTCCTTCCTTCTTGTAGGGGCCAGAAAGTAGTCCTCTAACAAGGTTGTCCTTGGATAGCCTAGCAATAGTTCTAAGGTTTATGTGTCATAGTCTCTTATGCCATAAAATATTTGGTCTACAAACAGAATTGAACAGACAAATATCTACATCTGTTGAAAGAAAATCTACTAGATAGATGTTACCTTTCCTTTTACCTGTCAACACAGTTGTGTTGTCCTCTGACTTGATTTTGCATAATGCTTTGCTGAAGGTCACCTGGTAGCCTTCATCACACAGTTGACTGATGTTTATTAAGTTGTGCTTCAGTCCTTCCACATAAGCTACCTTCTTGAATGTTACTGATCCAATCTGGACTGTACCATATCCTTTAGTCTGTCCAAAGTTTGAATCACCAAAGATAACTTTGGGTCCAAGCTTAGCTCTAAAGGATGTGAGGTTGTCCTTGTTTCCTATCATGTGCTTAGAGCACCCACTATCCAAGTACCATTGCTGGTTAGATGTTGGATAGGTCTTCACCTGCACATAAGACAATTCATTTGTTTTTGACCCAGTTTACCTTGGGCCTATGTTGATAACCTTTAAATTCTGAAATAAAAGACATCACAGGTTGACTCTTATATCCTTCAGGATGATATATCCTTGGAGGTATAATCCATTCAGTATAAGGGTTAAAGATTTGGGATGAAGGACCCTTAGGATTGGATTTTGATTTGCCCTTGAAAGACTTTTCAGAGCTCTGACCTCTGTTCGACGATCGTGGAGCTGCGTTCGACGATCTTGGGTCAGATCGTCGAGCTCCGTTCGACGGTCGACTATGACAGAGTTCAGGAACTTGAGATCGTCGACCTGAGTTTGACGATTTTGCCTGAGATCGTCGATCTGCGTTCGGCGATCGTCGATCTCCGTTCGACGATTTCTGCTGGGACTTAGTTTTCTGGGGCAGATCAGAATTTTTCCTAGCTACCTCTACAACTCCCTTTCCTTTATCAGAAATGAACTTGATTGGAGTTGTTAGAACTATGGGTTGGCTGGATGAAGCACCCAAGCCCAGTGTACTATTGAATCTGGAGTTCACTGTGTTTGTGATGTCCATCAGCTTGATACTTCTCCCATTAAGGGATTCTTCAAGCTTCTTGGCCTCAGATAGCTCACTTTTTAGTGAAGCTATCTGCTCCCTACAGCACTCCAACTCCTGAGAGGGTTTGAGGTTTTCTGACTTTAAGGTATTATGTTAAGATAAATGATTTCTGAGAGAGATAATTTCTTTCTCAGATTTTAGCAGGTCTAAACATAATGCTTTAAACTCAGATTTAAAGTCCTCTGAATTAAAATCAAATGAACTAATTACCTGATCTTCTTCAGGTTGAGTCTCTGAATCTGACTCTAACTCTTCTTCATCTGAATTATGTTGTGAGGCATTGATTGCCATCATGTAGAACTCTTTCTCTTCTGCATCATCACTGGAGCTGGATGAGGCTTCTGACTCCTCTTCAGTCTCACTCCAGGATTCAGCAACAAACCCCTTTCTTGTGTGTTTGTTTTTGCTTGAGGAGGGTTTGCCATTGCCATTCCTCTTGGAGTCTTTCTCCTTTCTTCTTTCTTTCTTGTCCCTTCTGTCCTTATTTTTGTTTTCTGGACAGTCAGGAACAATATGCCCTGGTTTCCTGCAACCAAAGCAGACAATTTCCTTATTATTAATTGACTTATCATACCTTGTCTTATCATGCTCCTTGTATGATCTCCTTCTGAAGTCCTTTCTGGCCATCTTGTAAAATCTTTTGGCCAACAGACTGAGCAGTTCATCATTACCTGTGACTTTGTCTTCAGGCTGATCTTCAGTTGCCTTGAAGGCTATTATTTTCTCTTTTCTTGTGGCTGGTGAGGCAGCCTTCTGTTCTTCTTCTCTATTCTTGATGAGTAGCTCATAAGATTTGAGCTTATCCAATAGAGCTTCAGTGGTGATCTCATTCAAACTTCTGGCATCCTTGATTGGCCAGATTCTTGAATCTCAAGTGCTAGGGAAGCACATTAGAATTTTGTCATTGAGTTCAGTTAGTGATATCTCTTTATCCAACGTCCTGAGTTCACTGACTATTAGACTGAGCCTGTTGTACATATCTCCCACTGACTCAGTTTCTCCCTTCTTGAAATTCTCATATTGAGATATGAGGTGGGATCTCCTATCCTTTCTCTTTTCAGCTGAGCCTGAAACTATTTCAGAGAGTTTGTCCCAAATTTCCTTTGCTGAATTGCATTCAGCCACCTTTTGAAAGATGTCATCAGACATTGTCTGGGCTAAGATGTTCATAGCCTTGGCATCAGCTACCTTCCATTTCTTGATGTCAGCATCTGTTCCTGATGGAGGTGGAACAACATTTGTACTTGAGTTCTCTGGAGGTCTTGGACAAACTGTCAAAACAGAGTTGAAAATATCCTCGTCAATAGAATTCATGTATAATCTGATCCTTGCTTTCCAAAGTGCAAACTTGGATAGATTGCACACTGGAGGTCTGGTGCTAGCATAATCTTTGTTTTGGGCCATGATTTGTGAAAACAAAACCTAATAGCAAACTCAAAAGAAAGCAGATCTAACTAGGAATCTTTGGGTTCAGGTGTTAGCCTGTGCAACCACCAAGGTGTGGTCTGTTTAACCAACCTGGCTCTGATACCAATTGAAAGTGCAGCTAGATCTGATATACTCTAGAGGGGGGTGAATAGAGTATATGGTGCTTGAAAACTTTTTACAACAATTGTTGTAATGTGAGTGAGCAGGAAAGCAATTATTAAATCTAATCACAGAACTAAACTAATCACAAAATAATCACAGAACAATCACAGCCAGAAACAAAAATAAAGACAAGCAAGCCAGATGACACAAGGAAATATAGTGGTTCCCCTAAACTTGGGTACATCCACTCTTCTACAACCCTAGGTAGGAATCCACTGCAGGATGAGTTGATCAGGTGTCCTGGGCACCAATGAGCTTTTGATAAGGTGCTCAAAAACCAAATCAGATTTTTTGATCAGGTGTCTTGCCACCAATGAGCTTTTGACAAGGTGCTCAAAAACCAAGCTCAAACTTTTGAAGGGAGTTTGAGAAACCCTTTACAGAGATGGGGGTGAGAGAGTGATGGAAGTCTTCTCTTTCTCAAAGCAGCTGAGAAGACTATATGGATTTGATGGTGTCAAAGCTCCCCCTGAGTCCTTGAGATGTTCAGGAAAAGAAGCTTTGCTGTAGGGTGATAGGCCTTCAGAAGTTGATCTCCAGCAAAAGATGATTTCAGCAACAGCTGAAATGTTAGGTGTCTGGAGTCTTGAAAGATGTTGGCCTTGAACACTTGAGACAAGAGAGATCAGAGGATTTCAGAAAGTTTGATCTCCTTGGATGTGTGTTCTTCAGAGAATTCTTTGAGACAGAGAATATATTTTTCTTGTTCTTCTTGTCTTTGTTCTGAGGATTATTGATGTCTAAGAGAGATTCAAAAAATCTTGTCTTTTATTCTCTGATACTAAATAGAAGAAACATCCTCTGTCAAGAATAGTCGTTGGCCTGCATTAATTACATCCTTAATTGCAGAATGTCTTCTGGAGGAAAGTCCACAGAAATATTCCTTGAAAATCCCTTGAAACTTGGTCCAGAAATAAATGAAAACGGCTAGAAAATCTTCTGAATTAATTGCAGAATAACTCCTTAACTGATCTGAATTTGAATCTTGAAAAATCCTTGAAGTTATCAGAAAACGTCGAACTGAGCTCTACTATCGTCGAACTGAGCTCAGCGATATGGATTTATACAGCAACACAATATCGTCGATCTGAGCTCAAAGATCGTTGAGCTGAGCTCAGAGATAGAGATCCAATGCTGAGTCAAGATCGTCGAACTGAGCTCGCAGATCGTCGAATGGAGTTCGACGATTTGTGGAAGTTGAGCTCAACGATCGTCAAATGGAGTTCGACGATCTGTCGAAGTTGAGCTAGACGATCGTCGATCGGAGTTCGACGAATCGTCGTGCTGAGCTCGACGATATGACTTAGTCTCAAACTGCAAAAGTCTTGGTCTTGAGGGCAGCTTCCAAACTTAGACTTCTAACCATTAGACTCAATTCTAATTGACCTTTAGATCTATACAGGAGGTTAAAAACTGGTTTCCTAGAGACATAGTGATCCTGACCCAAATTAATAATAGAGTGTTCCAACACCACATTACTATAAATTTCAAAGTCGTCTGAACCACATGGCGATGTCAAAATTGGCATTGTGGTCAAACGAATCTTCAGCTCTTCAAAAGCTCGCGCGCACTCTGGCGTCCAAACGAACTTCTGATCCTTCCTCGTTAGTGTGGTAAGAGGCAAGGCTATCAGCGAAAAGTTCTCTACGAAGCGCCTGTAGTAGACCGATAGTCCAAGGAAACTCCTGTCTTCGGCTACAGAAGATAACACCGGCCACTCTCGTATCGCAACAATCTTTGCAGGATCCACAGCAATGCTCTCTCCACTAACCATATGACCAAGAAAGGCCACTAACGACAGCCCAAATTCACACTTTGAGAACTTGACATAAAGCTTGTTTCTTCTCAGGGTGTGCAACACCAGCCGTAAATGGTTTGCATGGTCTTCTTTAGACTGAGAGTACACTAATATGTCGTCAATAAAGATGATTACAAATAAATCCAAGTACTCTCGAAATGTTTGGTGCATTAGGTCCATGAATACCGATGGCGCATTTGTTAGCCCAAACGGCATTACAGTGAACTCGTAGTGACCATAACGTGTTCCAAACAATGTCTTGGGAATATCACATTCCTGAATCTTCAACTGATAATAGCCAAACTTCAAGTCTAGCTTCGAGTAAATAGTTGATCCCACTAGCTGATTGAACAAGTCATCAATTCGTGGAATCAGATACTTGTTCTTTCCTGTTAGTTTGTTCAACTCTCGATAGTCAATGCATAGCCGCAAGCTTTCATCCTTCTTTTTCACAAATAGGACCAGAGTGCTCCATGGTGACATACTTGAGCGTATAAAGCCTTGCTCCAGCAACTCTTGCAATTGAACCTTTAGTTTCGCCATCTCCTTTGATGCAACACGATATGGTGAGCTGCCCACAGGTTTCCCACCTGGCACCAACTCAATTGCGAAGTCCATCTCCCGCTGGGGCAGTAACCATGGAAGATCCTTAGGAAACACATCAGCGTACTCTGATACAATAGGAACATCACTCACACTGGGCTTCAGCTCAACAGTCTCCAACAGTGTGAAGAACAACTCAGCGCCCTTCTAAACTGCCTTAACTACTTGGACAGCAGACAGCAGTGTCTTGCTCGATCCTCGGATACCAGCGAATTTAGTATCTCGTTCGGTGTTCTGCCCCAGTGTGACTTCCTTAGAGTTGCAATCTATATAAGCACGCAGCTCTGAGAGCCAGTCTATACCAAAAATTACATCAAACTCCGGTATCGAGAGCACGGATGCTTCCAATCCAAAATCCTGACTTCCTACTTGCACCTCGACACAGCAGGCTCGATCCGCGCGCATCAAGCACCCATTAGGTAGCAGCACATTCACTCGATCTGTCGGCATAAATGAAGGCATTCTGATACGCCCTACAAAGTCCTCCGATAGAAAAGAATGAGAAGCTCTTGTATCAAACAGTGCTCTCGTCGGATGTTCTGATATCAGGACAAAGCCTAATTCAAACCAATCATACACAAGCAACGCACAAGGTACTAAGTATGGGAAACAGTAAAAAATGAATTTTAACTCATACTTGTTACGACGTAACTTTGTTTTATGGCCTCATGTTGGCCAAGATTATAAACTCGGGGTTGCGCTTGGGATGCAGTCGATTCCACCACTGTCTTTCCCTTTTCAGCATAAGACACACCCGTCTTTTTGTCCCCGTTTGTACCACTTCAGCAGTCTCGAGCGATATGACCCACCTTTCCACATGTATAACATGTGGGCGGACCTCTCCCAGACGTTGCTCCAGACGCAGGAGAAGAAGGATCCGGTACAGGAGTTTTAGGCTTCCTTTTCCACCGTCGAAACCCAGAATTTGAAGAACTAGGTTCTTTAAACTCTGTCTTCTTCCCTGCCAAGTCATTTTTACGCTGCACACGTTTCATATCCAGCTCAAGGGAACGAGCTGTATTGACCATGGTAAGGAAACCCTGCGTCATCGGTCCTAAGAGAAGCAACCGCAGGTCATCTCTCAGCCCTTCATAGAATCGATTTATTTTTCATTTCTCATCTACAAACGTAAAGCTTGCATATCTTCCCAATCTCGTAAACTCGTGCAAGTAGTCATCCACTGACCTCTCGCCTTGAGTTAGCCTTTGAAATTGGTTATCCATCGCAATCTGTTGTTCCAATGGAATGTATCGTGCCAGAAAACACCTTGAGAACTCATCCATTGAGATCTTGGTCAACGGCCGAATAGCAAACTAGTGCAGCTCCAGCTCATCCCACCATAATCTTGCCTCACCATGCAGCAAGAATGTAGTCACGGTGACTTTTTGCCACTATTCTGTTTCAGTTGATGTCAGGACCCTCTTTATTCTTGAGAGCCGATCTTCGGCCTATGTAGGGGTCCCCGTACCCAAAAACATCGGGGGATTGAAACTCATCAAGTGTTTCACTTGCTTTTCTATCGCTCGCCTTGCGGCCACTGGCTCAACGGCCACCTGTCGCACCGCTATGCGCTCCACCACGCCAACCAGTTCCTCGGCCATCGCAGGAATAGGGGGTTGTCTCTGACCCCCTGGTTGCGCATTAATCATTACTAACACAACTTCAGCAACCAACCGAATAGTTTCCGCAGAAGGCGGAGGTGTTGGCACCTCATTTGGTGCACTACTCTCCACCGTGTGCTGGGGTTCTTACTGCCCCGCACCACTTTTAGTTGCCTGCAATATGAAACACACAAATAAGCAACTACAAATATTGTCAAAAGCAATCACAGGAACATACCAGTTCCACAAACATATGTATTTTCATTCCTAAGTGGACATTCGTGGGTTCATTAGTGTTATAACGGTAACGCACATACACGTGCTCACCACAAATTCGACCACGAATTCGACCATGAATTCAAAGAAGAAAGAATGAGAATGGAATATGATATCAATTTTGTAGCGCCCCCATCCGTCGTATAGCATATGACAGAAGGTCCGGTCGGGGCCCGACGCCATATACTATGGACAGGTAAGAAGCTTACAAGTTGTTTCCAAATTCAAGTTCAATTATAAACGCACCCTATCTCAGAGCATTCTAGCGGAAGTATTTTAAGTTAAGAACCCACACATAATGAGAATGTCCACTACACAAAAAGGAATGACATATAAGTATACACATAACACATGTTTCGGTCGTAGTCTTATTACAACTATTTCATTTAATAAAAAGTGGTTTCATACATCGGCACGCAGGCCGGCCACACATGAAAACAGTAAATGTTCTCTTTTGGCCCTTCAAGGGCCAGCCAATTGCAGTGCATGGGCTTCATCCGGCTATTTTCCACGTGGCTCCCCAGCACCTGCATAAAAGAGCCCACCAAGACGTGGCAAATAAAGCAACGGTCAGCATTCTGCTGACCCAATTATAACAATCACACCCCTTATTCATGGCGGCTTTTCTTCATACCTGCAACAAAGCATAGCATATATATCTATTGGTAAAATCAAGGTGCACTTAAGCATCATTCACCATAGACGTTGGCCCAACGACCACACACCCCGTGCACTCAGGGCACATTTTCGGTGTACCGGACTCCCCCGTGTACCACCACCGTTCAGAGGTGCATGACTTAACGGTAACTTTGTCGTTCATAGGTACTTAACTTGATGACTACGTCGTTCAGAGGTACTTAACTTGATGACCAACTGCCCATTCAGAGTTACTTAACTTGACGACCCAGTCATTCAGAGGTACTTAACTTGATGGCACAGTAGTTGGCCTTCACGGCTCAACTCATCACAAGCCACACGGTTTTGTCCATTTTGAGCTGTAACCCACCGCAATCCAGGCAACTTAAACACACAACCCCGCATACAAGGTCCCCCAGGTCTCGTCGAGACTGGCCACGCAAAATTTCAGCTCATTAGGAGCTATCGCTTGGTGACACTCACTATCGCCCGACGACAACAACAATTCTCAAAATCGTGACCTTTCCCGGGTATTTTCCTGAAAATGCTTCCAGTACTTTAATGCAGCATCCTGCGCACCCCTAGACTCCGGATTTCATATGTACATCACATGCATATCCACAGAGACTTCTCCGGCACGCAAACATAAAAAACATCACCAATCCAGACCAACCTGTCCAGATGGGCTTTACACAGCATATCTATTATGTACTCTACATTTCCGGATCTATATGCAAGAATATATGGGGATCAAACTGGTCTACCCATTGGAATCCACCCTTTTCACCTTTTGGTGAGGGGATCCATGCAAGTATGCATATTGAGGACTTCACTTGTTTGGGAGAAACTCTTTACCCTTGTAGTTCTCTTCCTAGCCTTGGCGAAGCTTTTTGATGTGGTTGGAAGTGATCGCCTTACTTTCCCCTTCCCGATTCTAGCTTCGGCTCTTGATTCTAGCCACAAGATCTTCTCCAACAACTTCAAGTTCCACCCAAACCCTAGCACCCGCCGTGAGTTCTCTGCTTCAGAACTCGAGAAGTAAGGAAGAGAGAGAGAGCAAAAAGGAAATAATGATTTCCTCAGTCCCAGCCCTCTGCATATGTGGTCTCGGGTTTTCCCCAGCCACACGAGCTCTTCTCATCAAAACAAAGCAAAGGCTCGGGTTTGAGCTGACAAAGTCAACCACCGCTCAGTGGCCGCACACCAGCCACCTGACACGAGTTGCCACTATGGTGATATCCAATTTTGACACTTCGTCGAATAGAGTCAAGTTCGTCGAACTCAAGTCGTCGAACGGAAGTGAGATCGTCAAACTGACCACAACACATAACAACCATTTTCGTCGAGCTCCGCCAGCTATTTTCGTCGAGCTCCGCCAACCATTTTCGTCGATCTCCGCCCGACGCTTCGTCGATCTCCGCCCGACGCTTTTGTCGAGCTCCGCTCGACTTTTAGACTGTTACCAGCAACTCCTTTTTGGGGTGTTACAATCCATATGGTGCACCTCCCAACCTTCGTGTGTCGGCAGTGCTAAGATCAGCCGCACCGTCTCTAGACGAACAACTGGGGTAAATACTTCCTCAAAATCCACGCCTTGTCGTTACACGTATCCCTTTGCAACGAGCTGTACCTTGTACTTCGCCACAGCACCATGCGAGTCCTTTTTGACTTTGTACACCCATTTCAAGCCATTGGGTCAACACCCGCTCGACAGATCGGTGAGGTGCCAAGTTTCATTATCTTCAATAGATTTCATCTCCTCTCGCATCGCCTTCTGCCAGCACTCATGTTTCTCGGCTTTTGCAAAACACACAGGATCTTCAGCCATCAAAAAACAAAGTTCGTCGTACTCATACTCAAGCTCAGATGTGTTATGGTAGATGTTAGTCAACGTGCGGTACCGCAACACTACTCCATCAGAGGTGGGTGAAGCAAAGTTTGACGGGGTTGCAAATTCCACGCCGTCGAGGGTAGGTGGTTTCTCCACCTGTTTGGACACACTTGGATAAGTTGCTTGTGTTATTGGTATGCTGTCAGGGATGTTACTTGGCATGGAAGGTATCGACGCCTCATCGCTTTCATGTGATGGCATGTTGTTGTGACTATCTTCTGTGATAGAGCTTGCGAAGTAATCCACAGTGAATACCTCACTATATGTGGTTAGCTCCTCCTCACCTTCTGATGTACCCCAATCCCATTTTGCCTCCACGTCAAACACGACATCCCGAGTCACATGTGCTCTTCTACCTACCGGATCATATATCTGATAAGCCTTAGAATTGGGTTTGTAGCCAATGAAAACCATCAAAGTGCTTCTATCATCCAATTTATTTATGTTTGGCTTCACGACCTTTACGTGCCCTAGACACCAAAACGTTCGGAAGTGGTGCGCGTTCGGACGTCTCCTGTGCTATGCCTCATAAGGTGTCTTGTCATCGACGATGTTGGTTGACGCATGATTGAGGATATAGAATTCCGTTGTGACAGCCTCACCCCAAAATCTTCCTGGCATCCCCTTGGACTTGAGCATACTCCTGGACATTGTCAATACCGTCTGGTTTCTCCGCTCGATGACGCCATTTTGTTATGGCGAGTATGGCGTTGTAAGGAACCGCTTTACGACATGGTCCGCACAATGCTTCCCGAACTCTGCGGACATGAACTCGCCTCCTCAATCAGTGCAGATGGCCCTCCGCTTGCGGCCTGATTCCACCTTAGCTCTTTCCTGGATTTGTTTGATGGCATCCATGCTTTGTCTTTGGAATCCAAGAGTGTAGTCACATATAGCAACTGAGATCATCTACCAAAAGTAGACAGTACATCTTGCCTCCTTGGGTGGCTGGTGTGATGGGTCCGCATATGTCGTGTAGTAGGTCCAGTACATTTTTTGTGCGGTAGTTCGTCTCCTTTGTGAATGAGGCTCGTTGTTGCTTGCCAATGAGGCAACCGTCACAGATTTGATCCACCTGATCAATTTGTGGTAGCCCACGAACCATATTGTGTTGCACCAATTTGCGGAGTGCCTTGAAATTTAGGTATCCATAGCGCGCATGCCATCGCCAGGCATGTTCGCCGCACTTTGCCGCCAAGCACACAAGTTGTGATATAACAAGGTTAAGAATATATAGGTGGTTCTTGGTTCTTCTTACCTTGACAAGTAGTTGTTGTTGCCGATCGCGGATCGACAATCCTCCTTCCTCGATGAGCATTTGGCATCCTTGTTCATCGAGCTGCCCGAGGCTCACTATATTGCTATGAAGTTGTGGGATGTAGTAGGCATCCGTCAGCGTGCGATGCTCGTCATTGTGACAAGTGAACAACACCAATCTGCGCCCACAAATATCAACGACTGAGTCATCCCCAAACTTTACCGAGCCCTTGATGTTGGTGTCTAGCTCAATAAAATTTTCCTTGCACCCGGACATGTGATTGCTTGCCCCGGTGTCCAAGTACCAAACCTTATCTTGGTGATCTTCCTCTCGACCAAGGTGCACTTGCGCGTGAACCTCGTTGAGCATGATATCATCAGTCGAGTCTTCTATGGCCTCCGTGAGTGTGCATGTTTGCGCCATCAGTAGCGCGGGCTCGTCATCCTGGGCCAGTGTGAGATTCACTTGCTCTTTGTGTTCTCGTCGCGTCTTGCGACACTCACTTGAATAATGCCCAAATATGCTGCAGTTGAAGCACTTTATCTTTGACTTGCCACAGCTATTTCCCGCCATAATGATCTGCTTCCCTTTGCGGACACTTTTTTCGTGTCCATTATGCTTGGCTTGACCATGATTTTCCTTCCCACTAGTACCATTATCATCAATCTTGTTACTATCTGAGGGAATCTCTCCCGGCTCCCTCCTTTTGTGGCGTGCTAGCCACTCTTCCTCCGTTAGAAGCAAACGATGGTCATCTTGAACATTTTTTCCAAGTTCATAACACTCCTCAACAGCCTTTAAATGACTGATGAGCTCTTCGATGGACAAGGTCTTCATGTCGAGTAGTTGCTCAATTGAGACGGCGATTTTCATGTACCTGGGTAATACAACACGAAGGAATTTTTGACGACCTTCTCATCTTCCATCATGTCCCCAAGTGCGTGCATGTCATTGACGATGTTGTTAAGCCGCATGGCAAAGTCATCCACGGACTCATTTTCCTTCATGCGGATCACCTCAAACTCATTGCAGAGTGTTTGTGCCTTCGCCTCCCGGACTCGCTCTACACCCATGCACATCGCTCACACGGTGTCCCATGCCTTCTTGGCGAGTCCTTCACCGCCAACATGGATAGCATCTCCGAAGGTACGCTTGGAGGATGGCTGCCAACGCCATCCTATCAAGTCGGTACTTGGCATCACCCAGTTCGATCGCCTCCCAGACTCCTCGAGCTGTAGATTTACTCTCATCAACAGAGCCCAATCTGCATAGTTTGTATGCGTGAGCATTGGGTAACGCAGCGTAACCCCCGCCTCCCTTACTTGATGCACTGCTAGTGACCGTCTGGCACTATCATCGATGTCACCGCTTAACATCTTAGCATAGGATCTGCCACTGTTCGTGGAGTCGTCGACGTCACCACTTAGCACCTTAGCGTAGGATTTTGATACTGATATCGTTGACGTCACCGACTCTGATACTAAATGTTAGGAGAGAAGCACAAATAGAGGAAAAACGAGTTTGTTGAATATTATTCCTCCTTAGCTTAGCTTACAAACACATGTGAGTCGCAAGAACTCACTTAATAGCCAACTTCGTGCATATGTAGCAAACATGAAACTGGTTACTCTTAATATTCACACATGTGAGTCGCAAGAACTCACTTAAAATATAAATGCACGATTCAAACAACCATTAATAAACTACAAATGTGAGTCACACCAAGATTAATGTCAACGAAGCTAGGGTGGGCTGTTTCCGGCGAGGTAGTGCTCCGGCGAGGTGGTGGCTGGGGTCGACTAGAGATGGGGAAGAGGAATGAATCTTCTCCAGAGGCAGGAACTCTATTTATTGGAAGGAAAGGCCCATACCCCTTCTTCTTCTTCTTGGTTAAGCAAACCAATAGGTGAGGTTAGCCAACCCTTGTAGGGTTAACTTCCCAGCAGTATGGGGCACATGTCAACCCTCCATTGGAGAGGTACAATCATGGTGTAATCCTCTAATTGGTTGGAGATTGGCTTGGTTATGTGGAGGCTTATGATTGGAGCTTTTCCTTTACCTTGGGTTGGATTAACCCAACCCATGTCAATGGCAACAGGTGGCAGCCATTTAGAGGGAGAGGTACAACTAGGTGTCACCATATTGGTGGTTTGGAGAAAGGCCAAAGTGGGTTTGGGCTTGAGAGAGAGAGAGAGAGAGAGAGAGATAGAGAGAGAGAGAGACTCTCTTTTGTCTTGACCCAAGGCACACCCACCTTACTGTCATTTTGATGGGATATAAAGCCCATAGAGCTGAGGTTGGGTCCAAGGGTGGCATACATGAATGGCCTTAAGTGGGGGTAACTTGAAAATTAGAATTTCTTAATGAAAATTCATTTTAGGAAGGTGTGACCAAGTCAATTATATGGTGTATCGCCCATATGGGTCAAGGTCAAATTTTGTCAAAGTCGTCAAGTGAAGTGCCAAAGTTGGGGTATTTTAGTAATATCGGTGTGTACGCTTTTCGGTGCACCATAATGCTTATTTTGACCGATGTTGGCCTCCCATTATCAAAGTTGACTGGGATGGACTCCGTTGACTTTGTATTAATCATACGAATCCAACACAACTGATTGTGGTCAAATCCGAGTTCATTTGCCCAATATTCGAAAATTGTGCATCGCAGCGCGCTACGGAACTCAAAACGGTCATATTCATCGTTAGACTTTGGATCATGACTCAACAAGTTCCAATGTGTTCGTATCGACTATACAAATCCATAGGAACTGACAGAACTCAGATCAGAGTTCTCTAGCTTGATAATCAAAGATCTCGTTTTTCATGATGTTCTATGAGGAATGGTCATATCCATCATATGACCTCAGAACTTAATGGAATGAGTTCCAACACACTCGTATTGACTATATAAGTCATAGGAACTGACGGAACTCAAATCAGAGTTCTCTAGCTCAATATCCAAATTTCTCATATTTTGTGACGTTCTACGAGGAACGGTCATATCCACCATATGACATCATATCTCAACAGAATGAGTTCTAATGCACTCGTATTGACTATACGAAGCCATGGGAACTGATGGAACTCAAATCAGAGTTCTCTAGCTCAATATCCAAATTTTTCGTATTTGCGACGTTCAACGAGGAATGGTCATATTGTAACACCCTAGTTTTCCCGAAGGGTCAATCTCTCGAGGCGGTTCGACGAACTCGTGGCAGTTTGGCGAACTCGAATGTCGTAATCGGATAGCGTAGTGAAGTTATCCACCTAGGACTATCGCAGGACTATGAGTGTCCTTATGTCTAGTTGTGCGACTGGAAGCTGATTCTTGTTCTACTTTGCTTTTGTGAAGGGTGCAAGAAACGAGGCGGGGACGTCGAGTCCACGAGAAGAGCCTTTGACGAGCAGTGCTATTGCTTAGGGTCCTTTGGTCATGGGGGTAACCCCAGCTAATTTCTATCGCATGCTCGTAGAAGCAATGGTGGCAGCCCAAGCTGCTGCAGCAGCACAAGTTGTGACCCATATTGCACAGGTAGCAACTCCTGCTACCCCGGATGCGGCAACAGTCGTGCCAGGCAGAGGAGCCAGGCAAGTCGAGCCGTTAGCTAAAAGAGTGGTTATCGGGCACGGAGACTGACAAATGAAATATTTTCTAAGCTTCCATCCTCTAATGTTTAAGGGAGTCGGCACGCCAACCGATGCGGAGGATTGGTGGGCAAGGATTCAAGAACTGCTAAGGGCGATAGAGACGCCAGTAGAGAAGCGATCTGAGTTTGCAAGCTTCATGTTGGAAGGTGACGCTAAGCTGTGGTGGGTAAGGCATAGCGGTCGCCAGTTTCCTGGACGCACCTTGTTCATAGAGGAGTTTGGGAATGATTTCTTGAAAAAGTATATTCCCGCATCGACGAGGTTGGCCCTTCAGAGGCAATTTCTGCACTTGGTACAACGGAACAAGACGGTTGACGAGTATGTTCAGGAGTTCACTCGATTGGGTCGTTATGCTAGTACGACCATGACCGATGATGAGGAGAGGGACAACTTCTTTTACCATGGATTGAGGGAGAATCTGAGACCACCCCCTCATAGCTATGAAAAGAGCAGGATTCAACGAGTTGGTCGAGGCCGCTAGGATGTTGGAAAGCGATATGGAGCGAACCCAATGTCGTAAGGGTTTTGCAGCTAATCAGGGAGAAGGAAAGCCTTCTCAATCTCAAGGAAAGTCTGACGGAAGTAAATGGAAGAAGAAGTCTCATCCCTATAAGAATTGGGAGATGGATAGTACAACGTCGGGGGGTCTCGCTTCAAGGGACCACGATCGTGCTACAAGTGTGGCAAGCTGGGCCACATAGCTCATTTCTATAATGATGGTGGCGCTGAGCAGGAGCCGAGGCAAGAGCAGTCGGTGCACTCCGGGCCCAGCGCAGCGGAGAAAGGAAAGATGGTGGAGTCTAGTGCTTCTCGTTACCAACCTGTGCAGCTAAGGGCTTATAACCTTGGGCAGCATGAAGCGATCTGCCAACCCGGTGTGGTGACAGGTATGGAAGTTTAAGTTAATCTTTTACTTTAGACTTTTAAGAACATTTATGTATGTTGCCTATGTTTTAGGCTTTATGTTAGTTTCTAGATACCCTGCTAGGGTATTGTTTGATATAGGAGCGTCACACTCCTTTCTTGCGGAAAGCTTTATCCGGAGAATTGGAGATGAGTCATTTTCGGCGAACGCAGAGCTGAAGGTGTGCATGCCCAATGGGTCTTCCATGACTACCGGAGCGAAGGGGCGTATTTGTTGGAATCTAGACGGAGTTGACTTCACATTGGAAGCAGCGGTTCTACCGTTGGTCGGGTTCAATGTGATTTTGGGAATGGACTGGCTTGCAGGGCAGCATGTCAGTATTGATTGCCTATCTAAGGTGGTGACCCTGAGAATTGAATGATATGCATAAGTTACATTTGAGGGCCATAGTCGAGTGGTCTGTTCCCTAATTTTGTCCATGCAGTTGGTGAAGGCAGTTAACTAGGGAGGAGTAGCTCTTATAGAATTGTTGGAGGTTCTCCTTTCCAAGTTATCACTTAGAGAAGTGCCGGTAGTGGCAGAGTTCGAGGATGTGTTTCCCGAGGAGCTTCCTGGAGCACCTCCTCGATGGGAGATTGATTTCTCGATTGAGTTAGTGCTAGAGGCTAGGCCGGTGTCATGTCCTCCTTTTAGGATGGCACCAAAGGAGTTGGTCGAACTCAAAGTATAGTTGTAGGAACTATTGGAATAGGGGTATATTAGACTCAGTTCTTCACCATAGAGCACGCCAGTGCAGTTCGTGAAGAAGAAATATGATAGTATACGGTTATGCATAGACTACCGAGAGTTGAACAAACTGACTGTCAAGAGTAAGTATCTGATTCCTCAGATAGACGACCTGTTCGACCAGTTGGTGGGGTCAGTAGTGTATTCTAAGTTGGACTTGAAGTCATGGTACTATCAAATGCGGATTCGAGACGAGGACATACCCAAGACAGCTTTTGGTATGAGGTATGGTCACTTCGAGTTCGCGGTGATGCCATTCTGGTTGACGAACGCGTCATCCGTGTTCATGGATTTGATGAATCGAGTATTTCGGGAATACTTGGACTCTTTTGTTGTCGTCTTTATCGACGATATTTTGGTATACTCCAAATCAGAGGCGGAGCATGAGACTCACTTGAGAATAGTCTTGCAAGTGTTGAGAGAGAACCAGCTTTATGCAAAGTTCTCGAAGTGCGAGTTCTGGTTAGAGAAGGTGGCATTTCTAGGCCATGTTATTAGTGGTGATGGGGTGGCGGTGGATCCAGCAAAGTTGAGGCCATCCAAGATTGACCAATTTTGAGCACCGTGGCAGAAGTCAGGAGTTTTCTTGGACAAGTCGGGTATTATAGAAGGTTTGTGGAAAATTTTTCACGGATAGCTCTGCCCCTCACTTCATTGACTCGCAAGGACCAAACGTTTGTGTGGACACAAGAGTGCGGACAAGCGTTTAACACCTTGAAGGAAAGGCTGGTGACAGCTCCAATCCTAAGTCTACCTAAAGAGACTAAAGGATTTCAGATTTTCAGTGATGCATCAGGATGCGGTTTGGGTTGCGTGTTGGTATGACATGACAGTGTGATAGCCTTTGGGTCTAGGCAGTTGAAGCCTCACGAGAGGAATTGCCCCGTCCATTACTTGGAATTGGCGGCGGTAATTTTCGCGTTAAAGTTGTGGCGGCACTGTGTGTATGGTGCGAAGGTGGAGATCTTCACGGACCACAAGATCCTGAAGTATCTTCTAGAACAAAAGGACTTGAATATGAGGCAGCGCATTTGGGTCGAGTTCCATGGAGACTACGAAGTGGGATTCAGTATACGCCAGGTAAAGCCAATGTGGTGGCGGATGCCTTGAGTAGGAAATACTCTGGTCAAGGGAGTTGGATTGAAGCTCATGATTAGCGGTTGATGCGGGAATGTGAGTCCCTTGGCATAGAGTAAGTAGCAAGAGGCGAGTCTAGCACGACTCGATTGAACTGGAACGAGTTGCAAAATGACTTATCTGATCGTATTCGGGAAGCTACTAGTTTGGATGAAGAGTTTCGGCCGCTTGTGGTGGAAGCTCACAAGGGCGAGGGTAATGTCTGGGAGATGATTGATGGGATCCTAAGGAAGGACGGAAGGATATGTGTACCGCAGTTTGGCAAACTCCGTGAGGAGTTGATGTTTGAGGCTCATTTTACGAAGTACTTCATTCACCTTGGCAGTACAAAGATGTACTTGGATATAAAGAAATCTTTTGGTGGTCTGGTTTGAAGCGAGATATAGCTTTGTACGTGAGTCGGTGCCAAACTTGTGCCTTAGTGAAGGCCGAGTGTCAGAAGCCGGGCGGGTTTCGGAAGCCTCTTCCTATTCCCGAGTGGAAATTTGATGACATCTCTATGGACTTTGTGCATTGCTTACCTCGATCGCAGCAGGGTAACAACGTGATTTGGGTTATCGTGGATCGCTTGACCAAAGTGGCTCATTTCATCCCAAATCGAAAAGAGAACAGCGTGGAGAAGCTAGTAGAGTTGTATGTTCGCAACATTGTGCAACTACACGGGATTCCTAAAAGTATAGTTAGTGATCGTGATGTACGTTTCACATCCAAAGACTGGAGGCTGGTTCAGAAAAGTCTGGGCATGAAGCTTAAGTTCAGTACGACGTTCAATCCTCAAACCGATGGACAAACAAAAAGAACGAATCGTACAATGGAGGATATGTTGAGAATGTGTACACTCGATTTTGGGAAGAAGTGGGAAGATCACCTCTTCATGGTAAAGTTATCCTATAATAACAGTTACCAGGCAAGTATAAAGATGGCACCATACGAAGCTTTGTATGGAAGGTGGTGTCGAACACCGGTGTCTTGGGCAGAGGCGGGAGACACCAAACTTTTGGGAAAAGAAGTGGTGGTTGATGCTTGCGAATTGGTGCAGACTATCTAGAAACACATGAAGGTTGCTCAGGACCGGTAAGCAAAGTATTTTAATGCTCGCCATAGGAATGTGGAGTTCGTGGTAGGCGACTGAGTTTATCTCAAGATTAAGCCATTCAAAGGCGTTTCGCGGATTCGCCGACTCAAGAAGCTGAGTCCGAGGTTTTTGAGACCATTCGAGATTATAGAACGTATTGGAGAATCAGCTTACCGGTTAGCGTTATCTGCAGAGCTGAGTGGATTACACGAGTACTGAGTGTCGACACTGCTTGCTTCCAGTCTTGACTCAGCTTGTGAAGCATGTCGACACTTCTCTTGAGTGTCGACACAGTTGTCTTCAGTCTCGACATCGCTTGTATAGAGTGTGTCGACACTTGTCCTTAGTGTCGACACAGCTTTTCTTTGTCTCGACACAACTTGTGCAGTGTGTGTCGACACTAGTCCTAAGTCTCGACACGGTTGTTTTCTTGTATTATAGTGTCGACCCAAGTCCTGGGTGTTGACACAACTTTCTCCTTGTCTCAGCACATCCTTGATAAAGATGTCAACACTTGTCTTGTGTGTCAACACTTTTACACTTAGCTTTATTTGTCTGCACACATGAACTTAACATTCATCAAATACAACTATATGTATATCATTGAACTGAAAGAGCTTCTTCAAATCAAGTACATTATGACCAATGTACCCAATAATCTCCCACTATTTGGAAAATCCATAACCCCAATTCAATGATATACAACATGATACCAAAAATATATTATGATTAAAACATTTAAAAGTACATTGCAGTATAATATGTGAAATACCACAGATAAAAAAAACATATTTAAAATCAATAATGCTGAACAGAAAGTAAGACAAACAATTGCAATCCTAATTAATACATGAAATGTTGAGTAAACCAAAAATTTCCATTGAATGTTCACCGCAAGGTTTATAGCTACAAGTGTTGGTTATACAATAGTTACATAACAAGTTTTTTATGAAATCTAAAACTAAAAACATTTTATGGCTGCTCTGGCACTATGACGACTATGCTTTTTTCCAGATTGAATCTTTGTCTTCACCTCTGACACCTTGTCATCAACAACCTTCTACCCTTTGTCATCCTTAGCTTTAGCTTTTGCAATGACTTTTTCTTTCAGTCTTTGCCTTTCAAAATAATGGTATGACTTTGGAAAGTATTTACTAGGCTCAATTGACTTATCAGTTATCTTTCCTTTCTTCAGATCATGTCTGAACTTTTGGATAACTTCTTGTTGCTTTAAATGATTTGTTCATTCCTATTCTGAATACCATTTGCCTCAGTTTGTTCTCTGAACCTTTTCTTTGAAAGTTGTGCTCTTTTTCTTTGAGCATAACAGAATCAGGCATCTCCACCTTTTCACAGATAACATTTTGAGCTGATGGTAGAGGACTGTACATGTGAGAGACAGCTGCTTGGATAGTCTCAAAGGTAGCTTATGCTGCAGGATTGTATATAGTTTCCACCTCAGCATGAGTACTAGTGGCATGAGGTGCTTCAAGGTGTGCTGTTTGACAACCAGATTCAGCAGTCTGATGTTCATCATATCATAGGGGAGGAAATCCTAAAGTGTCTCTGATATTATTTGATATCCAGGTAGTATGTTCAGAACTTGCTATTATCATTACCCTCTCCCCCATTATGACTTCTCTTTCAACATGATCTCTGAAAATGAGGGATAGATCTACTTTATATTAGAGGGGGGTGAATAATGTATTTTTAAAACTTTAATTTATTTTTATAGCGGAGTTAAAGTAGGTGATATATATATAAAAAAACAATCACAGCACACAAATAAAATGAATAACAATCACAAACGACACGAGGAAATTTATAGTGGTTCCCCAATAAACCTGGGTACATCCACTCTTCTATCACCCTGATAGGAATCCACTTTAGGTTTTTGATCGGGTGCCCTGCCACCACAAGATCAATTTTTCTAAGTGAGATCTAGCAACCCTTTGAGCTTTTGATCAGGTGCCCAAAAACCAACTTAAGTCTTTTGATCAGGAGACTTAGAAACCAAAAGGGTAACTTTTAAAGGGAGTTATAACCTTGTACACTGTTTATGAAAATAAACAAAATATTGATGGGGTCTTATCTATCAAGAATCTCTGAGAAGATTAGTGGATGTTGAAGCAGAAAGCTCCCCATGACTTGAATAGAGATTCTGATCAGGTGAGGGAGTCCTTTCTTTAGGGTGCAAGCCTTCTTGTATCTGAGAGATTGAAGACTTTGCACAAGCAGAGACTGGAGCAGAAAATCTGTTAGAAAATATGTTGATTTGCAAGTCTCTAAGTCAATATCTCTAAGTCTGTAACCCTTAATTTGTGTATCTGAGTGAGTAACCTTGAGGAAGCAACCTTCTGAACATATATATAGAATATAGAGAAGATTTCAAACATTTGAATTAGTCAATTTTGAACCGTTTAAGAGATTTCCCGAGAATGGAAACTACCTTGGAAATATATTAGCATAATAACTTTGTGATAAATCCATATTTAATGTTGCCTCTAAACAACTATATTCGTTAGAATTTTTGGCATTAAATATCAGATTTATAGTTATCTGTAATTAAGCCTTTGAAATTATTCTGCCTTCAGAATATAATAGGCTGAAATTAAGCCTGAAACTGTTCTGTCTGCTGTAAACAAAACTGCCTAAAATATTGCAGAGAATTAGTCGAACTAAGCAAGCATTTCGATGACCTGAGCCTGGAGTTTGTCGAGTTGAGTTTTTGAGAAGAGATTGGAGTTTGTCGACCGGAGCTCAAGGTTCGTCTAGCAAAACTCAAAGTTAAGACTCTGAGTTCGTCGAGCTGAGCTCGACGATCGTCGAACTGCGTTCAGCTTTTGTCGACCTGAAATCTGCATTCGACTAACTTCATTTCTGTTGGAATTCTTCTGAAGGAGCAACAACCCTGGAAATAACCTATGACCCTAGACTATATAACATGGGTCAATCTAAACAATCTAATAGTAATCATAGCCCAAATCAATAATAGGGTTCCAATAATCTCTCAGATCATTCTTGGGATTTCTCACCTGTCCATCTAAGTAATTAAAACCTAAGGTGACAGTATTTTTTACATTCAGTAAATTGTTGTTCAAACTCTTGTCAGAAGCCTTTATATCTTTAAGCAAGGGGGCTGAATGGTTTGCCAGCTGAGTTTCTATGGCCTGTGTAGCAGCAGCTAGTTTGTTGTCTAACTTAGTAAACTGCTCAGTCAATTTAACCATTGTTTCAATATGTAGGGTTGTCATGTTTTCATCCAAAATTCTCTCATTTTCAAAGACATAGACTTGTTTGACAACCATCTAATCTGCAGTTGACTTGGCCTCTTGCTGTTGTTTAGCAAGGTATACTACAACATTTGCTCATTTTTCAAAGAAAGTAGTCATTTCAGATTTCAAAAGATTGACTTCAAATTTTATTGACTTAATATCCTGACCCAGTTGAAACTGCAGCTCTTTATTGTTGTAATCTACATACTTTTCTAGATCCTTCCATTCCTTATCTAGCATTATTTGAATTTTTACTAGTAGAGAGCTAGTATCTTCTAGATGAGCAGCTGATGTCCCAGATTGAAAATATTGTTTGTAGCTTTTGCTCCTCTTCTTCATTGTTGAAAGTTTCCTTTTTTTTAGTTAAGATTCTTCTACATCTTCTGATTCAGAAGAACTTACCTCTTCAACTTGAGGTGTCTCTTTAGGTTTATCAGTATTTGGGGCTAACTCCCCCTCAATTCTTATACTTTCCTTATTAATATTGATATTATCTAAGTTATCATATGCATGCTGAATGTCAGCATCAGGAAGTGCAATCTGGAAAATTTCATTTATCTCCCCCTGCAAGATTATTTCTTTAGAAAGAAGAACTTCTTATTCTGTCTCTTTTGAAATTTCTGCCTCCATCTCTTTCTCAGATATTTCTTGTTCAGATATCTTTGAGTGTTCCAGTTCCTGTACAACATCCATTATAATAGTTGTAGCAGTATCCACTAGCAATTCATTGAGGTTCTCCCCCTCAATTTGCTCTTTTTCAGGAATATTCTCCCTTACACCTGCTCACTAGTTCCAGGTGAGAGTCTTGGAGATCTTCTTGGTTCTTCCTCAGCATCTTTATCTGAGCTTGTTAGAAAGCAGCAAAAGAGAGAACAAGCAGAATAACTTTTGAATAATCAAATTTTATTATCCAAAATTGATGTCTATTACAAAGGTATGCCCTCCCTTATATAGAATGGAGGAGAGAAGAGAGAGTACAAATAAGAGATGTGGGACTAAAAAATACAAGTTAAGCGGACTGTACAAGGTAAACCGCACAAGCCGCGCGGTTAGACAGAAGGGCTAACCGCACGGCTAACCATAGGAGAAGCAGATAGGTCGCCGGTGAAGATCGCTAGACCGCCCGGTTAACAAGCCGACGAGTCAAGCCGCCAGACCGCGCGGTCTCCAACTCGCCAAGACAGACCGCCCGGTCTCCAACTTTAACACTCCCCCTCAAGCTGGAGCATATATATCAACCATGCCCAGCTTGTCACAAACATGCAGAAACGAGGCGGAAACTGGCTTGGTGAAGATGTCAGCCAGCTCTTTATCAGACGTGACAAAAGGAGTGCAAATCTGTTCTTTTAAAATCTCTTCACGAATGAAATGGCAGTCGACCTCAATGTGCTTGGTTCTTTCATGGAATACCGGATTTTTGGAGATGTATATGGCGGCCTTGTTATCACAGAACATAGGTAGAGGATGGTTGTACACCTCTCCTAAGTCTAGCATGAGAGCCCGCAGCCACTTTAATTCACAAGTGGTTGACGCCATACTGCGATACTCAGCTTCTGCACTGGACCTGGAGACAACAGACTGCTTCTTGCTCTTCCAGCTCACCAGATTTCCCCCAACAAATGTGCAAAATCCTGAGGTTGACTTGCGATCCCCTTTGTCATCAGCATAACTTGCATCTGAGTAGGCTTCAATCCTCAGATGACCATTCTTTTGAAAAAGTAGTCCTTTCCCAGGCGCTGCTTTGACATACTCCAAGATCCGCAAGGCGGACTGTAGATGACACTCCCTAGGCGCTTGCATGAACTGACTCACCTTACCTACAGCATAGGAAATGTCGGGTCTGGTCACTGTGAGGTATATGAGCTTACCAACCAGACGCCTGTACCGCGAACTATCTGAAAGAGGAGGCGAATCATCTGTCCAGGTTTTGTCCTCCCCAGTGGCCATGGGGCATCGGGCAGGTTTTGCTCCAGTCAATCCTGCCTCTTTTAGAAGATCAAGGGCATACTTGCGCTGAGAGAGAACTAAGGAGTCGGGCTTCCGAGCAATTTCGATCCCCAGGAAGTACTTTGGAGAGCCCATATCTTTAGTGATGAGATGTTGGCGAAGATGTCGCTTCGTCAGGGCTACCCCTTCCTGGTCATCGCCGGTGAGAAGAATATCATCGACATACACAGCCAGAACCACCAGCCCAGAAGGAGTTTTACGAATAAAGAGAGAGTGATCAGCAGAGCTTCGCACAAAACCAACAGCCCCACAATGCCGCTGAACTTGTCAAACCAAGCTCGAGGACTCTGCTTGAGGCCATAAATTGCCTTCTGCAACCGGCATACCCGTGTCTCCCCCTGAGCAACATACCCAGGAGGTTGCTCCATGTAAACGGCCTCGTGAAGGTCACCATAAAGGAAGGCATTCTTGACATCCAGCTGAGAGATCGGCCAATCGCGATTGACGGCCACAGAGAGAAGGACCCGATAGTGCTGAGACGAGCCACGGGGGAGAAGGTGTCAAAGTAATCAACCCCATAAGTCTGAGTAAAGCCCTTAGCAACAAGGCGAGCCTTATAGCGATCCACCGTGCCGTCGGGGCCAAATTTGACCACAAAGACCCAGCGACAGCCAACAACATCAGTACCAAAGGGAGGGGGAACAAGAGTCCATGTCCCCCGCTCCGTGAGAGTCGCCATTTCCTCATCCATGGCCAGCTTCCAATGGGGAATCGCAAGGGCTTCCTGATAGGAACGAGGCGTGGCAGTAGCAGAGATAGCCAGCGCAAAGGCCCTGCGAGAAGGGTGAGACGATCATAGGAAACAACAGCAGCCAGGGGTGAAGGGTACATGTCCGCACCCCTTTGCGAAGCGCCACAGGGAGATCCAGGTCGGCAGCCCCCTCGGGATCCGGAGCGTCCGTGGCAGAGAGAGCTGGCCCGAGAGAAGAGAGCGACGGCGGCGTAGAGGGTGGAGATGGAGGTGGAGGTGGAGACGGGGGGAGAGAGGAGGAGCGAGAGGAGGGGAGACGGAGAGGGAGGAGGAGGGGGTATCGCGGTAGGAGATAAGGGAACGAAGGGAATAGTAGGAGAGTCAGAAGGTGGGGAAGGAGAGGAGGAGGGAGCGGAGAAGTAGGAGGCATTCTCGAAGAAGGTAACGTCAGCAGAGACGAACTGCTGACGAGAACAGGTTAAAGCAACAATAGCCTTTCTGAGTGGTGGAGTACCCCAGAAAGACACATTTGGTGGAGCGGGGGAAAGCTTATCACGGGTGGCAGATGGCGTATGGACAAAGGCAGTGCAGCCAAAGATACGGAGAGGGAGAGGAAAGGGCTCCTTGTCCGGATAGAGAATGGAGAAGGGCGTTTTCCCGCGGAGAAGGGTGGAGGGAAGACGATTGATGAGGTAGCAGGCAAGGAGAACGGCATAGCCCCAATACGAACGAGGGACATGCATCTGGGTCATTAAAGTGCGGGCCACATCGAGGAGGTGACGGTTTTTTGCGTTCCGCCACCCCATTTTGTTGGGAGGTGTAAACACAGCTAGTCTGATGAATAATGCCATGTTGTACACAAAAAGAAGTAAAAGCATGACTGAGATATTCCTTAGCATTATCAGAACGAAGAGTTTTAATACAAAGATTGAACTGATTTTTAATCAACTGATAAAAGGAAATCCATACATCTAAAAGTTCAGAGCGATCTCTGAGGAGATACACCCAAGTACAACGAGAGAAATCATCTATAAAGGTTACAAAATAAGAACTACCCCGACCAACGGTGAGGGTAGGAGCAGGTCCCCAGATATCAGAGTGAACAAGATCAAAAGGGCGAGTAGAACCCCGTCCGAGCTTCGGCGGGAAGGAGGAACGGTGATGCTTGCCGAGTTGACAGGCGTCGCATTGGAGAGGAGTACTGGATGGAAGGAGGTGCGGCAGAAGCTGATGTAGTATACGGGGAGGAGGATGACCGAGACGGAGATGCCACTGCAGAAGATCCGTACAGGAAGAGGAGAAGGCAGATAAGGCGGAAACATTGTCGAGGAAGTAGAGGCCGCCGCTCTCAGTCCCAGTAGCAATCGTCCGGTGGGAGCTCGGATCCTGAAAAGAACAAGAAGTGGGTGTAAATGTCACAGAACACTGAAGCTGTTTACATAAAGAGGTAACAGACAACAGATTGCACGGAAACTTGGGCACATAGAGAGTGTCCGCTAGGCTTAGTGAGGGAGTAACATGAACCACGCCCGTGCCATGAACCGGGGAGGGAGAACCATCCGCAACTAGGACCGGGGGCAACCGATCATGATGTTCGAGCAAGGAGAAGCACTGAGGGTTGCCCGTCATGTGATTAGTGGCACCAGAGTCGATAAGCCATTTACCGTGAGTCACCACGTGGGCACTACCTGAAGAAGTCACAACAGAGGCAGATGGCTTGGAAGAGTCACCGAGGGGCGAAGATGAGGATGCTTTGTCCAGCAGCGTTCGAAAGTATGGCCGGTGCGGCCACAATGAGAACAGATGTAGCGGGAAGAAGCACGGCCGCCGGTCTGATGACCGCGACTACCAGAGCCACTGTGCTGAGCGTGATGAGAATAGTGGTCCGGTGGGGGAGAAGGAGCGGGCAATAGCGGGCGCTGAAGGAGAGAGGTAACAGCAGCGATGCGGGCAGCGGTGGCATCTAAAGTGGGAGAGTCAGCCTCACCCAGAATTTGCTGGCGGATCATGTCATAAGTATCGGGAAGCCGGAGCAGATAACACACAACCAGAAGCTCCTGGAAGTGCTTGTGTTGTTGAGCCAAATCCGCAGAAAAGGGGCGATTCTGAAGAATCTCAGCCCCAAGAGCCTGGACCTGTTGGTAGGCAGCAGCAGGAGACAAGGTGGGACGGGCAAAGAGGTCCGCATACAACGTATAGATGCGGGAAGTCTGAGCCCCTTTGGAGTACAAAGCGGCAAGATGAAGCCAAGCGGCCTTGACCGTCTCATCATGACGTATGACGGGAAGGCACTCATCAGAAAGACTGTTCGCAAGCCAAGTACGCACAAGCGCGTCACTGGCATCCCAGTCATCAAAGAGAGGGGAAGTGATAGGAGGTGGGTCATCAACGAGATGGTGGCGTTTGCGTTGTGAGCGAAGAAGAAAGGTGAAAGAGACGCTCCAGTCCGGGTAGTTGGAGCCAACAAGTTTGGAAACGGTCCCAAGGTTCCCGGAAGGAGTAGGGGAAGAGGAGGTGCCGGATTGGCAACAGAGGTGGTGGCAGTAGAGGCATCAGAAAAAGCCATCGCAGCTGGAAACAGGGAAGAAGCCGGGCGGTTAGGATACAACCCGCACGGATAGGAAGAAAAGCTGCAGCGGTCTCGAGGGTAGAAACCAGCGGCCAGAAAAGCCACGACCAAACCGCAGACGCAAGCAGAGGGGAAGAAGTCGAGCGGCTAGAGGACAAGCCGCACGAACAGGAGCAGGGACAAAAACAGGTCGCTGCGATAGGAGGCAGCGGGTAGGAAACAACCCGCGCAGAGAAAGAAGGGCGGCAGCGGTCTCAAGGGAATAAATCCAGCGGCCAGAAGGGCCACGACCTAGCTGCAGACACAAACAGAGGGGAAGAGGTCGAACGGCTAGAGGACAGGCCGTGCGAACAGAAGAAGTCGGCCGGCGAGAGAACAGGCCGGGCGAGCAGAAGAATTCGAACGGCTAGAGAATAGCCGCGCGAATAGAAGGCAAACCGGCACTACAAGCCGGGCAGACAGTAAGACACAGAATCAGGAGGAGTAGATCGAGTCCTCTGATACCATGTTAGAAAGCAGCAAAAGAGAGAACAAGCAGAATAACTTTTGAATAATCGAAATTTTATTATCCAAAATTGATGTCTATTACAAAGGTATGCCCTCCCTTATATAGAATGGAGGAGAGAAGAGAGAGATACAAATAAGAGATGTGGGACTAAAAAATACAAGTTAAGCGGACTGTACAAGGTAAACCGCACAAGCCGCGCGGTTAGACAGAAGGGCTAACCGCACGGCTAACCATAGGAGAAGCAGATAGGTCGCCGGTGAAGATCGCTAGACCGCCCGGTTAACAAGCCGACGAGTCAAGCCGCCAGACCGCGCGGTCTCCAACTCGCCAAGACAGACCGCCCGGTCTCCAACTTTAACAGAGCTAAACTCTATATGTTCTTCAAAATCACTTGTGGATTCTTTTTCTTCTATCACACTGCTTTCTTTCCTTTTACCTCCTTTGTCTTTTTAAGTTCTGGAGTGTCCTTAGACTAGACTCTTTCCCATCTCGACAAAATTCTCATGTTCATTCTTCTCATATAATTTATCTTGGATCCAATCTTTTGATTGATACTATCTGGAATTGCATTCACCAGATATAAACTAACAATTCTGCCCATATTGGACTTCTGAATCCCTTCAGCAATTTTATCAAAGACTACCCTATTCCAATCAGTCTTGATTCTGAAAATAATCTTAGTCATCAGGCTAAACATATAGGTTGAAATTATGGCATGTGCTCCAGTCTTGCAGAGGAGCACGTTTCTAATTACTTCAGATAAAAATTTTCCATGGGAATTCATTCCCTTCTTGTTCAAATAACTTCCAAAGCTAGTGGTTGGAGTCAGTCCACACCACTTTAAAGCCTCTACAGTCTTGTTAGAATCCAGGTTATCTTCTTGAGCAGTACTTGGAATCTGAAAGACTTTAGCAAGTCTTTTGGTTGTGACCTTTACTCTTGCTCCATTAACACTGTATTTGATCTTACCTAACTTAAGGTTTAGTGAGGCATTGGAATAGAATTCAGATACTTCTCTCTTCCAAATCTTAGTGGGTTCTGAAAGTAGATTTTCAAGACCTTCCTCAGTGACAAGGTCAATCACTTTCCTTATTTCTTTTGGTGCGGAGACGAATGCATTTTGCACCAGTTCGTAACCCTCGTTAATGTTGTCGTCCATCTTGAGTGCCATTCTAGTTGAGAGAGTTTGAGATTGAGAGGTGTCAACTAAGAATTTCTAGATCTCGACGCACAGCGATCACTCTCTCAAAATTTCTTATAAGCATAGTCAACAATTCCTTTCTCCTCCTATTTATAGTAACTATCTATTGAAGGTGAAAAGGCGTGCTGCATTTAGTAGTTTTTTCAATATTGGGAAATTTCTAGTGTCGACATTGAAAACCCTACTTTATCAAGTTGTGTCGACTTAAGTCGACACAAGATTCATGTCTCTCGACATAGACCTCAAGGTCTCGACAACCTTATGTCTTGACACTAAATTATAATGCCTCGACACACAGTCGATAATCAGTGTCGACATACTGTCAGGTGTCTCGACACACGACTACTTATTGTGTTGACACACATTCTGATGTCTTAACACAATACTACCAATAGTGTCGTCACACACTGTGGTGTCTCGACACAATTATTTGACTTAGACAAAATTTGTATTCTGAATATAATTTCTTGATTTTGTTGTTATTAATTGAAAGTATTTATTCAATATTCGACATGCCTAGTTCAAATTTAAAGTAATTGAACTTGCTTTCATCTAGGGGTTTTGTAAATATGTCAGCAACTTATCTATCTGTTGGAGTATACTGAAGGCTAATATTTTTTTTTTCAACATTCTCTCTAAGAAATTGATATCTAATCTCTATATATTTAGTTCTACTGTGTGAAACAAGATTATTAACAATAGAAATTGCACTAGTAGAATCACAAAACATAACAGATTTACTTAGCTCTACACATATGTTGAATCCATAGCAACTGTGTACAACAGCTTCCAGCAGATATGTACTCAGATTCTGCTATGGAAATTGCAACATTTGTTTGCTTCTTGCTACTCCAACTTATTAGTCTTTTTCCTAGAAATTGGTAAGTTCCAGAAGTACTTTTTTTATCCTCTTTACACCCTGCAAAATCTGCATATGTGTAGATTGTAAGTTCAAAATCACTATCCCTAGGATACCAAAGCCTAAGATTGGGTGTGCCCTTAAGATATCTCAATATTCTCTTCATAGTAGTATAATGAGACTCTTTGGGGCATGTTTTGTACCTTGCACAGACACATGTTGAGAACATAATATCTGACCTACTAGCAATCAAATACAGGAGAGATCCAATGGCCTCTATACAAGATTTCATCAACTGGTTTCCCAGATTCATCCTTGTGTAGTGACACAGTTAAACACATTGGAGTTCTCATGGTAGAAGAATTCTCCATACCATATCTCATAATCAACTCCTTGGTGAACTTAGATTGAGAGATGAATATACCATCCTCAGATTGTCTAACTTGGAATCCCAAGAAAACTTTAGCTCACTCATGATGCTCATTTCAAACTTGCCTTGCATAAGCCTGATAAATTTTCTACATAACTTCTCATTAGTAGACCCAAAGATTATGTCATCTACATAAATCTGGACTAGGATGCTTGAACTTTTGTTATCCCTAAGGAATAGTGTCTTGTCTATCTTTCCTCTAGAGAACTTGTTCTTTATAAGAAAGGTAGACATGGTCTCATACCAGGCCCTAAGTATCTGTTTTAAC